>OU342741.1:94975399-95575399 GCA_910589775.1 Avena eriantha
CAAACGGCTTCTTGTGCAGCCTCCGAAGTAGCTATGTATTCCGATTCAGTTGAAGATTTCGCCACAACGCTTTGCTTCGCACTCCTCCAGCTCACTGCAGCACCATTCAAAATAAATACGTATCCCGATTGTGACTTCGAGTCATCCGGATCGGTGTTCCAACTAGCATCGGTGTAACCGTTTACAACAAGCTGTTCATCACCTCCATAAAAAAGAACCATATCCTTAGTCCTATTTAGGTACTTTAGGATATTTTTGACCGCTGTCTAGTGCTCCATTCCAGGATCACTTTGATATCTGCTAGTCAAACTAACAACATGTGCTATATCCGGTCTTGTACACAGCATGGCATACATGATAGAACCTATGGCTGAGGCATAGGGAATATTATTCATTTTCTCTCTATCTTCTGCCGTAGCTGGACTTTGAGTTTTACTCAAGGTCTTACCTGACAACATGGGCACGAAACCTTTCTTGCTATCTTCCATTCTAAACTTCTTTAGAACTTTGTCCAAGTATGTACTTTGTGAAAGCGCTATTAGGCGTCTTCATCTATCTCTATAAATCTTGATGCCTAGAATATATGCTGCTTCGCCAAGATCCTTCATTGAAAAACTATTATTTAAATAGGTTTTGACGCTATTAAGAAGTTCTATATCATTCCCAATCAACAATATGTCATCTACATACAGTACTAGGAATGCTACAGAGCTCCCACTCACTTTCTTGTAAATACAAGCTTCTCCATAAGTTTGTATAAATCCAAAGTTTTTGATTACTTTATCAAAACGTTGATTCCAAATCCGGGATGCTTGCTTCAGTCCATAAATGGAGCGCTGAAGCTTGCATACCTTGTCAGCATCTTTAGGATCGACAAAACCCTTGGGTTGTACCATATACAACTCTTCCTCAATGTCACCATTAAGGAACGCCGTTTTGACATCCATTTGCCAAATCTCATAATCGAAATGTGCAACAATTGCTAACAAAATCCTCACAGACTTTAGCTTCGCTACTGGTGAGAATGTCTCATCGTAGTCAACTCCTTGAATTTGTCGGAACCCTTTCGCGACAAGTCAAGCTTTATAGACGGTAACATTACCATCAGCATCTGTTTTTCTCTTGAAAATCCATTTGTTCTCGACAGCCTTACGGCCATCCGGTAAGTCCACCAAAGTCCACACTTGGTTTTCGTACATGGATCCCATTTCGGATTTCATGGCTTCTAGCCATTTGTCGGAATCTGGGCTCACCATAGCTTCTTCATATGTCGCAGGGTCATCAGCGTTGTCCACCAACATGACGTTCAAGGCAGAGTCATACCAATCAGGAGTGGTACGAACCCTCGTTGACCTGCGAGGTTCAGTAGTAACTTCGTTTGAAGTTTCATGATCATTATCATTAGCTTCCTCTCCAATTGGTGCAGGCGGCACCAAAAAAAATTCCGGTGCTGCGCTACTCTCAAATCCGAGAGAAGGTTCAATAACCTCATCGAGTTCTACTTTCCTTCCAGTCACCTCCTTCGAGAGAAACTCCTTCTCAAGAGAGGATCCATTCTTGGCAACGAAAACTTTGCCTTCGGATCTATGATAGAAGGTATACCCAATCAATTCTTTAGGGTATCCTATGAAGACACATTTCTCCGCTTTGGGTTCTAGCTTATCAGGTTATAACTTCTTTACATATGCTTCGCAACCCCAAACTTTAAGGAACGACAACTTAGGTTTCTTACCAAACCACAATTCGTACGGTGTCGTTTCAACGGATTTAGATGGTGCCCTATTTAAAGTGAATGCGGCTGTCTCTAATGCATAGCCCCAAAATGATAATGGTAAATCTGTAAGAGACATCATAGACCAAACCATATCTAAGAGAGTTCGATTACGATGTTCGGACACACCATTACGCTGTGGTGTTCCCGGCGGTGTCAACTGTGAAAGTATTCCACATTTCTTTAAATGCATGCCAAACTCGTAACTCAGATATTCACCCCCGCGATCAGAACGCAATCTTCTTGTTACGATAATTTTCCACTTCACTTTGAAATTCCTTAAACTTCTCGAAAGTTTCGGACTTATGTTTCATAAAGTAGACATACCCATATCTACTCAAGTCATCCGTGAAAGTGAGAACATAACGATATCCACCATGCGATGCTACACTCATTGGACCGCACACATCGGTATGTATTATTTCCAATAAGTCTGTAGCTCGCTCCATTGTACCAAAGAATGGAGTCTTAGTCATTTTTCCCATTAGACATGCTTCGCATCTTTCAAGTGATTCAAAATCAAGTGATTCAAGAAGTCCATCTGAATGGAGTTTCTTCATACGCTTCACTCCAATGTGACCAAGACGACAGTGCCATATGTATGTAGAATTATCATTCAATTTAATTCGTTTAGCATCTATGTTGTAAACATGTGTATCACTACTATCGAGATTCAGTAAGAATAAACCATTCATCTCAGGTGCATTACCATAAAAGATATTACTCATATAAATCGAACAACCTTTATTCTCGGACTTAAAAGAGTAACCGTCTCGCAATAAACAGGATCCAGATATAATGTTCATGCTTAACGCTGGCACCAAATAACAATTATTTAAATTTAAAACTAATCCCGAAGGTAGATGTAGAGGGAGCGTGCCGACGGCGATCACATCAACCTTGGAGCCATTTCCAACGCGCATCGTCACCTCGTCTCTTGCCAGTCTTCGTTTATTCCGCAGTTCCTGTTTCGAGTTACAAATGTGAGCAACCGAACCAGTATCAAATACCCAGGCACTACTACGATTACTAGTAAGATACACATCTATAACACATATATCAAATATACCTTTCTTCTTGATGTTGCCGTTCTTCAGATCCGCCAGGTACTTGGGGCAGTTACGCTTCCAGTGACCAGCACCCTTGCAGTAGAAGCACTCAGTTTCAGGATTAGGACCAGCCTTGGGCTTTTTAGCAGGTGCGGCAGCTTTCTTGCCGTCCTTCTTAAAGTTGCCCTTGTTCTTAGGCTTGCCCCGTTTCTTGAAATTGGTGGTCTTATTGACCATCAACACTTGGTGCTCCTTCTTGATCTCCACTTCAGCAGTTTTCAGCATGGACGACAGTTCAGGCAACGTCTTGTTCATGCAGTGCATGTTGTAGTTCATCACAAAGTTCTTGTAACTTGGTGGCAGTGATTGAAGGAGACGGTGAATCCCCAATTCATTAGGAATCGATATTCCCAACTCTTGGAGCTTCTTAGCGTACCCAGACATGGTGAGCACGTGCTCGCTAACGGAGCTTCCCTCTTCCATCTTATAGTTAAAGAACTTTTCGGAGGCCTCATAGCTCTCCATGGCCGCGCGAGTCTCAAAAATTAGCCTGAGCTCCTTAATGATCTCGAACGGGTCGTGTGCTCAAAACGCTGTTGGAGCTCCGCTTCTAAACCGTACAGGATGGCACACTGAACTGTGGAGTAATGATTTTTTTGAGTGGCGAAAACATTCTTTTCGTCATCGGTGGCATTATCTGCAGGTGGGTCACCTAGCGGTGCATCGAGCACATAGGTCAACTGACCAGCCCTGAGGACGATCTTCAGTCCACGGAACCAGTCTGTGAAATTGCTTCCATTGTTCTTAAGCTTTTCTTTCTCTAGGAACGCATTGAAATTGATGGAGGGGTTCGCCATAATCTACAACAATTTGCAAGTAGTTTAGACTAAGTTTATGATAAATTGAGTTCAAATTTAATTCTTGAACTAACTAGGTGAACTCCCACTCAAAACAACATCCCTCACATTGTCTTAGTGATTACACGAACCAAGTCCACTACACCAAGTCCGATCTTCACGAGAGAAGATGTAGTTTCATCGGCGAACAATGTTCATGTTCATCATATCAATTATATGACTCATGCTCTACCTTTCGGTATTCCGTGTTCCGAGACCATGTCTGTACATGCTAGGCTCGTCAAGATAACCTTAGTTTCTGCATGTGCAAATCTGGCTTGCACCCATTGTATGCACACGTAGAATCTATCACATCCGATCATCACGAGATGCTTCGAAACGACAAGTCTTAGCAACGGTGCCAACTAAGGGTGAACACTTTATTACTTGATATTTAGTGAGAGGGATCATCTTATAATGCTACCGTCACGATCTAAGCAATACAAGATGCATAAAGGATTAACATCACAGGCAATTCATAATTAGTGTGATATGATATGGCCTTTTCTTCTTGCGCCTTTGATCTCCATCTCCAAAGCACGAACATGATCTCCATCATCACCAGCATTGCGTCAAGGTCAGCGG
This sequence comes from Avena eriantha, assembly GCA_910589775.1. Classification (NCBI taxonomy): domain Eukaryota; kingdom Viridiplantae; phylum Streptophyta; class Magnoliopsida; order Poales; family Poaceae; genus Avena; species Avena eriantha. Next base: position 94,979,701 of record OU342741.1, read on the forward strand.
CGCCACTTCATGGTTGTTCATCATCACCAGCAACTATTACAACTACTTGGAATAAAGCTATTACAAGATGAATAGACACGCAGGTCTTAACAGAATTAAAGGCAACCATTAGGCTCATGTCGGTTGCCATATTACAACAAGGATCATTGCATACATCAAATACAATCACAATCACATGATGGCCATATCACATCACAAAACCCCTGCAAAAACAAGTTAGATGCCTCTAATTTTCTTTGCATGTTTTACGTGGTTTGGGGCTTTCGCATAAGACCGATCTTACCTACGAACAAGGACCACAACGTTGATACAAGTGTTGTCAAGATGCTCATTGTAAATTGAATCTTAACTATGGTAGGAGAGACAGACACCCGCAAAGCCACTTGTGCAAAGCAAGTTGCACGTCAAGCGTGGAGCAAGTCTCATGTGCGATGACATGTAATGTTAGCCCGAGCCGCTTCATCCCACCATGCCGCAAGATGCAAAGTACACGCTAAGACACCGACAACAAAAGCATCAACGCCCACAAAAACATTGTGTTCTACTCGTGCAACAGATCTACGCATAGATACGACTCTGATACCACTGATTGGTTCGTACCATGGAAAACAAAAAAATTCTACCGCAAGAACGAACAAAACCTAGATCTAATCTAGATAAAAGCCAAGATCTAATCTATTAGACATGAGCAACGAGATAGATAGGAACTAACCCTCGTAGATCCGAAAGCGTTAACGAGATTAGATCTCGTGGTTGATGTAGTCGATCACTTGCCGATCTCAAGATCGTGTGGACGATCCTTCCGGCGTCGCGTTCCAGCAGCGCTTCCGCAGTCGGCCAAGTGGATGATCCTTCTGGCGCCGCGATTCGACAGCGCTTCCGCAGTCGGTCACACGTGCGGAGTCGAAGCAGACCTTCCTCTCCCCGTTCCAGCGAGCAGCGGAGGTAGTAGATCTTCTCCACGGAATCCCAGCACCACGACGGCGTGGTGGTGGTGGTGGAGTAGAGAATTCTGTAGGGCTTCGCCTATGCCTATGCAGAAGAAAGGTGGAGGAGAGAGGCGGCAGAGATTGGAGTTATGGGAGCAAGGGAGGAGGGGGCGCCCCTGCCCCTCTATTTAAAGAAGGGAGGGCGCCTGGGGAGGGAGAGTCCTTGTAGGACTCCCCTCCTCTCTGGGCCGGCGGATTGGGAGGTGGGGGGGAGGAGTCCTCCTCCCCCACGACTCCTAGTCTTGACCCACCAGGACTCCTTGATCCCTATATAAATTTTCAAGCAAACTCCAAGATATCTTCTAGAACCTTCCGGAACATTCCGAAACCTTCTAGAATCCTCATACAAACACTCCGGAACATTTCCTAACTCGGAAAATGATCCCCTATATATGAATCTTATTCTCCGGACCATTCCGGATCTCCTCGTGATGTCCCGAATCCAATCCGAGACTCCAAACAACATTCGGTCTCCAACGCACATTCCATATCTACTTAAAACAACTTCGAACCTTAAGTGTGTCACCCTACGGTTCATGAATATGTAGACATGATAGAGACACATCTCCTATCAATAACCATCAGCGGGACCTGGAGATCCATAATGGCTCCCACATACTCCACGATGACTTTGCGATCGATTGAACCACTTACATACGAAACTAATTCCCTTTGTCTCGCGATACTATACTTATCCGAGGTTTGATCGTCGGTATCTCCATACCTAGTTCTACCTTGTTACTGATAAGTACTCTTTACTCGTTCCGTGATATGTCATCCCTTGTAACCCAGTCACAGGCTTGCAAGCTAACTAGATGACATTCCACCGAGAGGGCCCAGAGCATATCTATCCGTCATATGGATGGACAAATCCCAATCTTGGTTCATGCGCTTCAACACATACTTTCAGAATACCCAATGACACTTTTATAACCACCCAGTTACGAAGCAGCGTTTGAAGTCATCAAAATATCCATCCGGTGATGGTGATTAACATAACCTCATGGTCGAAGGAATAGGTTACTATGTATTTGAAAGCTTACAACAATACGAACTTAATGACTTGATCTTATGCTACGCTTACTATGGGTGTGTGTCCATCACATCATTCTCCCAATGATATAACCTTGTTATTAATCACATCCTAATGTCCATGATCAGGAAACCATGATCATCAATTAATCAACAAGCTAGTTTAACAAGAGGCTTACTAGGGACTCTCTTATGTTTACAAAACACACAAGTATTAGTGTTTCCTAATAATACAATTATAGCATGTGATGTAAACATTCATCATAAACACAAAGATATAATAATAATCACTTTTATTATTGCCTCTTGGGCATATCTCCAATAGTCTCCCACTTGCACTAGAGTCAATAATCTAGATTACATAGTAATACACCTAACACCCATGGCGTTTTGGTGTTGGTCATGCTTTGCCCTAGGGAGAGGTTTAGTCAACGGATCTGCCACATTCAGATCAGTGTGTACTTTGCAAATCTTTATGTCACCATCTCGGACATACTCGCGAATAGTGTGGAAACGTAGCTTGATGTGCTTCAGCTTGCTATGTGACCTTGGCTCCTGCGCATTAGCTATGGCACCGGTGTTGTCACAGTAGATGGCCATCGGGTCCAACGCACTGGGAACCACGCCGAGTTCAGTAATGAATTCCTTCATCCAAACGGCTTCTTGTGCAGCCTCCGAAGCAGCTATGTATTCCGATTCAGTTGAAGATTTTGCCACAACGCTTTGCTTCGCACTCCTCCAGCTCACTGCAGCACCATTCAAAATAAATACGTATCCCGATTGTGACTTCGAGTCATCCGGATCGGTGTTCCAACTAGCATCGGTGTAACCGTTTACAACAAGTTGTTCATCACCTCCATAAGAAAGAACCATATCCTTAGTCCTATTTAGGTACTTTAGGATATTTTTGACCGCTGTCTAGTGCTCCATTCCAGGATCACTTTGATATCTGCTAGTCAAACTAACAACATGTGCTATATCCGGTCTTGTACACAGCATGGCATACATGATAGAACCTATGGCTGAGGCATAGGGAATATTATTCATTTTCTCTCTATCTTCTGCCGTAGCTGGACTTTGAGTTTTACTCAAGGTCTTACCTGACAACATGGGCATGAACCCTTTCTTGCTATCTTCCATTCTAAACTTCTTTAGAACTTTGTCCAAGTATGTACTTTGTGAAAGCGCTATTAGGCGTCTTCATCTATCTCTATAAATCTTGATGCCTAGAATATATGCTGCTTCGCCAAGATCCTTCATTGAAAAACTATTATTTAAATAGGTTTTGACGCTATTAAGAAGTTCTATATCATTCCCAATCAACAATATGTCATCTACATACAGTACAAGGAATGCTACAGAGCTCCCACTCACTTTCTTGTAAATACAAGCTTCTCCATAAGTTTGTATAAATCCAAAGTTTTTGATTACTTTATCAAAACGTTCAAAGTTCATAAGAGTGACTAGATACAATAGTTTAAAACAAGCAATATCAAAGTATGCATCAATCAACTAGTCTTGAGATAGTGCACATAGAACTAAGAATGACCACTATGCTCTCAAAGTAAGTGCATAAAGATAGAAGGTGGAGACTCAGTCTAATGGTGGAAGAAAGGCCTTTTGTAAAAGGAAGTAGGGATTCAAGTCTCATAAAGAGCTTCCAAAAATTATGGTACTTATAGCTTTCAGCTCTCATTGCCCCTATCATCAGCATCTTGAAGTGATTAAGGTTAAAGTGAACAAACTATGGTGTACATGCTTGACGAAGTATAAGTCAGAACTCCTTTTCTCAGGTTAGATGCAAAAAAGTAAAGTGTGCCATCAAGTTCGTGACAACTTTAATCACTCCTTTTCTCATAACAAGATTAATTCGGAAGGTAAACAAAAGCATGAATATGTATGGTGGACTCTTTGGAATAACTTGGTTTAGGGATTTGGATGCATGAGTGGAACTCATACTTGGTTGCGGAGGCTAGCAAAAGACAGGGAGCGACAAACTAAGAGAGCAATAATGGCCATAATCATGCAGAGCGACAAAACATCATTGATCAAAGCATAAAGTGATACTACAAGCTGAAAACTAAAGGATCATAAAGGCTATGGTGACTTGAGATAGTCATAACATGGTGTGAGCATGCGCCAAGTCAACCTAAATAAAGCATCAAAGGAGAATACCACTATACTATGCTTTAATATGCTAAAACAACGCATGATTCATCTAAGGCACATTAAGCAATCTCAGTTGTTTATAACAAGTCATGCTAAAGCAAAGAATACTAAGCATAAAGCTAAAACAATATCAAGCATGGCATGATAGAGCATAGGCCATAGTCAAAAACGAGCTCTTTTTACCACAAAAGCATGAACTTTCCTACTCTTTTCCAAACCAAACCAAACTATTGTCAAACCAATGTATGAAAGAGGGGGTCCAACCAATTTATTCAGAAAACTAAGCAAACAAAAGCAAACGAAAACCAAAACAAAAACGAAAAAGAAGACGCTCCAAGAACAACACAACTGTGCATGAAACAATAAAAATGAAGCGTTTGGAAGAAACCTGGGATTTTTATTGATGAAGAAGGGGATGCCTTGGGCATCCCCAAGCTTTGACGCTTGTACTTCTTGGATATTTCTTGGGGTGACACGCGTGGCATCCCCAAGCTTGAGCTTTAGTTACAGCCTTCATCTCATTACTCATTCCTTCCATACGCCTGAAATTTTTCCTTCATACACAACTTCACATAATCTTTATTAGCAGCATTAGTGCACTCAAGATAAAAGGTCTTAAGGTTCAGTTCTAACACCAAATAAACTTCCATTAGAAAACTAGCTACTGTAGCAATTCCCTCAAAAAGCTCAATTCTCTAAAAGAACTCAAGAAGGAACCAACAAGAAGCAAATGCAGAAAATGGCAGAAATCTGTCAAAACAGACCAGCAGGTAAAAATGAATTTTTTCGAAGACCTTCTGTTGCTCAAATCAAAAGGTGTTTAACTAACGAAAGTTAGATAACAACCTGGGGCAGAAGCACAAAACATTACAGCTCAATACGACATACAGAGCTCTCTCACGAATTTTTACGGTGAAGCACAAAAATCTGTTTCGGGACAGCAACTTTCCCAATCATTACTTCTCTCTCATTAGAGGTTACTCTTGGCACAAAAAGCAAATAAAAAAGGATAAGGCGCGGTTATTACAGAAGTAATAACTTCCAAGACTCATCGAAAACTTTTGGGTTATCTCCCACTAAGTACTTTTCTTTAACGCCTTTAAGTTAGGCATGATAGTTTGAGAAGATGCTCACATAAGAAATATGAATTGAAGTAAAAGAGAGCATCAAGAAGCAAATTCAAAACACATTTAAGTCTAACCCACTTCCTATGCATAGGAATCTTGTATATAAACAAGTCATGAAAGCACAAAACAACAAGCATAGAAAAGCAAAACAAGTGCAACTTCAAAATTTTCAACATAAAGAGGGGAAACTTAATATTATTGAGATGCATAGAACCATGTTTCCCTCTCTCATAATAACTTTCAGTAGCATCATGAATAAAAGTAACAATATAACTATCACAAGAAACATTCTTATCATGAGCCACATGCATAAAAGAATTAATACTCCCCACATAAACATAGTCATTCTTATTGATTATAGTGGGAGCAAATTCCACAAAATAGCTATCATTATTATTTTCATCACCATAATCATCAAATATAGGAGGCATATTGTAATCATAATTAATTTTCTCCTCAATAGTAGGTGGACTCAAAATCTCATTCTCATCATTGTAATCATCATATATTGGAGGTTTTGTATCATCATAAGCAATAGAATAGCTATCTTCCAAAGCTGGGGAACTAAAAAGATCATTTTCATAAAAACTAGCTTCCCCAAGCTTAGACTTTTCCATAGCATTAGCAATAATGGTGTCCAAAGAATTCATACTAACAAAATTGCTATTAGCATGCAAATAAAGTTTCATAGGTTTTTTAATTTTCTCTTCAAACACTTCATGTCCTAACTCAAGATAAATACTATAAAGCTCTCAATTTTTTTTGTTATTTTCCATTAAGCCTAACTAGTGAAAACAAGAAACAAAAAGACAAAATTGCAGAATCTAAAGGAAATAACTTTGACCACTCACACCAGAAAATAGGCGTTTGCCGTGGGAGGTTCTTCTTCTTTAATCCTTCGGTGTGAATACCTTTTACCTTACCTCCCCGACAACGGCGCCAGAAAATAGGCGTTTGCCGTGGGAGGTTCTTCTTCTTTAATCCTCCAATGTGAATACCTTTTACCTTTCCTCCCCGGCAATGGCGCCAGAAAATAGCTTGATGTCTACACACTTCTATTCTTGTAGACTGTTGTTGGGCCTCCAAGTGCAGAGGTTTGTAGAACAACACCAAGTTTTCCCTTAAGTGGATCACCCAAGGTTTATTGAACTCAGGGAGGAAGTGGTCAAAGGTATTCCCTCTCAAGCAATCCTGCAATCAAGATACAAGAAGTCTCTTGTGTCCCCAACACACCCAATAAACTTGTCAGGTGTATAGGTGCACTAGTTCCGTGAAGAGATAGTGAAATACAAGTGGTATGGATAATTATAAGTGGTAACGGTGATAGAAAATAACTTGATGGCGTGGAAAAGACTAAAGGCAAACTCAAATAAAGATGGAAGCAAGAAACATGTAACAGATCTAGTAGCAAACGGTGTTTTAATGCTTAGAAACAAGGCCTAGGGATCATACTTTCGCTAGTGAACACTCTCATATAAATATCTTCTCTTTGTGATACTACTCTTAACTACTCTCCGGTTGGACACTCTAATCGATGGTAGGGCTATAACAACACACCTCAAAGTAAGCCTTTCCCATCTAGATAACCCCACACTGTCACCTTGAGCTCTAGGTGGTTCCAACAAACACCACAATTTCATAAAGACATCCAACTCCAAATATAACTCATAACAAGTATTTGTAATCTCTAGCCTAAGTGCCACCATGGTGAGCACGCTGTCACTTTCACACACATGGGGAGAGCAGAGATCTATTAAAGCACTTGAGTAGCAAGGTAGATCTATAGATTACAAGCTCATGATCACAATATGATCATGCATAGAGAGAGAGATGAACACATAGCTACCGGTAGAACCCTTAGCCTCGAGAGAGAACTACTCCCTCCTCATCATGGGAATCAGCAATGGTGATGAAGATGGTGGTGGAGATCGATGGAGATGGCTCCGGGGCATTTCCCCATCCCGGCAGGGTGCCGGAACAGAGACTTTATGGCCCCCGAATCTCCCCTTCGGTGGCGGCGGCGCAGCAGAACTTTTCGTGGATTTCTGATTTACGATCTAGGGTTTTGGCTTCGGGAGGCTTCTTATAGGCCAGAGGGCAAGGTCGGTGGGCGGCCTGGGGGCCCACACCATGCCTTGGGGCGTCCTAGGTGGACCCGCACCTAGGGGTGGTGTGGCCACCCTATGGCCTCTCTCCGACTCTCCTTCTGGCTCCGTGAGTCTTCCGGGAAAATAGTAACGTTGGCTTTTGTCCCGTCCAATTCCAAGAATATTCATTTTCTGACTTCCTGGAACCAAAAACAGTAGAAAACAGGCAACTGGCACTGTGGCATCTTGTTAATAGGTTAGTCCAAGAAATCATATGAAAAGTACTCCAAAGTGTGGACAAAACACAAGAAAGTAGATAAAACCAAGCATGGAACATCAAAAATTATAGATACGTTTGCAATGTATCAATCCTCGTGACACCACTAACAAGGGTGCTTACTCCATCTTGGAATCGTCGACACCACCAACAAGGAGTCATTGTTCACGTCTGTTGAGAGAACACTCCGGAGAAACAAGGACGAAGATAAAGGTATCGAAAGGTAAGGCCACCTTTACTTCCGTGGAAGGAGTAAAATTGCATCGATCCACCCATTCAATATACTGAAGCGAATGATAAGAGTAGTGGTATGGTCGCGACTCCATCCCGCACTCAAAACATTACTTTGCACATGAATAGGAGAATTATGCAACCAACTCTCGGAATTCAGACTGAAGATCTCGACAAGCGAGGTTCAAAAACAAAGGAGTGATGCAGGGTCTTCATCGGATCTGACGTAGATGAGGTCATCATGTTGGAAAAACCGGAAGGCATAAGAAGGAACAAAGAGAAGTCCAACAGATGAAGGATTCCTTAGATAGCATGAAGACCGGATGTAGAAGCACCATTACCAAAAGAGTAAGCGAAACCCTGAAGGTACGATGGAAACCCAAACACGAGAAACCTGGACTCAAAGAAAAGGTAAGAGAGCATATTAAAAACACGCAGAGGTAAGAGGAGAATAGCATAGGGGTAAGGAGTAAAATCAGACCTAATCAGATCTATCCAACCAATTTGGCAAAATAGTTTTCACACTCTACATCGGCCGTTTGCTAGGTTATCCTATAGGCTGGACCAGTGGGGTATCACAACTGCTGAGCTCTGATACCACTTTGTAACACCCTCGAATCGGCCCTATGCAAGTTTTAGCGATTTCCGCCAAACCCGCATAGAAACGATTCAAAGATGGCCACCAGGCACTTGCGTGCGGGTGGAAAAATGAAGTAATACCATTACACAATAGTCCACGATGGAACCCACAGAACAGATATATACAACACGACTCCATGAGTCAAGAATACAGATATACAATACAAAGATCCAAATGACCTTGAAAACGATACAACATCCGAGTACGGATAAGATGCAAATGGGGCTAAGAGCCCTGAAGAATAACCAATGGCATCCATAACCCTGCCCAGGCCAAGCCGGAAGGGTAACCCTGCTAACGACGTCGATCTCAAACCTGCTAAAACAAAAGGGGTGCTGACAAGGGCAAAGGAAAAGGGAGCGGTCAGTACTGAGGCCAGTACACGGCGAGGCTAGAATTCGGCGGCTCTCGCCTACATAGGTATGGTGGACTGAAGCGGCATTGCAGCATGCACTAAACAACCTATAGAGACTCGATGCAACTGTCAGCTATTACAGAGGGATAAGAGAGACCTATTCGGGACCAACCTGATACTAACACCAATCATACCCATCCTGGCATTTCCCCGTCGAGACGAAACGAGAAAGTCAAACCGAGGAACTCACACAGTTGGCAATTTTATTCATTCCATTATAGTTGCAGCACTTACTAGTCAGATATAGATAGCACGAGTCATCCTAATAGCATAAGAAGTGGGTAGTTTTTGTTAACCATTTAGTTGTAGTTGCAGTACTTACTAGTCGGATACAATTAGCATGTGACATCCCAAACCCAGCAGTTGTTGGCACTTTTATTTCATTCCATTGGAGTTGCGATACTTACTAGGAAGGTATAACACGACACGATACGCCCCGGTTCCACCAGTTGTTGGCACTTTTATTATCCATTCCATTGTAGTGAAGTTGATTACTAGTCACATATTAAGTCAAATTTATAGCACTACTTTAGTTATGCTTGTCTATGATCGAGATACTGTGCTCCAATTTGTCCATAACCGTGGACACGGCTTTCAGAAAGATTTACCCTGCAGGGGTGCACAAATAGCAACACACGCACGATCAACCTCAGAAAAACCAAATAAAAACCCAACAAGGCTTTCACGACAAAGCAATCAGAGAATTCATAAAATATTATAGGGGGCCACCCCATTAAGCTACCCGCAACGAAGTTGGCCGACTCCGAGACGGACCCAAGGTTTGCGCCAATGGCTGTAAACGACCGAGAACCTGAAAGTGTGACTGGGCTTGTCGATACCACGAAAATACTCCGCCATCCTAAACAGTATAGGTGCTCCACGCACAATCGTAAATAAAGGAGTAAAGCATGGCATAAGTACAAGATAGTAATAAAGCCCCAAACTAGTTTGTGGCCCCAAGAAATAAGAAATGAATCAAGCTCGGGCTAAGGGGATTCATGGTCCCACATGCGGATAGTGCGATAGTCAAGGAATAGGTATCAAGTACTCGGGACCTACGGGACACAAGTGAGCGTGGAAGAACCAAATATTATCTATTGCCCACCGATGCCTCTGCATTAGTTATATCTATTCCCAACATTTTAATATCAAGTTGTAATTAAAGTCATGATCATCTCCACCAATAAACATGTGCCAACCTTCCAACAACGGTGGAACAACAACGACACGAAGCAGCACCTGAGTAAGCAACTACGACTCGCAAGGCCGACTATCTATCAACAACAGGCAATAGGATGTGTCCAAGGCAATATAGAGGTTGCAAGGAATATAAATGGTGCACGGAAACTAAAGCATCGGAATACGGGTAGCAATAGATCAATAGGAGGAAGTAAAGACTATAAATGCAAAATAGGTAGAAAGGGGGAGATTGCTCGCCTGGGAAACATGGTCGAAGATACATTATCTGAAGAACTTGTCCGTACTCGCATCAACTCAACGGCCTCATCCGCGAATAAGCAATTCACTAAAAGAAACACCGGATGCACTATTTAATACTACGGCAGAAGATGAGGCATGATGCAGGTATGGTGCATGACATGGCAAAGATGCGATGCAATTAGGCAATATGAAGCGAAACCGGGATCCCGACAATTAATTAGATGGTTCATGTTGTTTAGTTACACCACAGTTTAAATGTTGTATGAATAAGGCAAAACATGGCATCAGTTCGCTACACAAATTTAAATGGAGGCGTTAATAGACAGGAATAACCCGCCTATGCGCTCCATATTTAATTTAGGTGAATCATCTAAATACCCCCAAACATGCACAATATTCATGCGAGAATGGATAATTAATATGCAACAAGTTTATATTCCATTTTATAAAATAGAGCTCAGAAAAAGGGGATCACACATATGGGATGCGGAAGATCTTGGGGGCTCGAGGGTTCGGGTCCGGCGGGATCGGTCTTCGGACGTCGAGAACGGCTTCAAAATCCTTGAGGCAATCTTGACGCTCCGTGAGGTAGGTCTTGTCTTCAGTTTCTTATCAGTGGTCCTGACGACGGTTCATCAACTGCCACCGGGTTCGATACGGTCTTCGGTTCCATGAGTAGACCTCGGTGTTCCGGGAGGGAGATCTTGTCGATGTATCGAGCCCAAAGAACTTGGCATATTTATTAGCGTCGCATGGGATGTGGCTCTTGGACAACACCATCTCTAGGGTATTTCCATGTTACCCACCGAAGCTTGTGGTCAACCTCAGGACACCAAACAAACAGAGGCAGGCCTAGCCTTAGGCATCGCTGTAGGAGACGATGTGGTGGGAAACAAGCTCGGGCGCATACTAGAGGCCGCAGAGAGCTTGGCATGGGTCATCGCGCTCGCGGTGGAGCTCCTAGTGGTGGAGGCCCATGAGGCAGAGCCGGAGCGATGTGGTAGACGAGGAACAGGGCGGCACGACGGCGTGCAGGTCCGACGAGGGCTCGAGCTTGAGGACGGGCGGACGACGCGTGGATGCGGGCCAGGGGCGGCGGCCTGGAGGTGGACTCGTGTAACTACCTCGGTGAATTACGCTCTTAGTTACATGCCTGGATGAACGAAAGTGGTTAAAATAGTACGGTGGGGCCCAGGGCCACTCAGGGTAGACCTTTCGGCCGTCCTAACCACTTTCAGATATCGGGACAAGAATGAGCGGCGTAATCGGCAGGCGAAGGGATCAACTACATACTCAAATGAGTATGTATGCAAGCCACATACAACAGTCCTCAGAGCCATTCCATCTAAAAGAAATAGAAATATTGCAACGCCATACGGCAAGATTCAAATATAATAGATAGAGATAATAATTTAGGATAGCTCCTCATACATCACACATCTGAGAATCAGGCGGAAGCGGAAAACAAGATCCGAGTACGGATAAGAAGCAAATCGGCATAAGATGCCCCATAAATAAACACATTCCGCCCACAGATCGCACGGATCCCCGTTCTCGGAATCTCTACACCGAATGATCGTTGCCAACATCATCTGTCTCCTCCACCCAGTATCCATCTTGCGAATACACCTATTCATCTGAATCAAACAATTTATCGTGTGAGACCCTAGGGGTACTCAGCAAGTCTTTATGCCGCTAAAGGGGACACAACCTGGGGTGACGCAATTGCAGCAAAATATAATACCTAACAATTCTACAGATACTCGCTAACCTTCCGCCTAACCAATGATAGACGGAAGTCCGTGAATTAAGAACAACAGTTATAACAGTATAATTAACAGATCCATCCTCCTCCCCGCTTACCAGCGAGGAAGCGGACGAACGACCCCCATCATCCGTTGGTAGTTTTATTAACCATTCCATGAGTATTGTACTATTTACTAGTCAAGTACTTAGTCAAATTATAACGGTACTTTAGTTATACTTTTCAATGATCGAGAAACTGTGCTCCAAGTCGTCCATAACCGTGGACACGGCTTTTAGAAAGATTTACCCTGCAGGGGTGCACGAATAGCAACACACACTCGATCAACCTCGGAAAAACCAAATCAAAACCCAATGAGGCATTCACGACAAAGCAATCACAGGATTCAGAAACATTTTAGGGGGCCACCCTAATAAGCTACCCGCAACGAAGTTGGCCGGCTCCGAGACGGACCCAGGGTTTGCGACGACGGCTATAAACGACTGGGAACCCGAAAATGTGACTAGGCTTGTCGATACCGCGAAAACGTGGCGCGATCCAAAACAGTACAGGTGCTCCTCGCACAATCTTAAATAAAGCAGTAACATGGCATAAGTACAGGATAGTAATAAAGCCCCAAACTAATTGTGGTCCCAAGAAATAAGAATGAATCAAGCTCTGGCTCAGGGGGGTCCATAAGGCCTCCCGGATGTGGATAGTGTGAATAGTCAAGGAACAGGAATCAAGTACTCGGGGTCCTACGGGACACAAGTGAGCATGAAAAACCAAATAGCGGATATGGCTCACCAGTGCCTCTTTCATTAGTTATCCAATTACTACTCAGGTTATGTTGTTTAGGTACCTCATTGTTCATCAGACACTCACATACCCTACTCATGCTTTTCTACGACTCGCATGGCTCAAACAGCTCCTATAATAATGGCTCATGGGATGGAGGAACAAGCTTCGGTGGGGTTTAAAATAAAGGCTATGCAGTACTTGGGATTCAATTTAATGCAATCGCGACTCAGTTATGCAAGAATAAGATAGAGGCAATAGGTACTGTATGTATGCAAGCATGTGGTAGTGCTTGCCTGGCAGCTCAGTTGAAGCGAGGGATGGATCTGGGTAGTACTCATGTGATTCCTGGTAATTCTTCTGTTGGACATCTATCCGACGAAGAACCAAACAAGCAAGGGCCAACATAAATAAAGTGCACAAGCATATGAATTAAAATGCGACAAGCAAACAAGCATGCCATGATGAATGATGCACAATTTACATGGCATTAAAGTAGCATGGCAAAGGTGAGGTGTGGATACAAGAATAAAGCATTTTATTATTTATTTAACCAAGTTTTATTGTCATAAACAGTTCAGATTTTTAATAATGACATGTTGCATGCTTCAATTCAGAACAAGGACTGCATAGATAGAACGGGCTCGTCGCGCTGATCGATTTAGACATATTATTTGTCACATTTGGAGTTGTAGAATTAAAGTTATTAATTTATTTAGAAAAGGGGCATTTTATTGTAATTTTAATCATCTCGAAAATTTAAAGTGTTCAAACATTATTTTGAATGACATATTTGAATTCCTTACATTTTCTGATTCCAAAACATATATCATTTGTATTATTTGGATTTATATTTGAAAAGTTATTTAAGTCTGATTTGAATTTGAATTTAAATCAATTTTTGAAAAGGTTTAATTAAAACAGACAACAGGGCAAACTTTTGTTACCCAGCTCGACCCAGCCATAGCCACTGACGGGTGGGCCAGTCGCTCGCGGGGCACACGCGCGCGGATAACTTTTCACACCGGGGCTCTGCCTAGCCCGTGCGACTGCGAGGTGGGACCAACCGGCTGAGGCCCACGTGACAGTGAACGAACTCGCAGAGGCTGGCTGGTGGGACCGAACTGGAGTGCGGGTTAGGATAATAACAGGCTGGGGGGGTTTCTGAAAGAAGGCCACGGCAGCTGACAGGTGGGGCTAGCGAGGAGCGCGGGTTAAGCAGATAAAAAGCTAGGGGGTTTTCTGCAAAACGTGCGGTGGCACTGTTTCTCTTCTTCGCGATCTAATGACTGGCAAAGAAAAACGCCGCGCGGCGCGGGACGGGGGTTCGAACTGGGGATCTGGGCGTGCGCGCGGAGGGCGTAGCCGCTGCGGTGGCTTGGGTTTGGTGTTAGGTGGGGGCTTGACGGCTAGATGAGGCTATGTGCGGCGCGGGGCGTGCAGACACCAGCGTCTGGCAGTGCACCGAGGGCGCTCGGCGAAAAGATCGGCGATGCTAGACGGCGACGGCAAGGCGGATGGTGTCAGGGAGGAAGAGGGACTCACCGCGGGGTGGTCGGTGGTGGTGGCACGGCCGGAGGCGCGACGGATCGCCGAGGTTGCTGGCGTCCTGGCGGTTAGGGTTTGCGTCGGGCGGTGCTGGTTCCGGTGGTACTGGGGTTTCTTGTCCTCGTCGGCGCGTACGAGGCGAAGCAAGGAACTGCCCTTGGTCTTCCAGACCACCTCCACGACGTGCACGCTGGCCGGAACGATGAGACGTAGGGGTAGACGGCGGCGACTGGCGGCAGGTGCTGGCGACGGTGAAGAAGAAGGAAAAGGAGAGGCAGGCTCGGGTTGGATCTGGGAGAGGCAGGGGAGCCGTGGGGCGGAGGGAAAAGTGAGGGGGAGGACGGGGGTAGCGTGTGGGCACGGGCAGGGTTAAAGGGGCTTCGGCCCTATCCTCTTTCTCCCCGAGCACGTGGTCGAGCTGGGGCTCGACCTGGGCAGGCAGCTGTAGAGGAGAGGGGCTGCAGGTGGGGCCGAGGAAGAGAGGAGGGAAGGTGGGGCTGGTACATCAGTTAGAGAAGAAGAGAGGAGAGGGGCTTGGGTTATCTCAGGCTAGGGCTTGCTCGACTTAGGCTAGGGTTTCGGGTGGTTAGCTGGGTAGATGGGGTGTGGGCCAGGGAGAGAAAGAGGGCCAGGTGGGGCCAGCATGATAGAGAGCGAGGGAGGTGAGAGAGGTGTGGTAGAAGTTAGGGTTTTAGATAAGAACTAGGTTAGAGGTAAATAGAGAGAGAGCTAGGGTTAGGGATTTAATTAGTTGTGTAGGTTTTTATTCTTGTGAAAAGGATCATTCCAAGAGGAGCTAGTGATTGCTTTGGAACTATCATGAGATGAGGTGGAAGGAATATCCAAGAAAAAGGGAAAGAGAAAGAAGTATGGGAAGAGCCCTCTTTTGAAATCATGCATGGAGATAATACAAGAAAAAGATGTGGATGAGAATAAGGGGAATGATGGATGGATGATGTAGATGATCCCACAAAGAAGAACCACTAAAACAAAGGAAAAACAAGTGGTTGAAAGGTGGTGATGATGGTTGCATGGCCCATGCAAAAATAATAAATGCCATGTTTAATTTTGTGACAACAATAATAATAATATGGCATTATTCTTATGCATTCCAAGAAGTGGAACAAGGCCAAGCAAAAGAATTTAGATTAGGTCCACCCCATCCACATGAGCTAGAATAAAATCAAAAGAAAAGAATTACAAGCTCATGGATAATAGGATGGTGGAATTATAAGGTGGTGAAAGAAAGGTGATGGAGTGGAATAAAAGATATGCCCCCAACTCAACTTGGGCATTAAACAATATATCAATAACCAAATACAATATCAAGAGGCAAATACAATTAATAATGCATATGAGAGAAGAACCAAAAGAAAAAGGGTTTTATATGATGCTCAAATGCAAGGTGGCATGATGACATGAGCATGATATATTTATGATGCAACAATTATATATAGGAAGTAGCCATTATCTTACTAGACCAAGTAGCATTACAATTGTTAGACAATTGGGATGCTACAACTCTCCCCCACTAAACAGGAATCTCGCCCCGAGATTCTAGGAAGAAGAAGAAGACTCAAAGAGGGTAGGATACTTGGCACGGAGCTCATCTTCACATTCCCAAGTGGCTTCATCAACGGAATGGTGCGACCACTGCACCTTGCAGAACTTGATGGACTTGTTGCGAGTCCTTCTTTCTGCGACTTCAAGAATTTTTGTGGGGTGTTCTTGATAAGACAGATCTTCTTGGAGATTAATGAGTTCATGGTCCACGGTCCTGCCGGGATCCTTGAAGCACTTCTTGAGTTGAGAGATGTGGAAAACATCATGGACTTTGAGTTGTTCAGGGAGCTCAAGAGCATAAGCAACTTCTCCTCTTCTTCCACGAATTTTGAAAGGGCCGATGTATCTAGGAGCCAGCTTTCCTTTGATACCAAAGCGGTGCGTGCCTCTCATGGGAGTGACACGAAGGTAAACAAGATCACCAGAGACATACTCCATGTCCGTGTGTTTTCTGTCATAATTGCTTTTCTGGTGACTTTGAGCAATCTTCAGGTTTTCCAGAATGATGTGAACTTTCTCCTCCGCTTGAGTTACAATGTCGGAGCCAAACAGTATTCTTTCACCTGCGCCCGACCAACCAATCGGAGTTCTGCATTTGCGACCATAGAGAGCCTCAAATGGTGCCATCTTTAAACTTTTCTAGAAGCTGTTGTTGTAAGAGAATTCAGCATAAGGAAGACATTCTTCCCACTTCAGCCGAAAGAAATAACGCAAGCAAGCAGCATATCCTCTAGAATATGATTGATCCTTTCAACTTGTCCTTGCGACTGAGGGTGGTAAGCTGTGCTGAAGTTTAATTTTGTTCCCAAAGCATTTTGGAAACTTCGCCAGAACTTGGAAGTGAAGATGCTTCCACGGTCTGAACTGATCTCAAGAGGAACTCCATACAGAGAGACAATTCTGTTGATATAAAGCTCAGCCAACTGAATTGCAGAAACTATTTCCTTAACTGGAAAGAAATGAGCTACTTTGGAAAGCTTGTGAATGACAACAAAGATTGCATTGTTGCCTTTCTGCGACCTTGGAAAACCAGTGATGAAGTCCATTTCTACTTTCTCCCATTTCCATTCCGGAGGCTTCAATGGCTGTAGAAGACCGGAAGGTTTCTGATGGACAACTTTAACTCTACGACAGACATCACACTCCGAGACATACTTGGCACAATATCGTTTCAAACCAGGCCACCAATATTGTGTTTTCAAGTCCATGTACATCTTAGTGCTGCCAGGATGGATAGAAAGAACGGAATCATGTGCCTCCTTGAGAACTTGCTCTCTTAAACCCGGGTAGTTCGGAACAAACATCCGGTGTTCAAAGAAAAGAGTACCTTGGTCGTCGACATGGAAAGACTCATACTTCGGAAGCTGAATGTTGGAGATGATCTTTTTAGTGTATGGATCACCAAGTTGAATGGAACGAACTTTTTCTTCCAAGAGAGGTGTTGCCAGAAGGTTCAGAAGATACCCTTGATCCACAATTTCAAGGTATAGCTTGCGGAATTCCTCGCACAAGAGAGGCTGTTGTTCTTCCACCATGAGGTTATTGACATAAGCTTTTCGGCTGAGAGCATCGGCCATGACATTAGCTTTGCCCGGGGTGTAGTTGATGGTTAAATCGAAATCATTGATTGTTTCAATCCACCTCCTCTGACGAAGGTTGAGATCAGGCTGTGTGAATATATACTTCAGACTCTTGTGATCAGAAAAGATCTCACAACGGTTGCCAAGCAAGTAATGCCGCCATACTTTCAAAGCAAAGACAACTACTGCGAGTTCAAGGTCATGTGTAGGATAGTTGATCTCATGCGTCTTTAATTGACGAGAGGCATAAGCAACAACTTGCTTTTCTTGCATAAGGACCCCACCCAATCCTTGCAATGAAGCATCACAGAAAATCTGGAAAGGCTTTGATGTATCTGGAGGAACCAAAACTGGTGTGGAAGTGAGCTTCTCTTTGAGTGTTTCAAAGCTTGCTTGACATGCAGGAGTCCAAAGGTATTTCTTGCCTTTCTTGAGGAGATCGGTAAGAGGCTTCGCAATCTTCGAGAAATTTTGAACGAATCGCCGACAGTAACTGGCCAAACCAACGAAACTCCGGACTTCTTTGACATTTATGGGTGGAATCCAGTCCATAATTGTCTTAATAGTTTCTGGGTTGACGGCAATGCCCTTGGCAGACATGACGTGACCAAGATAGGTGACTTGAGGCAGCCAAAACTCACACTTGGAGAACTTTGCATACAGGCGGTTCTCACGAAGCTTGTTTAGGACACACCGAAGGTGTTCTTCATGTTCTTCTTTTGACTTAGAATAGACTAGAATGTCATCCAGATAGACCACAATGTATCAAGATACTCCATGAAAACCGAGTTCATAAGCCTCGAGAAGGTGGCAGGTGCATTGGTGAGACCGAAAGACATGACCGTGTACTCATACAGGCCATAGCGGGTGGTGAAAGCTGTTTTAGGAACATCTTCCTTGCGAATCTTGATTTGATGATATCCACTTCTCAAATCCAGCTTAGAGAATACCACAGCTCCAGCTAGCTGATCGAAGAGATCATTAATCCGCGAAAGGGGATATTTATTCTTGATTGTTTTAGCATTGAGTGCCCGATAGTCAACACAAAGTCTATCAGTCTTGTCTCTCTTCTTCACAAAGATGGTTGGACTAGCCCGAGAAGAAGTACGCTGCTGAATGAAACCCAACTTCTCTTGTTCATCCAATTGACGTTTGAGTTCAGCCAACTCAGCAGGACCCATTTTATAAGGCCGCTTGGAGATAGGAGCGGTACCAGGTTCGAGTTCAATGACAAACTCAACCTCACGATCCGGAGGCATACCTGGCAACTCTTCCGGAAAGACATCTGGGAACTCACAGACTACAGGACCACTCTCAATACCTTCCATAGCATCATCATTCAGAGCCGCCAAAGAATAAAGCTGAATTGCAGGAGTCAGACTTGGAGAATAGACTATATGGCCTTCAGGAATTTTCAGAGAAATCGAACGTTCAGCACAATCAATCACAGCCGCATTTGCTGTTAACCAATCCATGCCCAAGATAACATCAATATCAGAATTGCCCAGAATAATTAAGGAAGCCAGAAACGAAGAGCCACCAATCTCAATTTGATTGTCATTGCTGATTTTAGAAGCCCTCATGTTTGAACCAGGAGATTGCACCATAAGGCGAGTTGGTAAAGCATCAGAAGGTAACCCATTACTCTCCGCAAACTTGTATGACACGAAAGAATGTGAAGCACCAGAATCAAATAAAACTCGTGCAGGAACTGAGTTAACAGAAAGCATACCCATGACAACTCCAGGT
This sequence comes from Avena eriantha, assembly GCA_910589775.1. Taxonomy (NCBI): domain Eukaryota; kingdom Viridiplantae; phylum Streptophyta; class Magnoliopsida; order Poales; family Poaceae; genus Avena; species Avena eriantha. Next base: position 94,999,090 of record OU342741.1, read on the forward strand.
GCATGCTCAGCTTGAGCGACATTGACACAGTTGGCACGAGCAACCGTAGACCGAGGCTTAGTGTTGATGTCGAGAGCCCGAGGTGGAGGTGCACGAATCATAGGAGCACTTGCCGCAGGTCTTGGAGGTGGTGGTGGAAGAGCTTTGTTGTTCATAGGACAATTCCAGTGCTGATGCCCAGTGTTTCCACAAGTATAGCAAGCACCAGGTGGACGTGGAGCAACATAGCGAGGGACTTCGCCAGGCGCTCCAGGGTAGTTGTGGTTGTAGCCCCTGGGAGCCGCAATGAAGGAGTTTGGTGGCCTTGGTGCGTAGCTTGACGGTGTTGGTGGAGCATGGAGCGACGGTGGGGTGTTAGGAACCCAGACGCGACGCTTAGAAGGAGCTGACATAGCAGAAGAGTTTGCTATATCACGGCTGTGTTTCTTTGACTCCTCAAACACTTGCCTACTTGCTTCTTCCTGCAGAGCTATGTGTTGGATTTCCAGAAAAGACGCCGGCCTTGCATGAGTGATAGCATATTTGATAGAAGCATTGAGGCCTTGCCGAAACCTCTTTTGCTTCTTCTTGTCATCAGAGATCTCATCGCCACCATAACGAGAAAGGTTCATGAAGTTTCTGATGTAGGTGTTGACATTGTCAGTGCCCTGCTTGAGGTTGAGAAAAACTTCTTTCATCCTTTCCATGACAATTTCTGACAGATATTGCTCTTTGAAAGCAGCAGTGAATTGCTCCCAAGTAGGCTAAAAACCAGAAAGATCTGCCTTGAGGTAATTTTCCCACCAAAGTGCTGCATCTCCCTTCAGAAGGTGAGTGGCACATTTGACCCATTCTTGCTCGGGAAAATCCGCAGTCATCAGCAACCTTGACACTTCACGCAGCCAATCATCCGCATCAAGTGGCTGGTCAGACACCTCAAATTGGTGTGGGTTGAACTTGAGAAAACTATTGATGTCTCCTTGCTTGGGAGGTGGAGGTAGCGGAACAAACTCATTCCTCCTCACGCTTTCCTCGAAGCGCTGCTAGTTCTGCTGCATAGTGCCCAAAGCATTTGCAATACTTGCCAAAGCAGCCCCACGTTCAGGTGGTATGTCCTCCTCAGAACGGCGTGGTGGTGCCATCCTGTGATTGATATAAAACACAAGTCAGTACTATAATGGAGAATGATAATAATCCAAAATAGTACCAAAATGGAATTAACTAAGATTAAAGGATGCAATTCACTGAGATGATATTAAAATATCAACAAAGTTCAAGGCAACTAGAAGATATTAAGCATAACACACACGACTGAACAAGGAGTGTGGTACACAACTAACAAAGAAAAAATTTCCGCAATTTTTGGCATTAAAATACCACTATATGCAGAAAACCACTTCACGGATCAAGATTAGTAACTCTACTAATTCAATATACAAGAGCGAATGGTGAAAGTAGTGGTATGGTCGCGACTCCATCCCGCACTCAAATATATACTCCGCACATGAATCAGTAAAACACATATCCCAACACCTTCTTCTAAAGATGAACCTAAAGATTGGTAACTACGAAAAAGAACACCCCAACAAGATAACGTCGGATAACAAAGAGTAAGATAGATCGCATCGGTATACAATGAATCAGAATAGATCGCGTCGGTTTACAAAGGCCTGTCGGTATGGAATGTACCAACAGTTGATAACCAAAAGGTAGATAGTGATAACATTTGGATGCAACAGATAGACAAGGAATTCACACACACACACACCCTATGGTACTACGGAACCCAGAACACGTGAATCCTAGTTTGAATTTTTAGAAGAGGATTGAAAACGTTACACTTCCTTACCAGAAAAAGGGTGGGTGGGTGGGTAAGAAGAAAAATGGAAGCAGTCCTACTCTCACGTTTTGTTTTTCCCTAGTATACATAACTACCAAAATATTTGCTAGACTGACAACGACCATTTTGGCTGAGACCCTGAAGGGCGGGATGGCTCTGATACCAATTGTAACTACCTCGGTGAATTACGCTCTTAGTTACATGCCTGGATGAACGAAAGTGGTTAAAATAGTACGGTGGGGCCCAGGGCCACTCACGGTAGACCTTTTGGCCGTCCTAACCACTTTTAGACATCGGGACAAGAACGAGCGACGTTCAGGCGAAGGGATCAACTACATACACAAATGAGTATGTATGCAAGCCACATACAACAGTCCTGAGAGCCATTCCATCTAAAAGAAATAGAAATATTGCAATGCCATACGGCAAGATTCAAATATACTAGATAGAGATAATAATTTAGGATAGCTCCTCATACATCACACATCAGAGTATCAGGCGGAAGTGGAAAACAAGATCCGAGTATGGATAAGAAGCAAATCGGCATAAATGCCCCATAAATAAACACATCCCGCCCACAGATCGCACGGATCCCTGTTCTCGGAATCTCTACACCGAATGATCGTTGCCAACATCATATGTCTCCTCCACCCAGTATCCATCTTGCAAATACACCTGTTCATCTGAATCAAACAATTTATTGTGTGAGACCGTAGGGGTACTCAGCAAGTCTTTATGCCGCTAAAGGGGACACAACCTGGGGTGACGCAATTGCAGCAAAAGATAATACCTAACAATTCTACAGATACTCGCTAACCTTCCGCCTAACCAATGATAGACGGAAGTCCTTGAATTAAGAACAACAGTTATAACAGTATAATTAACAGATCCATCCTCCTTCTCGCTTACCAACGAGGAAGCGGACGATGACCCCCATCATCCGTTGGCGGTTTTATTAACCATTCCATGAGTATTGTACTATTTACTAGTCAAGTACTTAGTCAAATTATCAACGGTACTTTAGTTATACTTGTCTATGATCGAGAAACTATGCTCCAAGTCGTCCATAACCACGGACACGGCTTTCAGAAAGATTTACTCTGCAGGGGTGCACGAATAGCAACACACACTCGATCAACCTCGGAAAAACCAAATCAAAACCCAACGAGGCATTCACTACAAAGCAATCACAGGATTCAGAAACATTTTAGGGGGCCACCCCAATAAGCTACCCGCAACGAAGTTGGCCGGCTCCGAGACGGACCCAGGGTTTGCAACGACGGCTGTAAACGACTGGGAACCCGAAAATGTGACTGGGCTTGTCGATACCGCGAAAACGTGGCGCGATCCAAAATAGTACAAGTGCTCATCGCACAATCTTAAATAAAGCAGTAACATGGCATAAGTACAGGATAGTAATAAAGCCCCAAACTAATTGTGGCCCCAAGAAATAAGAATGAATCAAGCTCTGGCTCAGTGGGGTCCATAAGGCCTCCTGGATGTGGATAGTGCGAATAGTCAAGGAACAGGAATCAAGTACTCGGGGTCCTACGGGACACAAGTGAGCATGAAAAACCAAATAGCGGATATGGCTCACCGGTGCCTCTTTCATTAGTTATCCCATTACTACTCAGGTTATGTTGTTTAGGTTTGTTCATCAGACAATCACATACCCTGCTCATGCTTTTCTACGACTCGCATGGCTCAAACAGCTCCTATAATAGTGGCTCATGGGATGGAGGAACAAGCTTCGGTGGGGTTTAAAATAAAGGCTATGCAGTACTTGGGATTCAATTTAATGCAATCGCGACTAAGTGATGCAAGAATAAGATAGAGGCAATAGGTACTATATGTATGCAAGCATGTGGTAGTGCTTGCCTGGCAGCTCAGTTGAAGCGAGGGATGGATCTGGGTAGTACTCCTGTGATTCCTAGTAATTCTCCTGCTGGGCGTCTATCTGACGAAGAACCAAACAAGCAAGGGCCAACATAAATAAAGTGCACAAGCATATGAATTAAAATGCGACAAGCAAACAAGCATGCCATGATGAATGATGCACAATTTACATGGCATTAAAGTAGCATGGCAAAGGTGAGGTGTGGATACAAGAATAAAGCATTTTATTATTTATTTAACCAAGTTTTATTGTCATAAACAGTTCAGATTTTTAATGATGACATGATGCATGCTTCAATTTAGAACAGTGACTGCATAGATAGAACGGGCTCGTCGCGCTGATCGATTTAGACATATTATTTGTCACATTTGGATTTGTAGAATTGGAGTTATTAATTTATTTAGAAAAAGGGCATTTTATTGTAATTTTAATCATCTCGAAAATTTAAAGTGTTCAAACATTATTTCGAATGACATATTTTAATTCCTCACATTTTTCTGATTCCAAAACATATATCATTTGTATTATTTTGAAAAGTTATTTAAGTCTGATTTGAATTTGAATTTAAATCAATTTTTGAAAAGGTTTAATTAAAACAGACAACAGGGCAAACTTTTGTTACCCAGCTCAACCCAGCCATAGCCACTGACGGGTGGGCCAGTCGCTGGTGGGGCACACGCACGCGGAAAACTTTTCACACCGGGGCTCTGCCTAGTCCGTGCGACTGCGAGGTGGGACCAACCGGCTGAGGCCCATGTGACAGTGAATGAACTCGCAGAGGCTGGCAGGTGGGACCGAACTGGAGCGCGGGTTAGGATAATAACAGGCTGGGGGGGTTTTCTGAAAGAAGGCCACGGCGGCTGACAGGTGGGGTTAGCGAGGAGCGCGGGTTAAGCAGATAAAAAGCTAGGGGGTTTTCTGCAAAACGCGCGGCGGCACTGTTTCTCTTCTTCGCGATCTGACGATTGGCGAAGAAAAATGCCGCGCGGCACGGGACGGGGGTTCGAACCGGGGATCTGGGCATGCGCGCGGAGGGCGTAGCCGCTGTGGTGGCTTGGGTTTGGTGTTAGGTGGGGGCTTGACGGCTAGATGAGGCTATGCGCGGCGCGGGGCATGCAGACACCAGCGTCTAGCAGTGCACCGAGGGCGCTCGGCAAAAAGATCGGCGATGCTAGATGGCGACAGCGAGGCGGATGGTGTCAGGGAGGAAGAGGGACTCACCGCGGGGTGGTGCTGGCGATAGGTGCTGGCGATGGTGAAGAAGAAGGAAAAGGAAAGGCAGGCTCGGGGTGGATCTGGGAGAGGCAGGGGAGCCGTGGGGCGGAGGGAAAAGTGAGGGGGAGGACGGGGGTAGCGTGTGGGCACGGGAAGGGTTAAAGGGGCTTCGGCCCTTTCCTCTTTCTCCCCGAGCACGTGGTCGAGCTGGGGCTCGACCTGGGCAGACAGCGGCAGAGGAGAGGGGCTGCAGGTGGGGCCGAGGAAGAGAGGAGGGAAGGTGGGGCTGGTACGGCAGTTAGAGAAGAAGAGAGGAGAGGGGCTCGGGTTATCTCAGGCTAGGGCTTGCTCGACTTAGGCTAGGGTTTCGGGTGGTTAGCTGGGTAGATGGGGTGTGGGCTAGGGAGAGAAAGAGGGCAGGTGGGGCCAGCATGATAGAGAGCGAGGGAGGTGAGAGAGGTGTGGTAGAAGTTAGGGTTTTAGATAAGAACTAGGTTAGAGGTAAATAGAGAGAGAGCTAGGGTTAGGGATTTAATTAGTTGTGTAGGTTTTCATTCTTGTGTAAAGGATCATTCCAAGAGGAGCTAGTGATTGCTTTGGAACTATCATGAGATGAGGTGGAAGGAATATCCAAGAAAAAGGGAAAGAGAAAGAAGTATGGGAAGAGCCCTCTTTTGAAATCATGCATGGAGATAATACAAGAAAAAGATGTGGATGAGAATAAGGGGAATGATGGATGGATGATGTAGATGATCCCACAAAGAAGAACCACTAAAACAAAGGAAATACAAGTGGTTGAAAGGTGGTGATGATGGTTGCATGGCCCATGCAAAAATAATAAATGCCATGTTTAATTTTGTGACAACAATAATAATAATATGGCATTATTCTTATGCATTCCAAGAAGTGGAACAAGGCCAAGCAAAAGAATTTAGATTAGGTCCACCCCATCCACATGAGCTAGAATAAAATCAAAAGAAAAGAATTACAAGCTCATGTATAATAGGATGGTGGAATTATAAGGTGGTGAAAGAAAGGTGATGGAGTCGAACAAAAGATATGCCCCCAACTCAACTTGGGCATTAACCAATATATCAATAACCAAATACAATATCAAGAGGAAAATACAATTAATAATGCATATGAGAGAAGAACCAAAAGAAAAAGGGTTTTATATGATGCTCAAATGCAAGGTGGCATGATGACATGAGCATGATATATTTATGATGCAACAATTATATATAGGAAGTAGCCATTATCTTACTAGACCAAGTAGCATTACAATTGTTAGACAATTGGGATGCTACAACTCGACGGCGCGCGGCCGCGACTTGCTGCCAGAGGCGGGGAGGAGGCTGCGAGGAGAGGAACGTCAAGGCCCCTCGCGTGGCTTGTTGGAGCTGCTGTAGAGGAGGTCGGGTTGCAGGAGAGGGCGCCCGCAAGGCAGCAGCGCGGGTCGAGCCTGGCCGTGCTCCGGCGAGACGGGGCGTAGGCGGCCGTGTGAGGTGAGCGAGGCTGCGGAAGCTCCATGCTGCAGAGAGCAAGCAGCGGCGGCGGTCGACGGCCTTCGGGGACGCTAGGCGAGGTGGTCTCACGTGGTGGCGGGCCGATGAGGAAGAGAGGAGGGCGGCAGAGATCTGTGTCCGGGATGAGCGGAGAGATCGGCAGGGTCGACGGGGACGAGCACGCGCTCGTGGCTGGGGCCTGAGGGATGCGACTGCCACGCAGGCCCGGGAGAAGGCGAGCGGCAGCGGGGAGCGAGGGTGGTTGGTGGGGATCGGGCAGAGGGAGGCGTACGGGAGGAGCGGGGTGACGCGTGGGGGTGGGCCAGGGGTGGTTGTCGGTCACAGAAGTGGGGTGGCGTGTTGGTGCGGTGCACCGTGCGTGCGTGTTCCGCGCGCTGTGTTGCGTGGCTGGTACGTGCGCGAGGATATGTGCTCTGGTGGTTGGCGGCGGCAGGATGGGACTAGGTGGCGATAGGTGGGATGGGGATTAGGTTTAGGGACTGGCTAGGGTTTGGTTTTGGAGGTGGCCGGCTGGGCTTTCAGGCCTGGCTGGCTGCCTCCCTAATAAAAAAATAAGATTATATTTATTATTGTTCTATTTTATCTTAGAGACTTTTGTAAAGATTTGTAGGCAAAACAAAATATCAGGAAGAACCAGGTTTTGATTTGAAATAAATCGGGGGATATTTAGAAAACAAAGGTAGGCTTTTAGAAAATAGTTTTAGCCAAACAAAATACTGGTTGACATGACAATGCTCAAATGCAATATGGCATGATGACATGAGCATGTTATCATGATGATGCACAAGGAAAAAACGATTTTCTAGTAGTGATTTTACCAGGGTGCTACACATCGTCCGCGCCAGCCTACGGGAACATAGGGTGGACTCTGGCATACAGGGGCTAGACGCGACGGCACAACCATGTGCGAATGAGGGCGCAGCCTCCCTCCTCTTTACCCATGCGACTCTCGAGGTCGCAGACGCGCTCGTATAGCACATCTGTCTCCGCGGACTCGTCGGGCATAACTACGTTCTTCTAGTAACGCCTCCTCTTGCACGGAGTTGCAGGATCGAAGGGCGCGAGTCCGAAGTGGTCTCCATCGGCCTTCTGGTCGCGGATGTAGAACCACTTGTCCCTCCACCCTTGGACGAACATCATCAGCTTGATGTCGAAGTATGTGGTGGAGGGGTCTGTAGCATCCCAATTGTCTAACAATGGTAATGCTACTTGGTCTAGTAAGATATTGGCTACTTCCTATATACAATTATTGCATCATAATTATATCATGCTCATGTCATCATGCCACCGCATCATATAAAACCCTTTTCTGTTGGTTCTTCTCTCATATGCATTATTACTTGTAATTGCCTCTTGATATTGTATTTGGTTATTGATATATTGTTTAAATGCCCAAGTTGAGTTGGGGGCATATCTTTATTCAACTCCATCACCTTTCTTTTCACCACCTTATAATTCCACCATCCCATTACCCATGAGCTTGTATTTCTTTTTCTTTTGATATTTATTCTAGCTCATGTGGGTGGGGTGGATCTAATTCTATAATTTCTTTTGCTTGGCATTTATTCCACTTCTTGGGAATGCATAAGAATAATGCCATATTATTATTATTGTTTTCACAAAATAAAACATGGCATTTATTATTATGCATGGGCCATGCAAGAGCACCACCACCTCTAGCCATTTGTTTTTCTCTTGGTTTAAGTGGTTCTTTCTTTATGGGATCATCTCCATCTCTCTCCACCATCCCCATCATCTCATCAACACCATTATTTTTCTTCATGCATGATCATATGAGAAACTATCCACATTGCTTTTCTTTTCTCCTTTACACTTGCCCATGTCTTGATCATGTATCTTTTAATCCCTACACACTCCCTCACCCGTTCATCTTGACTTGATCCATAAGCATGTGTTAAAAACCTAAAAAAATTCTAAACAAAACCCTAACCCTAGCTTCCTCTCTTATCCTCTCTTTCTAAACCCTAACCCTAACTACCACCTCTCCATGCTGAGCATCTAGCTCCCTCCCTCTCTCATTCTTCCTCTCTCTCTCTCTACCAACCGGCCCTAGTCCCTCTCAACCACACGGTCTACCCCACCCCTTCTAACCCTAGCCTAAGCTACACCCGAGCCCTCTCCTCTCTCTTTCTCCCACTGCCGGGCCTGTCCCACCTGAGGCCCCAACCCGAGCCTCCCTCCTGCCTGTCCTCTTCCCCCTGCTGGCCCACCAGCAGCCCCAGCCCTCTCCTCCCACGGCGTGCACGTGAGAGCAAGGAAAAAGGTGGCCGAAGCCACCTTTCCCTTCCCAAGCCCCCACGACAATCCTCTCCCTCTCTCCCTCTTTACCCAACCCCTCACAACTCCTCTACCTCGCCCAGATCTATCCCCAGGTCCCTGCCTCTCCTTTTCTTCTTCTTCTCCGACGCCATCGTCTCTCCCTGGCCGCCGCCAGTACCGTCGCCTACCTCTTGTTCCTGCCGGCGTGCGCGGCGTGGAGGTGGTCGAGGAGACCGAGGAGGGTCCTCTCCTTCGCCCCGTACGCGCCAGCGAGGAGGAGGAGCTCCAGTACCGCCAGCACCCTCACCGCTCCGCTGAAACCCTAGATCTCCCACCGCCAGCTCCGTCGACAATTCGCCGCACCTCTCTCCGTTCCACCACCACCGACAACCTCGCGGTGAGCCACCGGACCCCCTGACAACCTCTCGTTCAGCGTCGCTTCCTGGTCGTACCGATCCCTTCGACGAGCACCCTCTGTGCACCGGCGTCGCGCGCGCATCTGCTCGTCGCCGTGTCGTAGAGACACACCTAGTCGCGCATGCGGTTCCTAACACCAATCTCTCCCTAGCCCAGCGGTAGCCGCCGCCCGCGCGCGCGAGGTCACCAGTTCGAGCCCCACCGTGCCGCGCTTTGCGCTGTTGTTTTTCGTCAGTAAGTTCAGAGAAGAACAACAGTAGTTGTTGCCATTTTGCGCATACCCCCCTCCACAAATTTTTACCGTAACCCGCGGTACTCGTGAGCCCCACCAGTCAGTCTCCCTGTCCACTTTACAAAAACGCCCCTGCAGTTTTGAGCACACAACCCGCAATCCAGCCCGCTCCCCACCTGTCAACCTCTGCGGGTTCACCCCCTGTCACGTGGGCCTCTAGCCGCTGGCCCACCTGTCAATCGCAGCGGCTAGGCCAACCCGCGGTGTAAAAAGATTTTTCCACGCGCTGCGTCGCCAGTCAGACCGGCCCCACCCGTCAGCGTCTGGGGCTAGAGAAGGGCTGGGTAACAAAAGTAATTCCGTTTATCTGTTTTAATAAAACAAATTCAAAATGTTTAAATTCAAATTCAAATTAGTTTTTAAATAACTTTTAATTTATAAATCCAAACAATACATATAATATATGTTTTGGAATCAGAAAAATGGGAGAAATTCAAATATGCTGTTCAAAATAATGTTTGAACATTTTAATTTTCGAGATGATTAAAATTACAATAAAATGCCCTTTTCTTAATAAATTAATAACTTTAATTCTACAACTCCAAATTTGACAAATGATATGTCTAAATCGATCAGCGCGACGAGCCCGTTCTATCTATGCAGTCCTTGTTCTGAATTGAAGCATGCATCATGCCATATTTAAAAATCAGAACTGTTTATGACAATAAAACTTGGCTAAATAATTAATAAAATGCTTTATTCTTGCACCACACCTCACCCTTGCCATGCTACTTTAATGCCAGGTAAATTGTGCATCATTCATCATGGCATGTTTGTTTGCTTGTCGCATTTTAATTCATATGCTTGTGCACTTTATTTATATTGGCCCTTGTTTGTTTGGTTCTTCTTCGAATAGACGCCCAGCAGGAGAATTACCAGGAATCACAGGAGTACTACCCAGATCCATCTATCGCTTCAACTGAGCTGCTAGGCAAGCACTACCACATGCTTGCATACATATAGTACCTATTGCCTCTATCTTATTCTTGCATCATTGAGTCGCGATTGCATTAAATTGAATCCCAAGTACTGCATAGCCTTTATTTTGAACCCCACCGAAGCTTGTTCCTCCATCCCATGAGCCATTATTACAGGAGTTGTTTGAGCCATGCGAGTCGTAGAAAAGCATGTGTAGGGTATGTGAGTGTCTGATGGATAACGAGGTACCTAAACAACTTAACCTGAGCAATAATGGGATAACTAATGAAAGAGGCACCGGTGAGCAATATCTGCTATTTGGTTTTTCATGCTCACTTGTGTCCCGTAGGACCCCGAGTACTTGATTCCTGTTCCTTGTTTAATCGCACTATCCACATCTGGGAGGCCTTATGGACCCCCCCTGAGCCAGAGCTTGATTCATTCTTATTTCTTGGGGCCACAAAGTAGTTTGGGGCTTTATTACTATCCTGTACTTATGCCATGTTACTGCTTTATTAAGATTGTGCGTGGAGCACCTGTACTGTTTTGGATCGTGGAATGTTTTCGTGGTATCGACAAGCCCAGTCACACTTTCGGGTTCCCCGTCGTTTACACCCATTGACACAAACCTTGGGTCCGTCTCGGAGCCGGCCAACTTCGTTGCGGGTAGCTTAATGGGGTGGCCCCCTGAAATATTTCAGAATCCTGTGATTGCTTTGTCGCGAATGCCTCGTTGGGTTTTGATTTGGTTTTTCCGAGGTTGATCGAGTGTGTGTTGCTATTCGTGCACCCCTGCAGGGTAAATCTTTCTGAAAGCCGTGTCCGCGGTTATGGACGACTTGGAGCACAGTTTCTCGATCATAGACAAGTATAACTAAAGTACCGCTATTAATTTGACTAAGTACTTGACTAGTAAATAGTGCAATACTCATGGAATGGCTAATAAAACTGCCAACGGATGATGGGGGGGTTGTTCGTCCGCTTCCTCGTTGGTAAGCGAGGAGGAGGATGGATCTGTAAATTATACTGTTATAACTGTTGTTCATAATTCACGGACATCCGTCTATCATTGGTTAGGCGGATGGATAGCGAGTATCTATAGAATTGTTAGCTATTATCTTTTGCTGCAATTGCGTCACCCTAGGTTGTGTCCCCTTTAGTGGCATAAAGACTTGCTGAGTACCCCTAGGGTCTCACACGATAAATTGTTTGATTCAGATGAACAGGTGTATTCGCAAGATGGATACTGGGTGGAAGAGACAGATGATGTTGGCAACGATCACTCGGTGTAGAGATTCCGGGAACGGGGATCCGTGAGATCTGTGGAGTGTTTATTTATGTGGCATCTTATGCCGATTTGCTTCTTATCCGTACTCGGATCTTGTTTCTCCTTCCGCCTGATACTCTGATGTTTGTTGTATGAGGAGCTATCCTAAATTATTATCTCTATCTAGGATATTTGAATCTTGCCGTATGGCGTTGCAATATTTCTGTTTCTTTTAGATGGAATGGCTCTGAGGACTATTGTATGTGGCTTGCATACATACTCATTTGTGTATGTAGTTCATCCCTTCGCCTGCCGATTACGCCGCTCGTTCTTATCCCGATGTTCTGAAAGTGGTTAGGACGGCCGAAAGGTCTACCGTGAGTGGCCCTGGGCCCCATCGTACTATTTTAACCAATTACGTTCATCCAGGCATGTAACTAAGAGCGTAATTCACCGAGGTAGTTACAATTGGTATCAGAGCCATCCCGCCCTTCAGGGTCTCAGCCAAAATGGTCGTTGTCAGTCTAGCAAAATATTTTTGGTAGTTATGTATAGTAGGGAAAATCAAACGTGAGAGTAGGATTGCTTCCATTTTTCTTCTTACCCACCCACCCACCCTTTTCTGGTAAGGAAGTGTAACGTTTTCAATCCTCTTCTAAAAATTCAAACTAGGATTCACGTGTTCTGGGTTCCGTAGTACCATAGGTTATGTGTGTGTGTGTGTGAATTCCTTGTCTATCTGTTGCATCCAAATGTTATTACTATCTGCCTTTTGGTTATCAACTGTTGGTACATTCCATACCGACAGGCCTTTGTAAACCGACGCGATCTATTCTGATTCGTTGTATACCGATGCGATCTATCTTACTCTTTGTTATCCGACATTATCTTGTTGGGGTGTTCCTTTTCGTAGTTACCAATCTTTAGGTTCATCTTAAGAAGAAGGTGTTGGGGATATGTGTTTTACTGATTCATGTGCGAAGTAATGATTTGAGTGCGAGATGGAGTCGCGACCATACCACTACTTTTATCATTCACTCTTGTATTTTGAACTAGTAGAGTTACTAATCTTGATTCGTTAAGTGGTTTTGCGCATATAGTGGTATTTTAATGCCGAAATTTGCGGAATTTTTTTCTTTGTTAGTTGTGTATCACACTCCATGTTCAGTCGTGTGCGTTACGCTTAATATCTTCTAGTTGTCTTGAACTTTGTTGATATTTTAATATCATCTTAGTGAATTGTATCCTTTAATCTAGGTTAATTCCATTTTGGTACTATTTTGGATTATTATCATTCTCCATTATAGTACTAACTTGTGTTTTATATCAATCACAGGATGGCACCACCATGCCGTTCTGAGGAGGACATACCACCTGAACTTGGGGCTGCTTTGGCAAGTATTGCAAATGCTTTGGGCACTATGCAGCAGAACTAGCAGCGCTTCGAGGAAAGCGTGAGGAGGAATGAGTTTGTTCCGCTACCTCCACCTCCCAAGCAAGGAGACATCAATAGTTTTCTCAAGTTCAACCCACGCCAATTTGAGGTGTCTGACCAGCCACTTGATGCGGATGATTGGCTGCGTGAAGTGTCAAGGTTGCTGATGACTGCGGATTTTCCCGAGCAAGAATGGGTCAAATGTGCCACTCACCTTCTGAAGGGAGATGCAGCACTTTGGTGGGAAAATTACCTCAAGGCAGACCTCTCTGGTTTTCAGCCTACTTGGGAGCAATTCACTGGGGCTTTCAAAGAGCAATATCTGTCAGAAATTGTCATGGAAAGGATGAAGGAAGTGTTTCTCAACCTCAAGCAGGGCACTGACAATGTCAATACCTACATCAGAAACTTCATGAACCTTTCTCGTTATGGTGGCGATGAGATCTCTGATGACAAGAAGAAGCAAAAGAGGTTCCGGCAAGGCCTCAATGCTTCCATCAAATATGCTATCACTCATGCAAGGCCGGCGTCTTTTCTGGAACTACAACACACAGCTCTGCAGGAAGAAGCAAGTAGGCAAGTGTTTGAGGAGTCAAAGAAACACAGCCGTGATACAGCAAGCTCTTCTACTATGACAGCTCCTTCTAAGCGTCGTGTCTGGGTTCCTAACACCCCACCGTCGCTCCCTGCTCCACCAAGACCATCAAGCTACGCAGCAAGGCCACCAAACTCCTTCACTGCGGCTCCCAGGGGATACAACCACAACTACCCTGGAGCGCCTGGCGGAGTCCCTGGCTATGTTGCTCCACGTCCACCTGGTGCTTGCTATACTTGTGGAAACACTGGGCATCAGCACTGGAATTGTCCTATGAACAACAAAGCTCTTCCACCACCACCTCCAAGACCTGCGGCAAGTGCTCCTATGATTCGTGCACCTCCACCTCGGGCTCTCAACATCAACACTAAGCCTGGGTCTACGGTTGCTCGTGCCAACTGTGTCAACGTCGCTCAAGCTGAGCATGCACCTGGAGTTGTCATGGGTATGCTTCCTGTTAACTCAGTTCCTGCATGAGTTTTGTTTGATTCTAGTGCTTCACATTCTTTCGTTTCTCACAAATTTGCAAATGAGCATGAGCTTGTTATAGACCAGCTGGATAAGAAGTTAATGGTTCTTTCTCCCGGGGTAAGATTGTTATCTACCAAGATCAGCCATGGCAATCAAATTGAGATTGGTGGCTCTTCATTTCCGGCTTACTTAATTGTTCTGGGCAATTCTGATATTGATGTTATCTTGGGCATGGATTGGTTAACAGCAAATGCAGCTGTGATTGATTGTGCTGAATGTTCGGTTTCTCTGAAAATTCCTGAAGGCCATATAGTCTATTCTCCAAGTCTGACTCCTGCAATTCAGCTTTACTCTTTGGCGGCTCTGAATGATGATGCTATGGAAGGTATTCAGAGTGTTCCTGTAGTCTGTGAGTTCCCAGATGTCTTTCCTGAAGAGTTGCCAGGTATGCCTCCAGATCGTGAGGTTGAGTTTGTCATTGAACTTGAACCTGGTACCGCTCCTATTTCCAAGCGGCCTTATAAAATGGGTCCTGCTGAGTTGGCTGAACTCAAACGTCAGTTGGATGAACAAGAGAAGTTGGGTTTCATTCAGCACAGTACTTCTTCTTTGGGTAGTCCAACCATCTTTGTGAAGAAGCGAGACAAGACTAATAGACTTTGTGTTGACTATCGGGCACTCAATGCTAAAATAATCAAGAATAAATATCCCCTTCCGCGGATTAATGATCTCTTCGATCAGCTAGCTGGAGCTGTGGTATTCTCTAAGCTTTATTTGAGAAGTGGTTATCATCAAATCAATATCCGCAAGGAAGATGTTCAAAAACAGCTTTCACCACCCGCTATGGCCTGTATGAGTACACGGTCATGTCTTTCGGTCTCACCAATGCACCTGCCACCTTCTTGAGGCTTATGAACTCGGTTTTCATGGAGTATGTTGATAAGTTCATTGTGGTCTATCTGGATGACATTCTAGTCTATTCTAAGTCAAAAGAAGAACATGAACAACACCTTCGGTGTGTCCTAAAAAAGCTTCACGAGAACCGCCTGTATGCAAAGTTCTCCAAGTGTGAATTCTGGCTGCCTCAAGTCACCTACCTTGGTCACGTCATCTCTGCCAAGGGCATTGCCGTCAACCCAGAAACTATTAAGACAAATATGGACTGGCTTCCACCCATAAATGTCAAAGAAGTCCGGAGTTTCCTTGGTTTGGCCAGTTACTGTCGTCACTTCGTTCAAAACTTCTCGAAGATTGCGAAACCTCTTACCGATCTCCTCAAGAAAGGCAAGAAATACCTTTGGACTCCTGCATGTCAAGCAAGCTTTGAAACACTCAAAGAGAAGCTCACTTCCACACCAGTCTTGGTTCCTCCAGATACATCAAAGCCTTTCCAGATATTCTGTGACGCATCATTGCAAGGATTGGGTGCGGTCCTTATGCAAGAAAAACAAGTTGTTGCTTATGCATCTCGTTAGTTAAATACGCATGAGATCAACTATCCTACACATGACCTTGAACTCGCAGCAGTTGTTTTTGCTTTGAAAGTATGGAGGCATTACTTGCTTGGCAACCGTTGTGAGATCTTTTCTGATCACAAGAGTCTGAAGTATATCTTCACACAGCCGGATCTCAACCTTCGTCAGAGGAGGTGGATTGAAACAATAAATGATTTCGATTTGACCATTAACTACACTCCGGGTAAAGCCAATGTCATGGCCGATGCTCTCAGCCGAAAAGCTTATGTCAGCAATCTCATGGTGGAAGAACAACAGCCTCTCTTGTGCGAGGAATTCCGAAAGCTCAACCTTGAAATTGTGGATCAAGGGTATCTTCTGAACCTTCTGGCAACACCGCTCTTGGAAGAAAAAGTACGTTCCATTCAACTTGGTGATCCTTACACTAAAAAGATCATCTCCAACATTCAGCTTCCGAAGTATGAGTCCTTCCACGTCGACGACCAAGGCACTCTTTTATTTGAACACCGGATGTTTGTTTCGAACTACCTGGGTTTAAGAGAGCAAGTTCTCAAGCAGGCGCATGATTCTGTTCTTTCTATCCACCCTAGAAGCACTAAGATGTACATGGACTTGAAAACACAATATTGGTGGCCTGGTTTGAAACGATATTGTGCCAAGTACGTCTCGGAGTGCGATGTCTGTTGCAGAGTTAAAGCTGTCCATCAGAAACCTTCCGGTCTTCTACAGCCATTGAAGCCTCCGGAATGGAAATGGGAGAAAGTAGAGATGGACTTCATCACTGGTTTTCCAAGGTCGAAGAAGGGCAACAATGCAATCTTTGTTGTCATTGACAGGCTTTCCAAAGTAGCTCACTTCTTTCCAGTCAAGGAAACAATTTCTGCAATTCAGTTGGCTGAGCTCTATATCAACAGAATTGTCTCTCTGTATGGAGTTCCTCTTGAGATCAGTTCAGACCGTGGAAGCATCTTCACTTCCAAGTTCTGGGGAAGTTTCCAAAATGCTTTGGGAACAAAATTAATCTTCAGCACAGCTTACCACCCTCAGTCGCAAGGACAAGTTGAAAGGATCAATCAGATTCTAGAAGATATGCTCCGTGCTTGCGTTATCTCTTTCGGCATGAAGTGGGAAGAATGTCTTCCTTATGCTGAATTCTCTTACAACAACAGTTTCCAGAAAAGTCTAAAGATGGCACCATTTGAGGCTCTCTACGGTCGTAAATGCAGAACTCCGATTGGTTGGTTGGGCGCAGGTGAAAGAATATTGTTTGGCCCTGACATTGTAACTCAAGCGGAGGAGAAAGTTCACATCATTCTCGAAAATCTGAAGATTGCTCAAAGTCGCCAGAAGAGTAATTATGACAGAAAGCACACGGACATGCAGTATGTCCCTAGTGATCTCGTTTACCTTCGTGTCACTCCCATGAAAGGCACGCACCGCTTCGGTATTAAAGGAAAGCTGGCTCCTAGATACATCGGTCCTTTCAAAATTCGTGGAAGAAGAGGAGAAGTTGCTTATGCTCTTGAGCTCCCTGAACAACTCAAAGTCCATGATGTTTTCCACATCTCTCAACTCAAGAAGTGCTTCAAGGATCCCGGCAGGACCGTGGACCATGAACTCATCAATCTCCAAGAAGATCTGTCTTATCAAGAACACCCCATAAAAATTCTTGAAGTCGCAGAAAGAAGGACTCGCAACAAGTCCATCAAGTTCTGCAAGATGCAGTGGTCGCACGATTCCGTTGATGAAGCCACTTGGGAACGTGAAGATGAGCTCCGTGCCAAGTATCCTACCCTCTTTGAGTCTTCTTCTTCTTCCTAGAATCTCGGGGCGAGATTCCTGTTTAGTGGGGGAGAGTTGTAGCATCCCAATTGTCTAACAATGGTAATGCTACTTGGTCTAGTAAGATATTGGCTACTTCCTATATACAATTGTTGCATCATAATTATATCATGCTCATGTCATCATGCCACCGCATCATATAAAACCCTTTTCTGTTGGTTCTTCTCTCATATGCATTATTACTTGTAATTGCCTCTTGATATTGTATTTGGTTATTGATATATTGTTTAAATGCCCAAGTTGAGTTGGGGGCATATCTTTATTCAACTCCATCACCTTTCTTTTCACCACCTTATAATTCCACCATCCCATTACCCATGAGCTTGTATTTCTTTTTCTTTTGATATTTATTCTAGCTCATGTGGGTGGGGTGGATCTAATTCTATAATTTCTTTTGCTTGGCATTTATTCCACTTCTTGGGAATGCATAAGAATAATGCCATATTATTATTATTGTTTTCACAAAATAAAACATGGCATTTATTATTATGCATGGGCCATGCAAGAGCACCACCACCTCTAGCCATTTGTTTTTATCTTGGTTTAAGTGGTTCTTTCTTTATGGGATCATCTCCATCTCTCTCCACCATCCCCATCATCTCATCAACACCATTATTTTTCTTCATGAATGATCATATGAGAAACTATCCACATTGCTTTTCTTTTCTCCTTTACACTTGCCCATGTCTTGATCATGTATCTTTTAATCCCTACACACTCCCTCACCCCTTCATCTTGACTTGATCTATAAGCATGTGTTAAAAACCTAAAAAAATTCTAAACAAAACCCTAACCCTAGCTTCCTCTCTTATCCTCTCTTTCTAAACCCTAACCCTAACTACCACCTCTCCATGCTGAGCACCTAGCTCCCTCCCTCTCTCATTCTTCCTCTCTCTCTCTCTCTACCAACCGGCCCTAGTCCCTCTCTACCACACGGTCTACCCCACCCCTTCTAACCCTAGCCTAAGCTACACTCGAGCCCTCTCCTCTCTCTTTCTCCCACTACCGGGCCTGTCCCACCTGAGGCCCCAGCCCGAGCCTCCCTCCTGCCTGTCCTCTTCCCCCTGCTGGCCCACGGGCAGCCCCAGCCCTCTCCTCCCACGGCGTGCACGTGAGAGCAAGGAAAAAGGTGGCCGAAGCCACCTTTCCCTTCCCAAGCCCCCACGACAATCCTCTCCCTCTCTCCCTCTTTACCCAATCCCTCACGCCTCCTCTACCTCGCCCAGATCCATCCCCAGGTCCCTGCCTCTCCTTTTCTTCTTCTTCTCCGACGCCATCGTCTCTCGCCGGCCGCCCCCAGTACCGCCGCCTACCTCTTGTTCCTGCCGGCGTGCGCGGCGTGGAGGTGGTCGAGGAGACCGAGGAGGGTCCTCTGCTTCGCCCCGTACACGCCAGTGAGGAGGAGGAGCGCCAGTACCGCCAGCACCCTACCCGCTCCGCCAAAACCCTAGATCTCTGGCCGCCAGCTCCGTCGATGATCCGCCGCACCTCTCTCCGTTCCACCACCACCGACAACCTTGCGGTGAGCCACCGGACCCCCCTGACAACCTCTCGTCCAGCGTCGCTTCCTGGTCGTGCCGATCCCTTCGACGAGCACCCTCTGTGCACCGGCGTCGCACGCGCATCTGCTCGTCGCCGCATCGCAGAGACACACCTAGCCGTGCCTGCGGTTCCTAACACCAATCTCTCCCTAGCCCAGCGGTAGCCGCCGCCGCCGGCGCGCGCGAGGTCGCCAGTTCGAGCCCCGTCGTGCCGCGCTTTGTGCTGTCGTTTTTTGTCAGTAAGTTCAGAGAAGAACAACAGTAGTTGTTGCCATTTTGCACATACCCCCCTCCACAAATTTTTACCGTAACCCGCGGTACTCGCGAGCCCCACCGGTCAGTCTCCCTGTCCACTTTACAAAAACGCCCCTGCAGTTTTGAGCACACAACCCGCGATCCAGCCCGCTCCCCACCTGTCAGCCTCTGCGGGTTCACCCCCTGTCACGTGGGCCTCTAGCCGCTGGCCCACCTGTCAATCGCAGCGGCTAGGCCAACCCACAGTGTAAAAAGATTTTTCCGTGCGCTGCGTCGCCAGTCAGACCGGCCCCACCTGTCAGCGTCTGGGGCTGGAGAAGGGCTGGGTAACAAAAGTAATTCTGTTTATCTGTTTTAATAAAACAAATTCAAAATGTTTAAATTCAAATTCAAATTAGTTTTTAAATAACTTTTAATTTATAAATCCAAACAATACATATAATATATGTTTTGGAATCAGAAAAATGTGAGGAATTCAAATATGTTGTTCAAAATAATGTTTGAACACTTTAATTTTCGAGATGATTAAAATTACAATAAAATGCCCTTTTCTTAATAAATTAATAACTTTAATTCTACAACTCCAAATTTGACAAATAATATGTCTATATCGATCAGCGCGACGAGCCCGTTCTATCTATGAAGTCCTTGTTCTGAATTAAAGCATGCATCATGCCATATTTAAAAATCAGAACTGTTTATGACAATAAAACTTGGCTAAATAATTAATAAAATGCTTTATTCTTGCACCACACCTCACCCTTGCCATGCTACTTTAATGCCAGGTAAATTGTGCATCATTCATCATGGCATGCTTGTTTGCTTGTCGCATTTTAATTCATATGCTTGTGCACTTTATTTATGTTGGCCCTTGTTTGTTTGGTTCTTCTTCGAATAGACGCCCAGTAGGAGAATTACGAGGAATCACAGGAGTACTACCTAGATCCATCTATCGCTTCAACTGAGCTGCCAGGCAAGCACTACCACATGCTTGCATACATATAGTACCTATTGCCTCTATCTTATTCTTGCATCATTGAGTCGCGATTGCATTAAATTGAATCCCAAGTACTGCATAGCCTTTATTTTAAACCCCACCGAAGCTTGTTCCTCCATCCCATGAGCCATTATTACAGGAGTTGTTTGAGCCATGCGAGTCGTAGAAAAGCATGTGTAGGGTATGTGAGTGTCTGATGGATAACGAGGTACCTAAACAACTTAACCTGAGCAGTAATGGGATAACTAATGAAAGAGGCACCGGTGAGCAATATCTGCTATTTGGTTTTTCATGCTCACTTGTGTCCCGTAGGACCCCGAGTACTTGATTCCTGTTCCTTGTTTATTCGCACTATCCACATCCGGGAGGCCTTATGGACCCCCCTGAGCTAGAGCTTGATTCATTCTTATTTCTTGGGGCCACAAACTAGTTTGGGGCTTTATTACTATCCTGTACTTATGCCATGTTACTGCTTTATTAAGATTGTGCATGGAGCACATGTACTGTTTAGGATCGTGAAATGTTTTCGCGGTATCGACAAGCCCAGTCACACTTTCGGGTTCCCCGTCGTTTACAGCCATTGACACAAACCTTGGGTCCGTCTCGGAGCCAGCCAACTTTGTTGCGGGTAGCTTAATGGGGTGGCCCCCTGAAATATTTCGGAATCCTGTGATTGCTTTGTCGTGAATGCCTCGTTGGGTTTTGATTTGGTTTTTCCGAGGTTGATCGAGTGTGTGTTGCTATTCGTGCACCCCTGCAGGGTAAATCTTTCTGAAAGCCGTGTCCGCGGTTATGGACGACTTGGAGCACAGTTTCTCGATCATAGACAAGTATAACTACAGTACAGCTATTAATTTGACTAAGTACTTGACTAGTAAATAGTGCAATACTCATGGAATGGCTAATAAAACTGCCAATGGATGATGGGGGGTTGTTCGTCCGCTTCCTCGTTGGTAAGCGAGGAGGAGGATGGATCTGTTAATTATACTGTTATAACTGTTGTTCATAATTCACGGACATCCGTCTATCATTAGTTAGGCGGATGGTTAGCGAGTATCTATAGAATTGTTAGGTATTATCTTTTGCTGCAATTGTGTCACCCCAGGTTGTGTCCCCTTTAGTGGCATAAAGACTTGCTGAGTACCCCTAGGGTCTCACACGATAAATTGTTTGATTCAGATGAACAGGTGTATTCGCAAGATGGATACTGGGTGGAAGAGACAGATGATGTTGGCAACGATCACTCGGTGTAGAGATTCTGGGAACAGTGATCCGTGAGATCTGTGGGCGGGATGTGTTTATTTATGTGGCATCTTATGCCGATTTGCTTCTTATCCGTACTCGGATCTTGTTTCCGCTTCCGCCTCATACTCTGATGTTTGTTGTATGAGGAGCTATCCTAAATTATTATCTCTATCTAGGATATTTGAATCTTGCTGTATGGCGTTGCAATATTTCTGTTTCTTTTAGATGGAATGGCTCTGAGGACTGTTGTATGTGGCTTGCATACATACTCATTTGTGTATGTAGTTGATCCCTTCGCCTGCCGATTACGCCGCTCGTTCTTGTCCCGATGTTCTGAAAGTGGTTAGGACGGCCGAAAGGTCTACCGTGAGTGGCCTGGGCCCCACCGTACTATTTTAACCACTTACGTTCATCCAGGCATGTAATTAAGAGCGTAATTCACCGAGGTAGTTACAGGGTCGACGTGGATACCGCAGCTGCCTACGTCATAGACTACGGAGCCAGACGCCGATTGGCACTTCAGCTTGAAGAGGAGCTTGAAGAGACCGAAATGCAGCTCGATTCCGAGCCAGCACTCGCAAAGAGTAATGTAGCAAGCTACATGGAGGATGGAGTTTGGGGACAACTGATGGAGATGGAGCCCGTAAAAACAGAGAAGACCCCTGAAGAAAGGACGGAGGGGCATCGATAGACCCTGGATGATGAACGCTAGGAACATCACCCGAAAGCCGGCAGGAGGAGAGGGGATTACCTCGCTGCCAGGGGCGCGCGCGTCAGCGACTGCGGTAGACAAAACTCCATCTTGGCGAAGAAGACGAAGCTCTGAAGACTTGATCATGGATGCATGCCACGCACCATTGGTGACGCGAGTGCCCGTGCCCTTCTTTTTCCTGACGGCGGCGGTGCTGGTGCCCATAGCGGTGGAGCCACCCTTCTTCTTCGTAGCAACCGCAGCAGCGGCATAATCGGCCGCGGCACCTCCCTTCTTCTTCCCCATTCCGCAGCGGCGGTGTGACCGGAGGAAGTAGCTGGCAAATACACGGAGCTGGTCCAGCACCGCGAAGGAGAGGAACACAAAGGAGCAGAGGAGTAGCAGCAATGGCGACGGAGGCAAAGGCAGAGAAAAGAAGCATATGTGAAAATTACCGTTGCCGCATCGCTACTTAACTCTCTAGAAGATGCAATCTAACGGCCAAGAAAAACCCTACCAGACGCGTGGCGTTCATCGCGCTCGACACGTGGAAGACCTGAAGTGTGAACCATCCCCCACTACCCCCATTACGCGTGGAAATCGAGGAGGCGCAGTTAAAACAAAGATTACGCACGCCTGGTCAAGTTAGAGTCAGAAAATGGGACCCACCGCTCATCACGTCTCGTCAAACTCGTTCACGCGGGCAATTGAGGTCAGCACTGACGTCATCCAAAATTACGCAGCAGAATACTTCGGCTACTTTAGTCCTTGCTCGAGTCTTCAACTCCACCAACCACTCGGGTGCTACTCCCATAGGGAGCCCTGGTCGCGCACCCTACGACTTTTCTTTTTCTTTTTTACAGGAACATGGACAATCAAAGCAAACCCAACCACTCGAACCGCAATTCGACTATGGACATGGGTTACTCCCATAGGGAGCGCCGGAAGTAAATTCGACCGAAACAAGCAATAAAAGACGACAGCAGTCGCAAAAGGTTATTTAGTCCCTGCCTGAGTCTTCGACTCAACCAGGCACTCGGGGGATACTCCCATAGGGAGCGCTGGTCGCGCACTCTATGATTATTTGTACATCGTACTGCGTGTTTATAACATCCACACTCGAAGTTTATGGAGACACCGCCTCATATTTTCCTTACAACGAGACTGCGTCTCCTGGGTTACCCAAATCATCTCCGCGATGACAAAAATTTGGATGCCACGCTTACTGTGTGAAGATAAGACCTGAATAAGGCCTAGCAACACATTTGCTACGCACTACCAGAAATATATCCGTGCCTACAGGTACGATGAACATGAATTGACGGACGCGTCAATTGCTCACACCCATATACTGGAATTCGACTCCTGTAAGACCTCCGCGGCTTGAGTCGAATTACACCAGCACTTCTCCGGATTCGAGTCTAGGGACTCGAGTTCGAGTAGATTGCGTTGTTTTACACTAAGGTAGTTAACTGATACCGATACATCGGTTAAATCAGGCATGCACATCAACGATCCCTATGACACAAACAGAGCTGTCGAAAATATACTCATTCATGCACTCGAAAGGCTTCATAAAGTCCCTAGTCGAATCTGCGATTCCACTGGACACTCGGGGGAAACTGACATGGGTATACCCTACAGGTACTCGAGCTTGGTTTATACGGCCTGAATACAGCGGGAGCCCACGGTGTCGCCAAGGCCCAAATAGGGGACTCGAGTAACTTACAGACTCTCGATTGCTTGAAGAACAAGAAGAAGCTAAAGATAGAAAGTTCCAAGGGGAAAACCCTAACCTGTAACCGACTCGACCTGCTACCCGAGACCTAGCCTATCTATATAAAGGCTAGGAGGGAGGCGAGGAGGACACGCGCAACCTTAGTTTCCACAACCCTCGCCAGATTGCATCTGCGCACCATTGTAATCCTAGATTCCTTTAATAATTCCATGAGCAGACAAGTAGGAGTAGGGACCTCTGCGAGGCCTAAACCTGGGTAAATCTTCGAGTCCCCTATGTGCTTGTTTGCTAGCCGATAGATGTCTCCAGCGCTCCCTCCTTCTCCAAAACCCAAGTCCATAACAATGGGCATTGATGAGTTAAACCCTCGTCAGAGGGAAACATGGTTTTATGCATCTCAATAATATTAAGTTCCCCTCTTTATGTTAAAAGTCTTAAAGTTGCACTTGTTTTACTTTACTATGCTCGTTGCTTTGTGATTTCTTGACTTGTTTCTTTACAAGATTCCTATGCATAGGAAGTGGGTTATACTTAAATGTGATTTGAATTTCCTTCTTGATGCTCTCTTTTACTTCAATTCATATTTCTTATGTGAGCATCTTCTCAAACTATCATGCCTAACTTAAAGGCGTTAAGGAAAAGTACTTATTGGGAGATAACCCAAAAGTTTTAGATGAGTCTTGGAAGTTATTACCTCTGTAATAACCACACCTTATCCTTTTTATTTTCTTTTTGTGCCAAGAGTAACCTCTAATGAGAGAGAAGTAATGACTGGGAAAGTTGTTGTCCCAAAACAGATTTTTGTGCTTAACTGTAAAAAATCGTGTAAAATCTCTGTACGTCTTTTTGAGGCGTGAATTTTCGTGCTTCTACCCCAGGTTGTTATCTAACTTAAATTAGTTCAACACTTTTCGATTTGAGAAGCAAAAGGTCTTCGAAAAAATTGGTTTTTACCTGTTGTGGTCTGTTTTAACAGATTTCTGTCATTATTTGCATTTGCTTCTTGTTGATTCCTTTTTGAGTTATTTTTGGGGAATTGAGCTTTTTGAGGGAAGTGCTACAGTAGCTTGTGTTTAATGGAAGTTTTATCGATGTTGATACTGAACCCAAAGACTTATTATCTTGAGTGCACTAATGTTCCTAATAAACATTGTGTAAAGTTTTGTATGAAGGAAAAATTTCAGGTGTATGGAGAGAATGATATAATGAGATGAAGAATGGACTAAAGCTCAAGTTTGGGGATGCCACCCCGTGTCACCCCAAGAAATATCCAAGAAGTACAAGCATCAAAGCTGGGGGATGCCCAAGGCATCCCCTTCTCCATCAATAAAAATTTCAGGTTTCTTCCAAACACTTCATTTTTATTGTTTCATGCACAGTTGTGTTGTTCTTGGAGTGTCTTTGTTTTTTGTTTTTATTTTTCATTTGCTTGGTTTTCTTAGTTTTCTGAATAAATTGGTTGGACCCCTCTTTCATGCATTGGTTTTCAAATAGTTTGGTTTCGATTGGAAAAGAGTAGGAAAGTTCATGCTTAAGTGGAAAAGAGAGCTTGTTTTTGACTGTGGCCTATGCTTTCTCATGCCATGCTTGATATTGTTTTGGCTTTATGCTTAGTGATCCTTGTTGTAGTATGACATGTTATAAACAATTGAGATTGCTTAATGTGCCTTGGAAGAATCATGCATTGTTTTAGCATATTAAAGCATAATATTGTGGTATTCTCCTTTGATGCTTTATTTGGGTTGACTTGGCGCATGATCACACCATGTTATGACTATCCAAAGTCACCATAGCCTTTATGATCCTTTAGTTTTCAAATTGTAATATCACTTTATGCTTTAATCAATGATGTTTTGCCGCTTTGCATGATTATGGCCATTATTGCTCTCTTAGTTGGTCGCTCCCAGTCTTTTGCTAGCCTCCATAACAAAGTATGAGTTCCACTCATGCATCCAACTCTTACAACCAAGTTATTCCAAAGAGTCCACCATACCTACCTATTAGCATTTTCTATTCCAAGTATATTCATGTTTTTATCTACCTTCCGAATTAAACTTGTTATGAGAAAACTAGTGATTAAAGCTCTCACAAACTTGATGGCACACTTTACTTTTCTCGTCCTTAATAAACTTGAACCATTGTGTCGTCTATGTTATATATGCTTGCACTTATATGTTAGGGATTAGCAGAACCATGCTGTCATGGGGAACACTTTCAACATTGCACTTGTACTTTGTACCTAGTTGATATCATGCTCTTTTGTCTATGGATGTCGTCGGTGTGAAATGAAAGGGGAGCTTGTAAGTCCATGGAGTTATGTATATGTGTTAGAGAAATGCCTAGGCCGCCGGTCTAATCCATGTTGTCATGGTGGAAACCTGTAGCGTAACCATAATGACCTGTCTATGAAGCATTCTTCTTATAAAAAAGACTCCGATTTTGAGAAAGAAAAAAAGAGAAAAAAAAGAAAAAAAAGATATGAGAAAAGAGGAAAGAGAGAAAAAATCATCATTTTCCCATGGTAAATAAGAAGATTGTTGAGATGTTCATTGTCTTCTTGCCCTGTCATTTTGATATGGGGATTCTTCCATATCATCGGGCAAGGGGTACCCAATTGGCGGTTCTCTATGATACACATATACTTACTATGACAAAAACTTACCGGTAACTAAATTTGAGTAGCATGAGGAGCGGCCCACATATTCAAGGGACATGAGATTTCCAACTTATACTTTGTCAAGCATATACTCCATAGTTTGTTCACTTTAACCTTAATCACTTCAGGATGCTTATGATAGGGGCAATGAGAGCTGAAAGCTAATAAGTACCATAATTTTTGGAAGCTCTTTATGAAACTTGAATCCTTGCTTCCTTCTATGAAGGCCTTTCTTTTACTTTTATGTTGAGTCTCCATCTTCTATCTTTATGCACCTATTGAGAGAGCATAGTGGCCATTCTTAGTTTAATGTGCATTGTCCCAAGACTTGTTGGTTGATGTATAACTTTGATATTGCTTGTTCTTGAACTATTTGTATCTAGTCACCCTTATGAACTTTGAAGGTGTCCTATGCATTTATGTTTTGCTACTCCATGAGGGACAAGCTGAATACCATTCTCATTATGTTTTCTTTATGTGAAACAAAAAAAACGTCTTGCAAAGCATTGCTATTTATGAATCTTTTGTTTGTGTCTTTTTATGTTGCAACATAGTTGCTATGTCTTATTACTAGACCTTTATCTTTCATGCTATGTTGAAGTACTATGATCCCAGCTATCCATGTTTTACAAATACTTTGATCAAGTTTATGATGGTGCATGTCACCTCAAAAATTATTCTTTCTTTTATCACTTACCTACTCGAGGACGAGCAGGAGTTAAGCTTGGAGAAGTTGATACGTTGCAAACGTATCCATAATTTTTGATGGTCCATGCTTGGTTTTTATCTACTTTCTTATGTTTTGCCCACACTTTGGAGTATTTTTATACACTTTCTTGGACTAACCTGTTAACAAGAAGCCACAGTGCCAGCTGCCTGTTTTCTGTTGTTTTTGGTTCTAGGAAAGTCAGAAAATGAATATTCTCGGAATTGGACGGGACAAAAGCCAAAGTCAGTTTTTCACCAAGGAGAACACGGAGCCAAAAGACGAGACGGAGAGGGGCCAGTGGCTGGCCACACCATGTGGTGGCGCAGGCTAGCCCTGGCCGCGCCACCAGGTAGTATGGGCCCCCTGGCCGCCCACCAACCTTGCCTCTTCGCCTATAAGAAGCCTCCCGATGCATAAACCCTAGATCGAACAACCTCCAGCCACGAAAAGTTCCGCAGCGCCACCGCCACCGAAGGGGAGATTTGGGGGACAGAAAGTCTCTGTTCCGGCACCCTGCTGGGACGGGGAAGTGCCCCCGGAGCCATCTCCATCGACTCCTGAAGGAAATATGCCCTGAGAGGCAATAATAAAGTTGTTATTATATATTCCTTATATATGATAGATGTTTATTTTAAATGCTAGAATTGTATTGATCGGAAACATCAATACATGTGTGTTTAATAAACAGAAAAAGGGTTCCTAGTTATGCCTCTCTTATAGACTAGCTTGTTGATTAACAAGATGATCAAGGTTTCCTGATCATGGACATTGGATGTTGTTAATAACAAGGTCACACCATTGGTGGAATGATGTGATGAACATTCATCCGAAGTATAGCATTACGATCAAGTCATTATGTTTATATTTCTATAACATCATACGAAGTAATCTTTATCCTTAGACCATGACATCATGTTAATTGCTAACACCGGAAGAGTATCTTGATAACATCAAACGTCACACCATAACTGGGTGACTATAAAGATGGGTTCAGTACTACGAAGGTGTTATGTTGAGGCTCATGGATCAAGAGTGGAATTTGTCAATCCAGATGATGGATAGATATACTCTGGGCCCTCTCGGTGATATCACATTAAGATAGCTTGCAAGCAAGTGATGTGATCACTAGAATGTTATATCACGGGAACGAGAAAAGAGTGCATGTCGGTAACGAGATCAAACTAGGTATGGCGATACCGATGATCGAATCTCGGACATGTAATATATCGAGAGACAAAGGGATTTAGTTACAAGCGTTAAAGGTTCTCACGATCATAGAAGTCATCATTGAATGTGTAGGAGTCAGTACGGATCTCTAGGTCCCGCTGCTGATTATTGATCGGAGAAGGGTCTCGATCATGTCTGCATTATTCGCGAACCATAGGGTGGCACACTTAAGAGTTACCGGACACCATTTTGGAGCACATATGTTTCAGACGAAAGAATTACAAAGCACAGGAATTGTTTCAATAGAAACCGGAAATTGTTTCGGGTGAAATTGTAGAAAGTGGTTCTGCATGTGATATTGAAATATTGCAAGGGGCTATATGTGAATGTTTGTTAATTAAAGTAATTAACAAAATTCTGAATAAATTTAATAAAAATATTTTATTAAATGAGAGAGCATTAAATTTGGAGAAATTCAATGCATTTAAAGTGGAGACTTTAAAAGGGAATGTGAAGAGGCATTTTAATGTGGAGGGGTTACCACCACATGAATGGGGGAGGTGAGGGGTCACCCCCCCATGCGCCGGCCATGGAGAGAGGGGGCACCCCCCCTCCTCCTATAAAAGGCCACCCATTCCCTCCTTCATCCTCACACCTCCTTGTGAAAGATCTCTCTTCCCCTCTAGAATTATTCCCCCATGGTCTCGGATTAGCGAGATACATGTTCCCGGTGGCATTTCGTCTGGAAGGAGTTGCTGCTTCCACTGGATCGCTGGAGCGAGGAGGTGGAGGTTGTCCGGTGGCTTGAACGTGTGTGCGAGTGCGGATGCGCTGCTGAGTTGCGGCGCTCGGACTTCCTCACGATCTTGAGATCGGCAAGTGTACGACTACATCAACCACGAGTTCCTACTCGTTAACAAAGCTCGTTGTCTATGAGGGTAAGTTCTCGCTGGATGTATGTCCACCCGTTGCTTTGTACCTAGTAGATAGATCTTGGCATTTAGTTCACACCGTAGGAAATTTTTTGTTTTCTATGCGGCAGACCCAAAAGTGGTATCAAAGTCTGATCTATGCGTAGGTGCTTAGCACGGGTAGTACACATATGTTGATATGTGGGCGATGATGATCATGTTATTGCATCTTCTATGTATTTTGGATATTGGTGGCATAGTGGGATGAAGCGGCCTAGACCAACCTTACATGTCATCGTACATGAGACTGGTTCCATGACTGACATGTAACTTGTTTTGCATAAGTGGCTGGCGGGTGTCTGTCTCTCCTACTATAGTCAATATCTGATTTACAACGAGTTGCTAATAAATTAGTTATCCTCGTTGTGGTTCATGTTTGTAGGTGAGAACGGTTCTATCTCCGAAAGCCCTAAGCCACGTAAAACTTGCAATTGATAAATTAGAGGCGTCTAGTTTAGATCGTTGCTAGGCTAGTGTATTGATATGGTATTGTTGTAAGTAGATGTATGGTAGATAGAGATCATACCACGATGCAAGTGATAGAGATCAAATGCATGGACCATATCATCTCACTTTACACATTAGATGTTAGCATCTTATACTGCTAGTTTGGCGCTTTTGGTAGCATTGTAAGATGATCCCTCATTTAGATATCAAGATAAAAATGTGTTCTTCCTTGAGTATGCACCGTTCTGTGGATCGTGTTTCGAGACATCACGTGATGATCGGGTGTACTCGAATCTACGCTTTCATAGGAACGGGTGTAAGACAGTTTTACACACGTGAATACTAAGGTTCTTACTTGGAGAGCCTAGCGTGTAGAGACATGGCCTCGGAACATGGACCAAAAGGTTAAGCATGAGTCATATAGTTGATATGATGCCCATATAGATGCTCTCCTTTGAAGCTACATCAACTCACGTGATGATCGGACTTGGTGTAGTGGATTTGGTTCATGTAATCACCAAAAAGACACGAGGGATGTCGTTTTTTGAGTGGGAGTTCATTAGTAATTTGGATTAGTTGAACTCAATCTATCATAAACTTAGTCTAAATAAACTTTACAAATTCTGTTGTAGATGGCACCACCTGCTTTTAATTTCAATGTGTTCCTGGAGAAAGAGAAACTTGTTGCGAATGGTAGCAACTTCACCAACTGGGCTATGAATTTGAGGATTCTCCTCACTGCTGCACAAAAGCAATATGTGCTAGATGCACCGCTAGGCCCCCCACTAGCTCCTGATGCCCCTGACGAGGAAAAGAATGTCTATGTGACTCGTCAGGAGGACCACAATTTAGTTCATTGCGGCATACTGTACGGGCTAGAGCCAGAACTTCGAAAGCGTTTCGAAAATGGCAATGCCTTTGATACCATGGGAGAATTGAAAATGATTTTCGATACCCATGCTGCCGTAGAGAGTTATAATGCTACTAAAAAGTTCTTTAGCTGCATGATGGAGGAGAACAGCTCCGTTAGTGAGCATGTACACAAAATGTCTGGGTACGCCGATAAGCTTGTGTCCTTGGGAATAATGATTCCCATTGACTTAGGCATACATCATGTTCTCCAATATCTGCCACCTAGCTATAAGAGCTTCGTGATGAACTATAATATGCAAGGCATGAAGAAGTCTCTTCCCGAGCTTCTGTCAATGCTTAAGACTACAGAAGTGGAGATTAGGAAAGAACATCAAGTGTTGATGATCAATAGGACCACCGGTTTCAAGAAAGACAAGAAAGTCAAGCACAAGGGAAAGAAGGGTGGCAAGTCTGTTGCCACGCCTGAAAAGAAACCCCGGGCTGGCCCTAAGTCTGACACCGAGTGCTACTATTGCAAGGGGACTGGCCATTGGAAGCGCAACTTCCCCAAGTATTTCGCGGACAAGAAGTCCAGCAAGGCAAACAAAGGTATATGTGATATACATGTTATTGATGTGTACTTGACTAGTACTCGCAGTAGCACCTGGGTATTTGATACCGGATCGGTTGCTAATATATGTAACTCGGTTCAGGGGCTACGGAACAAGCGACAACTAGCAAGGGATGAGGTCAGAATGCGGGTCGGCAATGGATCAAGAGTTGATGTGATCGCCGTCGGGACGCTACCTCTCCATTTGCCATCGGGATTAGTTATAAACCTAAATAATTGTTATTTGGTGCCTGCACTGAGCATGAACATTGTATCTGGATCGTGTTTGATGCAAAGTGGTCATTCCTTTAAATCTGAAAACAATGGTTGTTCAATTTATAAGAATGATATCTTTTATGGTCATTCATCTATGCTGAATGGTTTATTTCTGTTGGATCTCGATAGTAATATTACGCACATTCATAATGTTAATGCTAAAAAGATTAAACTTGATGATGATATGTCTACATATATGTGGCACTGCCCTCTAGGTCATATTGGCGTTAAACGCATGAAGAAACTCCACTCTGATGGACTTTTGGAATCACTTTATTTTGAATCATTTGATACATGTGAGCCATGCCTTATGGGCAAGATGACTAGAACGCCGTTTTCCGGTTCTATGGAACGGGCGACAGATCTATTGGAAATCATACATATTGATGTGTGTGGACCAATGAGTGTGTTGACGCGAGGTGGATATCGTTATTTTGTTACTTTCACGGATGATTTGAGTAGATATGGGTATATCTATTTGATGAAACACAAGTCTGAAACTTTTGAAAAGTTCAAGGAATTTCAGAATGAAGTGGAAAATCATCGTAATAGAAAGATCAAATTTCTGCGGTCTGGCCGTGGAGGAGAGTATCTAAGTTACGAGTTTAGCACACACATGAAAGAGTGTGGAATAGTTTCACAACTCACGCCTGCCGGAACACCACAACGTAATGGTGTGTCGGAATGTCCTAATCGTACCTTATTGGATATGGTTCGATCTATGATGTCTCTGACTGACTTACCTCTGTCATTTTGGGGTTATGCACTGGAAACAGCTGCATTCACTTTAAATCGGGCACTATCTAAATCCGTTAAAACGACACCGTGTGAATTATGGTTTGGAAACAAACCTAAGCTGTCATTTCTTAAAGTTTGGGGATGCGATGTTTATGTGAAGAAACTTCAACCGGATAAACTCGAACCCAAAGCGAAAAAATGCGTCTTCATAGGATACCCTAAGGAAACAATTGGGTATACCTTCTATCGCAGATCCGAGGGCAAGGTTTTTGTTGCCAAGAATGGATCCTTTCTTGAGAAGGAGTTTCTCGCGAAAGGTGTGAGTAGTCGGAAGGTAGAACTCGAAGAGGTTATTGAACCTTCTCTTCATGGAATGGCGAGTGGCGCAGCACCGGAAGTTGTTTCGGAGTTGACTTCACCTGATGAAGAGAGAGCTAATGATAATGATCATGAAACTCCGAAAGAGGACACTACCGAATCTCGCAGGTCAAGCAGGACACGTGCAGCTCCTGAACTGTACGGCAATCCTGTTGTGAATTTCATGGTTGATGAAATGGATGACACTGCGACGTATGAAGAAGCGATGATGAGCCTGGATTCCAACAAATGGCTAGAAGCCATGAAATCCGAGATGGAATCCATGTACGAGAACCAAGTTTGGAACTTGGTGGACTTACCTCACGACTGAAAGGTCGTTGAGAATAAATGGATTTTCAAAATAAAAACTGATGCTGATGGTAATGTGACCATCTATAAGGCTCGACTTGTCGCAAAGGGGTTTCGACAAATTCAAGGAGTTGACTATGATGAGACATTCTCTCCCGTAGCGATGCTTAAGTCGGTTAGGACTATGTTAGCAATTGCTGCATATTTCGATTATGAAATATGGCAGATGGATGTCAAAACTACATTCCTCAATGGTAAGATTGAAGAAGAGTTGTATATGATACAACCTAAGGGTTTTGTCGATCCTAAGGATGCTAATAAGGTATGCAAACTTCAGCGATCCATCTATGGACTGAAGCAAGCATCCCGGAGTTGGAATCTCCGCTTTGATGAGGTGATCTTTGGATTTGTCCAAGCTTATGGAGAGGCTTGTATTTACAAGAAAGTGAGTGGGAGCAATGTGGAATTTCTGATATTATATGTTGTTGACATATTATTGATTGGAAATGATATAGATCTTTTAAATAGTGTTAAAAGTTATCTAAATAGCAAATTTTCGATGAAAGACCTTGGTGAAGCGTCATATATATTAGGCATTAAAATCTATAGAGATAGATCAAGGCGCCTAATTGGGCTATCGCAGAGTACATACCTTGATAAGATATTAAAGAAGTTTAATATGGACGAAAGTAAGAAGGGGTTCTTACCTATGTTGCAAGGCAAGACATTGAGTAAGACTCAAAGTCCAGCTACGGCGGAAGAAAGAGAGATGATGGATAAGATCCCCTATGCCTCGGCCATAGGCTCTATTATGTATGCCATGCTATGTACAAGACTGGGTGTGGCACATGCTATTAGTTTGACTAGTAGGTACCGATCTGATCCAGGTTCGGAACACTGGATAGCGGTAAAGAACATCCACAAGTACTTGAGAAGAACTAAGGATATGTTTCTTATATACGGAGGTGAAGAAGAGCTAGTCGCTAAGTGTTATGTCGATGCTATCTTTGACACTGATCCAGATGACTCTAAGTCTCAATCCGGATACGTATTTCTCTTGAACGGAGCAGCAGTTAGTTGGAGGAGTTCCAAACAACCTGTGGTGGCTGGATCAACGACGGAGGCGGAATATGTTGCTGCTTCAGAAGCGGTGCAGGAAGAGGTTTGGATGAAAGAGTTCATCACGGAACTAGGTGTGGTTCCCAGTGCGTTGGACCCGATGGTGATCTATTGTGACAATATTGGATCCATAGCCAACGCAAAGGAACCGAGGTCTCACAAGAATTCCAAGCATATTAAGCGCCGGTTTCACTCCATCCGCGAGCATGTCAAGGATGGAGATATAAAGATTTGTAAAGTACACACGGACCTAAATGTAGCAGATCCGTTGACTAAATTTCTCCCTAGGGCAAAACATGATCAACACCAGAACTCCATGGGTGTTAGATTTATCACTATGTGAACTAGATTATTGTCTCTAGTGCAAGTGGGAGACTGAAGGAAATATGCCCTGAGAGGCAATAATAAAGTTGTTATTATATATTCCTTATATATGATACATGTTTATTTTACATGCTAGAATTGTATTGATCGGAAACATCAATACATGTGTGTTTAATAAACAGAAAAAGGGTTCCTAGTTATGCCTCTCTTATATACTAGCTTGTTGATTAACAAGATGATCAAGGTTTCCTGATCATGGACATTGGATGTTGTTAATAACAAGGTCACACCATTGGTGGAATGATGTGATGAACATTCATCCGAAGTATAGCATTACGATCAAGTCATTGTGTTTATATTGCTATAACATCATACGAAGTAATCTTTATCCTTAGACCATGAGATCATGTTAATTGCTAACACCGGAAGAGTATCTTGATAACATCAAACGTCACACCGTAATAGGGTGACTATAAAGATGGGTTCAGTACTACGAAGGTGTTATGTTGAGGCTCATGGATCAAGAGTGGAATTTGTCAATCCAGATGACGGATATATATACTCTGGGCCCTCTTGGTGATATCACATTAAGATAGCTTGCAAGCAAGTGATGTGACCACTAGAATGTTATATCACGGGAACGAGAAAAGAGTGCATGTCGGTAACGAGATCAAACTAGGTATGGAGATACCGATGATCGAATCTCAGACATGTAATATATCGAGAGACAAAGGGATTTAGTTACAAGCGTTAAAGGTTCTCACGATCACAGAAGTCATCGTTGAATGTGTAGGAGTCAGTACGGATCTCCAGGTCCCGCTGCTGATTATTGATCGGAGAAGGGTCTCGATCATGTCTGCATTATTCGCGAACCGTAGGGTGGCACACTTAAGAGTTACCGGACACTATTTTGGAGCACATATGTTTCAGACGAAAGAATTGCAAAGCGCAGGAATTGTTTCAATAGAAACCGGAAATTGTTTCGGGTGAAATTGCAGAAAGTGGTTCTGCATGTGATATTGAAATATTTCAAGGGGCTATATGTGAATGTTTGTTAATTAAAGTAATTAACAAAATTCTGAATAAATTTAATAAAAAGAGTTTTATTAAATGAGAGAGCATTAAATTTGGAGAAATTCAATGCATTTAAAGTGGAGACTTTAAAAGGGAATGTGAAGAGGCATTTTAATGTGGAGGGGTTACCACCACATGAATGGGGGAGGTGAGGGGTCACCCCCCCATGCGCCAGCCATGGAGAGAGGGGGCACCCCCCCTCCTCCTATAAAAGGCCACCCATTCCCTCCTTCATCCTCACACCTCTTTGTGAAGGATCTCTCTTCCCCTCTAGAATTATTCCCCCATGGTCTCGGATTAGCGAGATACATGTTCCCGGTGGCATTTCTTCTGGAAGGAGTTGCTGCTTCCGCTGGATCGCTAGAGCGAGGAGGTGGAGGTTGTCCGGTGGCTTGAACGTGTGTGCGAGTACGGATGCGCTGTTGAGTTGCGGCGCTCGGACTTCCTCACGATCTTGAGATCGGCAACTGTACGACTACATCAACCACGAGTTCCTACTCGTTAACAAAGCTCGTTGTCTACGAGGGTAAGTTCTCGTTGGATGTATGTCCACCCGTTGCTTTGTACCTAGTAGATAGATCTTGGCATGTAGTTCACACCGTAGGAAATTTTTTGTTTTCTATGCTGCGGACCCAACAACTCCACCGCCATCTCCATCGCCGTTGCTGATTCCCATGATGATGAGGGAGTAGTTCTTCCTCGAGGCTCAGGGTTCTACCAGTAGCTATGTGTTCATCTCTCTCTCTATGCATGATCATATTGTGATCATGAGCTTTGTAATAAAGTAGATCTACCTTGCTACTAAAGTGCTTTAATAGATCTCTACTCTCCCCATGTGTGTGAAAGTGACAGCGTGCACACCATGGTGGCACTTAGGCTAGAGATTACAAATACATGTTATGAGTTATATTTGGAGTTGGATGTTTGTATGAAATTGCGGTATTTGTTGGAACCATCTAGTGCTCAAGGTGACAGTGTGGGGTTATCTAGATGGGTAATGCTTACTTTGATGTGTGTTGTTATAGCCCTACCATGGATTAGAGTATCCAACCGAAGATTAGTTTAGAGTAGTATCATAAAGAGAAGATATTTATATGAGAGTGTTCACTAGTGAAAGTATGATCCCTAAGCCTTGTTTCTAAGCATTGAAACACCGTTTGCAACTAGATATGTTACATGTTTGCTTGTTGCCATCTTTATTTCAGTTTGCCTTTAGTCTCTTCCACGCCATCAAGCTATTTTCTGGTACCATTGTCTTATATCCATACCACTTGTATTTTACTATCTCTTCGCCGAACTTGTGCACCTATACACCTGACAAGTGTATTGGGTGTACTGGGGACACAAGAGACTTCTTGTATCTTGATTGCATGGTTGCTTGAGAGGGGATACCTTTGACCACTTCCTCCCTGAGTTCGATAAACATTGAGTGATCCACTTAAGGGAAAACTTGCTGCTGTTCTACAAACCTCTGCACTTGGAGGCCCAACAACTGTCTACAAGAATAGAAGTGCGTAGACATCAGACACTTCAAGCTATATCTGCCCTAGGGTATAATAGTATAGTGTTTGTTATGATAACGACAATCAAATAAACGGAATAGATCAAACCAAACATGGAAGAAGCATCTAGAGAGAAGAAAAAACCACGGATACCCGGCAGTGAAATTTTACTAGTATAACGGAAGAGTTTACACAACCACAGATTCAATTATCCCCTGTCTTAAGTATATGGTGACATATTAGGTTGATGCCAATCCATAACCGTGGGGGCTTGGCCCAATCCTCCCGACGACGGTCTCGCTATGCTCCGAACAGATGTTAGCCATTATTTAAATTTGCATCACAACTTACAACCTTGCTGTCATGCGGCCATATATTCATCAATAAACAACGAGCAAATGCCGGTAAGTATTTCGAAGCGGAAAGGAAACACCAGTCGAATGATGCATGTACTCTCGGCCTAACTGGCCCGAGACAAGATTCACAGAATGGCGTTGACATTGAAATATTACTGAAACAGATCAGTGCCAACTATATCTGGGCGTGGGCAGGCCAGCTCGGCCCGACCCGGGACGAAAAAAGCCCGTCGGGCCGGGCCTGGGCTCCAGTTTTGCGGCCCGAAGGTGTCACGGGCCGGGCTCGGGCTTGAGTAATGCGCAAAAAAGGGAAAGACCCGGCTCGAGGAAAAACGCAGCATGGGCCAGGCATGGGCTTGATTTTCAGGCTCGACAGGCAGGCCGGGCTCGGGCCTGGTATTTTCACGGGCAGGCTTGGTTAGGCCCAGCCTGGCCCGAAAAATGCTTAGGTATACTGCCAAGCATATTAGTGCGTTGTACCGTCTATATATATGCTCCGCATCTAGAGCGGAATAATTGCGAATAGATGGTTCCAGAAGAGAGTGAACAAATAGACGGGTTCCAGAAGAGAAGAGACAATATGTTAAACCACATGCGGGGCACATTGCCATTTAATGATTTAAATCGTCGTCACAGTATCTTCTTCCTTTCGCCGCGGCGGTTGTGTTGGTCCGATCGGGACGTTGTACAGTAGCAGGACACATGGGGCCGTCCTGCCCTAGTCACAATCACATGGCCTGTTGCATTGTCCCGCAAGGCCACGACGGTCGGCACATATGGGCGCATGTGCTTTAATTAATTATTTCTACCCGTCAACCGGCGAGTGGCGCACAGTTACGGCGCCGGTAATGAGGTTGCGTGATCGATGCATGGCGAACGGGAGGTTGCTCTCCGACGGAAAGTGAGCGAAATGATACCTTCGATGATGAACCGGTCGCCGGTCGATCCATCTTGCGGCCGCGCACCGTGCCAGTCGGGGGAGAACAGACAGAGGTCGGCGTCACTCGATTGGCGGGCAGACAGCACGGTACGTACTCGCATCTAGCCGTGGACCACTCCGGTGTCATCACTCATCAGTACTTGATAGACCCGTCAAAAAAACGCGGGAATAACAGCGAGCAGTCCACCACGTCGACGTCGTCCCAACCGAGCGCCAGCTACCCATGCTGCGTGCGTCCACGCGCGGGAGTATCTGACAACGTAAGCCAAACAAATTAACCGGCGGCTAGAAACCTACGCCTGTGTCTGGCCGGTGATCGCGGGGCGGTGCCGCGCAAAAGCTAGCTCGTCGTTGTTCTCCGCCTTTCCGACCAACGACCACAACACGGTTTCGCCTCGCCTCTCGGCTCTCGCTGCAGCACCGACCTAGCCGGTGGCCGCGCTAGCGACGCGGCAGAAGAAGAAGAAACGATTAAGATTGCGACGTCGCTGTCTCTCGCCGTTGCCCGCACCGCACGCGAGTCGATCCCGTACTGACGCCTGTACGTGACTACGTGAGTGACGCGATCGCATCAAACCGCGAAGGTTCCCCTACCGATGCGACGTACTCCTACAGCGGTTGGTCGCCGGCTCGTACGTGCTGGAGGAAACGCATGCAGCACAATGCAAAAGCCGGTAACTGGTCAAGCGAGCAGTGGTTCCTTCGTTCGGCCGGTATCGCATTTTCTCGCGCCGCGACGGTGGACCGCGCGGTTGGTATACCATGCTACAGCGCCGGCACGGTCAAGCATGCACACATCGACCAACGACACACTGTTCCGGTTGCGAATCATGCCGTCTGAATTCGGAATCACAAAAACGGCGGTGCCAGTGGCAGTCGCCATCGTCCTGTGGCCTACTCCTATCGTCTTCCTTTCTCGGCCTAGGTGAGGAGAATCATACTCCTTGCATCTGGATAAGGCTTGGCCCGCGTCGTGCATGTTGGACTTTCCAAAGTGACGATATATACCGGTCTGGATAATGTTGCCAAAAGCGTGGGGGATATTGTACGTACTGTACGTACGTAGCTGACCCGTCTCGGTTCTCAAGCACGAAACGGGAGCGACGCCATCGCACCGTGCATGCTTGGTACGCATCTCTCTCAGCAGGTATTGTTGGATTTTGACTCGTTCGATCGTCGTCTTGGTAGTGCGCGATGAGAAAAGAAAAAACGAGGCACGCGTATCAGCAACGAGCGGCGTGTCCTGCTGTATGTTTTGTCTCTCACTGCAGAGAGTGCATCCGCACTGACTGGCTAGAAAAGTCGAGCCCAGAAACGCACAAGACAATCCTAGCACATCATTGTGCACATCGCCCTCAAATGTTCTCTTGCAAAGATTTGGCGCTCGGGGTGGGTGTCGTATCGCCGTGCGAGTCTGCGAGACACGGGATGACCGGAATGTTTTTTTTAGAAGATGGGATGACCCGAAGTGATGGCAGGAGGCAGATGCTCAGTCTGGCCCATTTGGAGCGCAAGGCCGATGGTGTTATGTCGCGCAAATGCTATTTGCCGCTTCACGCGGCGTGCGGCGGGAACGCTATTTGCCGCACGCAGGCGGCGCGCGGAATCCCCGTTAGGCCGGCCCAGTTTGCGTTAGGCCTTTGCTTTTACGTTTTCTTTTTTTATTTATCTGTTTTATTTTATCTGTTTCTCTTTTTCTGCTTCTTTTTTTGGTTTTCTTTTTTGTTTCTTTTTGTTTATGTTTTTAGAAACATATTTTTTATAAAGATGTTCATTATTTTTTGAAAAAAAATTACTCCCTTCGTCCCAAAATAAGTGACTTGAGTTTGTCTAGATTCGCATGTACCTATGTACTAAAACGTGTCTAGATACATCTGAATCTAGACAAACCCACGTCACTTATTTTGGGATGGAGGGCGTATGTTTTTTTGAATTTTGGTTCATGATTTCTAAAATTGGTTCATGATTTTTGAAATTTGGGTCATGTTTCAATTTTTGGTTCATGGGTTTTGAATTTGGTTTATGAATTTATGAAATTGTTTCATGTTTTACTAAATTGGTTTATGATTTTCGAAAATGGTTCATGACTTTTGTTGAAATTGGTTTAAAATTTTATTTATGATTTAGGAAATTGTTCATGACATTGAAATATTATTCGTGATTTTCTAAAACTCGTTCATGGTATTAAAATTTTATTCACACGTTTTAGAAAATTATTCATGAATTTCCAAAATTGGTTCAGATTTTTAAAAATTGGATTATGAAATTCTAGAATTAGTTTATGATTTAAAAAAAATGTTCAGGATTTTTTTTAACAAATTGTTCATGAATTTGAAAAAATGTTTATGCTTTTTCAAAAAAAAAATGCTCTTCTAACTTTTTCATGATTTCTAAAAAATCTTCATAAATATTTTTAAAAATATAAGGTTGGTTTGAGGTTTAGAAACGGTTCTTGCTAGCTAGCTGTGTGAGCCAACGAACCATCTGAGACAATGGAGTGAATTAGCTATCCAGGCCTGGGAAGGAACGATCGAGGCACTTCCGTACTTGAAACCAAAGGGATGGGACCAGAAACAGCGACCGAAACATAACCATGGGCCGGCCCATGTCAACGTCGTTCCGGGTGGCGTGAGTCGGACGTGCTACTGAGAGCGGCATATATCACCTCCCGCGTGCGGTGCACATGCTGCCTGACGCGTCTGTTTCATGGGCCGGGCCCATTTCTCGCACATTGGCAATTTGGTTCTTCTCGTTCGTTGTGGTTTATTTTTTAGGCTTTTCAGATTGTTTTTCTGCCGGTTTTCGGTTTGTTTTTTTACTTTTACTTTTTCTTATTTTTGTTTCTAATTTTATTTCTCTTTTTTGTTTCTTTTTCATATTAAATTTTGTTGTATGTTGTTTTAAAATTGTTCGTAATTTTTTAAAAATTGTTCATGGATTCTGAATGTTTTTGTTCATTACTTTGAAATTTTGTTCACGACAAGCAATTTTTGTTCATGCTCTTTTTAAATTTGGTTCATGATTTCGAAAAATTGATCATGATATATGTAAATTTGTTCATGATTTTTTAGTGTTGGTAAATGAAATTGAATAATTGTTCATGTTTTTAATATTGGTTCATGAATTTTGAAAAAATGTTCACGGTTTTTAAAAATTGGTTCATAACGTTTAAAAAGTATTCATGGTTTTCGAAAAATGTTCACATTGTTTAGAAGAAGTTCATGATTTTGGAAATTTGTTCACGTTCCTTAAGAATGTTCACGGTTTTTAATTAAACATTCAGTTTTCTAAAGTATTAATTAAAAGTTAAACAACAAAAGGAACAACAGGTACGATCGAAACTATTTCCCAGTATTAAACGGGAAGCAAACGTGGATGCAGTTCACTTTGGTCGGGCCGAGCCCATTAAGACTGGGGGGGCTTTAGGCGACACGTCTGGCTCGTAGTGCTTCAAGCGGCATACAAAGCCGGATTTTGGGAGCCCTATGACAAAGCAAGGCCAAGAGACCCTTATTTAAAATGGCAGAGCTTTCGTGGAATGGGGGGCGGAGGCAAAGCCCCTACCCCAGAAAACACCTTTAAACTATATTTTTAATATTTATGCTAAAAAAGTCTCATACTCTAGAATACAACTTAAAGATATCTTTAATATTTGTGCTAAAAGTTGCCCCTAAATCTAGGAAACACCTTAAAGATATATCAGTAGTAAATAATAGCGCTAAATTATTTCGACTCAAACTGCTATCCACGTCGTCTCGATTCTTTTCGGCCGTGGAATGGATGCGAGGGCCGAGGAGGAGACGCGACAATGTCGCAACGGTACCCTGATATCCTGTGAGGCAGGTCCCACTGCGGGCCAGGGCGAAAGATTATATATCGCGGACGGCTCGTCGGATTGATGACAAGTACGCCATGAGGGGGTCCTCGAGACGTGAAAAATATGGTGTTTGAGACGTAAGGTGTTCCGGGAGGGTAAGCAAACAAGCTTACCTAGGTTTAGATCTGACTGCGGTGGACAGATTCTAGTCCTGCTAGCAATCAAGTATATTGGCAGAGTCAGAAGTACAACGGATTATAAGAGAGGTTTCGCCTTTGCGAGTTGGTTGGCAGTGTGTCCCCTAAAGACTTGTCCCTAGGTGGGCTTATATAGTCATCCTACCTTGTTATAGGAGAGTCCTATCTGGGTATGATACAGAGTCAGTACAAGATACATCTTGGACTACAAGTATTCCTACATGCCTAAGTCGGTAAGTTTTCTAGGTCTTCCCGTAGCTAGATGGGATTCCTCCTCCTCTTCATCGAGCGGAGGAAGCCAGTTCTCGAGAACCTAGAATAGCTAGCAGAGACAAAGAAATGACGGCTCGATCAAAACAGACACAAAAAACCGCGACTGCAAAACTGTGACAGGGAAACCAAGATTAAGAAAGTAAGGAGACTTACTGTGGGGGCCTAGCGCTTCCCGGCGGTGTATGG
This sequence comes from Avena eriantha, assembly GCA_910589775.1. Classification (NCBI taxonomy): domain Eukaryota; kingdom Viridiplantae; phylum Streptophyta; class Magnoliopsida; order Poales; family Poaceae; genus Avena; species Avena eriantha. The sequence continues at coordinate 95,041,886 of OU342741.1, forward strand.
AGTGAGCCCGGCCTTCGGGTCGGTGTGCTCTGCCTCCGGGATCTTTTTCAGCGCGGTGATGTAGTCTTCGGCCTCCCAGACTGCTTTGCTCGCCCTTGTGACATCGTCCTTACCAGTATACTGGTACATCCAATGGGCTCAGGAAGCCAGTGGAACCGGTCGCCGCCCGAGCCAACAGTTATACAGATTGATAGTATCGAGACCTTCCTCCTTCAGCTCCTTGATTCACGTCAACATCTCGTCGGCAACCATCTTGTGGTCATCAGGAAGCTTGGTCGCCGACAACCGGCATGGCTCGCTCCTCTCGGTGGTGTACATCGGAAGCGATACCTCGCTGTCGGGAGTGGACTCCTTCACGTAAAACCAGTTCTTCTTCCACTCGCTTGCGGCCTTCTTCGACAGCAGGAGCTTCATGAACTTGGCCTTGGGCTTCAGCTGGAAGGTAATGTCACCTGCCACCAAGACAGGGCCGCCTGCCCCCTCGCGGCTGATGCGATCGTGGAATAGCTCCAACCAGAGAGGGAAGTAGGGACAACACCCCAAGTAGCACTCGCATAAGGTGATGAATATGGCGAGATGCTCAATGTTGTGCGACCCCAGATCTGACGGCTTGATTGTGTAATACGAGCAAAACCACCGGAAGAAGATTGAGGTGGGGAACCCCAGCCCCCTTTCCAAGTGGCTCTGGAAGCAAATGAATTCGCTGAGGCGAGGCTTTGGCTCCGTCTCGCCGGGTGCAGGGATCCGCGAGGTCCCCTTGCAGAGGATTGCCGTGTCTTGGAAAGATTTCAGGGTGGCGGTGGTACATTTTGATCTTCCTCATAGATCCTTCAGAGGCACCATCGAAGAAGATTGGGATCGCTTGGTTCGAAGATCCTAGATCGGGGGAAGGATTGGAGACTGAACGTGCGTGAGGATGGAAAATGCGAAGAAGATTTGTAAAATTCCCGTGCCACTCTCCTTATAAAGAGGCGCTACCCGCCAATCTCGGGAGAGCCGTTACCCCGCGGTAAATTCACCAAAGTTACCGTTGGATTACCCAATGGCTAGTTTGACCAAGCTAACGGTCCAACTTCCTCCACTCGACTCGCCTTCTTGCCCCTTCAAATCGAATGGGCGTGGTGACTCGAACGCATTTCCACTCGCCAATGCTGTGACTGAAGACACATTTGAGGAGTTTCTCCCTTCATTGGAGGAGCCCACCTGTCAACACCCGGATTTTTAATCCCAGATGCATGTTATGTCATACATCGCAATCCCAGAATTACCATTTTTGCGAGACATAACCGAATTGGTACCACAGTACATCATCCATTACAAACCATAATAAGGTCTTACAAATAAAGGATCTCATGATCCAGTCTTAATACAAATCAAGCAGTGGAAAATAAACGTAGTAGGGGCTCCATCTTCAGGGTCACAGGTAATGCTAACGATGGGAGGTGATCCTAGTTGTCGTAGACCTCCTGCTGTCCATTATCCTGGTAGTCCTCCTCATAGTATCGCCATGGGAATAGCCAGGGACAATGCCATGAGTACTCTTTAAGTACTCGCAAACTATCACTAACAAGTAAGGTAGTTCTAGTAGGAATCTTCAGCTTTAGATTTATTTGCAAAAAGCCAGGTTTATCTAAAATTGAGTTTAGAAGTAAAGAAAACTAAGTTAATGTTCTAAATCACTTTAAGTGGGAACCTAGTTTTCATGTTCACCACCCTATTGTGGTCAAGTCAAAATCACAGTTCAATTTACAAGTCATTTTGAAAACATCTGACGACGGAACAGTATGGCCACTCCAATTGTCCATGACCGCGGACGCGGCTATTCGAATAGTTTGACACTCTGCAGAGGTGGTACACTTTCACCACAAAATTCGATACATCCATTAGGGATAACCCTGAATCATCATACTTAGTATGCGGATAATTAATCATAACCTTTCAATTACACACTCTAGTATAGGCACCTCCCTTATGAGCTTGGCCTCCCAGCCATGGCCATCTGCCATCCTGGGCACTGCATAGGTGGACATTCACACTCACGAGGTAGCCTTAGCTCAACCTCTTTCCGTGATGGAACCCATACTAAGGCATATAAACTTTCAGTTAAGCCCTACCCAACTCAGGTATTGTGGTTGTACGGTAAAATTTGGAATGGTATCGCATCCGAACCCAACCATTAGTTTTTTTATAAAGGGCTAAGGCTCATGCCTCAACATTTTAATCATCAAATCCTTTTGTGTCCATAACACATGTCAAAACATTTCAATAGAATGCATCCTCATTCTAAGGTTTTCATAATCATTTTCACCAAGTATTCCCATCTAAAGTGATCAACTTTTATGCTTAGCACTAGCCACTAAAGTTGAGGGTATTCACTAATGAGGGGTGCTAATCAAGGGTAGCTATCCAACTCTAATCTCATGCCTTGGAATGACATCTAAGTATAACTACTTAGGCCTAGTTTTATACTCTTTATGGTATCTATACTATTTTTCCAATACTCACAAAGCACTAACTAAAGGTAAAGAGCTTTGGTAAAGTAAAAGAATAAATCTTGCAAGTAAAACTTGGGATTGGTATAATCAAAGTTATATAACCAAGCATGCCTAATGCATTTTGCTTAGGTTATCAAGTTGGCAAGTGTTAACTTGCATAGTTAACTTGTAGTGCTAGGCTTGCCTTGAGTAGTGCAGTGGTTGAATTTTTCTTCTTCTTCTTGGTAGTACTCCTCCTTCTCGTACCCGGGTCGGTACTATCGTCTATAAATAAATACAGGGTACACAATCACCAAACAATACTTAACTATTTCTACTTAGCAAACTAAGGCTCACACTTGATGATCTAGCATCATCACATGAAATAAAGACCTAATCTTGCTTATCTTATTTTAGAAAAGTAATTTCTACTCATTGAAAATACTTAAGATTTAATATTCTCCAATTAAAATATGGGATCCTCTTGACACATGTCATCACCACATATTCTAATACTTGGGAATGTGATTTAAAGTGTTGGTCATGTTTTATTAACTTTAAATTATCATTTAATATAATTAATGTGACTAGAAATGCCCATATAGCATTCTTTTGGTACTAGTCCAATCTCACTACATGCAAACCTAAATATTTTTACATATTCAGATAGATATTGTCAAATATTATTTTTGAGAGTTGGAATCAACTCAAAAGCATTTATGGTTGATTTTTGAAAAATATTTAAATGTGAAAAAGTCTTTGTCTTGTTATTTTTACTATAGGTGATCTATAATTTCAAATGGTTAGAATCCAACGGGCTTGGATAGATAATTTAAATATCATTCTAGCAAAATTCGAATCATGCAATTTGGTTCAGTGAATCTCTTTGAATTGATTTTTGAATCTACGGACAGAATCTGGTTTTAACTAAATTGGAAAATAGCTATTTGAATTTATAGGCATGCGCGGGAAACTAACTGGGACGGCCCAATCTGCATAGCGCGGCGCAGCGGGCTACTGACAGGAGGGTCCCACTAGTCAGCGACTCTATCTAACCGAAATGGGGGCGAACGACGTGGTCGACGACGGCTGTTCAAACGGTGGTCGCGGCAGCTCCTGGGCAGCTCCAATCGACGACTCCCTTCTTCTTCTGCAGCAGCGGGCTCCGGCCAAATTCCGGCGATGCGGTGCTCGCCTTGCTCCAGGGAAGGGTGTTGGAGGTGTTGTGAGGAGTGGGGAGTGAGGTGGTGTGCAGAATTGAGGCGGAAAGGGCCTCTATTTATACACCGGCGAAGGGACTGAGCGGATGGGCTGGCATCTCCGGCGACGGTGGTACATCGAGATATCGGCGTGGCTAAGGGTAGGGGCGACGCAGTGCTCCCTGGCAGTCATCACGGGCTTAAAGGCGTGACACGGGGCGGTCAAGGATGGTCAGGCGCGTGCGGTTCTCTACGCGGAACCGGCGGTGTTCGAGACGGCGCACGGGGGATACGAGTCACGCGGCGGTGAATGGGGGTGTCTGGGAGATAGCTGGGGTTAAGGAGACTGTGTGCATGCGAGGCGGGGGCGAGTCGTGGCACCTGTGAGCTGGTCGGCTGCGGCGCCCTGGCGTGCTCTCGGCACGGCGCAGAGGCACTGGGCGCGGCGATGCTGGGGTGGTCCAGGGCATAGCTGCGGTCAAGGGCTGGACAATGGGTGGCGATGGACGGTCTCCTGGCTGCTGGTTGTCATGGGAGAGGACGGCGTGGTCCGTGGTGCTCTGTCCATGGTCGACCGACGAGGCTGGCTTCGGGCGGTGCTTCACTCGCGCAACGGCAAAGAGGGGTCGCGTGTCTGGTGCTGCTAGAGGCTGGGGGAGACAGGGGAGTGCAATGGGGGCATTTGGTCTATTGATCAATGCTCCAAACAGTGAAGTTAGGCAGGTTTTGATTTTTGTCTGCAAGGTGTTTGATTAAATGGCCGTAAGAAATTAAGTTTGAATTTTTTGAATGAAATTTGGTGAGTGTTTGGATCTTATACTTGAGTGTCTATGGTTGCTTGGAGAAGTCAAGTGGAAATGGTTTGAGGGGTTTTTGCAAAATGGTGATCTTACCATATGAACTAGATTAAAATTTGAACCGTCCTTTAAATAGATTTGAAAATAGTTTATGTGAGTTTGTAAAGTGGGCTTGGGTTCACTTTTACTTGGTCTAGCAAGGGGTGAAAATAAGTGGAAATGTTTCTGTTAGAAATTCTTTTCTAGGAACACTCAAAGTGGCCTAGTGGTTAACTTTGGTCAAAATGACCATTTGCTTATTTGATTCATATTTGATTTCTTTTTCTTTGGATTTTGTTTGTAATTGGACTAGATGATGTAGCATTCATCCTTAAACCATTTCTTATCATTTTTAGCAATCAAACATGGCAATTTCACTCAATCATACACTAATGCAAAACACACATGCATTCATAAAGATTTTTGGAATAAACTTGGGTGATTAGAACTTGATAATCTTGATTAGTATTTTTGGGGTGTTACAAACTTTCCCTCCTTAAACAAAATCTCGTCCCGAGATTTAATAAAACTAGGAACTAAAGAGATTTGGAAACTCAGTCCTAATGTAATCCTCTCGCTCCCAAGTAGCTTCTTCTTAAGTATGGTTGCTCCACTGGATCTTCAGAAACTTGATACTCTGGGTTCTGGTGGTTCTGAAGGCTTCTTCCAAAATACGAATGGGTACTTCACGATACGTCAGATCCTTGTTGATCTCTGTGGCTCGGTGATCAATGTTCTTGAACACTTCGGTCTTCTCCGGAACATCTAAGCATTTGCGAAGTAATGAGATATGGAACACATTATGGATGGCTGACATCTCCTCTGGCAGTTCCAGTTGATAAGATACTTCTCCTCGGCGATTCAAATCTTGAAGGGTCCAATATATCTGGGAGCTAACTTTCCTTTCAGTTGAAAACGTTGCATTTGTTGGGTCCGCAGCATAGAAAACGTTCCACCGGACAACCTCCACCTCCTCGCTCCAGCGATCCAGACGAAATGCCACCGGGAACATGTATCTCGCTAATCCGAGACCATGGGGGAATAATTCTAGAGGGGAGAGAGATCCTTCACGAGGAGGTGTGAGGCAGAAGGAGGAAGAGGGGGCCTTTTATAGGAGGAGGGGGGTACCCCCTCCATGGCCGGCGCCTCATGGAGGTGACCCCTCACCTCCTCCATTCATGTGGTGGTAACCCCTCCACATTAAAATGCCTCTTCATATTCCCTTTTAAAGTCCCCACTTTAAATGCATTAAAATTCTCTAAGTTTAATGCTCTCTCATTTAATAAAACTCTTTTATTAAATTTATTCAGAATGTTGTTAATTACTTTAATTAACAAACATTCACATATAACACCCTGCAATATTTCAATATCACATGCAGAACCACTTTCTGCAATTTCACCCGAAACAATTTCCGGTTTCTATCGAAACAATTCCTGCGCTTTGCAATTCTTTCGTCTGAAACATATGTGCTCCAAAATGGTGTCCGGTAACTCTTAAGTGTGTCACCCTATGGTTCGCGAATAATGCAGACATGATTGAGACTCCTCTCAGATCAATAATCAGAAGCGGGACCTGGAGATCCATACTGACTCCTGCATATTCAACGATGACTTCTGTGATCGTAAGAACCTTTAACGCTTGTAATTTAATCCCTTTATCTCATGATATAATACATGTCTGAGATTCGATCATCGATATCCAAATACCTAGTTTGATCTCGTTACCGACATACACTCTTTTCTCGTTCCCGTGATATAACATTCTAGTGATCACATCACTTGCTTGCAAGCTATCTTAATGTGATATCACCGAGAGGGCCCAGAGTATATCTATCCGTCATCGGGATTGACAAATTCCACTCTTGATCCATGAGCCTCAACATAACACCTTCGTAGTACTAAACCCATCTTTATAGTCACCCTGTTACGGCGTGACGTTTGATGTTATCAAGATACTGTTCCAATGTTAGCAATTAACATGATCTCATGGTCTAAGGATAAAATTACTTCATATGATGTTATAGCAATGTAAACATAATGACTTGATCGTAATGCTATACTTCGGATGAATGTTCATCACATCATTTCACAAATGTTGTGACCTTGTTATTAACAACATCCAATTTCCATGATCAGGAAACCTTGATCATCTTGTTAATCAACAAGCTAGTCTATAAGAGAGGCATAACTAGGAACCCTTTTTGTTTATTAAACACACATGTATTGATGTTTCCAATCAATAAAATTATAGCATGCAAAATAAACATCTATCATATATAAGGAATACATAATAACAACTTTATCATTGCCTCTCAGGGCATATTTCCTTCAGCATTCCCTTCAAGGATGATACTTTGAGATACACAAAATCTTCGACATTGAAGGTCAAGTCTTGACGTCCCTTGTCAACATAACTCTTCTGTCTGGATTAGGCGGTCTTGAGGTGTTCACGGACTTTGTGAACCTTCTCTTCGTCTTCTCGTAGGATGTCGGGTCTGAAAATCCGACTCTCTCCTACTTGCAACCAATTTAAGGGGGTACGACACTTCCTTCCATACAGAAATTCAAATGGGGACATTTGCAAACTAGCTTGATAACTATTGTTGTATGAGAATTCTGCGAAAGGCAGGCAATCTTCCCATTTTGATCCATATTCTAGAACACAAGCTCTCAACATATCTTCTAAGATTTGGTTGACTCTTTTAGTCTGTCCGTCGGCCTGTGGGTGATAAGTTGTGTTGAAGTTCAGCTTGGTTCCTAATCCTTCTTGGACTTTCTGCCAAAATCTTGAGGTAAACTGGGTTCCTCGATCCGATACTATGGTCTTAGGGGGTCCATGCAAACTTATGATCCTAGCAATGTATAGCTCTGCTAGCTTCGAACTCTGGTAGGTGGTCTTGACGGGTATAAAATGGGCTACCTTGGACAGTCTATCCACTATGACCCAAATAGAGTCATTTCCACTACTAGAAGTAGGCAGTCCGGTGATGAAATCCATTCCAACAGAATCCCATTTCCATTCGGGAATTTGCAATGGTTGCAAAAGTCTTGCGGGTCTCTAAAGTTCCATTTTGACTCGCTGACAGATATCACACTTGGCTATGTAGCTTCTGATTTCTCTCTTCATCTTGTGCCACCAAAATTGCTCTTTCAAATCCTGATACATCTTCGTTCCTTCGGGGTGGATAGAATAAAGAGTATCATGAGCTTCCTGCATGATAAATTGCTTCAACTCGGAATCTGCTGGCACACAGATATGTCCTTTGTACCACAAAACTCCTTCTTCATCTTCAGTGAATCCGGGTACCTTCCCTGTACCAATACGACGTTTGATTCTATCGATACTTGCATTTCCTTTCTGCACCTCCTTGATATGACTGATCAAAGTGGGTTGAAGTTCAATACTAGCTAAAAAATCCTTTGCTAACTAGATCCATTCTAAGCTGCTCCAACTCTTCATGCAAACTTGGTTCGGCTTCTTTTATCATGGTGTTTAATCTACACGGCAATCTGCTAAGAGCATCCACTACCACATTGGCTTTGCCGGGTTGATAGTGAATGTCAAGGTCATAATCCTTGATTAACTCTATCCATGTCCTTTGCCTCATATTCAGCTCCTTCTGGGCGAAAATATACTTGATCCGAATAAATCTCACAGTGGTTACCCATAAGGTAATGACGCCATGTCTTCAAGGCTAAAACCATGGCTGCTAGTTCAAGGTCATGGGTTGGGTAGTTTTGCTCATGCTGCTTTAGTTGTCGGGACAAATATGCTATGACTTTGCCTTCCTACATCAACACACATCCGAGACCAATCTTGGATGCATCACAATACACATCAAAAGGCTTCTTGATATCCGACATAATCAAAATTGGGGCTGAAATATATCTCTTCTTGAGTTCTTGAAAACTTGCTTCACATTTGTCCGTCCATTCAAACTTCTTATCTTTCTTCAACAACTGGGTCATCGGTCTTGCGATGCTCGAAAATTCTTCAACAAACTTGCGATAATATCCCGCTAATCCAAGAAATGCACGGACTTGGGTTTGAGTGGTTGGGGCTTTCTAGTCTTCAACATCTTTGATCTTGGCGGGATCGACAACGACTCTTCCTGCCGACACAATATGTCCTACTTCCTTCAACCAGAACTCACATTTTCTAAACTTGGCATACAACTGATGCTTTCTAAGGGTTTCAAGGATGGTTCTCAGGTTGTAGCTCATGGTCTTCTTCTGAGTTGGAATAGATCAGAATATCGTCGATAAAAATCATGACAAACTTATCCAAGAAGTTCATAAAAATCTTATTCAAGAGATTCATGAAATAAGCGGGGGCATTGGTTAATCCAAAAGACATGACCGTATACTTATACAATCCATATTTGGTGGTAAAGATGGTCTTTGGAATATCCGTTGCACGAATCTTGAGTTGATGATAACCAGTTCTAAGATCAATCTTAGAAAACACTCTGGCACCAGTCAACTGGTCAAACAGATCCTCGATCTTCGGCAGTGGGTACTTGTTCTTGATGGTGACATCATTCAGCTTCTGGTAATACGTGCACAAACGGTTACCTCCATCTTTCTTATCCACAAAAAATATAGGCGATCTCCATGGCGATGCGCTTGGTTGAATCAGACCTTTCTCTAGCATAGCATCAAGTTGTTTCTTTAGCTCCACTAGTTCAGATGGGTTCATACTATAAGGTCTTTGAGCTATGTGTCCAGTTCCAGGAATTAGTTCAATGACGAACTCGATATCCCGATCTGGGGGCATACCGGGCAATTCATCTAGGAATATGTCGGGGTATTCACAGACTACTTTGACTTGGTCTATGGTTGGTTGGGCTAGACTCTTGTTGCATTTGAATTGACGGGGCAAGGTCTTAGATACATGCTCTACTGATACTCCAGAGCTACTGTTCATGGTTATGGCTTTCTTGACATAGTCGATTAATCCTTTATGTTTCGACATCCAATCCATTCCTAGTACTACTTCCAAACCTTTGGTTCCAAGTACTATTATATTAGCATAAAAATCTATTCCATGGATTCTGATAGGTACAGCCTTGCAAATTTTTCTAGCCTTGGTAGTTGAACCAGGTATTTGAACTATCATAACATGCTTCAATTTTGTTGGTTGAATCTTACTAGTGCATGCAAATTCTTTTGTAACAAACGAGTGCGATGCTCCAGAATCAAACAACACTCTTGCAAGTACTGAGTTAACAGAAAACATACCCAGCATGACATCGGGCGCTTCGTGAGCTTCTTCAGCATTCATGTGGAATAGATGGCTGTTGCGGTTGAGCGAGTTCCCTAGGGAAAATCTCCTTCCAGGCTGAACACGACGTTGCTGCTGAGCGGGTGCATTCACATTGGCAGCTGCTACAAGCTTCTTGGGGCACTCATTGGAGTAGTGACCCTTGACTCCACATTCAAAGCAAGTAATTTGCGACTTGTCTTTTCCTACAACAGGCACACCATTGCTTCCTGTCCTTGGGCCAGTATTGTTGTTGTTGTTGTTGTTGGACTTGGGCGGTGCACGGTTGAAGTTATTGGAGTTGCTGGGGTTGTTGTGGTTTCCTCCAGACTTCATGTTTCCTCCTCCATGGTTGGGATAGCTTGGACGTGACATAGGGGGTCTGTTGTTTCTTGGGGCATATCCTGCAGACGGGTTGGGGCGATACTTCTGAGTATTGTGGGATCCAGTCTGGTGCATCATCCTGCGCTTGCGATTGTCATTGGCCTGGTTGATCTTCCCTTCCATCTGAATGGCAGATTCTACTAGCTCTTCTAGATCTTCAAAACGGATGTTGACTAACACAATCTGGATCTCATCATGTAATCCATTCAGGAACCTTTCCTTCTTCTTTGCTTTGGTGTTAATCTCATCAGGGACATATCTAGCTAGGGACAGAAATTTGTCACGGTACTCAACTACCATCATCCTTCCTTGCTTCAGTTCCCTGAACTCATCTCTCATCCTGGTGACCTAACCTTGGGGCACATGGGTCCGGCTGAACTTGATCTTGAATGCTTCCCAAGTCATCATCTGACCTTCGTTCATGGTACGGGTGCTATTCCACCAGGATCTTGCATCTCCTACCAGATAATGGGTGGCAAATAGTACTTTTTCATTGGCTTCAACTCCTGTGACCTCCAGGTTGTTCTCCATGGTTTGCATCTAGTCATCAGCATCTAAGGGATCCTCAAACTTATTAAAGATAGGTGGATTGGTATTCTGAAAGTTCTTGAGCTTGGATCCATGGTGATCCTGGTTTCCGTGACCTCGATTATTGTGGGCCATCTGAGCTATCTGTTGAAGAGTGGCTAGGTTGGCTTGGCGTTCAGCTCTACTAGCTTCACAGTCAGAAACTAGCATTTGCAGAATATGTAGCGTCGGGTCCTGAGATGAACTCCTTCCTCCGTGATTTCCACGAGTCATCTGAAGATTGAGATAGATAATGAGATAAGTGGGAAATCTCTAGGGTTCATGGTTTTGTTTCAAAAGCTTTAAAATTTGAGTTTGACTCAGGTTTTGCAAACTAACAACTTCTTCTCATTCATTCATTCAAAGCACATCATACAAACACACACCACAACACAAATAGAAAACAGATGGTTTTAAGAACCATTCTGTGAAACTACGATACATGGGACCGATACAACTCATTCCTACGGTAGGGCTCAAGTGCATCTAATCATCATCAATGAAGTCAGAATCATCATCATCAGTGTGGAAATCCAGGGCATCATCCTCCAGGTAGTCGTTGTCATCACTGAGCTAAGAGTAAAGATCTCCTTGGATATCTTCACCTTCCTCCTCCTTCGCTTCAAGCTGGATTTCCTGTTCATGGATGGTCTTCTCGAGAGCAGCCACCTTCTTACGAAGACAATCGATGGTGCGATCCTTCTTATCGCGCCGACGACGAAGTGATTGGTGCTCCCTGGCGAGAATGGCGAGGGTCTGGTCCTTCTTGACTGCAATGGCATGGTTGTGGTTGGCGTAGGCACGAGCGTTGTCCAACTCCTTCTGCCTATCATACAACATGAAGTTAAGATTGTCCACCTGGTGCTTCAGCTCCGGGTGTCCTGGAATCTCCAAGGGCATTCTCATAGAATCACGCCTTGCGAAGTGAGCAAAGCGAGTTCCCTGGATCTGGTTGATGTTTTGCCCACACAGACGGGCAAGAGCTTCATGCATAGCCCTGCCTAATCCATCTAGCCAGTTGTTCTGATGCAAGGCGAATTGGATCTTATCCGAAGTGGGTGCTTCCATCTTGCCTCGGAGATCTACAACTATTAGCCATTCTAGATCTCCTCCTATGTGATCGTTGAGTTGTGCCTCGAAGAATCCCGGGTGCGGGCGCTCCAGATAGTCCGACAATGCCTCTAGATCCCTCTTAAAGATCAGGTGGCCTCCGTTGCCCAGCTGGTAGAACTTGCAATACTGGACTTCCATCTATAAGAATTTAGGGTGAGTAAGTTAGTGAGGTGATCAAGTGTGTCAAACTTTTATGTAGAATTGCAAGAATTTTTGAGGAACATGAAATTTTTCTGAAAGAATCACAAGGATAAGAGTGAGAATAGGTTTTCATAAATACTCACTTCTTTTGATTTTGAAACTAAGTTTTTGTTCGGACGTCCATTCTAATTAGGGTATCCTATGGTCAGGATGGCTCTGATACCAACTGTGTTTGTAACACCCCAAAAATACTAATCAAGATTATCAAGTTCTATTCACCCAAGTTTAGGGTTAACAAAAACTTTTATTCCAAAAATATATATGAATGCATGTGTGTTTTGCATTAGTGTATGATTGAGTGAAATTACCATGTTTGATTGCTACAAATGATAAGAAATGGTTTAAGGATGAATGCTACAGCATCTAGGCCAATTACAAACAAAATCCAAAGAAAAATAAATAAAATATGAATCAAATAAGCAAATGGTCATTTTGACCAAAGTTAACCACTAGGCCAATTTGAGTGTTCCTAGAAAAGAATTTCTAACAGAAAGATTTCCACTTCTTTTCACCTCTTGCTAGACCAAGTAAAAGTGAACCCAATCCCACTTTACAAACTCATAGAAACTACTTTCAAATCTATTTAAAGGACAGTTCAAATTTGAATCTAGTTCATATGGTAAGATCACCATTTTGCAAAAACCCCTCAAACCATTTCCACTTGACTTCTCCAAGCAACCATAGACACTCAAGCATAAGATCCAAACACTCACCAAATTTCATTCAAAAATTTCAAACTTAATTTCTTGCAGCCATTTAATCAAACACCTTGCAGACATAAATCAAAACCATCCTAACTTCACTGTTTGGAGCATTGATCAATCGACCAAATGCCCCCATTGCACTCCCCTTGTCTACCCCAGCCTCTAGCAGCACCAGACACGCAACCCCTCTTTGCCATTGCGCCAGTGAAGCGCCGCCCGAAGCCAGCCTTGCCGGCCGACCATGGAAAGAGCGCCACGGACCATGCCGCCCTCTCCCACGACGACCAACAGCCAGGTGACTGTCCACCGCCACCCCCTGTCCAGTCCTTGACCGCAACCAGGCCCTGGACCACCCCAGCATCGCTGAGCCCAGTGTCTCTGCGCCGTGCCGAGAGCGCGCTAGAGCGCCGCAGCCGACCAGCTCGCACGCGCCGTGCCTCGCCCTCGCCTCACGTGCACACACTCGCCTTAACCCTACCTATCTCCCAGACACCCCCGTTCGCCGCCGCGTGACCCGTAGCCCCTATGTGCCGTCTCGAACAGCGCCGGTTCCGTGCAGAGAACCGCACGCGCCCGACCATCCTCGACCGCCCCGTGCCGCGCCTTTAAGCCTGTGATGACCACCAGGGAGCACTGCGTCGCCCCTACCCTCAGCCACACTGATAGCTCACTGTACCGCCGTCGCCGGAGACGCCAGCCCATCCCGCTCGGTCCCTTCGCCGGTATATAAATAGAGGCCCTATCCGCCACAATTCTGCACACCACCTCACTCCCCACTCCTCACAACACCTCCCACACCCTTCCCCAGAGCAAGGCGAGCACCACATCACCGGAATTTGGCCGGAGCCCACCGCTATAGAAGAAGAAGGGAGCCGTCAATTGGAGCCGCCCAGGAGCTGCCGCGACCATTGTTCGAACCGCCATCGTCGACCACGTCGTTCGCCCCCATCACCGACCCTAGCTGGAGCCCTGGTGAGCCTCACATGACCCCCACCGCCGTGTTAGGGTTCAGACCTCGCCGGAGCTATTTGTCGTCGACGATGAACCTCAGCCGTTAGATCAGATTCTAATCGTAGGGCCTAGATTGAACGATACCGTTTCGGTTAGATAGAGTCGCTGTCTAGTGGGGGCCCCTGTCAACAGCCCACTGCGCCGTGCTGTGCAGATTGGGCCAGCCCAGTTAGTTTCCCGCGCACGCCTGTAAATTCAAATAGCTATTTTCCAATTTAGTTAGAACCAGATTCTGTCCATAGATTCAATAATCAATTCAAAGTGATTCACTGAACCAAATTGCATGATTCCAATTTTTTTAGAAATATATTTAAATTATCTATCCACGCCCGTTGGATTAAAACCATTTGAAATTATAGATCACCTATAGTAAAAATAATAAGACAGAGACTTTTTTACATTCAAACATTTTTGAAAAATCAACCATAAATGCTTTTGAGTTGATTCCAACTCTCAAAAATAACATTTGACAATATCTATCTGAATATGTAAAAATATTTAGGTTTGCATGCAGTGAGATTGGACTAGTACCAAAAGAATGTTATATGGGCATTTCTAGTCACTTTAATTATATTAAATGATAATCTAAAGTTAATAAAATATGACCAACACTTTAAATCACATTCCCAAGTATTAGAATATGTGGTGATGACATGTGTCAAGAGGATCCCATATTTTAATTGGAGAATATTAAATCTTAAGTATTTTCAATGAGTAGAAATTACTTTTCTAAAATAAGATAAGGAAGATTAAGTCTTTAATTCATGTGATGATGCTAGATCATCAAGTGTGAGACTTAGCTTGCTAAGTAGAAATAGTTAAGTATTGTTTGGTGATTGTGTACCCCGTATTTATTTATAGACGATAGTACCGACCCGAGATACGAGAAGGAGGAGTACTACCAAGAAGAAGAAGAAAAATTCAACCACTGCACTACTCAAGGCAAGCCTAGCACTCCAAGTTAACTATGCAAGTTAACACTTGTCCACTTGATAACCTAAGCAAAATGCATTAGGCATGATTGGTTATATAACTTTGATTATACCTGACGAGGGTTAAACTCATCAATGCCCATTGTTATGGACTTGGGTTTTGGAGAAGGAGGGAGCGCTGGAAGTCTCGATCGACTAGCAAACAAGCACACAGGGATGCAAGATTTACCCAGGTTCAGGCCTCATAGAGGACCCTACTCCTGCTTGTCTGCTCTTGATTGATGATGATACGGAGGATTACAAGGTCGCCGATGGCGGTGTCGCGCAGATTGGATCTGGTGTATGGGAGATCGTAGATCTATCTATTGTCTATTGGAGCGTCTAGATCTATTGTCTATTGTGGGAGTCTATTGTAGGAGTCGCGATCTGTCTATTGGGTGAATCGCGATTTGTTTATTGGGGTCTTAGGTCGTGTCCTCCTCGTTGGACCCTCCTAACCTTTATATATGGGGAGGCTAGGTCTCAGGTACCAATACGAGTTGGTTACAAGGGCTTCCTTGTCTTGTGCGTTTGGGAGTCCGTGTCCATATGTGCTTCATACCACTCGAACCGTCATAGGCGTCATGGACCTTGGCAATTCATCGAGTGGGCCTTCCGTCGAGCCGCACCAGGTAGTACAAGAGTAGGTGCCCGTATAGCATACCTATGTTAGTTGCCCCCAAGTGTCCATCTGAATCGTAGATTCGGGTGGAGAATTAATTGTCTTGAATCTTGCATTAGGATGTCGAAGTCGACAGTTATGTCGAGTGCGAAGCACTTCACCCGGAAGTTCATCGGGTCAGTCGAATTTATAATAGTTCATAGGGATGATGGTAAACGTGTCTGGTGCGCTCGACGGATCAGGACCAGTTAATTGCTCTAGGGTAAAAACAACGTCACCTACTCAAACTCGAGTCCCCGGACTCGAATTCGGAAAAGTGCTAGTGTAATTCGACTCAGGCCGCGGAGGTCTTATAGAGTCGAATCCCAGTGTGTAAATGTGAGCACTCGACACGTCCGTCAAGGCTTATTCATCATACATGTAGGTACGGATTATTTCTGGTAGAGCGTAGCAGATGCGTTGCCAGACCTTATTCAGGTCTTATTTTCACGATGTAAGCGCGGCATCCGAATTTTGTCATCGCGGAGATGATTCGGGTGACCCAGGAGACGTAATCTCTTTGCAGGGAAAATATGAGGCGGAGTCGCCATAGCATTCGAGTGTGGATGTTATCGACACACAATATGATGTACAAATAATCATAGGGTGCGCGACCAGCGCTCCCTATGGGATTAGCCCCCGAGTGCCTATTCGAGTCATAGACTCGAGTAGGGACTATAAGTACTTTGCGACTGCTGTCGTCTTTTGCTTGTTTCAGTCGAACATGTTTTCAGCGCTCCCTATGGGAGTAACCCGAAGTCCACAATCGAATCGTAGATTCGAGTTAAGGGTTTTCATAATGCTTGGATATCTTCACAAATTTCTTCGGGTGCGTGGCCAACACTCCCTATGGGAGTATCCCCCGAGTCCTTAGTCGAATTGTGGATTCGAGTGAGGATTTAGAGCGTGCCACTCGAAGATATTGTATATGCGCGTCCAGCGCCAGTTTGGAGTAGCCCTCGAGTGTCTGGCGGAGTCGTAGACTCGGGCAGAGACTCGAGACTTGTATCTTGTAGTGGTAGTCGAAAATCATGCTAGGAGAAACCACTGACCCGGAAGTGCATCGAGTCAGCGTCTCACGCATAGGATCCAAGAGTCGATGATGTAGTCGGAATCAACGTAGCGGAGTCGTGCAGTGTTTAGCCGGGTGAGTCGATGATGCGGATGGAGTCAACACAGCCACTTCTATCGGGTGTGTCGCTAGCACCGCGTCTCTGTAGCATCAAGCGATGCAACCATCTGAGGAGGGACTCGACTCGGGTCTTGAGTGTATGTCGTAGCTAGTTGTTTTGTCGACTCTTGTTGGAGTACTCGATAGAATACCTCGACGCAGTCGACATACTTGTAAGCTGCAGAAAATGCAAAGAGTTGTGAAGTACTTATATCTTGTAAAGAATATTTGCCTGTCGGCTTGTGAAGTAAAATTCTGGTGCTAATCGAATCGACACATTTGCACTGTATGCTAAGCCTTTTCGTTAGCCTGATTACCCTTAGTCTCAGTACCTTTCCGAGGTACTCGGATTTCAAGGATTCGACGATTAGGCAGAATCAGCTACTCTGGCTGTCGCGCATGATGTGCTTGAGTGCGCGGAGTCAACGACACATTAGGTTACTCGAAGAGGGCGCAACCCCCGAGTATTTCGAGTGCGATTAAATTAAGAAACAAAACAACTTTAAGTAGAGAACTTAGCTTTGTTGGTTGTTGAAGAGGTGAACGGGTCGCGTGAGCCGATGCGATCGGTGGATTGCGGGAGCCGATGCGATCTGCAGGTCACCCGAGTCGAAGACCACGGCGGGTCGATGGTGCCGAGGGAGCCCCCGAGTCGCTAGATCCGAAGACCACAGAGGGTCACTGGAGTCGAAGTCCTCAGCGGGTCGTCGTAGAGGAGGGAGCCCCCGAGTCGCCGGAGCTGAAGATCGCAACGGGTCTCCAGAGTGGAAGACCGCACCGGGTCGCCGATGCCGAGGGATCCCTCGAGTGTAGAGTCGATGTGATCGATGTGGTCGAGGTGGCATTCGACGCGACAGCGAGTCACGTGATGGATGGGGTCGCGCAGTGGATGAAGTCGACGCGGTAGCTAGTCGCATGGTGGAGTCGAAGATTATAGCGGGTCACCACAGCCGAAGGCGGCACCAGGTCGATGGAGCCGAGGGATCCCCCGAGTCAAAGATTGTGGCGAATCCCTGGAGCCCCCGAGCGTAGAGTCAACGCGGTTGGGTAGAGCCAACAGCGGACACGTAGTCGAGGTCAATGGAGTCGCGCGGTGGATGGAGTGGTCATGATGGACATGAATTCACACAGCAGACGGAGTCGATGCGGCGGATGGGAGTCGACACTCCGGCGGATGGATGAGATCAATGTTGCGAGCGCAGAGTTTGTGCGGTGGAACTTGAGTCTTTTCCACATTGTTCGTACATCGTTTACATCACTATTGTACTGATTTCTTCTATAAGTTGTATCGATAAGCCCGTGCAAAGGGCCAAGTTAGCTAGCTCCGACTGATCTCCCTTTTTCCCTCTTTGAACTGGTCGTGTACAATTAGGACTACACCTTCATTATTGAAAACCGAGTCATGCTCTTGTGTTGTGCTTCTCAATCTGAACAGTTCGCACCCTTCACGTGAGGTTACATGGAATAATCAAATCTTTGCAGGTCGTATGCAGCTTGGCCAGCTGACAAATTTTCAGATCACAGCATGATTCGATCAAGCGTCCTTCTTTTCTTTTCTTTTTTGATCTGACCTGGCCTTGATCCGGTTGTTGCGACGTATTCTCTCTTTATTTGTTGTGGTTGATAGAGTCTCAAACTAGCACTTGGTCTGATTGCAAGTGCGCCACTCTCCAGACTGCTTTCAAGGATCAATCCTGATGCGATCTGGCCTTTAATCAGACCGCCAAGCCGTGAACCTTATGGCCATGTTGGAGAATAAATCGAGGCTTCCAAATCGTCTAGGCTGATACGGTGATGAATCTATCGCTATCGTAGATGGCAAATTTTAGGGATCTTGCTTGGAAGACGACTCCAGTTACCGCTTTCCCTACGGACGAGTCATAGATTGTTGAGATTTTTCCTGATGAATTGTAGATTGTCGATGATGGAACCATTAAGATCGCAACATCAGCGCTCCCGTTTCCCACAGACGGCGCCAATTGATGAGGGTTAAACTCATCAATGCCCATTGTTACGGACTTGGGTTTTGGAGAAGGAGGGAGCGCTGGAAGTCTCGATCGGCTAGCAAACAAACACATAAGGACGCAAGATTTACCCAGGTTCAGGCCTCGTAGAGGACCCTACTCCTGCTTGTCTGCTCTTGATTGATGATGATACGGAGGATTACAAGGTCGCCGATGGCGGTGTCGCGCAGATTGGATCTAGCGTATGGGAGATCGTAGATCTGTCTATTGTCTATTGGAGCATCTAGATCTATTGTCTATTGTGGGAGTCTATTGTAGGAGTCGCGATCTGTCTATTGGGTGAATCGTGATTTGTCCATTGGGGTCTTAGGTCGTGTCCTCCTCGTTGGACTCTCCTAGCCTTTATATATGGGGAGGCTAGGTCTCAGGTACCAATATGAGTTGGTTACAATGGCTTCCTTGTCTTGTGCGTTTGGGAGCCCGTGTCCATATGGGTTTCATACCACTCGAACCGTCATAGGCGTCATGGACCTTGGCAATTCGTCGAGTGGGCCTTCCGTCGAGCCGCACCAGGTAGTACAATAGTAGGTGCCCATATGGCATACCTATGTCAATACCAATCCCAAGTTTTACTTGCAAGCTTTATTCTTTTACTTTACCAAAGTTCTTTACCTTTAGTTGGTGCTTTGTGAGTATTGGAAAAATAGTACAGATACCATAAAGAGTATAAAACTAGGCCTAATTAGTTATACTTAGATGTCATTCCAAGGCATGAGATTAGAGTTGGATAGCTACCCTTGTTTAGCACCCCTCATTAGTGAATACCCTTACTTTAGTGGCTAGTTCTAAGCATAAAAGTTGATCACTTTAGATGAGAATACTTGGTGAAAATGATTATGAAAACCTTGGAATGAGGATTTATTCTATTGAAATATTTTGACATGTGTTATGGACACAAAAGGATTTGATGATGAAAATGTTGAGGCATGAACCTTAGCCCTTTATTAAAAAACTGATGGTTGGGTTCAGATGCGATACCAATCCAAATTTTACCGTACAACCACAATACCTGAATTGGGTAGGGCTTAACTAGAAGTTTATATGCCTTAGTATGGGTTCCCTCGCAGAAAGAGGTTGAGCTGAGGCTACCTCGTGAGTGTGAATGTCCACCTATGCAGTGCCCAGGATGGCAGATGGCCATGGCTAGGAGGCCAAGCTCATAGGGGAGGTACCTATACTAGAGTGTGTAATTGAAAGGTTATGATTGATTATCTGCATACTAAGTATGATGATTCAGGGTTATCCCTAATGGATGTATCGAATTTTGTGGTGAAAGTGTACCACCTCTGCAGAGTGTCAAACTATTCGAATAGCCGCATCCGCGGTCATGGACAGTTGGAGTGGCCATACTGTTCCGTCGTCAGATGTTTTCAAAATGACTTGTGAATTGAACTATGATTTTGACTTGACCACAACAGGGTGGCGAACATGAAAACTAGGTTCCCACTTGAAGTGATTTAGAACATTAACTTAGTTTTCTTTACTTCTAACTCAGTTTTAGATAAACCTGACTTTTTGCAAATAAACCTAGATCTTAAGATTCCTACTAGAACTACCTTACTTGTTAGTGATAGTTTGCGAGTACTTAAAGAGTACTCATGGCTTTGTCCCTGGCTATTCTCGTGGCGAGACTATGAGGAGGACTACCAGGATGATGGACAGCGGGAGGTCTACGACAACTAGGATCACCTCCGATCGTCAGCATTGCCTGTGACCCTGAAGATGGAGCCCCTACTACGTTTATTTTCCGCTTCTTGATTTGTATTAAGACTGGATTATGAGATCCTTTATTTGTAATACCTTATTATGGTTTGTAATGGATGATGTACCATGGTACCAATTCTATTATGTCTCGCAAAAAATGGTAATCCTGGGATTGCGATGTATGGCATAACAGGCATCTGGGATTAAAAATCCGGGTGTTGACACCACTGCCGATTCGACTGGGCGTCTACCTAGACTCGCCTACTCTGACTTCCAAGCAAACACCTACACCGAATCACCATTGGCCTCGGGGACTACTGATGGGGATATGCCGACCGGGGTGTACCCAGCAGGACGTTTTGACTAGCCCAATATCAAAGCGAATGGGCCTGCTGGATGGCGATTGGAAAGCGACTAAAGAAGAAGCCTGGCAACTAGAAGCTCAAGGCCCAGAAGTGTAGATAGGCCCAGTCGGATTATGTCAAATCCTCCGAGTTCTTAACTGATTCGGTTGTAATCTTGTAAACCCTAGCGAGATACCTGATACATTGCAAATGTATCTATAATTTTTGATGTTCCATGCTTGGTTTTATCTACTTTCTTGTGTTTTGTCCACACATTGGAGTACTTTTCGTATGATTTCTTGGACTAACCTATTAACAAGAGCCACAGTGCCACCTGCCTGTTTTCTGTTGTTTTCGGTTCCAGGAAAGTCAGAAAATGAATATTCTCGGAAATGGACGAGACAAAAGCCAAAGTCGGTATTTCACCGAGGGAGACCTGGAGCCAGAATACGAGACGGAGAGGGGCTAGGGCCCGGCCACTCCACCTGGCCGCGCGGCCAGGCCTGGCCCGCGCCAGGGGGTGGTCAGGCCGCCCTAGGCACCCCCTCGGCCTCTCCTTCTGCCTATATATTACCGCTAATACGGAAGCCCTAAATACCCGATCAAAAATCCACGAAAGAGTCTATAGCCGCCGTCATCTCCATCCCTAGATCGGGAGGGATCTGAAGCTCTTCCCGGCACCCTGCCGGAGAGGGGAATTCACCCTGGAGGCCTTCTTCATCACCATGCAAGCCTCCGGTGTGATGCGTGAGTAGTTCATCTCTGGACTACGGGTCCATGTAGTAGCTAGATGGCTGGTTCTCCTCCTTTGTGCTATCATGTTTAGATCTTGTGAGCTCCGTTCATGATCAAGATCATCTATTTGTAATTCTGCATGTTGTGTTCGCGGGGATCCGATGGATATTGAGATGCTATTTCAGATTGATTATTGATTCTATCATGTCTTTGTTATTTGCGATCTTGCATGCTTTCTGTTGTTAGTAGCTATCTTTGCTAAGTAGATGCTAGCAACTCCAAGAGTTAGTATTTATGCTCGATAGTGGGTTCATGCCTCTGGTAATCTGGGGAAGTGACAGAAATCTCTAAGGTACTAGATGTGTTGTTGCTACTAGGGAGAAAACAACAATCCTTTGTTCATAGAACAATCGTATTGTTTACTTTACACGCAATTCATAATGCAATTATCCGTTGCTTGCAACTTAATACCAGATGGGGTTCGGATGATAACCTGAAGGTGGATTATTAGTCATAGATGCAGTTGGATGACGGTCTATGTATAATGTTGTAATGCCCAATCGAATCTCAAAGGAGTCAAGATGAGTAGTATATGCTTGTATGCTTTCTCGATGTTTGTCAATTGGCCCGCTGTAATTTGTTCACCCAGCACATTATATATCTTAAGGAGAGCTACCTCTAGTGAACTATGGACCCTGATCATTTCTTTTACTTTCAATCTACAATCAACTGTTTACTGCTTTGTGTTTACTTTCTGCAAACTATTACTTTCTTCCATTCGATACGTTTAATCCTTTGTTTTCAACAAAACCGGTGAGATTGACAACCTCATCATAAGTTGGGGACAGAGTTCTGTGGTTGTGTTGTGCAGGTCTCCACGTTGCTTCTAGCACCAGCAGTGCGCCCTACCAAAGTTCAGGTAGCTACACCTTTGGGGTGTTTCCTTGCTCCTACTGGATTGATAACCTTGGTTTCATAACTGAGGGAAACTTACTGTTGTGCTCCTCATACCTTCCTCTTGGGGTTCCCCAACGAGCTCGTTAATACACAAGTCAGCAAGTATTTTTCTGGCATCGTTGCCGGGGAGTCAAGGACATCTTCACAAGGGGAGTCCCTCATAACCAATCTCTTTACTTTGTTATTTTTGTTTTGCCTAGTTTACTTTTGTTTTGTTTGCTTGTTTCTTTATCAAAAACACACAAAAAATAGTTTTACAAGTTTGCTTTCTTTATCAAAAAACACAAAAAATGACTACTCTAGAAAATCCTAAGTTGTGTGACTTCACTAGCACCAACAACAATGATTTTATGAGCACACCTATTGCTCCACTTGTTCCTGAAGCTACTTTCTTTTAGATAAAACCTGCTTTACTCAATCTTGTTATGAGAGAACAATTTTCTGGTATTGGTAATGAAGGTGCTTCTGTCCCAAGTTGTTATCTAACTTTCGTTAGTTCAACACTTTTTGATTTGAGCAACAGAAGGTCTTCGAATAAAATCGTCTTTACCTGCTGGTCTGTTTTGACAGATTTCTCCCATTTTCTGCATTTGCTTCTTGTTGGTTCCTTTTTGAGTTCTTTTGGGGAATTCAGCTTTTTGAGGGAAGTGCTACAGTATCTTGTGTTTTAATGGAAGTTTTATTGGTGTTGGAACTGAACCTAAAGACCTATTATCTTGAGTGCACTAATGTTGCTAATAAAGATTGTGTGAAGTTTTGTATGAAGGAAAAATTTCAGGTGTATCGAAGGAACGAGTAATGAGATGGAGGATGGACTAAAGCTCAAGCTTGGGGATGCCACGTGTGTCACGCCAAGAAATATCCAAGAAGTACAAGCGTCAAAGCTTGGGGATGCCCAAGGCATCCCCCTCTTCATCAATAAAAATCTCAGGTTTCTTCCAAACGCTTCATTTTTATTGTTTCATGCACAGTTATGTTGTTCTTGGAGCGTCTTCTTTTTCGTTTTCGTTTTGGTTTTTCGGTTGCTTTGTTTTCTTAGTTTTCTGAATAAATTGGTTGGACCCCCTCTTTCATTGCATTGGTTTTCAAATAGTTTGGTTTGGATTGGAAAAGAGTAGGAAAGTTCATGCTTAAGTGGTAAAGAGAGCTTGTTTTTGATTGTGGCCTATGCTTTGTCATGCCATGCTTGATATTGTTTTGGCTTTAGGCTTAGTATTCTTTGCTGTAGCAATGACTTGTTATAAACAATTGAGATTGCTTATGTGCCTTGGAAGAATCATGCGTTGTTTTAGCATATTAAAGCATAGTATTGTGGTATTCTCCTTTGATGCTTTATTTGGGTTGACTTGGCGCATGCTCACACCATGTATGACTATCCCAAGTCACCATAGCCTTTGTGATCCTTTAGTTTTCAACTTGTAGTATCACTTTATGCTTTGATCAATGATGTTTTTTTCGCTCTGCATGATTATGGCCATTATTGCTCTCTTAGTTTGTCGCTCCGAGTCTTTTGGTAGCCTCCACAACCAAGTATGAGTTCCACTCATGCATCCAACTCCTTAAACCAAGTTATTCCAAAGAGTCCACCATACCTACCTACTAGCATATGCTATTCCAAGTATATTCATGTTTTTATCTACCTTCTGAATTAAACTTGTTATGAGAAAACTAGTGATTAAAGCTCTCACGAACTTGATGGCACACTCTACTTTTCTTGCCCTTAATAAACTTGAACCATTGTGTCGTCTATGTTGTATATGCTTGCACTTACTTGTTGGGGATTAGCAGAACCATGTTGTCATGGGGAACGCTTTCAACATTGCACTTGTACTTTGTATCTAGTTGATTTCATGCTCTTTTGTCTATGGATGTCGTCGGTGTGAAATGAAAGGGGAGCTTGTAAGTCCATGGAATTATGTCTATATGTTAGAGAAACGCCTGGGCCGCTGGTCTAATCCATGCTAACATGGTGGAAACCTGCAGCGTAACCATAATGAGCTGTCTATGAAGCATTCTTCTTATAAAAAAGAGTCAGATATTGAGAAAAAAGAGAAAAAAGAAAAAAAAGGAGATTATGAAAAGAGGAAAGAGAGAAAAAACACCATATTCCCATGGTAAATAAGAAGATTGCTGAGATGCTCGTTGTCTGCTTGCCTTGTCATTTTGATATGGGAATTCTTCCATATCATCGGGCAAGGGGTACCCCGTTGGCGGTTCTCTATGATACACATGTACTTACGATGACAAGAACTTATCAGTGACTAAACTTGAGTAGCATGAGGAGCGGCCCTCGTATTCAAGGGAGATGAGATTTCCAACTTATACTTCGTCAAGCATATACACCATAGTTTGTTCACTTTAACCTTAATCACTTCAATATGCTTATGATAGGGGCAATGAGAGCTGAAAGCTATTAAGTACCATAATTTTTAGAAGCTCTTTATGAAACTTGAATCTCTGCTTCCTTCTATGAAGGCCTTTCTTGCACTTTTATATTGAGTCTCCACCTTCTATCTTTATGCACTTACTTTGAGAGCATAGTGGCCATTCTTAGTTCTATCTGCATTGTCCCAAGACTTGTTGATTGATGCATAACTTGATATTGCTTGTTTTAAACTATTTGTATCTAGTCACTCTGATGAACTTTGAAGGTGTCCTATGCATTTATGTTTGCTACTCTATGAGGGACAAGCTGAATGCCATTATGCTATGTTTTCTTTATGTGAAACAAACAAACTTCTTGCAAAGCATTATTATTCATGAATCTTTTGTTTGTACCTTTTCATGTTGCAACATAGTTTCTTTGTATTATTGCTAAAACTTTGTCTTTCATGTTATGGTTGAAGTACTATGATCCCAACTTTGAAAGTTTTACAAATAATTTGATCAAGTTTATGATGGTGCATGCCACCTCAAAAATTATTCTTTCTTTTTTATCACTTACCTACTCGAGGACGAGCAGGAGTTAAGCTTGGGGGTGTTGATACATTGCAAATGTGTATATAATTTTTCATGTTCCATACTTGGTTTTATCTACTTTCTTGTGTTTTGTCCACACTTTGGAGTGCTTTTCATATGATTTATTGGACTAACCTATTAACAAGACCATAGTAACAGCTGCCTGTTTTCTGCAGTTTTTGGTTCCAGGAAAGTCAGAAAATGAATATTCTCGGAATTGGACGGGACAAAAGCCAAAGTCAGTATTTTACCGAGGGACACCTGGAGCCAGAATATGAGACAAAGAGGGGCTGGGGCCCGACCACACCACCTGGCTGCGCGGCCAGGCCTGGCCCACGCCAGGGGGTGGTCTGGCCGCCCCAGGCACCCCCTCGGCCTCTCCTTCCGCCTATATATTGCCTCTGATACGGAAACCCTAAGTACCCGATCAAAAATCCACGAAAGAGTCTATAGCCGTCGTCATCTCCATCCCTAGATCAGGAGGGATCGGAAGCTCTTCCCGACACTCTGCCGGAGAGGGGAATTCACCCTGGAGGCCTTCTTTATCACCATGCAAGCCTCCGGTGTCATGCGTGATTAGTTCATCTCTGGACTACGAGTCCATGTAGTAGCTAGATGGCTGGTTCTCCTCCTTTGTGCTATCATGTTTAGATCTTATGAGCTCCGTTCATGATCAGGATCATCTATTTGTAATTCTGCATGTGATGACCCACAAGTATAGGGGGTGTATCGCAAAGGACAAGCCGGTTGTATTACTTAAGATGACCAAACGTTCTCGAGGACACATGGGAAGACTGTCAAGTGCTTTCACTTCATATAGTTGATTAATCTTCTTTAGCTTGATAAGTGTTGTGTGGGTGAACCTGTGCTAATGTACCGACCGTCCTAGGACTAATACATACTTGTGATTATACCCCTTGCAAACATCCGTAAGTACAAGAAAGTAATTAAGGTAGAAACCTAACCGCAGCTTTAAACTCTAAGACCCTTACGTGCCTTGTGTAATAGTTTCCTAACGGGGGTTCAAGTTTCTGTCACTCCGACAACCCCTACGATTAGTAGCCAAATACACAATGCATTCCCCTAGGCCCATATAGGTGAAGTGTCATGTAGTCGACGTTCACATGACACCACTAGAAGAAGTACACCACAACTTAAATATCAAACTATTGAATCTTTCTCAACACAACTCCACTACTAACAACATGACTTCTCCCATGTCCTCAAGAACAAAACGAACTACTCACAAGACGTCATATGGATCATGATCAGAGATGGAATAATGATGTATAACAATCTGAACATAAACAATAATTCAATGGTGCACTCAATAGCATCAACTACAAAGAGTAATCAACACCGGGAAAGTTTCCCCTATGAACTATGCAAGATTCAACACAATTGTTACTACAATATGGAGATGGTGATGAGGGTGCTGATGGTGATGATGATGATGATGATGATCCCGATGAAGTCCAGCTTGATGGTGGTGTTTATGGCGACAATCTCCCCTCTCTAGGAAGGAATTCCCCCGGTAGAAATCTGTCTGCCGGAGAGATCTTTCTCTTTCGATGTTTTCCGCCCCGCAGAGGCGGCGGAATCTTTCTATGGTCGCTCCCCGAGTCTTAGGGTTTCGGGAGGATAATATACGCCAGAGGGAGAGCCTGGAGTAGGCCAGGGCGGCCACACCACCTACTGGTGCGGCCTAGGGCTGCCCACGCCAGGGGGTGGTGTGGGGTCCCTGTGGCCCATCTCCAGCCCCCCTTCTGGCTTCCTTCGTCTTCTGGAAAAATAGGATTTTCCGTATATTTTTCTGGATTTTCTGATCTTCGCGAATTTTGTCTCCAAACAGCACCTTTTCCATCAGAATCCTGACTGTAACGGTCCATGCTCCAAAAGTCATCAACCATGCAAAAACAGATGAAATAACATAAGTATCACCTCTCAATACGAAATATATCAATGAATAACAGCGAATTATGACATAGAATAGTGATGCAAAATGGACGTATTAGCATGTTTTGTTTGCGGGGATACGATGGATATTGAGATGCTATTTCAGATAGATTATTGATTCTATCATGTCTTTGTTATTTGTGATCTTGCGCTTTCCGTTGTTAGTAGCTATCTTGGCCAAGTAGATGCTAGCAACTCCGAAAGTTTATTTTTATGCTCGATAATGGGTTTATGCCTCTGGTAATCTGGGGAAGTGACAGAAATCTCTAATTTACTAGATGGGTTGTTGCTACTAGGGAGAAAACAACAATCCTTTGTTCATAGAACAATCGTATTGTTTACTTTACACACAATTCATAATGCAATTATTTGTTGCTTGCTACTTAATACTGGAGGGGGTTCGGATGATAACCTGAAGGTGGATTATTAGTCATAGATGCAGTTGGATGGCGGTCTATGTATAATGTTGTAATGCCCAATCGAATTTCAAAGGAGTCAAGATGAGTATTATATGCTTGTATGCTTTCTCGATGTTTGTCAATTGCTCCGCTGTAATTTGTTCACCCAGTATGTTATCTATCTTAAGGAGAGCCACCTCTAGTGAACTATGGACCCCGGTCCTTTCTTTTACTTTCAATCTACAATCAACCGTTTACTGCTTTGTGTTTACTTTCTGCAAACTCTTACTTTCTTCCATTCGATACGTTTAATCCTTTGTTTTCAGGAAAATCGGTGAGATTGACAACCTCATCACAAGTTGGGGACCGAGTTCAGTGGTTGTGTTGTGCAGGTCTCCACATTGCTGCTGGCACCGGTAGTGCGCCCTGCCAAAGTTCAGCTAGCTACACCTTTGGGGTGTTTTCTTGCTCATAATGGATTGATAACCTTGGTTTCATAACTGAGGGAAACTTACTGCTGTGCTCATCATACCTTCCTCTTGGTGTTCCCCAATGAGCTCGTTAATACACGAGTCAGCAATACCCCTATATAAACCTCCCTAGGGTACTATTTGTACTTACGTTCCATCATACACCACATCCAAGCGACTCGCTGCCTAGCCACCGAGCTCGCCACCCCTGTAACTCACTCGGCGATAATACAATCTAGCAGGACTAGGTCTTTACCCTATGGGGGGCTGAACCTGGATAAATCCATATGTCTTTTCCCTAAATCTCGCACTGTAGATGGCGACTCTCTCTTGCCCTAAACCCTTCCAATCGCTACCCCTGGTAGCGACTGCCGTGGTCATTCCCACAACACATAGGCACATAACTGCCTTCACTAGCTGAAGCCCCTCTTCGAATCAACGATATGATTGTGGACTCAGAGGCTACTCCCATAGGGAGCGCTGGAAGCATATTCAACTAAAGAACCAAAAATAACAGAAGTCGAAAAAGTTCAAAGTCCCCACTCGAGTCTACGACTCGAATAGGCACTCGGGGGCTACTCCCATAGGGAGCGCTGGCCGTGCACCCTTTGAAAAATCTCAAGCCATTAATAAAAGTGTGTTTACTACGTCGATATTTGAAACGACGACTCCGCCTCATATTTTATCTACATAGAGACTACGTCCCTCGGCCACCCGAATCACCTCCGCGATGACTAAAAATTTGGATACCGCGTTTACAATGTGAAGGTAAGACCTGAAAAAGGCCTGACAACGCACCTGCTGCGCTCTACCAGGTATAAGCCGTGCCTACAGGCACGATGAAATAAGCCTTGGCGGACGCGTCGAGTGCCCACACCTAAAACACTGGAATTAGACTCCGTAAGGCCTCCACGGCTAGAGTCGAATTATACCATCATTATTCCGAATTCGAGTCCGGGGACTCGAATTTGAGTAGAAAGTGTTATTTTGCTCTAAGGCAGTTAACTGATCCCAATCCGTCGGATGAATCATGCACGCATATCGACAATCCTTATGACACGAACCGCGGCGCCCGAAATAACTTCGGGCGAGCCTGTATCCCACGCACTCGAAAGACTTATAGTCTCCACCCGAATCTGCGATTCGGCTGGACAGTCGGGGGCTACTGACGTGGGTATACCTTACAAGTACTTGAGATTAGCCTATACGGTTCAGCCCAAGAAGGAGTCTACGGTACAATCAAAGCTTAGTAAGGATTCAGGTGGCCCATTGGAGTTCGACTTCTTGGAAGACACGTTAAAGTGTAGATAGAAAATTAAAGAGAAAACCCTAATCTGTAACCGACTCGACCTGCTATCTCGAGACCTAGCCTCCTTATATAAAGGCTAGGAGGGGGCGGCGAGGAGGACCAATCCATACACCCCCGCATACACCTCGCCAGATTGCATCTGCCTACCCTTATGACTTTCGAGTCCCTCGTAATCGAGAGCAGACAAGCAGGAGTAGGGTCTTGTACGAGGCCTGAACCTGGGTAAAACCTCATGTCACCCGTGTGCTTGTTTGCTAGCCGATCAATACCTCCAGCGATCCCCACTTTCTCGAACCTAAGTCCATCAACGACGAGCATTGATGAGTTAACCTCTCGTCACCGCGGCAGAAGCTTGTTTGGAGGCGACGAAGGCGGCGCGCCACTCGAAGTAGCCGGGCGGCGGCAGGGTGGGTGGTTGGGCCATGTCCTAGGATCGAACTAATCTGATACCATGTAGAAGTATAATTGTTTCATAATATATTATTATTTGAGAGATTATAACAGGTATATATAAGTGGCCAGCCGGATAAACCCTAACTTATGTTATAAGCAAAAAGCAAACCGACTTATAATCTAACACGTGAATATGTATGGAATACTTGATAAAATATAGTTTGTCTAACATTCATGTATTTCCGCTTCGTATCATTACTTACTTTGTGCCATACTATTATTTGAAAACTGGATAAGATATATTTTGTCTAACTTTGATAGGTTTATACGACAGAGTTAGGACAAAAGTTAATATTTTAGTAAACTCGGAAATGTAGCAAAAGCAATATAGATCCCTCGGGTTTTAGATGATGTGTGCTATAGTATATTACGGTTTGGCAATATTAGATAGTTTCATATTGTAATCTAAGTCTGTCTCTATTAGACTTCTTGCCTCTCAAGTCTTCTAGTACTATATAAACAGTCTAAGGATTCACGATGTAATCACCTTTTGCAATATTAATATAATCTATACTTCCGCAATCTTTCTTGGTATCAGAGCATGTCGCTCCTCGGCTTAGGTTTTAGCCATCGCTTCCGCCGCGCCGCCCCCAGCGAGGTCGATCTCCGCCGGGGGCATCGCATCTCGTAGCTAGTTTTTTTTTCCAATTCTCTAGATCGATTTAGTAGTTCTAGCAAATTTCTTTTTCCTATTAGATATATTTTTCTTTTAGCCACCAAAAGCATCGCCCACGGTCGCATATCGTCATCGCGCGCCTCTATTTCAACCTCGGCATCGACTCAACTCCGGAAAACCATCGTCAACGATCGTGGTAAGGAGGCTCTGCGCGGCACCCCAAGGGACGCCTTCACACGCTGCGTCGGCTGCTCCGTCTTCACATCGTCTCCACGCCGGCCCGTCTTCGCCAACATCTACTGGGACGCACGTCCCTGAGTACGCGCCTCGCCGTCAACAAAGGGTTGCATCTTCATTACCCGTGCTCATCATCGCCGACAACCATATCCACCAACAACCCCATCACATGTACCACATCGCCACCACCACTGCTCAAGGTCTTCGCTAACGCCAATAGGTTTTATGTTGCCACGCTCCAGCATGTAGATGGATAAAACAGGTTTGATCCTCAACATCTACTACCTCGCCTTCAACAACGCAAAAAAGCTCATGCATGTGGATGGATAAAACGGGTTGAATCCCTGACATCTACTACTGCTACAACCTGATCGTCATCAACAACCACCTCGCTATCTGACCTCACCGCCAGAGTCGCAATATTTTTTATTTGCACCGCTTGTGCTCAATTTTCTTCTTGCAACCACTTCGTCTACTCTAGCGCATACGGCGCGCAACCGACCGTACACGGAGCCCTTCCTCTGCTACTCCCTCTGACTTTGGCTGACATGGCTCGTGATGGTCCCTGTCTTCGCACATCCGGTATTGGCAACACCGACGCGTGCCTTTGTCCCTAGCGCGCTCCCGAATTTGGCAAGCTCGGCAAGGCGTGTCGCCTATCTCGACTACTTCGACTCTAGCTACGTCTAGATCAAAAATCACTACGGCGACTTATCCAGGCTCAACGACGACATCGACCACAACGCCACGACATCATCAACCTCATCGACTTAATCAATGGCGACTACATAACCAACGGCACCATCAACCATGACTATAGCACCTTACTTCCGCCTACATCGGCAACCATCGGCATCCTCTCCAGTCCGCGACTTCAAATTATGCTCTAGTCAGACCGTCCGCGACACTCCTGCTGTTTGCGTCACTACCGATCCGACCGCGTGCCGGGGCGGGGGGGGGGGGGGGGGGGGGTCTTCTTGCCCCTCAAGTCTTCTAGTACTATATAAACAGTCTAAGGGCTCACGATGTAATCACCTTTTGCAATATCAATACAATCTATACTTCCGCAATCCTTCCATGTGTTTCGACCATATGTTGCATGCGCACACGCTCATTAAAAGACAATTGGGATTCAAAAAATATGTGTAATGTTTTACTAACTTTTATTAACAGCTCGTGCAACCAGATAAAAAACATGTGTTACGTTTTAAGAGACGTGCACCCTTACTAGTTGGGAAAAGGTTCCGTCGGCTGTCCTATCCGTCTATCCGATCCGACACACCTGCGACATCGTTTTGTCGTGGAGGTGGTCCGCTAAAAAAAAGTTGTAGTGGGTGGCGGACCATGTTACGTACATTTCCGATCTTGTTTTTTCTCGCAAATCTCTGATCTGTCCATTACAGACAAGCACGAGCCGCAGGAGACACTGGGTAAATGCATTAGCCCTTGCTAGTGTATCATCCATCCATCAGTCTGGTAGCGTCCAGCTCCACATATCACCCCTTGCGCCGTTCTCATCTTCCCTCTAGCTAGCCGTATCTCACACACACATTCTGGGAGACGACTTCCTGCTAGCTCCTGGGAAGACGAGATGGTGGAGCGGAGCACGGCGAACAAGCCCATCAGATGCAAAGGTAACTCATCCAAGTAATAACTTGCCTTGGTCTACTTTATCCATCCCTTTATCGGGATTTCGACTTAGCATGGGGCGCGTGCATGCAGCGGCGGTGAGCAAGGTGGCCGGGGAGCCGCTGGAGATGGAGGAGGTGGTGGTGGCGCCGCCGCGGGCGCACGAGGTGCGCATCAGGATCCTCTGCACCTCCCTCTGCCACACCGATGTCACCTTCTGGCGCATGAAGGTACGCGTGCGCGCTCAGTTGGCCGTTAATTCTTCACCTTAACCAGTGCCATCTGCGATACAACGAGTCACCAAGTTTGTGTGCAGGAGATTCAATTCAGTGTACCAATGCAAATTTGTGGGAATTCACTGGTTCATTTGCTATAGCGACATGTTTATGCCACTTCTCTTTTTCTTGTCTGTGCAGGATTTCCCAGCAATGTACCCGTCAATCCTGGGGCACGAAGCAACCGGGTAAATACGCAACTGTCTCTGTCAGTCTCTGTCTTCTGAATGATTACGACCAGAGTAGGAATTGCAGGGGATTCCATCGCAGAAAACAGAGACAGAACTGCAGGGTTCCGGCTACCTCGCAAACTTATTTTACAGATTTGTTTTTGAAACGAAAAATATTTTGCTAGAAAGACACGAGAATTATTTTTGAAACGTAGAACTATTTTACTGCTAGCTCTGCTAGAGAGACACGAGATCCATCTTAAATCTTGCTACAGGTCATCACACGAGATGCCAAGGCTTGCTAACTGTATCTTTGTTCGATCCAGTGTGGTGGAGAGCGTGGGGGACGAGGTGGTGGAGGTGGCCGTCGGGGACACGGTGGTGCCGGTGTTCTCGGCGCAGTGCGGCGACTGCGCCGACTGCCTGTCTGACCGCAGCAACATCTGCTCCGGGCTCCCCTACCGCCCCGGCGGCATGCCGCGCGACGGCACGACCCGTTTCTCGTTCGCCGCCACCGGCGAGCCCATCCACAACTTCCTTTCCGTCTCCAGCTTCACCGAGTACACCGTCGTGGACGTGGCGCACCTCGTCAGGATCGAGCCCGGCGGAATCCCGCTCGAGATGGCCTGCCTGCTCAGCTGCGGCGTCTCCACCGGTAAATTACTCATCCCTGACGCACCATGATCCTCCATGCTTACTAGCAACTCACAACGCTTGGGCGCAGGAGTTGGCGCGGCGTGGAAGGTGGCGGCCGTGGAGCCCGGGTCGAGCGTCGCCGTGTTCGGTCTAGGCGCCGTCGGGTTAGCGGTAACGAGTTGACTCGCGTCGTGTTCTTCTCTCTACTGGCTATTCCAACTAACCGTGATCTGCCGATGTGACGTGACGGGGACCTGTAGGTAACACTAGGGTGCAGGATGCGCGGGGCGAAGCGGATCATCGGAGTTGATCTGAACCCCGAGAAGCGCGAGATCGGTAAGATAATCTAGCAGGCTAGCTAGCAAGTAGTGAAATTGTTTTGAAGAAAACTTGTCAGATATATACAGTAAACAATTGCAGGTAAGAGGCTGGGGATCACCGACTTCATCGACCCGAACGATGTTGATGGAAGGACCGTGAGCGAGGTCTGATTCTGAATCGATTGAAGACTCATGCGTTCTTGCCGGCCGCTCGATGGTTGCTAACAAAGTTTCCATCGATCGATCTCTCTGCATGTCTAGGTCATCAAGGAGATGACCGGCGGCGGCGCCGACTACTGCTTCGAGTGCACCGGCTCCACGCCGGTCATGGCGGAAGCTTTCATGAGTTCACGAACGGTAGGCATGCACGTATCTCACGTGACAGTTTGGCAGACGATAGTGCAGCGACAACAGGTGACAAAACTAACTGATCGACGCTTCTTCTTCTTCTTCTTCTTGGTGATCGCCTGAGATCGATCCAGGGTTGGGGGAAGACGATTGTGCTCGGCGTCTCCAACGGCGTCGCGCCGTTCAGCATACCGTCGCACGACATCCTCCAGGGTAGGTCGGTCGTCGGCTCGCTCTTCGGCGGGCTCAAGCCCAAGACCGACATCCCCATCCTGGCACACAAGTATCTCAACAAGGTAGTACTAACTCATAGCAACACCTAGTACGTTACACAAGCAAGTTAAGCTTCCAGTGTTTGATCCGATGCACGGAGAAATTCTCACTGAGCTTTGCTTCCCTGCGCGGCGGAGTGCAGGAGCTGGAGCTGGAGGAGTTCGTGACGCACGAGATGGGTTTTGACGAGATCAACAGGGCGTTCGAGCTGCTCACCCAGGGGAAGTGCCTCCGGTGCATCATCTGGATGGACGGGGCTAAGGCGAACGGCGTCATGGCGAAGCCCAACGAAAATGGCCGCGCGTGCGACGCGTGAGAATGACTGATGACAGGACTTCATGTCCGTGCACCTCGTGAGAATGACTGATGTGAGCGGGGCCTTGTTGTTGTTTTCTAGAGGGGAAAAAAGAAGGCATCCCCTCGCCACTGCTTTTCATAGAAAGCATCAAGTCAAGACCGTGCTGTTTCCATTCGACTTTTGTTGTTGATTTGGATGTGACTACTTCAGGCGAAGTAGTTTATTCAATAAAGAAGATGGCATTTGATCTGATCGATCGTGATGCGTTTGTTTGTTGGTGCTGCAGACCGAACTGAGTGGTGTCACATTTATTTTTATATTTTTTCAGAAGCGGAAACGAATACAGAAACCTCAGAAACGAAAACAGAAGCAGCTATTGTCGGAAGCAGATACAGACCGAATACGGTGTAGACGTGGAACGATGCAAATTTTACCCGGAACAAAGAGTACCCTCGAATCATGCAACGAATCTCAAGCATTCTAGAAATCAACAAAATTGTTCCCTGGTTATATAGCCTGGTGCTAGGTTTATTTTGTGGAAGCCTCCTCAAATATATCAAGGGATTACATAGTCTCCAGTACTATGATGAGCAGCTTTGCAAGTTTGTCTTGACAAGGTCATGTCTTTGTCATTGGATTTGGCCATGCACAACAACCCTAAAATGAAAATTCCATATTAGACGGAAACCGAAATTCTATTTCTGCGTTTGTTCTGCCGGAAAACACTGTTCCGTTTCCATAAAAAAAGTTCCATTTTCGTTTCCGTTTTGCAAAATTTCATTTCCGTTTTCATATTTTCATTCCGTTTTCATTTTTTCGCAGAAAAATCGGAAGCTTTCCGCTCCACTTTTATCCCTATCGTAGCACACCAATAATTCAGAATGCAGTTAATTGATTGTGGGTCACTGCGTGTCTGAAGCTTTGCATGTTAAGAGCATCTATAACAAGCGCAAAACGGGCACTCTAATAGACGCGGGTAAAGTTACACACCCCGCGCGGCATATTTTGTGCGCCATCTCCAGCGCGCCGCAAAACTCAACTGTGCACGTGAAACTCTAACCACCGATCTGAAAAATTCGTGGGCGACCGCCGGCACCTACTCCATTTTCCACACCCTCCTCCGACGACACAGCTGCGCCAAATCCACGCCACTCATCCACATGGCCATCCAGGAGTCGCCGCTGCGGTAAATCCAGCCGCAACCACTCCCCTAGTTCCCCACCGCCGCCACGGTAACTCGATTCGCCAGTCGCTACCGCTCCCCTAGTTCCCCGTGCGCGCCTGACAACCATCAAGCTTCAACTGCACAAAACGTGTTTGAGAGCTACTTTATGAACTAGTTGTTGTATTTTTGATGTACTATTTGTTGTACTGATGATGAACTATTTGTGTGTGTTGCAATATTAATTCAACTATTATTGTTGATTATTTTGTGTGTGTTTGATCTTCTTTGTTATATATTTGTGTGTGTTTGGTGTTTGTGCTGCATTTTACAGCGAATGGTAAAGCGATGCTCGCCGCGCGCTGCATTTTACAGCGTCCGGAATAGCTGCGCCGGCTATGACCCAAAAACAACTAAACAGGCGTCCAAAAAGTATTTTAAGCGCGGGAGATTTTTAGACGTTTGTTGGAGATGCTCTAAGCACCATGATCCTTCTAAGTTCTTGCACCGATTTGGACGCTTGTCGGTTAAGCACCAAAGGTGTACTAAGAGCATCTCTAATCGAGAGACCCAAACAACACCCGACAATAGATTCGAATATATCGTTTGGGGCGTGCCGGCACAAGTGCTCGTCTGGCTTAAATTTAAAAATTCGAATTTCATTCAAACTGTAAATATAGTTTGCAAATTTGAATGAAATTTGACTAAACTTAAACTTAAACCACTATAAGAAATTTGTTTACTTGTGATCTTATAGTGACCGTGGGAAAAATGGTCATAGATCTATGACCACTTCGGACCAAATGGTAATAAGGCATTTGGGAGAATCAAACCCTATGGTGCATGAAGATGAAAGACTCCACGTTTGCGTTATCCTTCTATTAGAACTCTCAATAAATTAGCCTTGAACTAAGTAAGTTGTAAGGACTACTAGACCATGGTAGCGCGTGTTGCCGCGCCCGTCCATTTTATGTATAGAATAATAAATAATTGAAAACAAAATTCTAAGTTAGACCTCTTATTCGCATTTTATTTCGTCTATGTAATTGTACATATCCATTTTATGAATTATAAATATGCTTGGGACAATAATAAGATTTTGGTGATGAGCATTTACCAACATCTTAGAAAAATATAACAAGCACATGCACAATCATCTCAAATAAAATTATTAAATTGCTAGAAAATAAACTAATATTAGGAATCAGAAGCATACCCAAACTCGACAGTCAAGTCCAACAGCTATCTCAAATGTGCATTACTTAACCCGTCAATCTTGTCTGATACCAGCGTGTCAACCTTATTAATCTGTCATCACAAGAACAGATAGCATGGTTAGCATTTCATTAATCACCCACCCCATTAGTTGATACCAAGAACGAATTCGGATGTCTCTGATTGCAGTTATTACATGCGTTCAGATGCAACTTCAACATCTTCAATTTTTTGATTAGCTTGCATCTCTCTAGAACCAGGTAAAGGGTGCGACAATGTCAATGCCAGTGTATGCCAAGACGACAAGTAGGCCTTACTAAATCTTAAAAAGAGTTAGGAGGGATACTTTAATTGGGTAGGATGGTGGATAAGGAGGTAGATTAATTTGCTTATTCTAACATGACATGATCTCCTTGGCATTCTTCTCCTTGATCATCCTGAAAACACCACCAGAAGCATTCAGATAGAGCATGCAACAACCATCAATCAGATGGAAAGGAGGAACCAGAGCAACATCACATGTACACCTACTCAATGACCTTGACACCCATCACGATATTGAATTTCCTTCGCTCTAGCACCTGACAAGACAACACAGCTTCCCTGTCACGAGAAACTCTGCAGTTCGTAACATCACTGATGAGCAAAATAGCTGGTACAAGACAGGTCCACACGAGAACGAACATTAGAGCTGTTGCACCCAACCCTTCATGCGTGGTGAGCCTGTTTTGCCACTGAATAATTCGATCAGACACAAGAGCAACCACCAGAGGAGAGCACGGTGGCACGATGTACTTCCATGGGAGGGGAGAAAGAAGCCACGAGGTGTAGGAGAAGATATGTCACCGGCATATCTAGGCGTCGTCCGCTGCAGCCGCCAGTGCAAGGGCACAATTAGGTTCCTCGAGAAGGAAAGGAGAGTGGGCGATCGTGGGCACCCAACATAAAAAGGGGGCATGGGAGAGTGATTCGACTACCGCCGGTCAGTCACTATTATTTAGAAAGTAACGGAAGGGAGACGGTAGAGCTTCATTGCCATGATTCCATTCCATCCACCACCTGCCTCTTTGCATGTTGCTTAGCATTGAAGAGAGATTTTTTTTTTAGCGAAGCCCACACAGGGTTCATGATAAAGTCTTGTGCGGACTCACACAGTAAGGGAGGCCTGCCAGGCCGTGGGTGAGTTTTTTTGGCCCAAGTAATGAGAGGGCTTCGAGGTCTCTCTGCAGAGTAGCAGTCCTATGATTTTGGGCTAGCCAAAACTTGGTGACGAGCCCCTGACGCGCGGTGGAATTTCAAACGATCTAATACGTCCATTTGCAAGATCCGACGGTATAGAATGTTAAAGCGCTGTAAGAGGCCCTAGCTAGGTGAGTTTTACTTTTTTTAATTGTAAGTCTGGATATGCAATGTAATAGTGACATGTATATCCGTGTACTTATCTTAAACTATGGGTGCTAGCGTTTTGATTTAGAGACTAGCACCACAATTACTGAGATCTTCACCTTATCGAGTGAGGACATAACAGATGGTATCAGAGCGCTGTGTTACCTGTAGGTTCGTGACCCTAAGTTTGGATTAGAATAAGGAAACTGATGACTGCAAGTGCACAAACCAATTATAGCTAATTTCGAAGTAAAGATATCGAACCCATAGAGAGCTATTGGTTAAGATCTTTATGCCCCTCGTTACTATCTATCAAAGAATACTTATAAGTTGTGTTTGATATCAAGTAGAGGATGTTTGAAAGGTTTATGGTTGTTTGCAGAAAAGTAATTAAAATAAGTAAAAGAAAACAAGCAACAAGATTGTATTAAAGCGTGGTACAACTCAATAGGGTAAAACATTCTTGGGGATGTAGGATACACCACTAGCATAGTATTATTGTTATATGTAATTAAGATAACATACTCCTTGTGTCATGATATGTATGGAAAGTGTAGGAGTTCCGCGTATGAAAACAATAAATTTTACCCTACGCTCCTGAACCCCTGAAGCTGCCAGGACCTATCTATTAGTAATACAGTAACAGGAGGGGATTTTCGCGAACTTACCCTCGAAGACCAAAAAGCGTTGTCAACGCTCAGGAGAGCGTGGTTGATGTAGACGAGTGGAAGCCGACCTCAAGGTCGTGATGAAGTCCTTGCGCTCCTTGACTCCAACGACTTGAGTGCCTCAAGTGCGACACCTCGCGGGGAGTTACACACGTCCGGTGCCTGACGATGACTCCCGCTTCCCCGATCCAACAGCAGTTGTGGAAGTAGAGCTCCCGGATCCGAATCCCGCAGCGTGACGGCGCTCCGCGGTGAAGATGTCTCTCGCCCGCGCAGTCCAGACTTGGGACCACGGTCACGAGAGAGAGGGGGGAGAGAGAAAATATCAATTAGAGGTCCTCCCAAAAGTGGGGAGACCTTTATTGATTATTGGTGTATCTATCTTGGCCAAATACTCCACAATATATAGGGGGTGGAGGGGGTACACCCTTCCTCAAAGTCCCGGGGTGGGGAGGCCGCCGGCCGACCCCTAGTGGGCCCCGCGCGGGGGGCTAGGCCCAGCCGGCCAGCCCCCTTGCCCCTTCTCCCTCTCTCCTTTCCCTAATGGGCCCTCTCCCTCCGGAAATTGGCCCATTAAGCCTTTTTGACCTTTAATTGATTTTCTCTTTATTAAATAATTATAAATAAATGATTAAATCAACATTTAACATTCATTCACACATTATTCAATCTCCGTGGCTATGGAACACCTTCCACTTCCACTCTAGACATCCTCCGGACTTACCGAAACCCTTCCGGTTTTCTCCCTACTCTTCTTCGGTGATTCCACCGATCCTATAAACACTCTCTAAGCATCATCAAGCCCTTAAGCGTGATACCCCACGGTTCGGGAACACTCCAGACATGGTCGGGACACTCCCGCACCAATGATCGACAGAGGGACCTAGATGGCCATGTGACCCATGTGTGTTCCACGAAGATCTTTCGTCGTTTGAACCGGGACAGTCGTGTCTTATTCCCTTTGTCACTCGATACTTGCATTGCCCGAGATCTGATCAATGACATCACCATGTCGTCTTCAATCTTGTTACCGAACAATGCTACTTGACTCGTTCCGACAAGTGATATCCCCGTGATCAAATCACACGTTGCGCAGCTATTGGATATAACTTCTCCGAGTGGGCCCTTGAGTATCTTCCCGTCACATGGGCGGACAAATCCGGATCTTGACATATATTGCCTCTACGGTTTCCTCCGAGTACCTGAACACACCTTTATAACCACCGTATTACTAGATGGCGTTTGATGCCATCTAAGCACTCTCGGGAGACAGTGATTGATATAGCCTCACGGTCTAAGGAATAGTCTACGAGGATCCATTTCTAATCATCGTAACTTGAACTTCGTGACATGATCGGGTCACGATGTTTAGGTTGGGTATTGGTTCACATCTCATTCTCAGAATGAAATGACCTCATTTCCAACTGGCATAAATGCCACATGATCAGGAAACATGATCATCTGTTGACCAATGAACCAGTGACTAGAGTTTCACTGGGAACCCCTGGTTGTTTGTATATCACACGTGTTTTGATGTTTCCACTCAATATAGTTATAGCATGATATAAAACTTAATCATAAACTATATGAAATATGATAATAGTACTTACTACTATTTGTCTCTAGGGCATATTTCCAACAGTCTCCCACTTGAACTAGAGTACAAATACACTAGCTGCATTTGTTCTCAATCATTGGCACCATATACCCGATACCCTGAACATGCTTGCTCATGGAAGAGGTTGAGTCTTGGGTCTGTACTTTACAGTCCCAAATCCTTTGCAACTTACTAATTTCACCTGGATTGACATTAATACTCTATCATCACATGATAGCATCTTGTGTGTATGCATCGTCGCTATGGTAGCAGAACGAGGCCTGATTCCAGGAGCCTACAGTGATGTTAGATCAACCTCGAGGGCTTTCTCTTGGGCACTGTGCCCTGGGACACATCATTCTACGTTAAAAGCGAATTAGCCCCACCATAACATTATACAACACTTTAGATGGTACCCTTATCTATTATTATAAATGTATTCATCGAAACACTAGAGCACTCTGTGCAACTTTCGATGTTTTGTTCACCTCGCTTCCTACTTGACTTTAATTGGTATCTACAAGAGTTTCCAACATATTCCCTTATAACATAACCCTTTATGCTTTAAGATATGTCATCCTTTATGGATTTGGAAAACATGTCTATAGTTCTCTATTAGACACTTCGGACAAACTTAGCTCAACGTTCTGTGATTCGAATTTAATCACTTTTAAACGTTCATGCTAAGTTATCATCATGGTTTACTAAGACAGAACCTATGTCTCAACATAGTGGATGACGATCATCCTTTTTCTTTCTTTCAACCATTGATGTTAAACTTAATACTATTCCTAATTTGAGTTATTGAGGATCAGTTCCTTAATTAACTTCTATTCTGAAACCCCTTTCAGAATCCCTTAAGGAATACTACATAACATCATAATACACCTATTATCAACTTATATATCTTATAAATCATTATTTATAAGTACTTGCGCTTTCATTCTTAACACAATTAAGGATTACTCCCATAAGCTCCCACTCAAAAATATGTCATTCACATATTGTTTTAGGAAGACTTTCATAGCTCCCACTCAATTTTATGCAAATTGCATACCCACTCACTATTTTGAATAACTTCAAAATCCTTTGATCAAATATCAAACTTGGAGTTTTACTATGAGATGCTAGTACTATTACTAGTTTTAAATCCTCTAGACATTTAGCACACATGAATCAAATTCATTTGAATTTTTCCAATACTTGACAAATTGTGCTTTTGTCATTTACCCCTTTTCCTACTATGGCTTTGCAGTCTTTTGGGAAAATTCAAGTAACCCCTTTTACTTGTGAGATTCAGCAACGAATTGCTTTCTAATCTCAAGGGAATTTTGCTTTTAGGATTTCTCATAATTCTAGTTTACCATTATTTCCTTTGTAGTTCGTAGGTATGTCACATTCCAAGAATCATGACAAATGATTCACAAATGTCTCCATACTAGATATGGATTTACATTTTGAATCCTACTTTATGTAGTAAAACACTAGTGGAGAAAACACAATGATCAATATCATTGATTCTTTCCTTCTGTGAAGAGAATCGTTCAGGAACGTTTTCTGTTGCGTTTCTCAACACTCTGATGCAGGGTTTTGAATCCTCATCATGCTTTACACTATTTTTCATTTGCTTCATAATTGAGAAACATCACTAGAAGTGAGCTTTCTCAAGGATGCAGAAAAATCCAAGCAATACATGTTTTGCTTTTCTTTTGGTTTCAGCTATGGGTTTCGTATTCAATGTTTCCAATGAATACTTTACAAGGACTTATTCGCTATTGTTTTGGTTATATCGAATAACCCCAAAACTTTCACGAATTCAAATGGTTCACTATTAATTCTAATTGAGTGCTAACTATTTCTAAGCTAATGGTCTCTACATCTACACTACAACGATTTATTTGGTGCCTTCTATTCAACCCATTTGATATCTAATATCACGTTGTGATGCTTTGCATTTTGACGTTTCAAAACGCTTTGCATTCCATAATTTCTTTTACGCCATTCTTATAAAGTCGAATTTCATTACTATTGATCAAATCATAGTAATTGTATTCTCTTTTATATTTATACCCTTTGTGGATGAAACATTTTGATCAAATCAACTAGTTTCATATTCATGTTTCCTTTGGTAAACTACTTTACACATTTAAACAATCATTTAATGATAATTACCATTTTCGTTAAAACCCAATACATGGAATATGTATTTACTTTCAACAATTCATTAAACACTTTGTATTCAAGTAATACACGGTGTTCAAGTTATTTTGCGGAACTTAGGCATGATTTATATGTGATAAGAAATCGAGTGAATTTCACATATTATCACATAACTTTGAATTTAAACAATGGTTTTTCATTCATTAATGAACATATCATTAAGTTGGGTATTTTTAAACAAGGCATTTTAATGTTTTACAAATGTTCATGCATTATCAATTAGTTTCAATCAACAAGGATAATTCACACATAATCAAACAAGATATGAACACGAATAGAAATCATTCATAAAAGTGGAACAACTGTTTGTTACAAACTCATATGAATAACCGTCTCACGAAGTGTGAGACACACTAAAGAAGTTCATAATCTCTTGATTACAATAATCATCCTAAAACACAAACTAAATGATAAATATCGAGGGAGAGTGTCGTCGGCCATCATCATGCTTGCCATCAACAGGCAACGTCACCTCCTCTCCAGCAAGTATCTCTCATGCAGAAGGACATGTTTTCAACAAACAGAACAAGTATCAAATATACTTAACACTACAAATGTGTTTGCAAGATTATAACATTTATAAAACTGTATATCAAATATATACCTTTGTCATCGATGACCTCTCCGGTGATTGGTTCAACCTTTACGTTTCTGAAACGTAATATGAACTCATGGAAATCCAATGCTTCCGTATCACCACTCATGATGCTACTCCGGACATGTCCTTCGTAGCTGGGAGGCAACGACTGAAGTAGTACGTCTATCGCAAATGGATCAGCCATCCAGTTATCCACGAAGTGAACCAGTCTTGTGTGTGCATCAAGCATGCGCTCCAAGTGACCCTTCAGACATGTATGCTCCTCCATCTGTATGGAAAGGAACTCTCCAAGCAGCTCGTGCTTCCACATGCGTACATGGCCTATGAACTCTGCTCTCAGCTGATCCACCATCGAATATGGATCAAGATCACCCATGAGCGGATGTAGTTCATCCACCATCCCATAACGCATTATTATCTGAATGTAGGTGGACATCTCTTGACGATAGTACCGGTCTGCCAGCTCTTGTGGGGTCTCATAGTAGTCTGGCTCAGTCAAATCCATCGTGTGGCGTATGTAGTCTACCACATGATTCCTAGTAAGGAGATCATTCAGGCGCACAAGCCAACTAGGGAAATTGGATCCATCAAGTCTAAGTTTCTCACCCTTTACCCAATCCTCAATGACAAAGTAAGCTTAACGGTGAGCCATCTACATTTATAATTGCAAAAGGAATTTAGACTAAGTTTATACTTAAATGAGTTAATAATAACTCCACTCAGAAACACATATCCCCAAAAGGGTTCCTAGTGATAACACGACCCCTATCAGCCACATCTCCCCCGATCATCACGGCCATCAATATGGGTTCAAGGGTGTACGCTAAACGTCGGTCACATCATTCATGCGACTCGTGCTCGATCTTTCGACCATCCGTGTTCCGACGCCATGTCTGTACATGCTAGGCTCGCCAACTCAACCTTAGTGTATTCGCTGTGCAACATGGCTTACACCCACTATATGTGAACATAGATATGTCTGACACCCGATCAACACGGCCTGCCTCATACCGAAGAACTTTCTTTGTGGTGCATGATGACCCACAAGTATAGGGGGTGTATCACAGTATTTTCAATAAGTAAGAGTGTCGAACCCAACGAGGAGCACAAGGTGTTGGCTAGTGGTATGGATCAAGAATTCTCTACAAATACTTAGCAAACG
Source organism: Avena eriantha (assembly GCA_910589775.1). Lineage (NCBI taxonomy): Eukaryota > Viridiplantae > Streptophyta > Magnoliopsida > Poales > Poaceae > Avena > Avena eriantha. The sequence continues at coordinate 95,086,561 of OU342741.1, forward strand.
GATTTTTAGGGTTTTTTCATAAAGCAAGTAAACAAAGTACGAGTAAATAAAAGACAGTAGGAATGAATGCAGCAAGTGGCCCAATCCTTTATGCAGTAAAGGACAAGCCGGTTGTATTACTTAAGATGACCAAACGTTCTCGAGGACACATGGGAAGACAGTCAAGTGCTTTCGCTTCATATAGTTGATTAATCTTCTTTAGCTTGCTAAGTGTTGTGTGGGTGAACCTATGCTAATGTATCGACCTTCCTAGGACTAATACATACTTGTGATTATACCCCTTGCAAACATCTGTAAGTACAAGAAAGTAATTAAGGTAGAAACCTAACCACAACTTTAAACTCTAAGACCCTTACATCCCTTGTGCAATGGTTTCCTAACGGGGGTTCAGGTTTCTGTCACTCCGGCAACCCCTACGATTAGTAGCCAAATACACAATGCATTCCCCTAGGCCCATATAGGTGAAGTGTCATGTAGTCGACGTTCACATGACACCACTAGAAGAAGTACACCACAACTTAAATATCAAACTATTGAATCTTTCTCAACACAATTCCACTACTAACAACATGACTTCTCCCATGTCCTCAAGAACAAAACGAACTACTCACAAGACATCATATGGATCATGATCAGAGATGGAATAATGATGTATAACAATCTAAACATAAACAATAATTCAATGGTTCACTCAATAGCATCAACTACAAAGAGTAATCAACACCGGGAAAGTTTCCCCTATGAACTAAGGCAAGATTCAACCCAATTGTTACAGCAATATGGAGATGGTGATGAGGCTACTGATGGTGATGATGGTGGTGGTGATGATGATGATCTCGATGAAGTCCAGCTTGATGGTGGTGTTGATGGCGACGATCTCCCCTCTCCGGGAAGGAATTCCCCCGGCAGAATTCTGTCTGCCGAAGAGATCTTTCTCCCTCGGTGTTTTCTGCCCCGCAGAGGCGGCGGAATCTTTCTGTGGTCGCTCCCCGAGTCTTAGGGTTTCGGGAGGAATATATATGCCAGAGCGGAGAGCAAGAGGTGGGCCAGGGTGGCCACACCACCTAGTGGCGCGACCTAGGGTGGCCCGTGCTAGGGGGTGGTGTGGGCCCCATGTGGCCCATCTCCACTCCCTCTTCTAGCAGCCTTCGTCTTCAGGAAAAATAGGATTTTCCATATATTTTCCCGTATTTTCTGATCTTTGCGAATTTTGCCTCCAAACAGCACCTTTTCCATCAGAATCCTGACTGCAGTGGTCCATGCTCCAAAAGTCATCAACCATGCAAAAATAGATGAAATAACATAAGTATCACCTCTCAATATGAAATATATCAATGAATAACAGTGAATTATGATATAGAATAGTGATACAAAATGGATGTATCAACTCCCCCAAGCTTAGACTTCGCTTGTCCCCAAGTGAAACTGAGCTCAATAAACATGACCTCAAGTTTATGGAGTGAAGAGTCGATAAAATAATACGGACAAGAAGCATCACATTCATCAAATACATAGATCATAATAGAAGACAACTCACTATTATATAACTTAACTTGCAATGAGTAAAGGAAACACAATAAAGATACATAAAGTGAATCATAATTGGTAATGGAAAACTTAGCTCTTGGTCGAAGAATAGTTGATAATTTGCTGGAGTTCACAAATAACTGGTTTTTCAATGATAGCTTTCAAAGTAGTAAACATCAAGATAAGAGCAAATGTGCAAAACAAGGAACATATGAAACATGATTGAATAAATCATCATATGAATGAATGAAGCACAAAAACTCAGAATACTTGCTGAGGTAGAAGGGAATAGGTTTACTGACTCAACTAAAAGGTAAAAGAAAGGCCCTTCGCAGAGGGAAACAGGGATTGCAAGTCTCATAAAGAGCTCTCAAAAATTATGATACTTACTAGCTTTCAGCTCTCATTGCCCCTATCATAGGCATCTTTTGGTGATTAAGGTTAAAGTGACACAACTAAGAGGATATGCTTGACAAGTTATAAGTTGAAATCTCATGCCCCTTACTTACGAGTGAAGGAGATATGCCCTAGAGGCAGATAAGAAATAGGTTTTTATTGTCATATCTCAATTAGTTTATAATAGTTTCATATTGTGCTATAAATGTGCCAAGTAGAAACATTGGTACATGTGTGGTATGAAACAACCAAGTTCCTAGTAGCCTCTATTTATACTAGTTCGTTGGTCATGGAGATGATCTGGGTTTCAAGATCATGGGCATTTATGCCGACTGACAACGAGATCATATCATTGGAGAATGATGTGGTTGGACATTCCTCGAAGGATTGCAACACAATCAAGTCATATAGTTCATTGTTGCAACAGCTTTACCTAGACTCCTTCTCCTTAGACCGTGAGCTCATATTACTCACTGTTTCCCTAGGCTGCTTAGACTGCATCAACCGTCATCTACGGTGGCCATAAAGGTGTACGTTGGGTATTCCGAAGGAATAGTAGATGGCATGTGACTACAAGACCGGGATTTGTTCGCCCACATGACGGGTAAAGATACATACGGCTGACTTGGTGAGATTACGTCTATAAATGTTGCAACATGTGACTAGGTCACGGGGATGTAATATCAGGGTAACAACAAAACAGAACTTGTTGTGAACGAGATTGAACAAGGTATGGGATACCGATGATCGGATCTCGGACAAGTTGTATCGAGAAACAAAAGGAAGAGGATGCTACATTTAGACGGTTCAAACGACATTGTCATCAAGAATGCATAGGGGTCACATGGACATCCATGGTCCCTCTGTTGATCATTGATACAAATCATGTCTAGAGCATTCCCGAGCCGTGAGAGGATACACTTAAGGGTACGATGAGAGCGATCATTCGTAAGACGGAATCATAGTAGAGAAAGAGAGAAAGCCGGAATCGTTCCGCGGAGAGATCCGAAGTTGTTCGGAGAAAGAATAAAGGAAAAGCCCCGAAAAGTGTTTTCGGATAAATGGGAATTTAAATATATATTTATTATATGTTAATTGTGAATTAATATATTATAAATAATATTTAGATTAAGATTTGTAAAGGCAACTTTTATATTAGGCTAAATCCTGGAGGGAAATAGTCTAGTAGAAATAAAACTGCAGGAAAATAAAAGGAAAAAGGCAAAATAGCCAGCCCTGTGGGCGGCGGATAACCGCCACCGCACAGGGCGCAAGATAACTGGGTGACGCCAGGCCGGCGCGGGCCGCCGCTGCCAGCCGGCCCACCTGGGCGGGGCGGGGCAGGGCGCAGGCCGCCGCCTGGGGGCGAGCTGGGCCGCACGGGATGGCGCCGGCCCACCCGGGTCGCGGGCACCAGCGGGCCGCCGGGGGTGGCCAGCCTACCCGGGGTCCCCCCTTCCAGGCCGCCGCCAGCGGGAGTGCTGAGAGCGGGGTGGGCCGCGCCAAGGCCCACCCGGCCAGCCCCTGCTGTTTTCCCTTTTCTTTTTATTTAGCATTTTGTGTTTGCTATTTGGGCTGAGTACTTTTGGCCCATTTGACAGTCTGAATTGCTGCTGACTTTTTCCTTTAGTATTAGTCTAGAATTAAAGATGCAGAAAAAGAAAAGGGAAAAAGGAAAACAACCAGCCTAAGTGGGCGACAGATAATAGCCGCCACACTGGGCGGCATGCAGCCGGGCTTCGCTGGCGGACAGAGGCTAGCGGGCGGACGCGAAGTAGGCTGGCGGCGGCCCACCCAGGCGCTGGCCACGGCCCACCCGGCCTCCACTCCCTGCCGCCCATCGCCGCTGGCCAAGCGGGCCACGCGGGCGCACATGGGCCGCCGGGGTGGGCAGCACCGGCTCACTCGGGGCGCTGGCCGCCTGCCTGCTCTTGGGCCACCGGTGTGGAGCCGGCCCGCTTGGCTGTGCTGCTGGCTCCCTTGGACGCTGTGGGCTACCGTGTTGGGCCCTTGTGGCCCAGCCGGCTGGGGAGTTGTTTTTGCCTCTTTTTCCTTTAGTAATTAGTCCCACATGGGGCACCTAGGGGAGAGGGCACGCCCCCCTCCGCCTATATAAAGGGGTGACCATGGGTGGGATTAAACACACCAAAAATACACAATTGGAGAAGTATTTTGGTTGACTTTCTCCTCCTCCCTCTCTCTATACCTCGTGACCATGGCCCCAAGTCTGGGCTGTGCGATCAAGGCACACCTGCAGTATGCCGTTGCGCTGCAGGGATTCCTAGTCGGATATCAACTTCCGCACTCCCGGCGGGATCGGGGAGCCGGAGGTCTCATCGTGCACCGGATGTGTATGGAGACACGAGGCGCAACACTTGGGGCGCTAGAATGTCGTGAGCCGGAGCTGTTGCACGATGAAGATGATGAAGATCAAGAAGGAGCAAGGGGTGACCTACGAGGAGCTTCGTGACCTTGAGGCCGGCTTCGAGTACGACTACATCAACCACGTTCCCCGCGGAATGTTAACCGCGTACGGTCTACAAGGGTATGTATTCTATACGCTCCGGCCGTTACCGCATTACTACATAGATAGATCCTAGGCTAAGTTTCTGGGGTTCCGTCGTAGGAAATTTTTTGTTTTCTGCACCGATCCCCAACAACGAGTACCGAACCTCATGCTACCACTACTAGGAAACAACTCTTCTATGGTGCATGGAATTCCATCTTCTGTGGCGCATATCCCTATCGCCACTATTACCCCGCCACTGATATCTGCTTCCTGTGGCGCATTTCTATATGCGCCACAGGAAGCAGATATCAGTGGTGCATACTGTCCAATGCGCCATAGACACCGTTTCTATATGCGCCACTGAGTATATTACATGTATTCAAAATAAAATACATTCTTGGTGTATAATCAGGTATTTATACAGGATTTATACAGTATTTATCCAGATCAGTATAGACAGTACATTGCACATGTAGTAGATGAAAACCGACATATAATACAAACACAAGTATAATGCCATCACACTTAGAGCCCGATCGAGATACATATATAGTGTCAAGTGCCGAATTTTTACACAAGCGCCGAATACAAAGTTCATATCATCTCACATTACAAATATGAAGTGGCCACCGCCGCCTACACTAGGATCAAATAGAATACATCTGTGATAATGGTGAGCAAGAGAATTAGCTCGACCAATATCTTCATCCGGTTGTTCTTCCACAAGTGGTTCCTCCACTTGGCTACCGCCTCCTCTCTAGTCACGTATCCTTTGTAGATCTTGCCGCTGAACTTGTTCACTTGTTTGTGACAATCCTCCCACTCCTCGCAGACTCCTGGAACCCTACCCATGTACATCACATACCACCTCGTCGCCATCTCTATAGACGACAAGGCATATTAGTAAAAATACAACGAAAAGAATTAATAAAGGGTTCACATCCATATATATATATATGTTCACAGAATATAAAACAAAGGATCCATAAACCTAAAAGATAGATCATCATAGAAGCAATAAGTTCAACGACAACATGACCACAAGGTAGTTTAAGTCTAACAACAATGACCATTTCGACCACGAGATAGTACAGTTTATGACACACACACTAATACAGCAAGCCTCCATCAAGAATATACACACACTGGATCATGCTAGAGGCACACATCGATCATGATGAAGACTTCCTCTTCTCGCTTGGCTTAGAGAATGGTAGATAGCCCTCTTTCATCATCCACGTCCTTGTGTCACCCTGCTTACGGAGGCGTTCTTTGATCTCCCTCTTACTCAACCCTTTGGCTTGTTGTAGGGCACCCCCTTATGTTGACATCTTCAATGATGATTTGTGACAACTTCATCTGAATGCGATGGAAGTCTTCTCTAAGATCAACATCGTCGATTCACGCCAAAGTTTCGGCCCATCCTCGGAGACTAGATGGTAGCGTTAGGTTCTGGCAATCCCGAACATAGCCTTTAAGGTGATGGAGGATGTAGAAGGCCTCCTTGGCACCAGTAGTCGACTGCTTGACGCAGGGGAACTCGAGCACGTGCTTGAACATGTGTTTGCCATCCTTGATACTTTCCCCTTTATCTACGAAGGTGCATCCCTTCTTGGTGTAGCCCTCGAGAGCCTCATTGAGAACACCCCTTATTCTGGTGTAGTCTTTCTTCTTCGTCAAACTCCCCGAGTCAAAATACGTGGCTAGCGAATACCTCGGGGCAAGGACGATGAGTGTGCAGTATTTGTCTCTGCGCAACACAATTGGAACGGAATGTTGGAAAAAGAGCAAAGGAAGAAATCTATAAGAAATGCATAAGTTACGGTGGCGATGAGCGAGTGTGTGTACTTACTCGGGAAAGAAAGGCAAAAGAAGTGTGCCCTTCCTCTTGTTGTCCACCATGAACTTCTCGAGGTACGCTGTCGCCTTAGTCTGTGTCTCTGATCCTTCGACCAACTAGTTGTCCCGCATGTAGTAGGGATCCACCATCACGATTTCCGGGGGTACTTTCTCTCTTGATCGTGATCGCCAGATTGAGCGCGTATAGGCAGACCAAGTTATGGTCCAGCCGTTTCGTGAGAAATATCTTGAATATGTCCTTGAACGCTATGAAGAATATATCCGCGGGGGGTTCATCGACGAAGCCCACGTCCAATGGCACCTTGGCCGTGAAAATCGGGTAATTTGGATCTTCGTCTTTAAGAAGGAGGCCCTCTAGTGTCTTGACACCCTCATGCAAAGTTAACATGGCTCCAACCGCAATGTGGATCATATCCGGAATCAATATCGGATCACCAACTACATGCACTCGGGGAAAGCCTTATTGTGTGGATGGTACGACGACGGCATCCTGACCCCAGATCCTCTTCGGAAGAGGCTGGCTCGCACCCTTCTTATTATTATTACCTCTCTTCCTGCAGTGCTTCTTCTTCCCAACAGTGTCAGCCACTGCTATCTGCTCATCAGCCGCCTTTCAGAGTGTGTTGGGGCTGAAAACCAATCCTAGTTTCTCTTGTGGTGGATCGGCAGCCGGAGGCATCTCTTGAGAAAGACCATGGAAGACCAGGCGTGGTGTGCATGTATTGGGCCGACCAGCTTGATGGTCGTCACGAGCTGTGAAGGGTTATTCATCCACATAAGGCATATACAATCCTTTGGCAGCGCCGGTGTTGATGAAGTTGTCAACATTGAGCAATTCATCATCATCTTCATGGGTGCCATCATGTGGTGGTGGTAGCGGGGGCGATGGCATTTGCGGCACAACGTCTTTGCCATGTGGCGGTGCACACGCTGCCAAGAGTTGTTGGTGACGGCTGGTGGTGGCGACGATGGCGACTGCTGGCTTCCGAGGTGGTGGACGGGCGATCGGTCGAGAGTTGGCGCTGGTGCTCCCCCCGCAAGACAAATCTGGGTCTTCGGCCATGTCAAGGGCCAGTTGTAGGATTCTCCAAGGGTATTGTGTTTGTTGGCTCCCTGAGGTTGAAAGGGAGGTCCATGTCGTCGCACCCTGGCAACACCCGAGCCAACCTGACCCTCATCACGTCATCATCCATTGGATTGTTGTGCATCGTGCGGCTCGCCGGTTGTATGAGAGTGCCCTTGGAAACATCCTTCAACTCACCGCCGACATCTTTAAGCAGGAGTACGCAAGAAGTGTCCTGAGGCAAAAACATGTTGTTGGGCGTCATGAGATGGCAGCAGTCATGCATCAAAGGCATAAAGGAGATGATGTGCACTAACTAATTAGTTACTTTGGTGATGGCATGGATCTCGGCTAATGTAGAGACACGGCCGATGCCGGCGGCCGGCCTATCATCATCTGCAATCTCCAGCTCAGGTGCCTCATGAAGCACCACCGTCGTCGGCTGCGCCTTATTGGTATCTTTGGCGGGAGGGGGCGTCGGTGTGACCAAAACGAGCGGCTGCGTCCCACGTTGACGGATGGCGGGGTCACCAGGTCCGGCCACACGGTAACATTGATGCCCGAGTTGCTGCCGCTTAAGCTGGGCAGATGTATCGGCTCCTGTCGACCTCCCGCATTCCAAGCAGTAAGCCCCTCGAAAAACTCAGGGGGGATCATCGAGCGGAGCTTCTCTTCCACTAACTTGTCCACTGTTTTCTCGTCCACCGCCTTCTCCTCCAGTGTCTGCACCTTCATGTTCAGCTCTTCAACAATGGCTTTATCCTGGTTCTTCCTCTCCCTTCTTTTCTTGGTGTCCTCTTTGTAGTACTCCTTGAACTTCATGCTCGTACCGAAGCCGGACACACGGACAGCTGAGGACGGTGGCAACCCCTTGTCCCTCTTCTTGTAAGCATTGGTCGCCCTATTGAAAACCGTGTCCCACGGCTCCATCGAATCCTGGGACAACTTTGTGGCAGTAGCGTTCAGTTCATCCTCCTACAGAGACAAGAAAAGGTGAACCCATTTAGATTCTTGCCTTCATTATTTTAATTAGAACGCAATAGACTTGAGATCAGCGATAAATTCCTTACCAGCTTCTTCTCGAAGTCCTTCACCTCCGGATCGTCGGTGATGAACTCCCTTGTTTCCTTGTCCAGGTAGTAGCGGGCCCGAACAAATTGCCTAAGCTGCAAGTCTGTGATTTTAAGCCAAGGGTTGTCTTTACCAATGCGTTCAAGCTCGGCGTCCTCCTTGTCCCAAATGGCATGTTTCCCCTTGTAACCGCCGCTTCCAAGGTGGTGGTTACCTATGTTCTGTTCCTGCATACTCCTTCCCCATTTAGTCCATTTTATAGCGTCAGCGGTAGCTATATCCGCCTTGAATATCTTAAACTCCTCTTCGTCGAGCATCGGAGTTTTCATACTAATAACCTCCCAGCTTTCACCTTTGTCAATGCTAGTCTTCACCCGGGTTTTCCAGTTACTAAAGGCATTGCTCATCTTCGTGAGGGCTAGTTTGTTCACCGAGTTCTTTCTCTCGAGGTTTCTAAACCGCTCTAGGAATCTGTATCGCTTGTGAAGCTTCTTAAGGAGGTTATCGACCAAAGCTGCATTGTCAGCATGTCTGATGTACTTCGTGTTGATCGACATGCTTTCCCGGACGATGCACCTGAGTTGCAGGCCGTACCCTTTAGCAATCGCCTCTAGCGCAATGGGTAGGCCACTTTCTGTGACCTCACTAAGCTCATCGCAGACGGTGGCGAGCACTGGCACCTTCCGCTCCTTCTGTTCCTTTTTCTTCTTCTTCTGAGAAGCGGTCAGGTTGCCGCTACGGCCATCCGTGCACTCGCCGCCATCAGTGCGGGCGCCGCCATCGGTGGTGTCATCCTCTTCGCCGCCTCCTTCACTAGTTCCATCGTAGTCGTCTTTGTCCCCCTCGTAATCAGGATCTCTGCCCTCATTGGCCCCAGCAGCTCTGGCGACGGTCGCCTCCTCCTCCGGTGGTGGTGTCATCCTCATCGCCTCCTCCTCCTGTTGGGACCCCCACTAGAATGACTGGTTGGCATGTCTAGCTTGTTCTTCGACGCTGATCATGTGCTTAGAAGGGCCGGCCTCGTTGTTGCCTGACATGTTTGCACTACTCTATTAAAAAGAGGCAAAAAGTTAGCACAAATCTCGACCGAAATATTCGGCATGACCTTTGCTAATTTTTTGACCTAGGAGTGCCCATTTCTCAACCGAAACGGAAGTGAATCGACACTTCAGGAGAAATGGGCAACTCAAATGAAATCCCTGCAAGACAAAACACCCCATCCCCATATTGACAGCCCCATCCCCATATAGCATCACCATATAACAACACCATATAGCAGCACCATATAACAACACCATATAGCAGCAAGAAAACATCCACAACCCCCATCCACAGCCCCATCAGTAGTAATAACCATATAGTACCAATATTTGTAGTAACAACAGCACCATATAGTAACAGCAGCACCAATCACTATACTGAGACCAACAAAGCCACCGTTGGTTGTACTTCAGAAACAATGAATATGACTTTAATTTAAAACAGTGACACTCTAGATGTAAACCACCAGGACCTAATGTGTTACAAGAGGTTGTATCTAAACAGTGTGCAGAGTAACTGCCAGCAGCTATTTGTATATAAATAGTGTGCAGAGGTTGTTACAAGAGGTTGTATATAAACAATATACAAGAGGTTGTATACTCAGTTTTTCATTGTTATACAACAGACTGAAAATTCAGAAGCAGGTGCATCTAGTTACTACCAATAATGTAGTTAAACATACCAGTTTACCATCAGGTTCACGAATGTACTTTTCTCCAAAAGTAAAAACAATTTGACATGATAATCTATGTTACAAACATTCTGTAGCACTTTTTGTACTTCAAAGAATAACAATCAAAATCTCTTATTCTAACAGTAAAGCAGTAAAACCATGAGATAAGGGGATACATCAAAATAAGCAAGACAAGCTTCTAGTAGAACAAAGGAAAACAACTTAGTATGTCCTACGAGTACTATGACCACAAAGCTGCTTCAACATAAAGGCACCTCCAACTGCAAGGAACCCTGAGAGCAACTATTTAATTTCATATATTCCAGGTTTGCTGAGTTAGCAAACATATTTTTGCATGGAAGAAAATTGCTAAGCTCTTTTGACTTGGAATTGTGTAGCTGCAAACTACAAAACCTCACATTACTACTACTAACAGTGTGAAGCAATGATCTGCAGCTATTTTCCCTTTCCCAGGGTGTTTTCCTAGACAAAATAAACCAAAAGTTCTTAGTTCCTCCTCTGGCACACAGGAGTAGGACATCATCAGAATCAACTACGAGCTTGCTATTACGGATGATAAACTCTAGAGTAGATCTAGCAGTTACTAGTCCAGATCAGTGGACAACAGAAGACGATGCTAGAAGTTTCTGCCGAACTGTGTCCTACGAGTTGAATATTTGGCAAATGACATGCATCATTGAGTTGAATAAGAGATTTTGATAGAGATACAATATAATTCCTGCCTATATGTACACCAGAGAGTTAATATGTCAATCCTGGACACTCCACATGAACACAAACATAAAAAGAAACAAGATCGAAACAGCAACGAAATTAACCTAGATACATTTGGCCGGACAGTCATGGTGGCAGAGCAGCATCAGTCATGGTGGCAGGGGAGCATCAGTCATGGTGGCAGAGCAGCATGAAGAACCACTGTGAGCATCAGAGGGGGTGGGGGTGGGAGGGACGAACCGTGCTCCGGTGCTGCGGCTGCGGTGGTCGACGACGACGAGGGTGGCGGGCTCCGGCGCGGCGACTCCTCCTCCGGCGGCTCCTCCTCCATGGGCTGCTAGGGCTCTGGCGCGGCCGTGGCTAGGGCTCCGGCAACAAGGGCGGCGGGCTCCGGCGCGGCCACTCCTCCTCCGGCGGCTCCTCCTCTGCTAGGGATCCGGCGCTAGGGTTTGTGACGACAGAGAGGCGATGGGGGCGGGCTCCGGTGGGGGCGGGCGAGATAGATTGGGGAAAATAAAGTGGAAGGGGAAAAGGAGAAGGAGCTAGCCATTTTGGCTAAGTACCAAGGTTCTGCGGTGCATTAGTCCGAAATGCGCCACATAAGCTAAAACTTATGTGGCGCATTTCGGAGTAATGCGCCATAGAACCTAGGCACTTAGCCAAATAAATGGCGCGAGGTTGTACTTGGACAACAAACACACACTAGCCTAGTGGTTATGATGCATATTCAGAGACCTGTGGCAGCCAGGTTCGAATCCTGGTTGGGTCAATTTTTTTTCTTTATTTAAAAATGATATGTTACAAATATATTTAAAACCAAGCACATACACATGCATATTTATTCAAAAAACTCTCCCGAATCATATATATATTATATATATATATGTGTGTGTGTGCTTGTCACACATAAATGTGAATTTGTCAAATATCACATTATATGTTTTAGTCTCTAACTAATACCCACACTAATATCACATTATACCCGCACGAATTAATACACCAAAAAGTCACACAATTGCTAGTGTCTCTTCACAATCTTCTTGCCCTTTTTCGTCGTGGTTGAATACTTTAGCCCGTGCACTTTGAGATTTCTTCTTGTGAATGGACAACCTTTAGTAGGCAGTGTGGTCTTCCCTCTTACTTTAGTAGTAGTAGGCATGTCGAAGTACTTGTCGAATTCCTCTTCGATCTTCGGGTCGCCGTTTTTGTCGAAGTTTTGCTCGTTTGCGGATTCTTCCATTCCATTGATGCTCCTCTTGCCCCTCCTAACTACAAAACGGTTGGGCTTTGACGGGTCGGTAATAAAAAAACATTGATCAACTTGGCTAGCGAGTACCCAAGGCTCATTTTTTGTGGAGGCGTTCTTCGTCGATTTGGCATTCGGTATAACCATTGTGGTGAAATACCGGCCTTATTTTTCCACGTTCTTGGCCCATCTAACACGGAACATCGGTACGATCTCTCCACAGTAGTCGAGCTCCCATATCTCCTCGATCCTTCCGTAGAATTCCATCACAATAGTCTCATCATCAGCAAAGGATAAAATAGTTACTCCTGAGTTTTGATATTCGCTATTCCTGTCCTTTTCCTTAGTGTAGAATCTGTAACCGTTTATGTCGTATGACTAATAGGTCCTTAGGTTGTGCCCTGGGCCCTGCGACAAGGAGAATATGAGTTTTTGATCTTCCGTAGAAGGCGTCTGTGGGGGATTGTCCAGTTGCCTTTTCTTGAACCAACCCGTGAAGCTGGAGTTGTGCTCTCTAGTTACGTCTCCCTTCTTCCTCGGCCGGCCCTAGTCAACGTACTCCTGCTCGATTAAGCTTCTGTGCTCTTCGACCCAAGGGTCGACCACTTCAATGTGTTGTAGAGCGACTCGGTGTGCCCTTTCAAAATCAGTGCATCGACCATCAATGCTGACATGCAGTGAGCGGCAGCCCTCGCGGTGACCATATCCACCGAGCCTGCCGAGGTGCTTCTTTGTGGGTATTCCAACATCCTCGTTCTCGGTGGTTAGATAATTCTGACAAAAGGAGATGCACTCGTAGATCAGAAAGCCCTTGGCTATGCTTCCATCTAGACGAGACCTATTGTGAACGAATCCTTTGATGACACCGTTGAGCCTTTCAAACGGCATCATGTTGTGCAGGAATGTCGGCCCGAGCTGGATGATGTCGTCCACGACATGTACAAGCAGATGCACCATGATGTCGAAGAATGCAGGCAGGAAGTAAATCTCAAGCTCGCATAGTATCATCATGATCTCTTCCTGTAGCCTGTCGAGCTGCTTCGCACCGATCGACTTCCTAGATATGACGTCGAAAAAGTTACAGAGGCCAAACAACGTCTCACGGACATGCTCGTCCATTATCCCACGGATCACAATAGGGATTATCTGCATCATCAGCACGTGATAGTCATGAGACTTCATACCGCTGAAACTCTTCTTCGCCACGTCCAGATATCTTCTTATCTTCCCCGAGTAACCGTGAGCAACTTTCACTCCTAAGAGGCACCTAAAAAACTGCTCGAGCTCCTCAAGACTCAGAGTGAAGCAGGCAGCGCGAAGAACCACCTCATTCTTCTTAACTCTTTTGCGGCGACCTTGAGTCCCTTCCGTCTGATCATCATCATCATCACTATCAGGGTACTGAAGATCTTTCTTGATGCCAAGCAATTTAAGGTCCTTTCTTGCTTTCGGCCCATCCTTGGTCCTCTCCGGCATGTTCAGTAGAGTGCCAAGCAGACTCTCGGTAACGTTCTTCGTGATGTGCATTACATCGAGGCTATGGGGAGTGTGAAGGACCTTCCAATACGGCAGGTCCCAGAAAACAGACCTTGCTTTCCATACACCCAGTAGCGGCTTTGTCCTCGGTCGTTTTTTCCAGGCGTAGGGCAATCTACCCAATTATTCAAAAGCTCCTCGATTTCTTTGCCGCTCCTCGGACGCGGGGCTCTTTCGAGCTCGTCCTTACCATTGAACAGGTCACCACGTTTTCTCCACGGGTGATCCATGCGGAGCCACTTTCGAGGACCTTGGAACACAGTTTTCGAAGACCCGGGATCCCTTGGTAGCTGGAGATGCGGTGTCTCATCCATGCACTTGACGCATGCATTGTGTCCGTGGTTCACCTGGGCCGATACATATGCATAATCAGGATAGTCCTGCACGGTCGTGAGCAGCACGAATCTCAGATAGAAATATTCTTTAGTGTAGGCGTCCCACGTATGGGCCGGCGTCTCCCACAAGCTGGCTAACTCCTCTCTCAATAGCCCGAGATACATATGCATATCGATACCTGGTTGTTTCGGCCCCTGAATAAGAATGCTCATGTGTACATACCTTTGCTTCGTGCATAGCCACAGGGGGAGGTTGTACGGCCATACAAACACGGGCCAGGTGCTATGCGTGCTACTCTGGTTTCCAAAAGGATTGAGTCCATCGGTGCTCATACCCAGCCTGACGTTCCTTGCATCGCCCCCAAACTCTTCAAACTCGATTTCTAATGCATTCCACTGGCTAGCGTCTGAAGGGTGTGTCAGGAGCTTGCCCTTCTCTGGATCATCTTCGGGTTTCTCTCTTTCCGCGTGCCATTGCATGAGCTTTTCTTCCTTAGGATCTACGAAATATCGTTGTAGATGGGGGTGATAGGAAAGTACCATACCACTTTTCGAGGAACTTTCTTGTTCCCTCTCTTGTACCATCCTTGGCCATACACCGGACATGTGGTTCTATCCGTGTACTCATTCTGATAAAGTGCACAATCATTGATGCATGCGTGGTATTTAATGTGTGGTAGGTCGAGAGGGCACACGATTTTATTGTCCTCCTCGATACTTGTTGGAAATGTGTTCCCGTTAGGAAGTCGGTCGTGCTAGTATTCCATGTTCGCGTTGAAGCTCACATCGGTCCATTTGTGTTCGTCCTTCATCTCTAGAGCCTTGAGCGTTACACTCAAACGTGTATCCTTGGGGCGACACCCAGGATACAATGGAGTCATCCCGTCTACCTCCATTTGGGCCAGCTTGGCTTTCTCTTTGGCTGCAGCTTTGTCGTTGCTCGTCTCCTTGAGGAGCAGTTCTTGAACATGAGGGTCCTCCAAGACCGAAGTTAGCAGCGTCTGTGTGTTCGCGTCTTCTCCTTCTTCGTGATGATCATGCCTGTCGCCATCTCCTTCTCCATGCTGATCATGCCCGCCGGCATCTCCTTCGTCATGATGATCATGCCTGCCGGCATCTCCTTCATCATGATGATCATGCCCGGTAGACTCTTCGTCTTCTCGCCTGCCCACATCTTCGTGACCACCACCATGTCCTATCGGCGCCTCATTGAGGTCGCGCATGAAATCGCGCCTGAGCAGGTGACCCTCCAATTTTCTAGATTCAGGGTCGATCAAGCGCTGCAGTTTGCATGTTCGTGATGTCTACGCACTTCTATTCTTGTAGACAGTTGTTGGGCCTCCAAGTGCAGAGGTTGTAGAACATAGTAACTTTGGCTTTTGTCTCGTCCAATTCCGACTCTCCTTCTGGCTCCGTGAGTCTTCCGAGAAAATAGTAACTTTGGCTTTTGTCCCGTCCAATTCCGAGAATATTCATTTTCTGACTTCCAGGAACCAAAAACAGCAGAAAACAGGCAACTGACACTATGGCATCTTATTAATAGGTTAGTCCAAGAAATCATATGAAAAGTACTCCAAAGTTGGAACAAAACACAAGAAAGTAGATAAAACCAAGCGTGGAACATCAAAAATTATAGATACATTTGCAATGTATCAACATCCCCAAGCTTAACTCCTGCTCGTCCTCGAGTAGGTAAGTGATAAAAAGAAAGAATAATTTTTGAGGTGACATGCACCATCATAAACTTGATCAAAGTATTTGTAAAACATTGATAGCTGGGATCATAGTACTTCAACATAGCATGAAAGACAAAGTTCTAGGAATAAGCAAAGAAACTATGATGCAACATGAAAAGGTACAAACAAAAGATTCATGAATAACATGCTTTGTAAGACGTTTGTTTGTTTCACATAAAGAAAACATAGCATAAAAGTATTCAGCTTGTCCCTCAATAGAGTAGCAAATATAAATGCATAGGACACCTTCAAAGTTCATAAGAGTGACTAGATACAATAGTTTAAAACAAGCAATAACAAGTTATGCATCAATCAACTAGTCTTGGGACAATGCACATAGAACTAAGAATGGCCACTATGCTCTCAAAGTCAGTGCATAAAGATAGAAGGTGGAGACTCAATATAATGGTGGAAGAAAGGCCTTTTGTAAAAGGAAGTAGGGATTCAAGTCTCATAAAGAGCTTCCAAAAATTATGGTACTTAAAGCTTTCAGCTCTCAATGCCCCTATCATAAGCATCTTGAAGTGATTAAGGTTAAAGTGAACAAACTATGGTGTACATGCTTGACGAAGTATAAATCAGAAATCTCATGTCCCTTGTATACGAGGGCCGCTCCTCATGCTACTCAAGTTTAGTCACCGGTAAGTTCTTGTCATCGTAAGTACATGTGTATCATTGAGAACCGCCAACGGGGTACCCCTTGCCCGATGATACGGAAGAATCTCCATATCAAAATGACAAGGCAAGCAGACAACGAGTATCTCAGCAATCTTCTTATTTACCATGGGAATATGGTGCTTTTTTCTCTCTTTCCTCTTTTCATAATCTCTTTTTTTTCTTTTCTCTTTTTTCTCAATATAGGACTCTTTTTTTATAAGAAGAATGCTTCATAGACAGCTCATTATGGTTACGCTGCAGGTTTCCACCATGTCAGCATGGATTAGACCAGCGGCCCAGGCGTTTCTCTAACACATATACATAACTCCATGGACTTACAAGCTCCCCTTTCATTTCACGCCGACGACATCCATATACAAAATAGCATGATATCAACTAGGTACAAGTACCAAGTGCAATGTTGAAAGCGTTCCCCATGAAAGCATAGACGACACAAATAGGTGCAAGCATATACAACATAGACGACACAATGGTTCAAGTTTATTAAGGGCAAGAAAAGTAAAGTGTGCCATCAAGTTCGTGAGAGCTTTAATCACTAGTTTTCTCATAACAAGTTTAATTCAGAAGGTAAACAAAAGCATTAATATACTTGGAATAGCATAAGCTAGTAGGTAGGTATGGTGGACTCTTTGGAATAACTTGCTTTTAGGAGTTGGATGCATGAGTGGAACTCATACTTGGTTGTGGAGGCTAGCAAAAGACTGGGAGCGACAAACTAAGAGAGCAATAATGGCCATAATCATGCAGAGCGACAAAACATCATTGATCAAAGCATAAAGTGATACTACAAGTTGAAAACTAAAGGATCATAAAGGCTATGGTGACTTGAGATAGTCATAACATGGTGTGAGCATGCGCCAAGTCAACCCAGATAAATCATCAAAGGAGAATACCACTATACTATGCTTTAATATGCTAAAACAACGCATGATTCATCCAAGGCACATTAAGTAATCTCAAAAGTTTATAACAAGTCATGCTGCAGCAAAGAATACTAAGCATTAAGCCAAAACTATATCAAGCATGGCATGACAAAGCATGGGCCACAGTCAAAAACAAGCTCTCTTTACCACTTAAGCATGTACTTTCCTACTCTTTTCCAAACCAAACCAAACTATTTGCAAACCAATGTATGAAAGAGGGGGTCCAACCAATTTATTCAGAAAACTAAGCAAACCAAAGAAAAACGAAAACCAAAATGAAAACGAAAAAGAAGACGCTCCAAGAACAACACAACTATGCATGAAACAATAAAAATGAAGCGTTTGGAAGAAACCTAGGATTTTTATTGATGAAGAAGGGGATGCCTTGGGCATCCCCAAGCTTTGACGCTTGTACTTCTTGGATATTTCTTGGGGTGACACGCGTGGCATCCCCAAGCTTGAGCTTTAGTCCATCCTTCATCTCATTACTCATTTCTTCCATACACCTGAAATTTTTCCTTCATACAAAACTTCACACAATCTTTATTAGCAACATTAGTGCATTGAAGATAAATAAGTCTTAAGGTTCAGTTCTAACACCAAATAAACTTCCATTAGAACACTAGCTACTGTAGCACTTCCCTCAAAAAGCTCAATTCCCCAAAAGAACTCAAAAAGGAACCAACAAGAAGCAAATGCAAATAATGGCAGAAATCTGTCAAAACAGACCAGCAGGTAAAGACGAATTTTTTCGAAGATCTTATGTTGCTCAAATCAAAAAGTGTTGAACTAGCGAAAGTTAGACAGCAACCTGGGGCAGAAGCACAAACAATTACAGATCAATCGGATACAGAGCTCTCTCACGAATTTTTACTATGAACCACAGAAATCTGTTTCGGGACAGCAACTTTACCAATCATTACTTCTCTCTCATTAGAGGTTACTCTTGGCACAAAAAGCAAATAAAAAGGATAAAGAGCGGTTATTACAGAGGTAATAACTTCCAAGACTCATCTAAAACTTTTCGGTTATCTCCCAATAAGTACTTTTGTTTAACGCCTTTAAGTTAGGCATGATAGTTTGAGAAGATGCTCACATAAGAAATATTGATTGAAGTAAAAGAGAGCATCAAAAAGCAAATTCAAAACACATTTAAGTCTAACCCACTTCCTATGCATAGGAATCTTGTAAAGAAACAAGTCATGAAAGCACAAAGCAACAAGCATAGAAAAGCAAAACAAGTGCAACTTCAAGACTTTCAACATAAAGAGGGGAAACTTAATACTATTGAGATGCATAAAACCATGTTTCCCTCTCTCATAATAACTTTCAGTAGCATCATGAATAAAGTCAACAATATAACTATCACAAGAAACATTCTTATCATGAGCCACATGCATAAAAGAATTAATACTCCCCACATAAACATAGTCATTCTTATTAATTATAGTGGGGGCAAATTCAACAAAATAGCTATCATTGTTATTTTCATCACCATAATCATCAAATATAGGAGGCATATTGTAATCAAAATTAATTTTCTCCTCAATAGTAGGTGGACTGAAAATATCATATTCATCATTGTAATCATCATATATTAGAGGTTTTGTATCATCATAAGCAATAGAATAGCTATCTTCCAAATCTGGGGAACTAAAAAGATCATTTTCATAAAAACTAGCTTCCCCAAGCTTAGACTTTTCCATATCTTTAGCAATAATGGTGTCCAAATAATTCATACTAACAACATTGCTATTAGCATGCAAATAAAGTTCCATAGGTTTTTTTATTTTCTCTTCAAACACTTCATGTCCTAACTCAAGATAAATACTATAAAGCTCTCTAATTTTGTTGTTGTTTTCCATTAAGCCTAACTAGTGAAAACAAGAAACAAAAAGACAAAATTGTCGAATCTAAAGGAAATAACTTCGAGCACTCACACCAGAAAATAGGCGTTTGCCGTGGAAGGTTCTTCTTCTTTAATCCTCCGGTGTGAATACCTTTTACCTTACCTCCCCGGCAACGGCGCCAGAAAATAGCTTGATGTCTACGCACTTCTATTCTTGTAGACAGTTGTTGGGCCTCCAAGTGCAGAGGTTTGTAGAACAGCACCAAGTTTTCCCTTAAGTGGATTACCCAAGGTTTATCGAACTCAGGGAGGAAGTGGTCACAGGTATCTCCTCTCAAGCAACCCTGCAATCAAGATACAAGAAGTCTCTTATGTCCCCAACACACCCAATACACTTGTCAGGTGTATAGGTGCACTAGTTCGGCGAAGAGATAGTGAAATACAAGTGGTATGGATAATTATAAGTGTAACGGTGATAGGAGATAGCTTGATGGCGTGGAAAAGACTAAAGTAAAACTGAAATAAAGATGGAAGCAAGCAAGCATGTAACAGATCTAGTAGCAAACGGTGTTTCAATGCTTAGAAACAAGGCCTAGGGATCATACTTTCACTAGTGAACACTCTCTCATATAAATATATTCTCTTTATGATACTACGCTGAACTACTCTCCGGTTGAACACTCTAATCGATGGTAGTGCTATAACAGCACTCCTCAAAGTAAGTCTTTCCCATCTAGAAAAACCACACACCGTCACCTTGAGTACTAGATGAGTCCAACAAACACCACAATATCATAAAGATATCCGACTCCAAATATAACTCATAACAAGTATTTGAAATCTCTAGCCTAAGTGCCACCATGGTGAGCACACTGTCACTTTCACACACATGGGGAGAGCAGAGATTCATTAAAGCACTTGAGTAGCAAGGTAGATCTATAGATTACAAGCTCATGATCTCAATAAGATCATGCATAGAGAGAGAGATGAACACATAGCTACCGGTAGAACCCATAGCCTCGAGAGACAACTACTCCCTCCTCATCATGGGAATCAACAACGGTGATGGAGATGGCTGTGGAGATCGATGGAGATGGCTCCGGGGGCACTTCCCTGTCCTGACAGGGTGCCGGAACAGAGACTTTCTGTCCCCCGAATCTCCCCTTCGGTGGCGGCAGCGCTGCGGAACTTTTCGTGGATTTCTGGTTGACGATTTAGGGTTTTGGTATCGGGAGGCTCTTATAGGCGAAGGAGGCAAGGTCGGTGGAGTGCCGGGGGCCCACACCACCTGGTGGCGCGGGTAAGGCTAGCCCGCGCCTAGGGGGTGTGGCCAGGCCCTGGCCCCTCTCCGACTCTCCTTCTGGCTCCGTGAGTCTTCCAGGAAAATAGTAACTTTGTCTTTTGTCCCGTACAATTCCGAGAATATTCATTTTTTGACTTCCTGGAACCAAAAACAGCAGAAAACAGGCAACTGACACTGTGGCATCTTGTTAGTAGGTTAGTCCAAGAAATCATATGAAAAGTGCTCCAAAGTTGGAACAAAACACAAGAAAGTAGATAAAACCAAGCATGGAACATCAAAAATTATAGATACATTTGCAATGTATCAGTTCGACATGGACATCTTATCATGGTCTTGTTGTTCAGAATCATGTCCTCCTTCAGGCCTTTCTTGTACCTAGCAATTCGACCTTCGCTCATCGTGAGGACCATGGTTGCCTGAGTGGTCAAAACAGAGAGTATAGGTGAGAACCACACCATATGAACACACACATGCATGAATGCTAGCCGGAAAAAATTCGGCATGACCTTTCCTGAAATTAGGACATATGGGTAGTGCAAAAATTTGCCGAAATGGAAATGAATCAACATTTAGGCAAACATCCATGCAACCACACCGACCGGGACAACAACAAGCAAGCAACAAAAAACTTTCTCCCGTTGCAAACATTCATGCACCACACAAGAATCATCTCGCCATGGATCGCACACACACACACCACCCGCGCGACAAGCTTCACCTACATGTTCATGGCCAAGTACTCACCTACTAGACACAATAATAGAGAGACAAGACCGCGGGATGAGAGAGTGTGGACAAATAGATCTACAAGTTGGTGGAGAGGAAATTAGTAAACAAATAGAGATGAGAGAGATAAAAGTAAAGAACTTTTAGATCTAGAAGTTGGAGGGAAGATTCCACTTACCAATATATGGACTAAAGTAGGTTTAGTTACAAGAAAATGGAGAAACTATGGGCAAAATAGGGTGTGAGGGAGGAGGAAGACGAGTTGGGAGGAGGTAGAAAGGAAGAGATGTGAAATGGGTGGTGGTGGATAGATAAGAGCTTTTGTCACCTTTTTAACATGGATCTGGACGCCCTTATATGTGGCGCATATGGAGGAAATGCGCCACAGATGTTGAATCTTCTGTGGCGCATAAGTCCATATGTGCCACAGAAGTGGGTCAATTAGATTCCCTGTGTGGGGCCCTCCTCCATGTTCTGTGGAGCATGTGGGGATATGCGCCACAGAAGTGAAACACATCTTTGGCGCATATCCGAAAATGTGCCACAGATCGTGGGTGAATTAGATTCCGTGGTGGGGCCCTCCTCCATGTTCTGTGGCGCATAAAAAATTATGCGCCACAGAAGAGGCAACTTCGGTGGCGCATATCTCGCTATGCGCCACAGAACTTGGATCAACCCACCCGGCTGACGGGTCCCACCAATCTTCTGTGGCGCATATTGTAGAGAATGCGTCACAGAACTTCCAGGTTTCTGTGGCGCATATTTTCTAGTGCGCCACTGATATTTATCTGTGGCGCATGGTTTTACATATGCGCCACTGGATATCTTGTCTATCTATAGGTTGTTTCCTAGTAGTGTACTCAACTTCAGTCACAAGTAAGATCTTGTCATTGTAAATACATGTATATCATTGAGAACGGCCAACGGGGTACCCTTGCACATGATACAGGAGCTATTCCATAATCAAAATGACAAAGCAAGCAGACAATGAGCATCACAGTGATCTTTTCATTTGCTATTTGCATAGGTTTTTATTGAGGATGCTTCATAGAATGCTCACTATAGTTATGCTGCAAGTTTCCACCATGATTAGGCATGGCTTAAGCTAGTGGCCCAGGCGTTTCTCTAACACACATATGAACTCCATGATCTTACAAGTTCCCCTTTTATTTCACACCGCTGGGATCCATAGGCAAAAGAATCATGATATCAACGAGGTACAAAGTACCAGTGCAATGTTGAAAGCGTTCCCCATGATACATGGTTCTGCTAACTTCAACTCATAAAGCGCAAGCATATACGCAACAAAGAAGGACCCAATGGTTCAAGTTTATTAAGTGCAAGAAAAGTAGAGTGTGCCATCAAGTTTGTGAGAGCTTTAATCACTAATTTTCACATAACAAGTTTAATTTGGAAGGTAGATAAAACAAGAATTTACTTGGAATAGCAATAATGCTAATAGGTAGGTATGGTAGACACAAATGGCAGAGGTTTTTGTTTAAGGAATGGATGCACGAGAAGAATTCCCTCTCAGTACAGGTTTTTGGCTAGCAAGGCTGGGTAGCAAGTTAAGAGTTGAAGGAAACAAACAAACATACAAGTGATAAAGACAAACATGCAATCTTCCTTGGAAGCACAAAAGATCTTAACTATAGAATACTAGACTTAAGAGCTAATCAAGAAAGAAAGATGATGAAATTATTTTTACTTTAGAGTACTTTTATCTTTTCATTCAACTCTCAAAAATAGTGTTGCTATTGACCAAGCCAGGTTTGCCAAAACCAACTAAATTAACTCAATGATCCCAAAGTGATACCAATACTAACAATAAGATCAATCATATAACCACGAATTGAAAACTAATATAAGATATGCAAAAGAGTAAATGATAGAAATTCTCATTAATATTCCATAACGAAAACTCACACCAAGGGATACATATCTAACGAGAGAGGGGACACTTCCATAATGCAAACCATCCTACATAATAACTTCTCTATTCATGATATGACTCTACTAAAAAAAGGGTAAAAAGACAGAAGATAGTGATGTGATACCGCGACACTCCCCCAAGCTTGGAACAAACCAAGGGGATGCCAAACCTGATGACGAATTACTCCTTCGGTGGTGGTGGTATCCTCTGGATGAGCTCTTTGATCAATTTCCCCAAGTCCTCAATCTCGAAGGTGAGATTTTGAATAAGCTGTGAGTTTTGCTCAATGCGGCTCATGATCATGTCAGGTTGAGAATCCCAGCTCTTGCGATTTTTCCCCCACTCTACCTCCTTGAAGTCTTCCTTCCCTGCATAGCTAGAACAAGGCAAATCCCAATTGGAGGGTAATTTCCCCTTGGGCATATTCTGGTATTGATGCTCATGGATAAGAGTATGGAAATGACTCTTGGTGCATGGAGGAAGTGACTAGGGATCTGAACAGTGAAGAGGAGGCTTCCCTCCAATGGCTGGGTTTGCCACCACTCCAATGCTTGCAACGGTAGTGGCGGTGTGCTTTGCCTCCTCTTCACCTTCACTCTTGATCTCCTTCACCTTCTCGGGGTCTTGGAGGTCCTCCTCCATAGGCTCCTTTCCCTTGTCCTTGGCAGACACCATTGTGCTTCTAAACTTCAAAGATAGTTCCTGGAAGAAACAGATCGAAACAAAACCACGACAAAAACATGATATACGGACCTCGGGAGTTCCGGGGGATTATATATTACGAAGTTTCATAACAAAAGGAAGGTACTGGGACAAAACGAGTCGGAGGCGGAGTCCGGGGTGGAACTCACCACCTGGTGGCGTGGCCAGGGGTGGGACCGCGCCACAGGGTGGTGTGAGCCACCTTGGCTCCGTTTTCGCCCCTTTCTTGCTTCGTAACTTCCCTTATTGACTGAAAACTGCAAAAATATAATTGAATAGTATTTTCGCGGAACTTTTCTTACCAGAACTATCACCTATTTGGAAGTGGACTCTGCAGGTCACTGAATTTGGTCCTTGATAATTTTTTCCAGAGTTATAACTTGAAAGGCATTAACATCTTCATTGTAAGAATCCCCAGCAATATAGTGCTTGAGTCGCTGCCCATTCACTACTTGTGTAGTATTATCTTTTAAAAATAAATTTTTATTGCTCCTGAACGGTATACTTCTTCAATAATGAAAGGTCCTTCCCATTTTGACAGTAGCTTTCCTGCAAAAAATCTGAGACAAGACTGATATATTGCAAATGTATATAATTTTTGATGTTCCATGCTTGGTTTTATCTACTTTCTTATGTTTTGTCCACACTTTGGAGTACTTTTCATATGATTTTTTGGACTAACCTATTAACAAGAGCCACAGTGCCAGTTGCCTGTTTTCTGCTGTTTTTGGTTCCAGAAAGTCAGAAAATGAATATTCTCGGAATTGGATGGGACAAAAGCTAAAGTTGATATTTTACCGGAAGACTCACGGAGCCAGAAGACGAGATGGAGAGGGGCCACAGGGCAGCCACACCATGTGGTGGCGCGGGCTAGCCCTAGCCACGCCACTAGATGGTGTGGGCCCCCTGGCACTCCACCGACCTTGCCTCTTTGCCTATAAGAGCCTCCCGATACCAAAACCCTAAATAGTCAATCAGAAATCCACGAAAAGTTCTGCAGCTCCGCCGCCACCGAAGGGGAGATTCGGGGGACAGAAAGTCTCTGTTCCGGCACCCTGCCGGGACGGGGAAGTGCCCCTGGAGCCATCTCCATCGATCTCCACCACCATCTCCATCACCATTGTTGATTCCCATGATGAGGAGGGAGTAGTTCTTCCTTGAGGCTAAGGGTTCTATCGGTAGCTATGTGTTCATCTCTCTCTCTATGCGTGATCTTATGAGATCATGAGCTTTGTAATATATAGATCTACCTTGCTACTCAAGTGCTTTAATAGATCTCTGCTCTCCGCATGTGTGTGAAAGTGACAGCATGCACACCATGGTGGCACTTAGGCTAGAGATTACAAATACTTGTTATGAGTTATATTTGGAGTTGGACGTCTTTATGAAATTGTGGTGTTTGTTGGAACCATCTAGTGCTCAAGGTGACAGTGTGGGGTTATCTAGATGGGAAAGATGAATTTTGAGGTGTGCTGTTATAGCCCTACCATCGATTAGAGTGTCCAATCGGAGAGTAGTTAAGAGTAGTATCATGAAGATAATATATTTATTTGAGACTGTTCACTAGTGAAAGTATTATCCCTAGGCCTTGTTTCTAAACATTGATACACCGTTTGTAATTAGATCTATTACATGTTTGCTTGTTTCCTTCTTTCTTTCAGTTTGCCTTTAGTCTCTTCCACACCTTCAAGTTATTTTTATCACCGTTACCACTTATAATTATCTATACCACTTGTATTTCACTATCTCTTCGCCGAACTAGTGCACCTATACACCTGACAAGTGTATTGGGTGTGTTGGGGACACAAGAGACTTCTTGTATCTTGATTGCAGGGTTGCTTGAGAGGGGATACCTTTGACCACTTACTCCCTGAGTTCGATAAACCTTGGGTGATCCACTTAAGGGAAAACTTGCTGCTGTTCTACAAACCTCTGCACTTGTAGGCCCAACAACTGTCTACAAGAATAGAAGTGCGTAGACATCAGAGACCTATACAATAGAACTTTCTCACCAACATGAAATTCTCTCTTCAGTATTCGCTTGTCATGCCATCTTTTAACTTTTTTCTTAAAGAGCCTAGCATTTTCATAGGCTTCACTCCTCCATTCATCTAAGGAACTTAAGTCAAATAATCTTTTCTCACCAGCGAGCTTACAATCTCTATTTAGTTCTTTAACTGCCCAGTAAGCTTTGTGTTCTAATTCTAAAGGTAGGTGACAAGCTTTCCCATAAACCATTTTATAAGGAGACATCCCCATAGGATTTTTGTAGGCAGTTCTATAAGCCCATAAAGCATCATTCAACTTTTTAGCCCAGTTTTTTCTAGATCTATTAACAGTCTTTTGCAAGATGGATTTAATTTCTCTATTTGATAACTCTACTTGCCCGCTAGTTTGGGGGTGATAAGCTGAAGCAATTCTATGATTAACAGCATATTTAGCAAGGGTCTTTCTAAAACCACCATGAATGAAATGAGAACCCCCATCAGTCATGAGATACCTAGGCACTCCAAACCTAGGAAATATAACAACCTTAAGCATTTTTAGAGAAGTTTCCCTGTCAGCACTCTTCGTAGGAATGGCTTCTACCCACTTAGTAACATAATCAACGGCAACAAGAATATGAATATAACCTTTTGAGGGAGGGAAAGGACCCGTAAAGTCAAATCCCCAGCAATCAAAGGGTTCAATAGCTAGAGAGTAGTTCATAGGCATTTCATTGCGTCTAGAAATATTACCAACACACTGACATTCATCACAAGATAAAACAAATTTTCTTGCATCTTTAAAAAGGGTAGGCCAGTAGAAACTTGATTGTAGCACCTTTTGTGCAGTTCTATCTCCTGCATGATGTCCTCCATAAGCACTACCATGACATTTACGCAATATCTCCTTTTGTTCATATTCTGGAACACATCTTCGCATCATACCATCCACTCCTTCTTTGTATAAGTGTGGGTCATCCCAAAAATAATGCCTCAAATCATAGAAGAAGTTCCTCCTTTGCTGAGCTGTAAAAGTTGGAGGCAAATACTTAGAGACAATAAAGTTAGCATAATCAGCGTACCAAGGGCTCCCTCGCGAGCTTACCCCTACTGCAGCTAACTGTTCATTTGGGAAACTATCATTAACAGGCATAGGGTCAAAAGAGATGTTTCCAATCGAGATAAATTATCAGCTACAGGGTTTTCAGCACCTTTCCTGTCTACTATATGTAGATCAAACTCTTGTAAAAGCAGCACCCATCTAATAAGCCTAGGCTTAGTGTCCTTCTTTAGCATCCTTCTTCGTCATAAGGTATTTAATAGCAGCATGATCAGTATGAATGGTGACTTTTGAGTCTACAATATAGGGTCTAAACTTATCACAAGCAAAAATGACAGCTAGAAATTCTTTTTCAGTAGTAGCATAATTCCTTTGAGCAGCGTCTAAAGTCTTACTAGCATAATGAATAACGTTTAACTTTTTATCAATTTGTTGCCCAAGGACAGCACCTACAGCAAAATCACTAGCATCGCACATTATTTCAAAGGGTAAACTCCAATCAGGTGGTTGAACAATAGGGGCTATAGTTAAAGCCTTCTTAAGAGGTTCAAAAGCTTCCTTACAATCGTCATCAAAAATGAAGGGTACATCTTTTTGAAGAAGATTAGTGAGGGGTTTTGATATCCTAGAAAAGTCTTTAATAAACCTTCTATAGAAACCAGCATGACCAAGGATACTACGAATACCTTTGATGTCTCTTGGACATGGCATCTTCTCAATTGCATCAACCTTAGCTCTATCAACTTCTATGCCTCTTTCAGAAACTTTATGCCCAAGGACAGTCCCTTCATTAACCATGAAGTGGCATTTCTCCCATTAAGAACAAGATTAGTTTCTTCACATCTCTGCAAAACTTTATCAAGGTTGTGTAGACAATTATCAAAGGAAGTTCCATAGACAGAAAAGTCATCCATGAACACTTCTACAATTTCCTCACAAAAACCATGAAAGATAGCAACATGCATGTTTGAAAAGTAGCAGGAGCATTACATAAACCAAAAGGCATACGTCTATAAGCATAAGTTCCGTAAGGGCAAGTAAAAGTAGTTTTTTCTTGATCTTGTTGTTTAACAGCAATTTGAGAGAAACCAGAATAACCATCAAGAAAACAAAAATGGGTCTTTTTAGACAACCTTTCCAACATTTGATTAATAAAAGGAAGTGGGTAGTGATCTTTCGTAGTAACTTTATTGACTTTTCTAAAATCAATGCACATCCTATAGCCTACTACTATTCTTTGGGTAATAAGCTCATCATTATCATTAGGAACAACGGTAATACCTCATTTTTTTGGAACACAATGAACAGGACTAACCCATTCACTATCAACTATAGGGTAAATAATACCAGCATCAAGGATTTTCAATACCTCATTCCTTACCACTTCCTTCATCTTAGGATTTAAACGTCGTTGGTGCTCTACTACTAGCTTTGCATCTGGTTCTATATTGATAGAATGTTGACATATAGTAGGTGAAATCCCTTTTAAATCATCCAGAGTATAGCCCATAGCTCCTCGGTGTTTCTTCAAAACCTCCAATAACCTTTCTTCTTCCTTTCCTAAAAGTTTAGAGCTAATAATAAAAGGATATATCTTTTTATCATCAATATAAGCATATTTAAGATCATCAGGGAGAGGTTTTAGATCGAAGACCGGATCCTTTTTAGGTGGCAACGTGGTACCCAAGTCTTCTACAGGCAAGTTATGCTTAAGTATCTTGGGTTGACGACAGAGAATCTCGTCAATCTCATTCCTTTCTTCCATGAAGATCTCACTTTCGTGATCTTCCATAAATTGTTGCAAAGCATTGTTAGGAGTAAGAGAGATAGAAGCAAGTTGTTCAACTCTAAAATCCTCATTATGGGTTTCCTCTTCACAGCGTTCTTTAGTAAATTTCAAAAAATTAAACTCATAAGATTCCCCATCAAACTTAGTCAAGATTTTCTCCCTCTTGAAATCTATAATAGCTCCACCAGTACTCAAGAAAGGTCTACCAAAAATGATAGGATAAGTTTTACTAGCAGCTGAACCAAGTACTAGAAAATCAGCAGGATATTTAATCTTACCACAAAAGACTTCCACATCTCGTACAATGCCAATTGGAGAGATGGTTTCTCTATTACCAAGGTGAATAACCACATCAATCTCTTCTAATTCGCAGGGACTGATTTCATGCATAATTTCTCTGTAAAGCTCATAAGGAATAGCACTGGAACTTGCACCAATATCACATAAACCATAATAGCAATGATCACCAATTCTAACGGAAAGCACAGGGACACTAGCTTTTTTAGCTCTATTAGGATGTGAAACAATATTAGAAGCATCCTCACAAAAAACTATGTGTCCATCTTCTATGCTTTTAGTGACAAGGTCTTTCACAATTGCTACCACAGGTTTAACATTTATTTGTTCATCAGGTTTTACAGTTCTCTTTTCACTTTTAGTGATTACATTAGTTATCATAGGATGATCCTTTACCTTATCTGGGAAGGGAATCTTCTCGATATAAGGTTCAGGTAAGATGTGATCAATAGTGCAATACCCTGCACTCCCAACAAGAACACAGTCAACAATATATTTATAAGGTGCATGGTACTTGTTCCATCCCCTTTTTGGAATTTCAATATAAGAAGCAAAAGCCCTAAAGCAATTCGTAATAACTTGTAAATCAAGACCATAAGCATTACTAATATTTTGAAAGTCATCAGTTCCCATAAAAGATTCAATGCATTCATAATCATAATTTACACCTGACTTTCTACCTTTGTCATTCTCCCATGCTTCAGCATTGTCTTGAATACGGTCCACAAGATCCCATTTAGCTTCTTCTTCCATGTGAGTGAATGATCCAGCACAAGAAGCATCCAATAAATCCTTATCATGTAGAGGGAGCCTTGCATAAAAGTTATTGATAATAATATTGTCGGGAAGCTCATGAATGGGACATTTGAGCATTAGTAACTTCAATCTCCCCCAAGCTTGAGCTGTACTCTCTCCATCAAGAGGCCAAAAGTTGTATATTTGATTCCGATCTTTATGAATCTCACTAGGAGGATAAAACTCTGAATAAAAGAGAGGCACTATTTCCTCCCATTCTAGAGCTTGACCATTCTTCAGCAGCTTATACCATTCCTCAGCTCTTCCTTTCAGTGATAATGAGAATAACTTCTTCTTAACTTGATCTGTAGTAATACCTGCACACTCGAACAACCCGCATAATTCGTGTATAAAGAGCAAATGATCACCGGGATGGACAGTTCCATCCCCAACATAATAGTTATCCATAACACGATCAATAATTCTTGTAGGTATTTTAAAAACATCATTCTCAGCAGGTTGTGGTTTATCTACTACCTTAGCAGTGGTAGTAGCATTACCAAATAAGAAACTCAGCGAATTATCCATAACAAAAATAAAGCAAATAACAGAAGTAAACAATACTCACATTAGATGTTTCCTTTACCAGTTCCACTTTCTAATACTGCTTCACTCCCCGGCAACGGCGCTAGAAAATAGTCTTGATGACCCACAAGTATACGGGCTGTATCGCAGTATTTTCGATAAGTAAGAGTGTCATGCCCAACGAGGAGCAGAAGATGCTGGCTAGTGGTATGGATCAGGAATTCTTTGCAAATACTTAGCAAATGGATTTTAGAGGTTTTTGATAAAGCAAGTAAACAAAGTACGAGTAAATAAAAGATAGTAGGAATGAATGCAGCAAGTGGCTCAATCCTTTATGCAACAAAGGACAAGCTGGTTGTATTACTTAAGATGACCAAACGTTCTCGAGGACACATGGGAAGACAGTCAAGTGCTTTCGCTTCATATAGTTGATTAATCTTCTTTAGCTTGCTAAGTCTTGTGTGGGTGAACCTATGCTAATGTACCGACCTTCCTAGGACTAATACATACTTGTGATTATACACCTTTCAAACATCCGTAAGTACAAGAAAGTAATTAAGGTAGAAACCTAACCACAACTTTAAACTCTAAGACCCTTACGTCCCCTGTGCAATGGTTTCCTAACGGGGGTTCAGGTTTCTATCACTCCGGCAACCGCTACAATTAGTAGCCAAATACACAATGCATTCCCCTAGGCCTATATAGGTGAAGTGTCATGTAGTCGACGTTCACATGATACCACTAGAAGAAGTACACCACAACTTAAATATCAAACTATTGAATCTTTCTCAACACAATTCCACTACTAACAACATGACTTCTCCCATGTCCTCAAGAACAAAACGAACTACTCACAAGACATCATATGGATCATGATCAGAGATGGAATAATGATGTATAACAATCTGAACATAAACAATAATTCAATGGTTCACTCAATAGCATCAACTACAAAGAGTAATCAACATCGGGAAAGTTTCCCCTATGAACTAAGGCAAGATTCAACCCAATTGCTACAGCAATATGGAGATGGTGATGAGGGTGCTAATGGTGATGGTGGTGGTGGTGATGATGATGATCCCGATGAAGTCCATCTTGATGGTGGTGTTGATGGCGACGATCTCCCCTCTCCGGGAAGGAATTCCCCTGGCAGAATTCTGTCTGCTGCATAGATCTTTCTCTCTCGGTGTTTTCCACCCCACAGATGCGGCGGAATCTTTCTGTGGTTGCTCCCCGAGTCTTAGGGTTTCGGGAGGAATATATACGCGAGAGGGGAGAGCCAGAGGTGGGCCAGGGTGGCCACACCACCCGGTGGCGCGGCCTAGGGTGGCCCGCACCAGGGGGTGGTGTGGGCCCCCTGTGGCCCATCTCCACTCCCTCTTCTGGCAACCTTCGTCTTCTGGAAAAATAGGATTTTCCATATATTTTCCTGGATTTTCTGATCTTCGTGAATTTTGCCTCCAAACAGCACCTTTTCCATCAGAATCCTGACTGCAGCGGTCCATGCTCCAAAAGTCATCAACCATGCAAAAATAGATGAAATGACATAAGTATCACCTCTCAATATGAAATATATCAATGAATAACAGTGAATTATGATATAGAATAGTGATGCAAAATGGACGTATCAGTGCACACTAAGGGGGAACACAATCGTTGGTAATTTTAACACGGATCATCTTATTAGGCTACCCTCGAGTATCTAATACTAGCACACAATAAGACATACAAACAATAACATTAAATGTAAATGCGATGTGATATGGTCCTTCATGTCGTGATCTCCATCCGTCGTCACCGGGTTCTGGCGACAGGGTTCCGGCGCCGTAGACACCAGGGTACCGGTGTCATTTCGGCGTGGTAGTCCGTCACCTCCGTGACTATATACTACTCTGTAACATAAGGTAATTACTTTACCTTTGCCACAACCATATCACAAAGCAACGGCCCCTGCAAAACAAAGTTAGACGCCTCTACTTTATCTTTGCATGTTTTACGTGGCTGAATGGGCTTTCGCACAAGAATCCTTCTTACCTACGAACTTTCAGCACAACGCTGATCAAGTAGTTGTCTCTACTACACCCCTTTCGGGGCCCTCTGTTGCAAATGGCATATCAACTAATGCGAGAGAGACAAACACCCCCCTAAGCCACTTTATACGGTACAAGCCGTATGTCAAGCATGGACCAGTCTCGCGAATGAACGTGTAAAGTCGATTGGGGGCCGCTTCATTAAGCATTACTGCGGTATGCACAAGTACACGTGGGTGGGTAACAACTAAAAGACCAACGCCCACACGCTACATCTCGTGTGTTCTACCCGTACTAGCATTACTACGCATAGATCTAGCTCTGATACCACTGTAGGGGTTCCGCGTATGAAAACAATAAATTTTACCCTATGCCCTGAACCCCTGAAGCTTCCAGGACCTATCTATTAGTAATACAGTAACGGGAGGGGCTTTTCACGAACTTACCCTCGAAGACCGAAAAGCGTTGTCAACGCTCAGGAGAGCATGGTTGATGTAGACGAGCCGAAGCCGACCTCAAGGTCGTGATGAAGTCCTTGCGCTCCTTGGCTCCAATGACTTGAGTGCCTCAAGTGTGACACCTCGCGGGGAGTTACACACGTCCGGTGCCTAACGATGACTCCCGCTTCCTCGATCCAGCAGCAGTTGCGGAAGTAGAGCTCCCGGATCCGAATCCCGCAGGGCGACGGCGCTCCGCTGTGCAGATGTCTCTCGCTCGTGCAGTCCAAACTTGGGACCACGGTCACAAGAGAGAGAGGGGGAGAGAGAAAATATCAATTAGAGGTCCTCCCAAAAGTGGGAAGACCTTTATTGATTATTGGTATATCTATCTTGGCCAAATACCCCACAATATATAGGGGGGAGGGGGTACACCCTCCCTCAAAGTCCCGGGGTGGGACTAAAGGAGAGGAGGGGGTGGGGAGGCTGCCGGCCAGCCCCTAGTGGGCCCCACACGGGGGGCTAGGCCCAGCTGGCAAGCCCCCTTGCCCCTTCTCCCTCTCTCCTTTCCCTAATGGGCCCTCTCCCTCCGAAAATTGGCCCATTAAGCATTTTGACCTTTAATTGATTTTCTATTTATTAAATAATTATGAATAAATGATTAAATCAACATTTAACATTCATTCACACATTATTAAATCGCCGTGGCTATGGAACACCTTCCACTTCCACTCCAGACATCTTCCGGACTTTATAACCACCTTCCACTTCCGAGTACCTGAACACACCTTTATAACCACCATTTTACTAGATGGCGTTTGATGCTATCTAAGCACTCTCGGGAGACAGTGATTGATATAGCATCACGGTCTAAGGAATAGTCTATGAGGATCCATTTCTAATCATCGTAACTTGAACTTCGTGTCATGATCGGGTCACTATGTTTAGGTTGGGTATTGGTTCATCATCTCATTCTCAGAATGAAATGACCTCATTTCCAACTGGCATAAATGCCACATGATCAGGAAACATGATCATTTGTTGACCAATGAACCAGTGACTAGAGTTTCACTAGGAACCCCTGGTTGTTTGTATCACACGTGTATTGACGTGTCCACTCAATATAGTTATAGCATGATATAAAAATTAATCATAAACTATATGAAATATGATAATAGTCCTTACTACTATTTGTCTCTAGGGCATATTTCCAACAGAAAGAACCCTATAATAAGATGTTCACGACAAGGCTCATAGAAAGCCAAGTGTAAGGTCACCTCTAAATAACTACTACGATGTCTGAGAGCAATCACCCATACAAACCACCGCAATTAAGGATTTCCCCATGGATATCATAATTAGCTTAGGAAGTCCCTCTTTAATCCCTCTTTGACCGTGTAGGTTACAAGCCGGCGCCAATCTGTCACGGGGCATTCCGGATACGCTTCCAAGACACGTCCAAAGGGTTTCTCCCTTCCTTTAGTCCCGAAGGAAAATGATATGCGGCTGACTATGCATACCATCTAAAGAGAGAGATCAAACACAAATCATAATTATATCATAGACAAGAAAATCATACGGACACAAGAATAGATCATCTTTATTACAAGTTCATAATTGTGCTAGAGTTTCTCCATCTCCCCAAGAACAAAGGAACTACTCACTCATGAAAGCAATCAACAACATCATCATAATCAAATGAATGGATTAAAGTACGGGGGTAGATTTAATGCAAACCACAATTGGATCTGGAATTACAAAGAAATCTAATAGATGCAGGATGGAGTAATCGTGGTGATTAAGATCCAGCGGTTGATGATGAAGGGGATGATGCGTTGTCCTCCAATGATCCGTGGATCAGCAGGGATTTTACCCCGGCCAAGTTCCTCCTTCAGATCCCTCCCGGATGTGATGTTTCATGGTTTCTGGTGGCTGTGAATGTCGGATCTCCCCCTTATCTTCGCCAGAGAGAAATATTTGATGAGGCGGTCGTGATGGTGCCTGGTACGGGCGAACAGTACGGGCAGGCTCCGCCCATACTAGTGGTCATTAACTGTGTTGATTCATCCTTTGCGATTGGTATTCTTCCAGGAGCGAAGGAAAATTCATAAAATGACTTTTATAACTTAGAGATATCATATAATTACACAATATAACAGCTCTAATTGATATGTTCATATATGACTCCATGATTTTGGATCCTGTTGAAAGAAGAACGAAATAGCGCGCGTAGGCGCGGTGAAATACAAAAATCCCTACTCTATTTATGCAAAAACAAAAGGTAAATATGCTTCAATTTTGGATGCATCAGAAACCCTTAGAAAAAGCTGTTGAATATATAAGCAAATTCGCATATGATTTAATTCGAATAAACAATTGATAAATCATGACTACATAAGAAACGGGTAAAGCAAATATGCAAACCAGTATAGAAGATGAACCAATCGTATCTAGACATGAAGAACCATCTACCATAGAAACTAGAACTAGAGATTGAAACAGGAGAGACAGTAATACGTACGGTCCAGCATTGGCCGCATCAGCAAAAGCAGCGGCATATGTAGCATCAGCACCAGCATTGGTGTTCTCACCCATGTTGAGGCCACCGAAGAGGTTGTGGAAGTCCGGGAAGAAGTCGTCGCTTGGAAACTCGTCGTCGGACGACGTCATGCTGCCAGTAGTCGCGCGTAAGCTCTCCCCAAAAACCTGATTGCCCCTCACCCGTACAGGTCTACGAGAGGAAGGGTTCCGGAGGCCCACTGTCCTATCGGTCGGTGCACGCCGAATGACGAGATGAGGAAGATAGAGTAAGCATTGATTTCCTAAACAACAATAAGCTCGACGAGATTCCCGTGGCGCGGTGCGTCATGACGTGCATGATGAGGCGGGCGGCGGAGGAGGAGGAGTGCGTGAGGTATCTCTCTCTTCTCACTGTCTTACAAGGACTAGAATAGCCCCTTTCAAACCACTCCAATCCTCTCTCATCTAGAAATGTGGGACTAAACTTTAGTCCCACCCCTTGCCATACCCACATGGGCCAAGAGAATTTCAAAATTTGTATTGGGCTATAGGCTAAGGCCTAAGACCAAATTCCAGCAATCCCCTACAAAGTCTCATTGGCACATTTGAATACCATTATTCCAGAACATTGTTTATATACCAGTGCATGGTGGAGACTGTTAAGTTGAACTTTCAGTAAGAACTTTATATTACACTAGTTTGCGACTTGAATAGTGGAGTATGCCTTAAACTATAAGTTTTCTGCGCACTAGCTTCACACAAAGCCTAGACCGATACAGGGCTACCACGAGGCTTCCTCGCAGTGTGTAGCTTATACATCATACTCTAGGGCCTTTCATGAGTTTACTAGAGAGCAGCCAATTCTCACAGATTGCAACGTTTAATAGTAAAACTCATATAGGTGTGTTCTTCTGAAGATGTTCTATAGGATAACATCTTTACTTGAATAAGCCACTTAGAACACATTAAGATAAATATCAAGCCGCCATGCAGATTAGGAGAGTATTGCATATTCACTGAGAGGTAAATTCAATGTAGGGATACTCTCCTCTCAGTTGACCAATAGCTTGTCTACCAACTCTAATTCACGGGATCTCCGATCATATAGAGTGGGTTATCACTGTGGATAACTCATAGTGTGGGTATCAAACCCATCTCCCTCGATGCATTCTCTATCAAATTTCTTGATAGATCCTTTGTGAAGGGATCTGCCAAGTTTCTAGATGTTTTAATATAATCCAACGCAATAACTCTAGAGTTTCTCGTTTTCCTCACAAATTTCAATCTCCTCTTCACATGCCTTGATGACTTCATATTATCCTTAGAACTGTTTATTTTGATGATCATAGTTTGATTATCACAGCTCACGAAGCCACCCTGCTTCAACAGTGGTTGTGTCTAATGTTGTGAGTTATGCTTCCATTGTTTACATTGTTAGGATGGTCTACTTGCAAGACTTCTAGGAAACAGTGCCACCACCAAGTCTAAACAAATAGCCACTCATGGCCTTACTCTCATCCGCATCAGATATCCAGTTTGAGTCACTATAACCCTCAAGTATGCTTGGATACCCAGTATAGTGAACACCATAACTCGCAATGCCTTTCAAATAGCGCAACACTCTCTCAAGAGCATGCCAATGAACATCTCCAGGTCTCGACACAAATCAAGCCAATTTGCTTACAGTAAAAAGAGATGTGAGGCCTCGTGGCGCTGGCTAAAGACATAAGCGAGCCAATGATTTGAGAATATCTCTATTAATCTCTAGCAGCTCCTTTGTTCTTTCGAATTAGCACACTAGGATCATAAGGAGTTGAAGAAGACTTGCAGGCGCTATACCCTAAATGACTCGATATCTTTTCCACATTGTGGGACTAAAGCAATGTAATCCCACCATTGTCATCCTTAAGAAGCTTGATGTTCAAGATTACATCAGCTACTCCTAAGTCCTTCATCTCAAAGCAACGAGATAGGAACACTTTGACCTCCTTAATAACAGTAAGGCTGGTCCCAAATATCAATATGTCATCAACATAGAGACAAAGGATAACTCCCTCGCCCCCACCATGGTGATAGTATACACACTTGTCAACTTCGTTTACAGCAAAGCCTTCAGCAGTTAAGGTTCTTTCAAACTTCTCATGCCACTGCTTAGGTGCTTTCTTAAGACCATACAAACACTTCAATAACCTACACACATTTTCTTCCTAACCATCTACTACAAATCCATCAGGCTGCTCCAAATAGATTTCCTCATTGAGCTCTCCCTTTTGGAAAGTTATCTTAATATCCATTTGATGAACGAGAAGACCATGAGGAAAGTAGTACTCAAATAGTGGTAAGTCAAGCTATATGTGAGTATGTATGAAACAACTCTTCACATTCTATCTGAGTATAACCCTGTGTTGGGTCCGCAACATAGAAAACAAAAATAATTCCTATGATGAGAACTACACGCCAAGACCTATCTACTAGGTACAGAGAAACGGGTGGACATACATCCATCGAGAACTTACCCTCGAAGACAACGAGTTTTGTTAACAAGTAGGAACTCGTGGTTGATGTAGTTGTACACTTGCCGATCTCAAGATCGTGTGGAAGTCCGAGCGCCGCAACTCAGCAACGCATCCGTACTCGCACACACGTTCAAGCCACCGGACAACCTCCACCTCCTCGCTCCAGCGATCCAGCGGAAGCAGCAACTCCTTCCAGACGAAATGCCACCAGGAACATGTATCTCGCTAATCCGAGACCATGGGGGAATAATTCTAGACGGGGAGAGAGATCCTTCACAAGGAGGTGTAAGGAAGCAGCAGGAAGAGGGGGGCCTTTTATAGGAGGAGGGGGTGCCCCTCCCCATGGCCGGAGCATGGAGGAGGTGCCTCTTCACCTCCTCCATTCATGTGGTGGTAACCCTCCACATTAAAATGCCTCTTCACATTCCCTTTTAAAGTCCCCACTTTAAATGCATTAAAATTCTCTAAGTTTAATGCTCTCTCATTTAATAAAACTCTTTTTATTAAATTTATTAGGAATTTTGTTAATTACTTTAATTAACAAACATTCACATATAACCCCTTGCAATATTTCAATATCACATGCAGAACCACTTTCTGCAATTTCACCCGAAACAATTTCTGGTTTATATCAAAACAATTCCTGCGCTTTGCAATTCTTTCGTCTGAAACATATGTGCTCCAAAATGGTGTCCGGTAACTCTTAAGTGTGTCACCCTACGGTTTACGAATAATGCAGACATGATTGAGACTCCTCTTAGATCAATAATCAGAAGCGGGACCTGGAGATCCATACTGACTCCTGCATATTCAACGTTAACTTCTATGATCGTGAGAACCTTTAACGCTAGTAATTTAATCCCTTTGTCTCATGATATAATACATGTCCGAGATTCGATCATTGGTATCCAAATACCTAGTTTGATCTCGTTACCGACATGCACTCTTTTCTTGTTCCCGTGATATAACATTCTAGTGATCACATCACTTGCTTGCAAGCTATCTCAATGTGATATCACAAAGAGGGCCTAGAGTATATCTATCCGTCATCGGGATTGACAAATTCCACTATTGATCCATGAGCCTCAACATAACACCTTCATAGCACTGAACCCATCTTTATAGTCACCCAGTTAGGGTGTGACGTTTGATGTTATCAAGATACTCTTCCGGTGTTAGCAATTAACATGATCTCATGGTCTAAGGATAAAAATTACTTCGTATGATGTTATAGCAATGTAAACATAATGACTTGATCGTAATGCTATACTTCGGATGAATGTTCATCACATCATTTCACAAATGATGTGACCTTGTTATTAACAACATCCAATGTCCATGATCAGGAAACCTTGATCATCTTGTTAATCAACAAACTAGTCTATAAGAGAGGCATAACTAGGAACCCTTTTTGTTTATTAAACACACATGTATTGACGTTTCCGATCAATACAATTATAGCATGCAAAATAAACATTTATCATAAACAAGGAATAATATAATAACCACTTTATTATTGCCTCTCGAGCATATTCCCTTCACCTTGGCCACAAGTCATGCCTTGAACTTTTCAATAGTACCATCAAGACTAAGCTTATTCTTGAACACCCACTTACATCCTACAGGTTTTCACCCATAAGGACGGGCATTAACCTCCCAATTTCCATTAGCTAGGATGGAATCCATCTCGCTACGAATAACTTCTTTCCAGTAGTCAGTATCCTGAGATGCATAAGCTTCTGAAATAGAAGTGGGAGTATCATCCATAAGCTACACAATGAAATCATGACCAAAAGACTTTGAAGTCCTTTGTCTCTTTCTCCTTTTGGGATCTTCATTTTCGTTCTCCACATGATAAACTAGGCATCTCCTGATTTGATGAGCTAGACGTGTCTTACATGGGAAAGATGTCCTCAAAGAAAGTCGCATCATTCGACTCCATAATTGTACCAACATGCACATCGGATACCTCATATTTCACTATCAAAAATCTATAGCCACTGCTATGAAATGCACATCTCAGAAAAACACAATCCACGGTTTTTGGTTCAAGCTTGTGCTTCTTGGGTATCAGCACATTCACTTTCCCCAAATAGCCCCAAGTCCGTAAGTAGGATAGTTTCAACCTTTTCCTTTTACATTCCTCAAATGGACTAATGGTTGTCTTCTTTGTGGGAACAAGGTTTAGGACATGACACACGATCATTATCGCCTCCCCGCACCATACCTTGGATAGACCCGATGTATCTAACATGGAATTAACCAAATCAGTTAGAGTATGGTTCTTTCTTTCAGCCACCCCATTTGACTGAGGTGATTAGGGAGGCGTCCTCTCATGGATAGTACCATGCTCCGCACAAAAATAATCAAATTTGTTGGAAAAATACTCTCCACCATGATCAGACCTAAGCCGCTTAATCTTTCGATCAAGTTGGTTTTCTAATTCAGCTTTACTGATTTTGAAGTGATTAAAAGCTTCATATTTAGATTTCATAGGTTACACATAACAATATCGAGTGGAGACATCAATTAAAGTCATGAAGTATCTCTTTCCACCTTTTGTCAATTCACCATTCATTTCACAAAGATCTGAATGTATGAGTTCTAGTGGAGCCAGATCCCGTACCTCGGCAGTCTTGGGAGACTTGCGAGGTTTCTTAGCTTGCACACACACTTGACACTTGCAACTCTTGATAGTAGTAAATTTCAGAATTAAATTCATATTAGCTAGCCGCGTCATGCACCCAAAATTAATATGACAAAGTCGTGAATGTCAAATATTGGACTCACTAGCATTTATACCATGATTAATAATTTGAGTACATAAGTCCGACAATGATAAGCGGAATAAGCCTCCGCACTCATAACCCTTTCCAAAAAAATGTCCACACTTAGAAATTACAGTTTTATTGGACTCAAAAATCAATGTAAAACCATCTCCACATAAAAGCGATCCGCTGACAAGAATCTTATTGATGGAGGAAACCTGATGCATATTCTTCAGCTGGACGGTCTTTCTCGAAGTAAACTTCAGATTTACCATACTAACACCATGAACAGAAGCATGTGAGCCATTTCCCATCAGCACGGAGCAAGTCCTTGTGACCTGATAAGAAGAAAACATGGAAACATCAGAACATACATGTGATTTGCACCCGTATCTATCCACCAATCAGGAGTACTGAAAGGACTATAGGAAAAATACCATACCCAATGTCCTTCATCTCAGTATCAACCATAACAACATTTTCGGTTTTGCCGATGTTCCCACACTTGTCAAAGCAATTCGGGAAATTAGGAGCCCAATGATCAGGCTCACCACAAACGTGGAAAGCCCATTTCTTCTTATTAGTCTTCTTCTTGAAGTTGGTAGAGTGCGGGGCTTTGTTCTTACCATCAAACTTGCCTTTGCCTTCAGATTTGTTTTTGTTTTTTAACTTGTGGGATTGGAAGTTTTTCTTGTGTACTACATTGGCACTAGAATCTCCCTCAAAACCTCGAGCGCGTGTGTCCTTTGCTCTCGCCTTTTCTTCCACATGGAGAGACACAATGAGATCCAAGACAGATAACTCTTGTCTCTTATGTTTTAGAAAAGTAGCAAAGTTTCTCCACGAGGGAGGAAGCTTGGCAATTATGCCACTGACCACAAAATTGTCTGGTAAGGTAAGCTTAAACTGCTCAAGTTCTTTGGCAAGTGATTGTATCTCGTGAGCTTGCTCGATAATGGAGCGCTCACCAATCATCTTGTAGTCATAATATTGCTCCATGACATACAAGTCAGTGCCAGCATCCGAGATCACAAATTTGGCCTCGAGTGCATCCCACGCATCCTTACCATGCTCAAACATCATGTACGGGTCAACAATATTGTCCCCAAGAATACTAAAGAGAGTCGCCTTAAACATGGCATCAAATTTCTCATAGGCTTCCTCCTGAGGAGGAGAAAGATCACCCTTAGGTTTTCCAAGAGTGGCGCTATAGCAGTTCAGGTTTCGAAACCAGAGAAATGCTCTCGTGCTCCATCTCTTTTAGTTCGAACCATCAAAGAGAGGCGGCCTAGTAGCAACGGCAACACCAGTTGAATTCACTTGCCTATAATCAGGTTTTTGAATTGTTAAATATATAAGCAAATTAGCATATGATTTAATTCGAATAAACAATTGATAAATTATGACTAAATAAGAAAAAGGTAAAGTAAACATGCAAACCAGTATAGCAGATGAACCAATCGTATCTAAACAGGACGAACCGATTGCATCTACCAAACAAATTAGAACTAGAAATTCTAGTAGAGATTAAAACAAGAGAGACAGTAATACGTAAGATCCAATGTTGGCCACAATAGTAGCACCACTACTGTTGGTGCTGTCACCCATGTTGAGGCTGCCAAAGAGGTTGTGGAACTCCAGGAAGAAGTCGTCACTTGGAAACTCGTCGCTGGACGACGTCGTGCTGCCAGTAGTCGCGCATAAGCGCTTCCCAAAAACTTGATTACTCCTCACCCGTATAGGTCTACGAGAGGCAGGGTTCCGGAGGCCTACTGTCTCGTCGGTCGGTGCACACCGAAGGACTGGATGAGGAAGAAGAATGCGGTGGCGCAAGGTTTTGGAAAGAGGCGGTCACATACGTGTCTCGTACGTGTGGCTAGGGTTTGTGTCCGAGTTTATATAGTGCGGCCAGGAAGATCGTGGGTGCAGCCCATGCCCGAGCAAGTCACGATCCAGAAAATATGGAACGAAAATGGCTGCACTAATGCGTTCGTTAATGACTCGTAATTAATAAGACAACTAATTTCCTGAACAGCAAAAATATAAACTCGGCTTGGAAAGATTCCCGCAACCCGTGGCGCGTCGTGACGTGCGTGATGAGGTGAGACGGGCGATAGAGGAGGAGGAGTGCGCGATGGCTCTCTCTCTTCTCGCTCTCTTATAAGGACTATAACAACCCCCCTTAAAACCACTCCAATCCTCTCTCAACTAGCAATGTAGGACGAAATTTTAGTCCTAGTCCTTGCCATACCCACATGGGCTAGGATAATCTCATAATTTGTATTGGGCTATGGGCTAAGGCCTAAGGCAAAATTCAAGCAAAAGCAACACTATTTTGAACTCTACACTTTGTATGTGATCTCGTAAAACCTCTCCGAATCATCTTTCTCATCTCTATTTGTAGATGTCCACCATCAACGAATCCATCAAGGAAGACGACCACAAGACAATGGGTTTTTGGATGTTTACCAACTCAGAACATCATACGTTATTTTTCGACTCAGCAAGAAGTGTTACATGGAGATTCATTGAAAAACTTGGAGAATCGAAATACTTAGGTATAGACTGCACAACACTAAGAAGGCCTGAAGTAGGAGAAGAAGAATACTCATGGCGTGGAGGCTAAGGAAACTCAATTTAGAAGAAACGTTGTAGACATGACCTTAGATCTATGTGATCAAGATGACATGATTTCTTCCCAAGGACATATTGATTTCATTCCTGATGCAGTAGCTATGGAGAATGATTGAGCAATCTCAATTGAGCCCTATAGTTGGACCACCATACTAGTTGTTTCGTTTAAATAATCGACTTTGTGATCGTTTATTGATCATACCAACATATATTGTATGGCAATCATATTTTGTTTGCTCAGTTATGCTTAAACCATGTTGCGTGAGTCATGGATGTATGATTGAGTTTGCTTGTATACTGATTTGTGTGATCTATCATGTATG
This sequence comes from Avena eriantha, assembly GCA_910589775.1. Taxonomy (NCBI): domain Eukaryota; kingdom Viridiplantae; phylum Streptophyta; class Magnoliopsida; order Poales; family Poaceae; genus Avena; species Avena eriantha. The sequence goes on from OU342741.1 coordinate 95,130,082, forward strand.
GTTATAATTATTTTCCTAGATAACTTTTGTGTATTGTAATCCCAATCCAACCCAAGCAGATGACTTCTCCAAGACACCACAACTCCATCATCAATGATGGCAACAACATCCCCAAGATGCTCATTACAATACAACTGTTAGCAGCACCAGGAATCAACGAGGACACGAGGAGGACCAACGTCGTATTACACATCTCGTCAACCACCCACTAGACACCGACTATCGTCAGAATGTTGTCTGCGTCGACATCCGAGCCCGTCGCCATCATATCCTCCACCACCGAAGAGCAAGCTTCAAGGTGATCCAAAGCTTCTCTCTCTGCCGTTCCATCACACATCAGCGTCCATGGTTAGAAGTAGCCGAGTTGAGCCATGAGTCGCACCACAAAACCGAGCTGCCAGCTAAGCCCAAGCCCAGTAAATCTCAACCGTGCATTTTACTTAGATCCTACGGTTTGCATTCAATCTCACAATGAAGCGGTATCATCCAATCAGTAACTTCCACTTGTCCGCCACGTTGGATATTAATTATGTTAAATAGAGGAATAAAAAGAAAAAAGATTTAACTTTCAAATTCCATAAATTTTTAAACATAGATCATAAAATACAAACTTTATGATCCTGGATTCAGAAAATTATGTAGATTATTGTAGATCCATTTGTTTGCACTTTTGCATCTTTCTAGATCAAAATTTTGAAAAAAACCCCGTTTAGTGTACTTTAGCTATAAATATTGTTATATAAAATATTTCGGGGTAATTCTTTCAGGTATGGGTTGTATTTGAAACCCTCTATACAACAGTATCATAATTAAGTTTTAGTTTTGGTTATATAATTTTGTAGCAATTATTGGTTAAGTATGGCCTATTTTAGTGATAGAAAATGTCTCGGTTAATCCTCTTGCACTAAAGTTGATACACCTATTGTCCTGCATATATTAGGTGTCTATTTAGCCTTTTTAATGTTTAGAGGACTAATAGAGTAGTGTGTGATAATATTTTGTCATATTGCATTCATGTATACATACATATTTTTGTACTGATCTTGCATGCTGTTTTGTTTAATTGGTGATGTGTAGATTGTGTGGAGTGTGAAACTTATTGTTGCAAAGAGTGCACCTAATTATCCTACTACAAAGGCAAGCAATACTTTGGTCATCAAATTTCCTATTATTTCTATTATGCATTAGTGATATTTTTGTAGTATGCATGATAGGACTATTATGTTATATTGCTATGATATGAAAATCCTATTAGTATCTTCCTTAAATATTGACTAGGAGTAGGAGACATCATAAGAGTAGAATTTTTAGTCATGTTATTTAGTTATGGTGGGTGGAAATCATGTTATGATATTGCTAAGGAAAGTATATGTTTTGTATGATGAAAACAACTTAATGTTAATGAATCACTGGGTGTAATGGTACTTGTATGGATTATATAGAGTGGTTACTCATGGCCCATATATATGGTTTATCTTGGTGTATCGCAATTGTGGATGGCCACCTAGGAAAAAAGAGATTGGAGACATTAATGTCACAAAGCTTCCAGTGCAGCCACTTGGCATATGGGCCCTTCGTTGGCCGACTAAGTTTTGAGAACTCAGACAGATGAACATAAGGTGGTAGTGATGATAGGATGAACGCGTATGTGGTGGTTTGAGGGATTGCTTCTCAAAGTATTATCTTGTCTTTCTATCTTCCATGCTACACCTAAGTAGTATGTAATTCGAGTCTTGTGGGAAAAGTCCACAACCTCTCAAGAGTGTCAAACTTTGTACTTAGTCGTGTCTTCAGTTATGGATAACTTATGAGTCCCAAGACATTGAAACAGTTCAAGAATCTCATCACACCAATTCCCTAAGTGAAAACTTCATGGGTGAACAAGGGAAGCACCTAGAGGGTATCCAGTGTGCCAAGTATGATGATGTGTTGATAAAACTATTTTGTAACTGATAGGGAAAACTTTATTTTTGCAAAGATCAGCCAAAACTCCACTTAGCCAAATGTTCATGTAGAAGATAGGCTCTGCTATATAAAATTTGGCATCACTTGCCAATACATTCAATATACTGACCCTCTATGCCTGTAACTTACCATGCTGTAGGTTACTCTGTCGATGAGTGTCGTACGATGAGTAGGGTTACGAGTCTACACTCGTCATGTTTTTCCGTGGTACATGAAGATGAAGGAATCCATGGTTTATTGTTATATTGGTTGCTTTGTAATAAGATAGTCTTTGCCTATACAAGTCGTAATGAACTATTTGTATTCTGAATTATGTGATGTAATAAGACATTTGTATCTTGATATTACATCTTAAACTATGTGTTCTAGTTAATTGATCCATTAACTAGCACCGTAATCATAGGAATTCGAACATTACCGGGAGGTCATCACACAACTACATACACAAGCACAAACCAAAGGTGCACCTCCGCCCTCACCCCTCCATCACCAGAGTCGGGAAAAGCTTGTCGTAGTAGATGAACGGGACTTCATAGTGCTAAGACCCTAAAGGATCAGTGCACCAGAGCAGAAACCATCTCCGAATATGACAACCATATATCAGAAGAGACTAATCTCAAACCACACCAACGAATACGAAAACGGTCGGATCCCAGGAGATTTGTCGGCATACGACTCCACACACCCTTCACGGGCGCTAGATCGACAGCCGGAGAGATGATAGAGCGGGAAAGATCTTATTCTGACTTTAGGATGTAGCCTCCGCCTCAACATCCCGAAAAGGACACTGAAATTAGTCTAACAAAAGAACATGAACCTTCCCGTCGGTGTGAGGCTATGGTTTCGACACCTCCAAGGACACAAGGACACCAAAAGCGGAGCAAACCAACGGCGACGCGGCGAGAGGGACAAAACCCTAGATAGGGTTCTAATATCACCATCGCCTCTCTCGTGCCTTAGGCATGTACCGGTTCGGTAATGGAAAGTTTCCAACTATGAATGCTACTTCTTGACTAGGAAATGTCACTCCCTTGATGCTATTTTAACTTAGATGTGGACAAATGATGTTAACGAGTATTTTTTATTATTGTAAAAATATTTCAGATTATATTTATAATGTTTATAAATGTGATAGAAACAATAAGTTGTAGTAAGACATAAATTATCCGGATATTCACTTCGACTCGCAGGTGTAAATGCACCCATAGAAAATATTTTTCGAAATGTCAAAAAATTCGAAAAAAATCCACATATACATTCGAACATTTTATGTTAGTTCACCAGTTTTCGAGATAAAAGAATATTTTATTTATCGTGTATAACAACACAGAATATGTCACAAGAATACGACTATTCACGTGTCATTTTTCTTATTTTTTATACATGACACATAAAATGTTCTTTCATCCCGAAGACTTCTGAACCAACATAATCGAATATATATGTAGAATTGTTTCTCAATTTTTTGAATTTGCAAAATATGTTTTCTCATAACGGGTGCATTTGCACCTACGAGCCGAATTGCCGCCTCAAATTAGCTGTATACCCCTATGTTTCAAAATATAAGATGTTTTAGTTTTGTGAAAAGAGTATATCTACACCCCTTTTAGTGTGTAAGTTTGGAATGAACCTATATACTAAAAGTAGTCTAAGGCCCAGTTCTTTTGGCGGCTTCTTGGAGAAGCTGCCCTACCTGGGGAAGCCGGTTAAAAAAATTACGAGGCTTTTAAAGTGGTTAAGGCAGAACTAATTTAGAAGCCTCACAAAATTTTAAAACCGGCTTTCCTAGGAAGCTGGGTGTAGGGAGCTTCTTGAAGAAGTCACCAAAAGAACTAGGCCTAAATACACTCGTTTCACAAATCGAAAACATCTTATCTATACCTAATAATAAAGGACGGATTGTTTCTTCCAGTCAAACACTTTTTTAGACCCTTTTACCCTCTCACCAAAGTACATAATACATCCTGAGACCACAATACCGATTCATTATTGTTTAAACAAGCCCATACCCCATAGGCCCCGCGACCTGTGTGCACGCGCAACGCATACCAAAACACGGTCCAACAGATTCCCTTGATTTCCCCGGCCTAGAGAAATAGTACCACCCTGCTCCCTTACAATAAATTCGACCAACTTATATACTTTCGGGATCACCTGTCGACAAGCCAAGCAACAGGATTTGGGTGAGATAGAACAGAATAACGCAGAAATTAACGAGGCAAGCAAAAGAAGCAACAGAAGGCATCCTCGACAGCGTGGATGGCCGGTGCAACAGAGCGCTGAGGCTGTCACGCTGGCGGAGGCCGTAAACGTGAGTGGCTAACGACCCGAAGTTGTTCCACATGGATCTGAAAAAGCTAGCTGTACGTCCATTAAAAACCGGATGTTGGAGATCCGTTGCGTCCGCCCTCGGGCCAGGGAGGAGAGAGACGAGGGGAACATAAGGTGCTCAGGGCGAGGGGTCTAGGCGGCGGGATGCATGCGGCGGGGGCTGGAGGCGCGCGTTGGTCACGAGCTCCTGGAGACGCTGTTGGTCATCGGGGATGGTAGAGCTACGGGAGGAAGAAGAGGACTCTAGACTGGATTGCTTTGGAATGCTAAAGCCTGTGGGGGTCACTGCAAAATAACCCAAGGAAACTCAGCGAGGTGTTTATTATTGTGAGCGATGTGCTCGTTTGACTTCCGTGTGTGCATCTAAAAAAAAACGTACGTGTGTGTGCTGGCTATGTGCCTCTTTCATGCCAAGAGCTATACAGATGTAACAAATCCCGATTCCTCTAGCTAACTCACACCCATTAAAATATACTCCTTTTAAAATATAATGTTTTAGTATTTAAAAAAATCTAGATCTTTCTATTGTGTAGATTTAGAATGAACCTACTTATTAAAAGAGATCTAGATACATTTATTTCATACAAAAGCTGAAACATCTTATATTTTTAAATCACAACTTTGGGTATTTCCGATTGTACTTCAATCGCTAGAAAGGCAACACACTGTGAGTATATAATTGATAGTAAATTCATGTATCCGTGCTGTTCCATATTTACTTCACATCTTTAAGGACAAAGATATAGAAAGCATCGTTGCTGCTGCTCTTTTCCATCAGTCTAATAGGAAGCAAGAAATACTTGGTGGTTGTATCTCTGTGCATGATCATGGCATATCTGAAAAACAGGTCAGCAGCTCCTCTGCAGCACAAGATCAGTCAAATGAGCACAAGTCAAGTCCTGGTCTTCTGCGCATTTGCGATGCTTGTCTTATCATCTGCCGGGGAAACACAACGAGGTAAATAAGACTGCATAATTCTTTTCGATAAATTGACACGCCCCCCTAGATGTTGTCAAAATAGAGAGTAGAATAGATCATCTATATTTTGCGGTGCATCTATTAGGCACACAGTTCCTAAGTTCTATTAACTTGAAGGTCTGATACGGACGGACAACATTTGACAGTAGACATGCTTTATTTTTTTACCTTTTGTACTATATTCTTGTTAACAATTGCAAACCTATTTTATAAGTTAAAACAGTGGTTTGATTATGGCCATGATCTTTTTTAACCGTAGCAACGCACGGGCATTTAGCTAGTATTATAAAACGGATGGAGTAGTAATAATAGTTATAAAAAATCTGTAACAAAAAACATATCAGCCTTGTTGGACCTGGGCTGGAATCGGGGCGGTTCAGGCAACGGTTCCGTATTGGCCGCTATGAGCTGGACTTGAATCCTAGCCCAAGTCTTTCAAACAGAAAGGGCGTGTCTTTCCAGCACAGCCCAAATAAATTCTCTTCGTTTTGTTCTTCGAGGGTTCTCCGGGTTCTTCTTGTGGGACCGGTCCTCCTTTTTTCCTTCTTGAGTTTCGACGACGCCCACCAGCTCAGCCTCCGTTCGCCTCGCACGAGCTCGCAGCCGCCGCGCGTGACTCCCGGAGCTTCCGCGGCGTGCCCATGGCAACGCAAGGCAAGACCCCAACGCTGGCCGAGGTAAGATGTAAGAAGCAATGCTTTCCCGCGTTCGCAGCTTGCCTCTTATTAGTTTCAGGGTTTTCGTCCTATGGCGCGGCCAGATCCTGCTATTTTTTATTTGTATCACTTCGTGCCGGATTTAGAGCGTGGGATGGTATTAGAATTCGCACTAGTAGGTTTAGGGTCAAGAACTCAAGACTCATGATGCTACGTCTGATTCTGGTGGCACCTGTGTCCTGTCTCCTGTCACTGTTTGGTAGATGTTGAAACTGTCATCTCTGGGTTTGTTTATCGTGCAACTGAAGGCACAACTCAATACAATTTTGCAGAGTTTCGTAGGTTCAACAGGGAGAAGTGTTATTGTGTTCAGACTACAGCAATGTGTAGTTGACTAGGTACTGGATTTGGTTTGATGATATTCCTTGCACTTTTGTGTGCTGTATATGATTTGCTTGTGTCATATTGTTTCTGTACTGACAAGCATACGTGAGTATGTGATCTTGCCCCTGTGGAAGTAGTGGTTACAGTTAAACCTTTTTGTCCAATGTATAGCTTGTGAAGTTTGGAGGTGTTTGCGTCTGTTCCTTCCTCCAGCACAAGTTGGTGTAGTGTTTGAGCTCATGTTCGTCATCTGCTTGCTTTGACTTAGATCCTTATTACAAATTTGCTTTCCTCGGAGTTGGATACCGTGCTGGATTGTTGACATCTCTATTCTTGCGTGCTTGTTTCATGAACCCAAACTAACTTCTCTGTGGCTAGTTGCTCCTACTGGAATTAATCTTTTATTATACTCCAGGGCGTGGTCTGGAAATTTGAAATACACCTCTTTTTGCAGGAAGCACCAGCTGATGGGACCGCTGCTGTTGTTCAGGGAAAGGGTGAAACTCCTGAGGGGACAGAGCCTGAAGAAACCAACTCCGCTGAAGAGGAAAACAATGAGGGTGCTGACGAAACAACTGATGAGATACAAGAGATTCCTGTATGATTTTATTTACTGCCTACTGCCGAGTATTTGCATCTATAAGTAGCTCTAAACATATATTGATATACAGATTGAGACAGCTCCAGCAGATTATCGTTTTCCTACAACAAATCAAACAAGACATTGCTTCACGCGCTATGTAGAATACCATAGGTATGGTCTGGCCTTTTTGCCTGTTGGAAATGATACAGCATTGGTGTATTTGGGTCATTGGCAAGAACTATTGTTTTGTGACAGGTGCATAGCTGCAAAAGGAGAGGACGCGCCTGAGTGTGGAAAGTTTGCAAAATACTATCGGTCACTATGCCCAGGTGAATGGGTATGTATTCTTGTTTCATGCCCCTTTTGTTTAACTGTTGTTACTGTTCAGTTCTTCCTGATTTGATAAAATAGTATTTCTGTGGTATATGCAGCATCGGCAAGTTTGTTTCTGTTGTTTCCCCACTGACCTCGGACTTACCTAGCCGATGGTGTATTTTCTATGGACTTAGATTAGACCCTGAAACCTGCCTTATGAAGTTATATAGTGTTTATCTTTTAATAACTCCGTCTTTCTTGTTTCAAGCTTATTTTTTCCTCTTGTGCTTTATAGTCATAAATACTACTGTATTTATTATGGTCAAGAATTGATGGTAATAGAGCAACAAATTGACCTTTGTTCACCTGCTGTAGTGGTTTTAGTTGAGTTGGCAGGTTGATTTTGTAGTTTGAGCGAGATTTGGAACTAAAAAACCTTGCAATTTAATTTTGCTCAGATGGTTACCATAAGAAGAATTGTTTATGTTGTGTTTGCTGGTTGGTGGCCTTTGGCTTGCATATGCTATTTAAAATGATGAGTAGATCTCAAGCTTTACTCGTATCGCTTCTGGTTATAATATAACAGAGTTTTTCTCAACTTGACTCGTGTTTTATTCAGGTTGACCGTTGGAACGAACAACGTGAGAATGGCACGTTCCCTGGACCCTTGTAGGCTGTATTAGTGTTTGGAGAAAGAACCAACCATATTGATGACGGGATGAAGTTACCAAGAGCTGAGAAATATTCACTTTTTTTTTGAAGACTTCATACAGATTAGTTTTTGACGTTACAATATATATTCCCTGGAATTTCTACAACAACATCAAAATTTAGAATTTATTGAACTTGTCGTTCCGCAGAAAGCAGTTCAAGATTATCTTTCTGATTGCATATGCAAGTTCGAAACCGTATGAAATAAGTCCTAATTCTACCATTGCCATCTTGTTGAAACCATCTTATTCCTCTATGCGTGGAAGAGGTAGCAACATGCCTACATGATTCACAAAGTTATGATGCACTCAGCACAGTGTAGCCTGAAATTTTCCTTGGTATTTCAGCCTTTCTTGTGATGGAATGTGAGATCCCATGGTGTGGCCGGTGATGAGGCAGTATATAGCTCTCCTAAATTTCTTGGAGCTCAAGCTAAATTGGTGGATTGTGTTGCATTGAAACTGAAGCACTTCATTCCAAGGCTATCCTGGCTTTGTTAAAACCACTGTGGTAGGAACTAGGCTAGATGTAATCGGTAGAACCATCTGTGAACTGAACCTCTATTTGATCTGAGAGAGAACAGAGAGAGATGGGAGGGGGGTGTACATTCTCCCTGGCTCGAGCTCGTTGAGCCGTTGGCCAATGCAGAGGGGGTCGACAGCGTGAGCGTGGGCAAGGTGATCGAGAGTGGCGGCGGCGGAGCTTCCCATCGCTAGGCGCTAACCCTAGATCGGCTAGGGGATGTTGGTGGGGTGTACGGCACAGATGAACCTCGCTCCGAGTGCCGCCGGCCCCCACCCTTTATATAGCATTGTGACAGGGATCCACCAACCAGAGCACGGTTGGGCGCCCCCGATCAAGGCGCGAGCAAGGGTTCGATCGACCCGTTGGGATCGGTTAGGAGATCAACCTAACAGTCTCCCCTTTGATCTCAACTTTACTTTTTTACTTTACTTGTTTCATCACGGTTCGGTACATAGAGCATGTTTTATCGTCACAGCTCAATTGCTGATAGAATCAGACAGCTACAATATACCTCTTGTCTTGAAACAAAAAATTGTTTCCTTTTGGGCCTCTTATGATCCAGGAATCATAGGATTTCCCTTAAACCCATGCCGGCTAAGTGCTCCTTGAACACATTGGGTGGTAAGGCTTTCGTTAGCGGATCCGCAAGCATATCCTTTATCCTTATATGCTCGAGTCTTATAGTGTGATCGTGGATCTTATCTTTCACAACATAATACTTTATCTCTATTGATTTGGAAGCATTACTCCACTTGTTGTTGTGAGCATAAAATACTGCAGGCTCGTTGTCACAGTACATCTTTAGTGGCTTGTCAATGCAATCTACCACTTTCAAGTCGGGTATAACTTTCTTTAACCATATCGCCTGCCCTATTGCCTCATAACAAACTATAAATTCTGCATACATCGTGGATGATGCAACTATTGACTGTTTGGAGCTTCTCCACGAAATAGCCCCTCATGCGAGAGTGAAGACATATCCTGTCGTGGACTTTCTATCATCTATGTCTCCTGCAAAATCAGTATCTGAATACCCTCTTATCTCTAGGGAATCATACCTTCTATATGTTATCATGAGGTCTTCTGTGCCTTGCGCATAACGCAAAGCTTTCTTTACCATCTTCCAATGCTCTATGCCTGGATTCTCTTGATATCTATCAAGTACCCCGGTGATAAAAGCTAAGTCAGGGCGAGTGCACACTTGTGCATACTGTAAGCTTCCAACGGCCGAAGCATATGGTGCTGCTTTCATTTGATCGATCTTGTATTGACTCTTGGGACATTGAAATTTCCCAAAACTGTCACCCTTGACTATAGGAGAAGGTGTGGTATTACACGCATGCATACTGTATTTCTTTCGAATCTTCTCTAGGTATGCCTTTTGCGACAGTCCTAGAACCCCATTTGTTCTATCTCGGTGAAATTCTATGTCCAAAACAGATGAAGCTTCACGAAGATCTTTCATATCAAAGTTTGAGGACAAGGCCTTCTTTGTTTCTAGTAGTAGACTGACATCACTGCTAGCAAGCAAGATATCATCCACATACAAAATTAGGAAAATATATCCCCACTTCTAAACTTTGCGTAAATGCAATTGTCCTCAACGTTCTCTTTGAATCCAATTTTTTTAATGGTCTCATTAAACTTTAGATACCACTATCTTGAAGCTTGCTTTAATCCATAAATTAATTTCTTTAGGCAGCATCCCATGTTTTCCTTGCCTTCCATCACAAAACCCTTAGGTTGTTTCATGTAGACTCTTTCTTCTAAATCCCCATTTAGAAATGCCGTCTTTACATCTATTTGATGCAGCTCTAAATCAAAATGTGCAACTAGTGCCATTATGATTCTAAAGGAATCCTTACATGAGACTAGAGAAAAAGTCTCATTGTAATCTACTCCTTCTCTTTGTGTAAATCATTTCGCCACAAGTCGTGCTTTGTACTTCTCCACATTCCCTCTAGAGTCACATTTTATTTTGTAGACCCATTTACAGCCTACTGTTTTAGCTCTTTTGGGAATTTTCTCTAAGTCCCAAACTTCGTTGGAACTCATTGACCTCATCTCATCTTCCATGGCCTCTAGCCGCATGGATGAGTGAGGGCTACTCATGGCTTCTTCAGATGAAGTGGGATCATTCTCCATCTGAACTCTTTTTGTATTATAAACATTATAATCTTTAGAAATTGCTGACTTTCTAACTCTTTGAGACCTTCTAGGGGCCTCATGAACTGGTGATACCTTCAATTTGTATTATGGATGTAGTATAGCTCTTTTTCCCTAGTAGACCTAGGTTTATCGAATCCTCAGGAAGCAGAAGCGTAGTGAAGTTACTTTAATGAACCTTCGGGAGTTTTAGAATTCCTTTTGTGTTTTTACCGGACCAAGAGTTTGCGTCTTTTTGTTGTTGTCAATGATGGAGAGAGAGGGCCTAGGGCTTTCAATTTCACCTGTAGCTGTGCAAAACATCTGATGGGAATAAAAGATAAAGATAAAGTATGCATGTAATTATTAGAGCAAGATATATTATATGTGGGCAGTGCATCCATAATTGCTATTACCTCCGCAGCGCTTATAGAAATAACCTACTAGTCTAATCCATAAAAGAAAGAGAACTAATGATATGCATAGTGACATCATCATTAATCCCAAGTAAATCCGTCACATACAGCCGTACTACCCCTTCTATCACTGGGGTTCCCAACCTGCAGATTAGTCATTACTCATACTCCCTATACCTGGCTCAATCCTCAGGGTCTTGGGTACCGGACAAGTCCTTAGATTGAGGCAAGAGAGGATACAATAATCATCATGTCATACAAACTAATACATGATCCTATCTATGATAAATAACATGCACAAAAGCTACATGGCTAGGCCGAAGACCTTAGCCCAAGGATAATTACTCACACATAGAGATGAGATCAACAATCACAAACATTGTAATGGAAATCATAAGATTGATGGAAATAGTCTTACAATGTTGCCAATCGAAGATGAGATCTACTATTACAAGTGGTGGAATGTGGCTATGGTGGTGGAGAAGGGTTTGGAGATCTAGAGGCGACTGATGATCTAGGGCAGAGACTTGAGGGAGAGGCAGGGGTGTTTTCTCTTCGCCCGAGGCTTCTTTAGATAGGGGTCCCTTCACGAAAGTTGTTCTGTTTGACCTAGCGGTGGAGGCGCCAACTATATGACTGGAACTATACGGCCGCAATTTTATTCCAATCATATAGTTGGTCGTTAAAGCGTTTGCCTCCGCTTCATGGCTCCTGGTTTCTTTTGTTTGTTGGAAATCTCGTATATTTGACTTTAATATAGTGATTCCCATCTTCAAACGACATTATTTGCGCAAGGAAAAATAGCAAGAAAGGATTGCATACCCCTTTGATTATTAGGCATTAGTGGCAGGGTTTAAAGAGATATTTCATCAAAAGTATGAATAATATCCAGTTTAAATGTGGACATAGATGGCTATATTTCAGAGCCATCAACCTCCCCAAGCTTAAACTTGATCGTCCTCGAGCAAGAAAACCAAAATCAAAAAAGAACTCAGCATTGAAACTGAAATAATGAGATGATGATCTTACTCATGATTGGTAGTCTCATGTTTCCTCCACTTCATAAATCTGAAAAACTCCAGCATAGATAGAGTAATGGTAAGCATATCGTACGGGTTTTTATGCATCCTTATGAAGGAGATATGCCCTAGAGGCAAATAATAAATAGGTTTTTATTGTCATATCTCAATTAGTTTATAATAGTTTCATATTGTGCTAGAACTGTGCCAAGTAGAAACATTGGTACATGTGTGGTATGAAACAACTGAGTCCCTAGTAGTCTCTATTCATACTAGTTCGTTGGTCACGAAGATGATATGGGTTTCAAGATCATGGGCATTTATGCCGACTGACAACGAGATCATATCATTGGAGAATGATGTGATTGAACATTCCTCGAAGGATTGCAACACGATCAAGTCATATAGTTCATTGTTGCAACAGCTATACCTAGACTCCTTCTCCTTAGACCGTGAGCTCATATTACTCACTGTTTCCCTAGGCTACTTAGACTGCATCAACCGTCATCTGGTAACGCGGTGGCCATAAAGGTGTACGTTGGGTATTCCGAAGGAATAGTAGATGGCATGTGACTACAAGACCGGGATTTGTTCGCCCACATGACGGGTAAAGATACATACGGCTGACTTGGTGAGATTACGTCTATAAATGTTGCAACATGTGACTAGGTCACGGGGATGTAATATCAGGGTAACAACAAAACATAACTTGTTGTGAACGAGATTGAACAAGGTATGGGATACCAGTGATCGGATCTCGGACAAGTTGTATCGAGAAACAAAAGGAAGAGGATGCTACATTTAGACGGTTCAAATGACATTTTCATCAGGAATGCATAGGGGGCACATGGATATCCCTGGTCCCTTTATTGATCATTGATACAGATCATGTCTAGAGCATTCCCGGGCCGTGAGAGGATACACTTAAGGGTACGATGAGAGTGATCATTCGTAAGACGGATTCATAGTAGAGAAAGAGAGAAAAGCCGGAATCGTTCCACGGAGAGATCCGAAGTTGTTCGGAGAAAGAATAAAGGAAAAGCCCCGAAAAGTGTTTTAGGATAAATGGGAATTTAAATATATATTTATTATATGTTAATTATGAATTAATATATTATAAATAATATTTAGATTAAGATTTATAAAGGAAACTTTTAAATTAGGCTAAATCCCGGAGGGAAATAGTCTAGAACTAAAGCTGCACAAAAAGAAAAGGGAAAAAGGAAAACAGCCAGCCTAAGTGGGCGACGGATAATAGCCGCCGCACTGGGCGGCATGCAGCCGGGCTTCGCTGGCGGACAAAGGCTAGCGGGCGGACGCGAAGTGGGCTGGCGGCGGCCCACCCGGCCTCCACTCCCTGCCGCCCATCGCCGCTGGCCAAGCGGGCCGCGCGGGCGCACATGGGCCGCCGGGGTGGGCAGCGCCGGCTGCTGCGCTGGCCGCCTGCCTGCTCTTGGGCCACCGGTGTGGAGCCAGCCCGCCTGGCTGTGCTGCTGGCTCCCTTGGATGTTGTGGGCTACCGTGCAGGGCCCTTGTGGCCCAGCCGGCTGGGGAGTTGTTTTTGCCTCTTTTTCCTTTAGTAATTAGTCCCACATGGGGCACCTAGGGGAGAGGACATGCCCCCCTCCGCCTATATAAAGGGGTGCCCATGGGTGGGACTAAACACACCAAAAATACACAATTGGAGAAGTCTTTTGGTTGACTTTCTCCTCCTCCCTCTCTCTATACCTCGTGACCATGGCCCCAAGTCTGGGATGTGCGATCGAGGCACACCTGCAGTACGCCGTTGCGCTATAGGGATTCCTAGCCGGATATCAACTTCCGCACTCCCGGCGGGATCGGGGAGCCAGAGGTCTCATCATGCACCGGATGTGTACGAAGACACGAGGCGCAACACTTGGGGCGCTAGAATGTTGTGAGCCGGAGCTGTTGCACGATGAAGATGATGAAGATCAAGAAGGAGCAACGGGTGACCTGCGAGGAGCTTCGCGACCTTGAGGTCGGCTTCAAGTACGACTACATCAACCACGTTCCCCGTGGAACGTTAACCGCGTACGGTCTACAAGGGTATGTACTCTCTACGCATCGGCTGTTACCGCATTACTACATAGATAGATCCTATGCTAGTTTCTGGGGTTTCAACGTAGGAATTTTTTTGTTTTCCGCACCGATCCCTAACAGTGGTATCGGAGCCGATCTATGCGTAGGAGTGTTGTACGGCTAGTACGCACAAGTATTGTGCGGGCACTGATCCCTTAGTTGTTACCCTCTAACGTGTACTTGTTTATATTGCGATATTGTTTGATGAAGCGGCCCGGACCGACCTTACGCGTATTCGTACGCGAGACTGGTTCCACGCTCAACATACGGCTTGTACCGTATAAGTGGCTAGCGGGTGTTTGTCTCTCATTCAATAGTTGATATAGAATTTACAACGGAGGTCCCCGAAAGGGGTGTAGTAGAGATAACTGTCGGATCCATGTTGTGGTTGGAAAGTTTGTAGTTTAGAAATGGTTCTACTGCGAAAGCCCTAACAACCACGTAAAACTTGCAGTAGATAAAGTAGAGGCGTCTAACTTTATTTTGCAGGGGGCATGTGATTATGATATGGCATTGGTCGATACGAAGGTAAAGCAGTTTACTTTTCTGTTACTAAGTAGTATAGTAATAGTCATCGTTCCAATGGATAACTTGGTGGAGGCATCGTGGACTTAGCGTCAAACCAAGGGCACGATGGAGATCATGCCGGAGCACTCGATGGAGTTCAAGGCGCAAGAAAGACCATATCATATCACATTATACATATGATGTTGATACCAGTTTTTACATCTTATTGTGTGCTAGTATTTAGATACTCAACGGTAGCAAATAAGATAATCCCTATTTAATTCCAATGTTCCGCGTTCCCCTTGTGTGTGCACCACCAAGAAAGTTCTTCGTTATGAGGCGATCCAGGGTTATAGACCTGGGTGTCAGACATATCTACGTTCGCATACAGTGGGTGTAAGCCATGTTGCACAACGAATACACACAAGTTAGATTTGGCGAGCCTAGCACGCCACAGAAGCGTGGCCTCGGAACACAAGAGATCGAAAGATCGAGCTTGAGTCACATGGATGATGTGATTGGCATTAGTGAAAGCCTACCTTTGATAATGCACTGATGGCTGTGTAACACGGGGGAGGTGCAGAGGATAGGGATCATGCGATCACTAAAATCATCCAGGGGATGACCGTTTTAGTATAGACCAATTATAAATTGATCTCTTATTATAAACTTAGTCTAGATGTATGTTTGCGAATATCTTAGTAGATCTTATCCTATCCCATTGAGGCCCTTTGCAACCATGGGAATATATTGCTTAATATGGAACTTAGCAAAAGGGTCTAACTTCATAGATTAATACCCACGCCTGAGGGATATCCTCATAAAAGGTGATCTTCTCTTCTTGATACAATAACCATTAGGAGATAATTTGATGACTCCAGAATGTTTGGAAAAACACTTGGCGATCTTGCATTAGAGTTGAGAACTCTTAGAAGGGCTTGATTGCAAAAGGAGGTCATGGATGAAAAGGTATATGTAAGATATACAACATTATAAATGTGGTTCTTGCAAAACTCATTGCAAATTGCAAAGTATTTGATACTTGTCCCATTTTGTGAAAACAAGAGGGTCTGCTTGAGAATTGCTAAATTTGAGGCAATGTGGCTTGATGATGGCAACCAAAACAGTTGATGGCCGACATCACCTCTTTCCTAAAAGTTTATCATTTGGATTAGTGGACCTGAATATAAATTTGTAATCCCTGTTTGTGTGTCTTGCTTTTGGCGAGACAATTATTCATATGAACAAGTTACAAACCAGTTTGTACTATTCTTATGAACAAAACCTTATGGTCACATTACGATTACAAATAAGTTATTCTCATCACTATGTTAATGATAATAGTTTAAACATCTATAAAGGATTAGAATGCTAATAGATATCCAAAGTTCAATAATAAAATGACATTACAGTTTAAGTCATTTTGGTTATTGCAGGTTCTTTATGAAAGATCGGGGTCCTAGATGCTTAATCTAGAGTATTTGCAAAACCATGCCTCTTGGGCAGAATGACTAAAACTCTGCATTCTGGTAGAACGGTGATATGCGAAGAAATGTTGAATCTTATACATAATGATGTATCATATTTTCGACAAGTAGTGGAAATCATTTATTGTGGACTTAAGTGAATAAGTGTATTTACTTAATGAAACATGAAGTTTGAAATGATTTGAATTGTTCAAATGAGTTCATAACTAAATGGGATATTAAATTAACTGAATTAACAAGTCTCTTTGATTTGATCGACACGACTAAAGTATTCAAGTTAAGTTTAGCATAAAATGAACTTGTGAAAGATGTTTCACAAATTATGATAATTGGATGAATTCAAACCGTGTTGAAATGTCTAAACATCATAATCAATATGTATTAGATACATATGGTGTAATATTATCTCTTATCGGGGTTGTAGTTGACATTTAGAGTTAAAGATCGAAATAAGAAAACACTCATTTGAAATACAAAGTAACATCTAAAGATTTGTGGAAACAACACCATAAGTGTTATGGCACGTTCGAGTTTCTAGAGATTTCGACAAGTCGAAGTTGTGGCGAATAAACAAGTCTTTGTAGAGCATTCTTAGGAAGCTATGAATGCATCTTTCACAAAAGAGGCAAACCAGTTGTTGTCCTAAGTTGATGTGTCTTGATGAAGATATAGGTGGAAGAAAGTAAAAGATCAAAACAAGGTATTTGACCTTGCCTCCGAATTGTTGAGTGGCGTAGCGGAATTTGTTTCGTGAAACCAAACTCTTCAAATAGAGGAGAATACTTTTACTAAATAAAGTAGGATTCAACTATATATTCTACAAGTTTGTGGAATTATATCATTGATTCACTTGTCATGTTACAAAGAAGCGTGATGGACCTAAGTACGAGAAATGAATGGTCATTGAAATCTCGTCAGTGGAATTCTCGATTTGATGATGATCAAGGAATTTTGGAATGTCCAAGATTATCGAGAAGACCTAGATTTGAGTGGGAGCAAATCAGCTTGGCTAATTCATAATATGTAACTGACATATTCTGAGTGGGAGCTAAATGAAATCCCTGGATCTCAAACATGAATGTCATATTTGAGTGGGAGAGTGAAATCATTCTGGAATATGTAGACGACATATGTGAACGATGTGATTGGTGTTAATAGTATTTAAGTTAGGATGAAGTTGAAGTTATTAAACAAAAGATCTATCTAGATAGATTAGTAAGTTTAATAAACACTAAATGTCAAATGCTTCCTGGACTTGATTCTGAAAGATGTTCAGAAAGTCCTAAGACAAGATTCTAAAGAAGTTTAGAATAGAACAAGGTAAGAAAGAAGTTCTTACTGTATGAAGCATTGAGTATTGCAACTATGGTTGAAAGAAAGAGATGCGCTGCATCTCCTATGCCTCAGTCATAGGTTCTTCAATATAACCATGTTGTATACTCGACGTAATGTGACCCGAAGTTCTGGTTGGTAAGACAAAGTCTTAACTGTAAGAACATGTCTTTAAGTGATTCCTGAGTTGATCATTGGACCAGAATTGAGTTTGTACATAAATGGCAAGAAGCAATGTAAGTGGCATAGATCCATTTCATGCACTAGGATCTACATAGATATAGAAGTATAAAGGCTACATCTGATGTGATGTATAATGTTGTGGCGGGGCTAGTTCGCTTTTAACATAGAATGATGTGTCCCAGGGCCTAGTGCCCATGAGAAAGCCCTCGAGGTTGATCTAACGTCACTGTAAGCTCCTAGAATCCGGCCTCGTTCTGCTGCCATGATTATAGTATATACACAAAGGATAGCAAAGTGTGTTTCGAAGTTTAGATGACAACGGTGAAAATGACCATCATCATAAACACTAGAAACAAAAGTCTCACTTTGTTGTCAAACAAATGCTTCGACCCATTATAAGATAATGGTGTGAATGTCAGATTAGGAAGACATTAACGATTTTCAAAAGACATAATGATCTGGTAAAACAGAACATGGACATGACGTTTCCCATGAGCATGCATGATC
Organism: Avena eriantha; assembly: GCA_910589775.1. Taxonomy (NCBI): domain Eukaryota; kingdom Viridiplantae; phylum Streptophyta; class Magnoliopsida; order Poales; family Poaceae; genus Avena; species Avena eriantha. The sequence goes on from OU342741.1 coordinate 95,148,226, forward strand.
TATAAACACATATGGCATACGGTTTATATGAGTAAAATGCAAGCTAGGTTATTTGTACTCTAGTGCAAGTGGGAGACTGAAGGAGATATGCCCTAGAGGCAATTAATAAATAGGTTTTTATTTTCATATCTCAATTAGTTTATAATAGTTTCATATTGTGCTAGAACTGTGCCAAGTAGAAACATTGGTACATGTGTGGTATGAAACAACTGAGTCCCTAGTAGCCTCTATTCATACTAGTTCGTTGGTCACGAAGATGATATGGGTTTCAAGATCATGGGCATTTATGCCGACTGACAATGAGATCATATCATTGGAGAATGATGTGATTGGACATTCCTCGAAGGATTGCAACACGATCAAGTCATATAGTTCATTGTTGCAACAGCTATACCTAGACTCCTTCTCCTTAGACCGTGAGCTCATATTACTCACTGTTTCCCTAGGCTACTTAGACTGCATCAACCGTCATCTGGTAACGCGGTGGCCATAAAGGTGTACGTTGGGTATTCCGAAGGAATAGTAGATGACATGTGACTACAAGACCGGGATTTGTTCGCCCACATGACGGGTAAAGATACATACGGCCTACTTGATGAGATTACATCTATAAATGTTGCAACATGTGACTAGGTCACGGGGATGTAATATCAGGGTAACAAGAAAACATAACTTGTTGTGAACGAGATTGAACAAGGTATGGGATACCAGTGATCAGATCTCAGACAAGTTGTACCGAGAAACAAAAGGAAGAGGATGCTACATTTAGACAGTTCAAATGACATTGTCATCAGGAATGCATAGGGGGCACATGGATATCCCTGGTCCCTTTGTTGATCATTGCTACAGATCATGTCTAGAGCATTCCTGGGCCGTGAGAGGATACACTTAAGGGTACGATGAGAGCGATCATTCGTAAGACGGATTCATAGTAGAGAAAGAGAGAAAAGCCGGAATCGTTCCGCGGAGAGATCCGAAGTTGTTCGGAGAAAGAATAAAGGAAAAGCCCCAAAAAGTGTTTTCGGATAAATGGGAATTTAAATATGTATTTATTATATGTTAATTATGAATTAATATATTATAAATAATATTTAGATTAAGATTTATAAAGGCAACTTTTAAATTAGGCTAAATCCCGGAGGGAAATAGTCTAGAATTAAAGTTGCAGAAAAAGAAAAGGGCAAAAGGAAAACAACCAGCCTAAGTGGGCGACAGATAATAGCCGCCACACTAGGCGGCATGCAGCCGGGCTTCGCTGGCGGACAGAGGCTAGCGGGCGGACGCGAAGTGGGCTGGCGGCGGCCCACCCGGGCGCTGGCCACGGCCCACCCGGCCTCCACTCCCTGCCACCCATCGCCGCTGGCCAAGCGGGCCACGCGGGCACACATGGGCCGCCGGGGTGGGCAGCACCGGCTCACTCGAGGCGCTGGCCGCCTGCCTGCTCTTGGGCCACCGGTGTGGAGCCGGCCCGCCTGGCTGTGCTGCTGGCTCCCTTGGACGCTGTGGGCTACCGTGCTGGGCCCTTGTGGCCCAGCCGGCTGGGGAGTTGTTTTTGCCTCTTTTTCCTTTAGTAATTAGTCCCACATGGGGCACCTAGGGGAGAGGACACGCCCCCCTCCGCCTATATAAAGGGGTGCCCATGGGTGGGATTAAACACACCAAAAATACACAATTGGAGAAGTCTTTTGGTTGACTTTCTCCTCCTCCCTCTCTCTATACCTCGTGACCATGGCCCCAAGTCTGGGCTGTGCGATCAAGGCACACCTGCAGTACGCCGTTGCGCTGCAGGGATTCCTAGCCGGATATCAACTTCCGCACTCCCGGCAGGATCTGGGAGCCGGAGGTCTCATCATGCACCGGATGTGTACGAAGACACGAGGCGCAACACTTGGGGCGCTAGAATGTCGTGAGCCAAAGCTGTTGCACGATGAAGATGATGAAGATCAAGAAGGAGCAAAGGGTGACCTGCGAGGAGCTTCGCGACCTTGAGGTCGGCTTCGAGTATGACTACATCAACCATGTTCCCCGCGGAACGTTAACCGTGTATGGTCTACAAGGGTATGTACTCTCTACGCATCGGCCGTTACCGCATTACTACATAGGTAGATCCTAGGCTAGTTTCTGGGGTTTCAACATAGGAATTTTTTTTCCGCACCGATCCCTAACACCTTATAGCTCAGCAAAATTATTGTAAACATGGATGATTCAAATGATTAAACTTTATTCCATGTCATGTAATCAACTCATAGGCTTGCCTTTGAACAATAAAGTATAATTATATAAATTGAGAGTGTGAGAGTTGTCATGAAAAGCATATACACTAGAGCATCTCAATGCTCCCACATCAATAAATCAAGACTTTTCAAGCACTACTTTTCTATTCATTGTCCTTCAAGACTTTCAGTTCTTAAGTAATTGAGAGCATGTCAAAAAAATTATTAGTTTATCGGGCTGTGATGGACACTCGTGGCATCACTAAGGTTTTTGTTCCTTTTGCATAATGATTACTGATAATAGCTAGAGGAGTGATTCCATCATGAACACAGCTACCCATGAGTGCCATGAATCTTACCCACTATAGCATTACTGCTACAAGTGTTTAATCAACTCATAGCCGAAATCTAGGAGTTTCCTCCATGAAGATCGTTCGTAGGCTAGCGGAGTTGTTGGCATCCCATGAAGTTTGACACGCAAAGAGCTATGTCATTCTGATGATTAACAAGTCAAACTTTGGTATGCTCACAAAAACCGCTAAACATTGATTCAATCGAACAAATCCTTTTAAAGAGAGCTATCAAGTCAATCAACATTTTCAGTGGTATTGAGTGTCTCTAGAAATAAGCCTTCAAGGCTAAACACTACGACACCCAAGACTTCAATTGTAAGACTTTTTCTTATTACGATTGTTTAGCAAATTTTTAGGCAAGACTTGGTTAATTATAAGAGCTGGAACAAAATGTACCCAACTGAATACCCATGCAAACAAAATCTTACTACAATATGAAGACTCACTCCACCTATATAATATCTCAACATTTACTACTAACTAGCATGGGTTTCTCAAACTTCAAAAGTGGAGAGTCATAAGGCATACCTCTCATGTTTGGTTCCACTTCTCTCTTCCTTTTTTATTTGCTTCTTGGAAACTCGAAGTTGATCACTCTCCTGCAAATACATGAGAACCTCGAGGTGGAAAAAAAGAAAGAGGGAAAATAAAGTAAAATGGAGAAATCTTTTTATTGTTTTTAAGAGAGGGAATTTAAAGAATAGAAAATTGGCGGCAAAGTTCGGCTAGAAAATCTCGAATAGAAATAACTAAAGATAAAGTGTTGGGAAAACCAACACGAGTGCTTTTGAACTCAAATTAAAAACACAACCTCGAAATAAATAAAAGCAAATGAATGCCAAATAAAGACACATGAGGAAACTTCCCCAAGCTTAGGATTTTACAAGCCCTTCAAATCATTGTGGTGGCGGGAAAAGTCATTATTCCAGTTTGCAAATTGAGTTGATAGATTACTAGTTGTTTCTCGAGGTTCAAAGAGAGGTTATGCATCCTCTCCATAGTCCCTTGATACATTGCAAATGTATCTATAATTTTTGATGTTCCATGCTTGATTTATCTACTTTCTTATGTTTTGTTCCAACTTTGGAGTACTTTTCATAGACTTTCTTGGACTAACCTATTAACAAGATGCCACAGTGCCAGTTGCCTGTTTTCTGCTGTTTTTGGTTCTAGGAAAGTCATAAAATCAATATTCTCGGAATTGAACCGGACAAAAGCCAAAGTCGATATTTTACCAGAAGACTCACGGAGCCAGAAGACGAGACGGAGAGGGGCCAGGGGTTGGCCACACCACCTGGTGGCACGGGTCAGGCCAAGCCGTGCCAGGGGGTGGTGTGGGCCCCTCCGGCACCCCCCTCGGTCTCCACTCTCGCCTATAAGAAACTCCCGATGCATAAACCCTAAATCATCAAGCCTCCAGCCACAAAAAGTTCCACAGTGCCACCGCCACCGAAGAGGAGATTCGGGGGACAGAAAGTCTGTTCGGACACCCTGCCGGGACGGGGAAGTGCCCCCGGAGCCATCTCCATCAATCTCCACCACCATCTCCATCACCATTGTTGATTCCCATGATGATGAGGGAGTAGTTCTCTCTCGAGGCTAAGGGTTCTACCGGTAGCTATGTGTTCATCTCTCTCTCTATGCATGATCATATTGTGATCATGAGCTTGTAATCAAGTAGATCTACCTTGCTACTTAAGTGCTTTAATAGATCTCTGCTCTCCCCATGTGTCTGAAAGTGACAGCATGCACACCATGGTGGCACTTAGGCTAGAGATTACAAATACTTGTTATGAGTTATATTTGGAGTTGGATGTCTCTATGAAATTGTGGTGTTTGTTGGAACCATCTAGTGCTCAAGGTGACAGTGTGGGGTTATCTAGATGGGAAAGGCTTACTTTGAGGAGTGCTGTTATAGCCCTACCATGGATTAGAGTGTCCAACCGGAGAGTAGTTTAGAGTAGTATCATGAAGATAATATATTTATATGAGAGTGTTCACTAGTGAAAGTATGATCCCTAGGCCTTGTTTCTAAGCATTGATACACCGTTTGCAATTAGATCTGTTACATGTTTGTTTGCTTCCATCGTTATTTCAGTTTGCCTTTAGTCTTTTCTCACATCAACCACACGCCATCAAGCCATTTCATATCACCGTTACCACTTATAATTATCCATACCACTTGTATTTCACTATCTCTTCACCGAACTAGTGTACCTATACACCTGACAAGTGCATTGGGTGTGTTGGGGACACAAGAGACTTCTTGTATCTTGATTGCAAGGTTGCTTGAGAGGGGATACCTTTGACCACTTCCTTCCTGAGTTCGATAAACCTTGGGTGCTCCACTTAAGAGAAAACTTGCTGCGGTTCTGCAAACCTCTGCACATGGAGGCCCAACAACTGTCTACAAGAATAGATGTGCGTAGCCAGCAAGCTATTTTCTGGCGTAGTTGCCGAGGAGGTAAGGTAAAAGGTACTCACATCCTTCAGTGTGAGTGCTCGAAGTTATTTCCTTTAGATTCTGTAATTTTGTCTTTTTGTTTCTTGTTTTCACTAGTTAGGCTTAAAGGAAGACAACAAAAAAATTAGAGAGCTTTTTAGTATTTTTCCTAAGTTAGAACATGAATTGTCTGAAAAGAAAATAAAAAACCAATGGAACTTTCTTTGCATGCTAATAGCAATGTTGTTAGTATGAATTATTTGGACACCATTATTGCTAATGCTATGGAAAAGTCTAAGCTTGGGGAAGCTAGTTTTTATGAAAATGATATTTTTAGTTCCCCGGCTTTGGAAGATAGCTATTCTATTACTTATGATGATACCAAACCTCCAATATGCGATAATTACAATGATGTATATGATATTTTCAGTCCACCTACTATTGAGGAAGAAATTAATTATGATTACAGTATGCCTCCTATATTTGATGATTATGGTGATGAGAATAATAATGACAGCTATTTTGTTGAATTTGTTCCCACCATAATTAATAAGAATGACTATGTTTATGTGGGGAGTATTAATTATTTTATGCATGTGGCTCATGATAAGAATGTTTCATGTGATTGTTATATTGTTAATGTTATTCATGATGCTACTGAAAGTTATTATGAGAGAGGGAAACATGGTCTTATGTATCTCAACATTATTAAGTTTCCCCTCTTTATGTTGAAAGTCTTGAAGTTTCACTTTTTTGCTTTTCTATGCTTGTTGATTTGAGCTTTCATGATTTGTTTCTTTACAAGATTTCTATGCATACAAAGTGGGTTAGAATTAAATGTGTTTTGAATTTGCTTCTTGCTACTCTCTTTTACTTCAATTCATATTTCTTATGTGAGCATCTTCTCAAACTATCATGCCTAACTTAAAGGCGTTAAAGAAAAGTACTTATTGGGAGATAACCCAAAAGTTTTAGATGAGTCTTGGAAGTTATTACCTCTGTAATAACCGCTCCTTATCCTTTTTATTTGCTTTTTGTGCCAAGAGTAACCTCTAATGAGAGAGAAGTAATGATTGGGAAAGTTGCTGTCCCAAACAGATTTCTGTGCTTCACCATAAAAATTCGTGTAAAATCTCTGTACGTCTTTTTGAGGCGTGAATTTTTGTACTTCTACCCCCGGTTGTTATCTAACTTTCGTTAGTTCAACACTTTTTGATTTGACCAACAAAAGTGAAGGAAATATGCCCTAGAGGCAATCATAGAGATGATTGTATTTCATGTGTATCCATGAGTTATTATAATGTTCCTTGAATATCCATATACCAGGCAACTTGTATTGATTGGCAATTATGTGAATTGTTTGTGAAACTCTTTACTTGTATGGTTATCTAATAATTGTCCCTAGTCGGAGTTCATGCGAGGACACACGTGAATACTAGACTAGCACATCGATAGGTTGATGACTATGTTTCGCAAGTCATAGTCATGGAGATGTCAAACCAATGATGTGGACACATGTTATGAACATGGGGTTGGACTGACCCAACATGAGACTGACAATAATACTTGTAGCTCTCTCTACACATCGTGTACGTTTTGTCCTTAGAACTGAGATTGTCGCATGTACTTGAGATGTGGATCGACCTACTTTGGGGCTATCAAACACTACTCCGTAACTGGGTAGTTATAAAGGTAGCTTTCGGGTTTGTCCTGATACATGCTGCAAGGCATCGGGCAATCAAGATGGGATTTTCCCCTCTCTACTTGAGAGAGATATCTCTGGGCCCCTCGAGTGATCGGATCCAGAAATGCATGGCCGTGCTACATATGGTTAAGAGTTAACCTAGTAAAGGGATTCCGAATCACAGTATCGAGAAAGAGAGGTCAGCTTGGAGCTAGACCAAATATCGTGAGGCAAAGGGAAAGACATGTACTCAACCTTGTGATGGTTCGTCCGAATGATATGCGTTTAGGAGTTGGCACGTCTTGCTAGAGGCCGCTACCAACTATTGACAGAGTAAGTGTACTCGCGTCATGTCTATACGTGTATGAACCTATAGGGTCACACACTTTAGGGGCTGGAAGCCTAATGAGGATTGGATCCGAATTAGACCAGGCTTAGGCTGCTAATGGGCTGCTAATGTAGAAGCCCACCAGGGATGCCTATATAAGAGAGAGTGAGGCGAGCTGAATAGGGTAGAGCATTCCACCCAGCCGCCACTCCTCTTCTGCCTGTGTTGCACGCGCAGACCTAGCAGTCTGGCGTGTGACGGCTTCCACTCCGGACGTGTGGATACCTCGGAGGTGCTGCATCTGTAGGACTTGGACGAGCCGCGCAAAGGGGAGCTGCTCGTGGGACGAGGACGAGGAGGAGACATAGAACATCTACACTGCCACAACGTGCTTCATCGAGTTCCGCACCTACGCGTCTAGCGGTAATCCCGTGATCTATGACAATAGTATTCCTGGTTGACGCGGTAGAAAATTTTGATTTTACGCTAGTGTAGCCTACCCGTTTCCCTACAGTGGTATCAGAGCCAATGCTTTTGAGTCATAGGTTCGGGAAGTTTGCATATGGTGATATGTAGATTGGTATGAATGATGTGATCATTTGTATGGCGGTGTTTCTGGAATGATCTATGATCTTACTTTCCGTGATCGTGATTCTAAGGTCGTCGAACGACTTACCCCTACCGGTCGGTTTCCACCATCGGGGTAGACAGTGACTCATAAATCCTTTTGAATCACGCGAAGATCAATATGATTGATCGAATCGGGAATTAGATCTGAGTCGACGTACCGTGATCAAAGGAGTTTGGTCGAATCGGAACTATGGTCGGTTTATGGTAAATTTGATTTGCCGATCAAAATCCTTAAAGAAAATTGTATAGATTTGACCTCTCATTTTTCACAAACGAGGGGCGCTGCCCCTTCGAACCCCGCAGGGGGATACCCCCTAGACCCCCCTTAGTCGTAGCCCCCCTTTTGTATCTCATTAGGGTTCATAGGTGCTACGATTTCACATGATCCGGTAGAATGCGATTCTATGCACAACTTGTTTTTGTAGGATTTATGTGATCAGTATAGCCCAAAAAATGTATGTGATGCATGTATGTATTTTTCATGACCTGCGTGTCGTGAGTAGGGAAACACGGCTGGAGCCATATGTGTTGTCAATTATTGTAATGGCCTGCGTGCCAACTTGTGATGATCCCAATACCATGTAATTTTGATTACTAGCTGTTAGGAGTAATAGCTTGTATTAGTTCTTGGAGAACTCATCACTTGGAGGATGGCTCGCATAGAGCATGAAGATGGAGATCATCATGGTGGACAGGTTCTATGGCGATGGGATCACCATGAGAAAATGGGCCATACTGTATCACATCTATGTGAATGCTATTCTTATACGTTTTACTACTATGCATGCTTAGATGATAGAAGTAGAATGATCCCTCACAAAGTTTAAGTTAAACCATGCCCTCCCAACCAAACCTTGCACCATCCTATGCCCTGTACAATTGTTGGTGGGTCTATGAAATTAGGGTGCCACGGTTTTCCTTGGCTGGATGGGTTTGTATCGGATACCTACACGCATAAGGGTTGGTGAGCTTAAGAAGGTCATCTTAACAGTTAAGGACCTTGGGGCATAAAGGTTGGGCGCCTAGTTTTGACATAGAGATGTCACCCAACAACAAGAGTCATATGTGATATGATTAGCAAAGGTTGCTTACCGATTTACCTTGTCTTCTAGTAGTGATGCTAAAGCTCACTGGTCGACTTGTTAATTGTGGATCTTGAATCACTTAGTATCAATAGAGGGATGTTGATTTAAGTGGGAGTATATGCTATTAAATTGTTTAATATGTTTTACTCTTTCATGGTTACATGGCTTAGTATTTTGCATATTTTTTGTTGTAGATCAATGGCACCAAACAATTCATCACCTTTTGCTTTGCGTTCGATTCTTGAAAAGGATAAACTAAATGGAACAAACTATTTGGACTGGGTCCGTAACCTGAGAATTGTTCTCAGGGCTGAGAAAAAGGAAACTGTTCTGGATACCCCAATCCCGGATGAACCTGCTGATAATGCAACTGCTACCCTTAAGAATGCCTACAAGAAAGCATGTGATGAATCTCTTGAGGTTAGTTGTCTTATGCTTGCATGCATGGAACCTGATCTTCAAAAGAAGTTTGAGGATCAGGAAGTGTACAATATGATCGTTGCACTTACGGACATGTTCCAGACTCAGGCTAGGACTGAGAGGTAAAATGTCGCTAAGTCCTTTGTGGAATGCAAGCTGGCAGAGGGAGCAGCTGTAGGCCCCCATGTGATCAAAATGGTTGGTTACAGTCAGACTTTGGAAAAGCTTGGTTTTCCATTAGGCCAAGAGTTGGCCACTGATTTTATTTTGGCATCTCTTCCATCTAGCTATGGGCATTTCATTTCGAACTACCATATGCATGGGGTGGAGAGGGGCCTTAATGAATTATGTGGGATGCTGAAAACAGCAGAATGTGACATTAAGAAGTGTGCAGGGCATAGCCATGTGATGGCTGTACAGAACAAGCCTAGCTTCAAGAAAAAGAGCACTTCTTGGCAGAAGAAGAAGGGCAAGGCTAAGGATACGATCCCTAAGCCAAACCCTGCACCCAAGAAAAAGGCTGGTCCTGCAGGTGACACTGAGTGTTTCTTTTGTCACGAATATGGCCACTGGAAGAGAAACTGCAGCAAGTACCAGGCTTCGTTGAAGAAGAGTGGAAGTAAGAGTACTTCCCACTCAGGTACGCTTGTTGTAAATGTTGTGGACATTTTTCTCGTAGATTCTTATGTTAACTCTTGGGTATTTGATACCGGATCGGTTGCTCATATTTGCCATTCGATGCAGGGGCTAATAAGGACTAGAGAAGTGCAGAAAGGCGAAGTGGATTTTCGCGTCAGAAATAAAGCAAGGGTTGCTGTATTGTTCGTCGGCGTCATGCAACTTCACCTTCCGTCAGGATTTATCATGGAGTTAAATAATTGTTATTACATTCCTAGTATGGGTCAAAATATTTTATCACCTTCATGTTTGATGAGGGATGGTTATTCATTCGCGAGTACAAACAATGGTTGTGTAATCTCTAAGAATTCTATGTTTGTGGTTGATGCTCCCATTGTGAATGGGTTATTTATTTTAAATCTTGATACTGCATGTGTTTACAATGTTAGTGCTAAAAGTCTTCGGCCAAATGATTTGAGTCCTACCTATTTATGGCATTGTCGTTTGGGGCATATAAGTGAAAAGCGCATGAAGAAGCTCCATGGTGATGGTCTTCTAACTTCGTTTGATTTTCAATCATACGAGACATGTCAAGCTTGTTTACTTGGAAAGATGACCAAGACGCCTTTTACGGGCTTTCCCGAGAGAGCGACAGACTTGTTGGAACTCATACATACTGATGTATGTGGACCAATGAGCACGACAGCCAGAGGAGGATATCACTACTTCATTACTTTCACTGATGATTTCAGTAGATATGGCTATGTCTACTTGATGAAGCATAAGTCTGAAACTTTTGAAAAGTTCAAAGAGTTTCAAAATGAGGTAGAGAATCAACGTGGCAATAAAATAAAGGCTTTGCGATCTGATCGCGGAGGTGAATATTTGAGTCACGAGTTTAGCAATCATCTTAAGAGTTACGGAATTGTTCCACAGCTCACGCCGCCCGGAACGCCTCAAAGAAACGGGGTCTCTGAACGGCGTAATCGAACTTTGTTGGACATGGTTCGATCGATGATGAGCCAGTCGGATTTACCATTATCATTTTGGGGTTACTCACTAGAAACATCAGCTTTCACACTAAACAGGGTACCATCTAAATCCGTAGTTAAGACACCATATGAGATGTGGACTGGAAAGAATCCCAGTTTGTCTTTTCTAAAGATTTGGGGTTGTGATGCATTTTTCAAGCGACTTCAGTCGGACAAGCTAACACCCAAATCGGATAAGTGCATTTTTGTGGGATACCCAAGGGAAACCTTAGGGTATTACTTCTACAACCGAGAAGAGGGCAAAGTGTTTGTCGCTCGTAGCGGTGTTTTCCTAGAGAAAGAGTTTCTCACAAAGGGAACGAGTGGAAGGTCGGTGCGACTTGAAGAAGTTCAAGATGAGCCAGTCGGGGATGCTTCTACGAGTGATGCTATTGTAGCAGAACAAGTTGAGGAACTCGCGGCAATAGAAGCACCACAGCCACGAAGGTCGGCGAGGCTCCACGAAGCGCGAGAGTTATTATTGTTAGACAATGATGAGCCTACGACCTATGCAGAAGCGATGGTGGACCTAGACTCTGAAAAATGGCTGATTGCCATGAGATCCGAGATAGAGTCCATGGGAGACAATCAAGTTTGGAACTTGGTTGACCTGCCTCATGGTTTTAAAGCCATCGAGTGCAAGTGGATCTATAAGAAGAAGATTGATATGGATGGAAATGTTCACATCCATAAAGCTCGACTTGTTGCAAAAGGTTTTCGACAAGTTCAAGGAGTTGACTACGACGAGACTTTCTTGCCCGTAGCGATGCTTAAATCTATACGGATCATTCTAGCCATTGCTGCACATTTCGATTATGAGATATGGCAGATGGATGTCAAGACGTCTTTCTTAAATGGAATCCTTTCCGAGGACGTGTATATGATGCAACCCGAAGGTTTTGTCGATCCAAACAATGCTGGAAAGGCATGCAAACTTCAAAAGTCTATTTATGGGCTGAAGCAAGCATCTCAAAGTTGGAACATTCGATTTGATGAAGTTGTAAAGGAGTTTGGCTTCACCAAAAACGAACAAGAACCTTGTGTGTATAAGAAAGAAAATGGGAAATCACTTGTGTTTCTAATCTTATATGTGGATGGCATATTATTGATTGGAAATGACATTCCTATGCTCGAGTCTGTTAAGACCTCATTAAAAATAATTTTTCTATGAAGGACTTGGGAGAAGCGGCATATATTCTGGGTATCAAGATCTATAGAGATAGATTAAGGAGGCTAATTGGATTAAGCCAAAGTATGTACATTGACGAAGTGTTGAAACGGTTCAGCATGGAAGAGGCTAAGAAGGGGTTGTTGCCCATGTCTCACGGCATTAAACTCAGCAAGACTCAGTGTCCTTCGACCACTGATGAGCGAGAACGCATGAGTAGGGTTCCATATGCTTCGGCTATTGGATCCATCATGTATGCAATGACATGTACTCGCCCAGATGTTTAATATGCTCTAAGTGTTACGAGCAGATACCAGGCTGATCCAGGTGAGATTCACTGGACAACGGTAAAGAATATCCTTAAGTACTGGAGAAGGACTAAGGATATGTTCCTAGTTTACGGAGGTGAGGTTGAACTCAGTGTAAAGGGTTACACAGATGCGAGTTACCTTAACGACTCAGATGACTCGAAATCGCAATCAGGTTATGTGTTTGTCATGAATGGTGGTGCTGTGAGCTGGAAAAGTTCCAAGCAAGATACATTGGCCTCCTCTTCAACAGAAGCTGAATATATTGCTGCCTCGGAGGCTACAAAGGAAGCTGTTTGGATTAGGAATTTCCTGATCGCTCTTGGTGTGGTTCAAGGCTCGTCCAATCCCTTGGACGTTTATTGTGACAACAATGGTGCTATTGCACAAGCCAAGGAACCTAGACAACACCAGAAGAACACACATATTCGCATGCGCTACCATCTGATTCATGAGTTCATTGATGATGGTAGTGTCATGTTATGCAAAATACATATGGACTCAAATGTTGCTGATCCCTTGACTAAGCCACTCCCGCAGCCTGCGCATGAAGCGCACACAAGAGCAATAGGTATTAGATACTATCTAGATTGACTCTAGTGCAAGTGGGAGACTGAAGGAAATATGCCCTAGAGGCAATCATAGAGATGATTGTATTTCATGTGTATCCATGAGTTACTATAATGTTCCTTGAATATCCATATACCAGGCAACTTGTATTGATTGGCAATTATGTGAATTGTTTGTGAAACTCTTTACTTGTATGGTTATCTAATAATTGTCCCTAGTCGGAGTTCATGCGAGGACACACGTGAATACTAGACTAGCACATCGATTGGTTGATGACTATGTTTCGCAAGTCATAGACATGGAGATGTCAAACCAATGATGTGGACACATGTTATGAACATGGGGTTGGACAGACCCAACATGAGACTGGCAATAATACTTGCAGCTCTCTCTATACATCGTGTACGTTTTGTCCTTAGACCTGAGATTGTCGCATGTACTTGAGATGTGGATCGACCTACTTAGGGGCTATCAAACACTACTCCGTAACTGGGTAGTTATAAAGGTAGCTTTCAGGTTTGTCCTGATACATGCTGCAAGGCATCGGTCAATCAAGATGGGATTGCCCCTCTCTACTTGAGAGAGATATCTCTGGGCCCCTCGAGTGATCGGATCCAGAAATGCATGGCCGTGCTACATATGGTTAAGAGTTAACCTAGTAAAGGGATTCCGAATCACAGTATCGAGAAAGAGAGGTCAGCTTGGAGCTAGACCAAATATCGTGAGGCAAAGGGAAAGACATGTACTCAACCTTGTGATGGTTCGTCCGAATGATATGCGTTTAGGAGTTGGCACGTCTTGCTAGAGGCCGCTACCAACTATTGACGGAGTAAGTGTACTCGCGTCATGTCTATACGTGTATGAACCTATAGGGTCACACACTTTAGGGGCTGGAAGCCTAATGAGGGTTGGATCCGAATTAGACCAGGCTTAGGTTGCTAATGGGCTACTAATGTAGAAGCCCACCAGGGATGCCTATATAAGAGAGAGTGAGGCGAGCTGAATAGGGCAGAGCATTCCACCCAGCCGCCACTCCTCTTCCACCTGTGTTGCACGCGTAGACCTAGTAGTCTGGCGTGTGACGGCTTCCACTCCGGACGTGTGGATACCTCGGAGGTGCTGCATCTGTAGCACTTGGACGAGCCGCGCAAAGGGGAGCTGCTCATGGGACGAGGACGAGGAGGAGACATAGAACATCTACACTGCCGCAACGTGGTTCATCGAGTTCCGCACCTGCGCGTCTAGCGGGAATCCCGTGACCTATGACAATAGTATTCCTGGTTGACGCGGTAGAAAATTTTGATTTTACGCTAGTGTAGCCTACCCGTTTCCCTACAAGAAGGTCTTCGAAACAATTCGTATTTACCTACTGGTCTATTTTGACAGATTTCTGCCATTTTCTGCATTTGCTTCTTGTTGGTTCCTTTTTGAGTTCTTTTCGGGAATTGAGCTTTTTGAGGGAGGTGCTACAGTAGCTAGTGTTTTAATGAAAGTTTTATTGGTGTTGGAACTGAACCTAAAGACTTATTATCTTGAGTGCACTAATGTTGCTAATAAAGATTGTGTGAAGTTTTGTATGAAGGAAAAATTTCAGGTGTATGGAAGGAATAAGTAATGAGATGAAGGATGGACTAAAGCTCAAGCTTGGGGATGCCACGCGTGTCACCCCAAGAAATATGCAAGAGGTCAAAGCGTCAAAGCTTGGGGATGCCCAAGGCACCCCCTTCTTCATCAATAAAAATCCCAGGTTTCTTCCAAACACTTCATTTTTATTGTTTCATGCATAGTTGTGTTGTTCTTGGAGCGTCTTCTTTTTTGTTTTCGTTTGCTTTGGTTTCTTAGTTTGCTGAATAAATTGGTTGGACCCCCTCTTTCATGCATTGGTTTTCAAATAGTTTGGTTTGGATTGGAAAAGAGTAGGAAAGTTCATGCTTAAGTGGTAAAGAGAGCTTGTTTTTGACTGTGGCCTATGCTTTGTCATGCCATGCTTGATATTGTTTTGGCTTTATGATTAGTATTCTTTGTTGTAGCATGACTTGTTATAAACAATTGAGATTGCTTAATGTTCCTTGGATGAATCATGCGTTGTTTTAGCATATTAAAGCATAGTATTGTGGTATTCTCCTTTGATGCTTTATTTGGGTTGACTTGGCGCATGCTCACACCATGTTATGACTATCCCAAGTCACCATAAGCCTTTATGATCCTTTAGATTTCAACTTGTAGTATCACTTTATGCTTTGATCAATGATGTTTTGTCGCTCTGCATGATTATGGCCATTACTGCTCTCTTAGTTTGTCGCTCCCAGTCTTTTGCTAGACTCCACAACCAAGTATGAGTTCCACTCATGCATCCAACTCCCTAAACCAAGTTATTCCAAAGATTCAGCCATACCTACCTACTAGCTTATGCTATTGCAAGTATATTCATGTTTTTGTTTACCTTCCAAATTAAACTTGTTATGAGAAAACTAGTGATTAAAGCTCTCATGAACTTAATGGCACACATTACTTTTCTTACCCTTAATAAACTTGAACCATTGTGTCGTCTATGTTGTATATGCTTGCACTTGTTTGTTGGGAATTAGCATAACCATGCTATCATGGGGAACGCTTTCAACATTGCACTGGTACTTTGTACCTAGTTGATATCATGCTCTTTTGTCTATGGATGTCGTCGGTGTGAAATGAAAGGGGAGCTTGTATGTCCATGGAGTTATGTATATGTGTTAGAGAAACGCCTGGGCCGCTGGTCTAATCCATACTGACATGGTGGAAACCTGCAGCGTAACCATAATGAGCTGTCTATGAAGCATTCTTCTTATAAAAAAAGACCTATATTGAGAAAAAGAGAAAAAGAGAAAAAAGAGATTATGAAAAGAGGAAAGAGAGAAAAAAGCACCATATTCCCATGGTAAATAAGAAGATTGCTGAGATGCTCATTGTCTGCTTGCCTTGTCATTTTGATATGGGTATTCTTCCGTATCATCGGGCAAGGGGTACCCTGTTGGCGGTTATCTATGATACACATGTACTTACAATGACAAGAACTTACCGGTGACTAAACTTGAGTACCATGAGGAGCGGCCCTCATATTCAAGGGACATGAGATTTCTAACTTATACTTCGTCAAGCATGTACACCATAGTTTGTTCACTTTAACCTTAATCACTTCAAGATGCTTATGATAGGGGCAATGAGAGCTGAAAGCTAATAAGTACCATAATTTTTGGAAGCTCTTTATGAAACTTGAATCCTGCTTCCTTCTATGAAGGGCCTTTCTTTTACTTTTATGTTGAGTCTCCACCTTCTATCTTTATGCACCTACTTTGAGAGCATAGTGGTCATTCTTAGTTCTATGTGCATTGTCCCAAGACTTGTTGATTGATGCATAACTTTGATATTGCTTGTTTTAAACTATTTGTATCTACTCACTCTTATGAACTTTGAAGGTGTCCTATGCATTTCTATGAAGGACAAGCTGAATACTACTATGCTATGTTTTCTTTATGTGAAACAAACAAATGTCTTGCAAAGAATTGTTATTCATGAATCGTTTTTTGTGCCTTTTCATGTTGCAACATAGTTCCTTTGTCTTATTGCTAGAACTTTGTCTTTCATGTTATAATCGAAGTACTATGATCCTAGCTTTGAATGTTTTACAAAATACTTTGATCAAGTTTAGGATGGTGCATGTCACCTCAAAAATTATTCTTTCTTTTTATCACTTACCTACATGAGGACGAGCAGGAGTTAAGCTTGGGGATGTTGATACATTGCAAATGTATCTATAATTTTTGATGTTCCATGCTTGGTTTTATCTACTTTCTTATGTTTTGTTCCAACTTTGGAGTACTTTTCATAGAATTTCTTGGACTAACCTATTAACAATATGCCACAGTGCCAGTTGCCTATTTTCTGCTATTTTTGGTTCCAGGAAAGTCAGAAAATCAATATTCTCGGAATTGGACCGAACAAAAGCCAAAGTCAATATTTTACCGAAAGACTCACGGAGCCAGAAGATGAGACGGAGAGGGGCCAGGGGCTGGCCATACCACCTGTTGGCGCGGGCCAGGGCTGGCCGCGCCAGGGGGTGGTGTGGGCCCCTCCGGCACCCCCTCGGTCTCCCTTCTCGCCTATAAGAGCCTCCCGATGCATAAACCCTAAATCGTCAAGCCTCTAGCCACGAAAAGTTCCACAGTGCCACCTCCACCAAAGAGGAGATTCGGGGGACGGAAAGTCTCTGTTCCAGCACCCTGCCGAGATGGGGAAGTGCCCCTGGAGCCATCTCCATCGATCTCCACCACCATCTCCATCACCGTTGCTGATTCCCATGATCATGAGGGAGTAGTTCTCTCTCGAGGCTAAGGGTTCTACCGGTAGCTATGAGTTCATCTCTCTCTATGCATGATCATATTGTGATCATGAGCTTGTAATCAAGTAGATATAACTTGCTACTCAAGTGCTTTAATAGATCTCTTCTCTCCCCATGTGTGTGAAAGTGATAGCATGCACACCATGGTGGCACTTAGGCTAGAGATTACAAATACTTGTTATGAGTTATATTTGGATTTAGATGTCTCTATGAAATTGTGGTGTTTGTTGGAACCATCTAGTGCTCAAGGTGACAGTGTGGGGTTATCTAGATGGGAAAGGCTTACTTTAGGAGTGTTGTTATAACCCTACCATGGATTAGAGTGTCCAACCAGAGAGTAGTTCAGAGTAGTATCATGAAGATAATATATTTATATGAGAGTGTTCACTAGTGAAAGTATGATCCCCATGCCTTGTTTCTAAGCATTGATACACCATTTGCAATTAGATCTGTTACATGTTTGCTTGCTTCCATCGTTATTTCAGTTTGCCTTTAGTCTTTTCCCACATCAACCACACGCCATCAAGCTATTTTATATCACCGTTACCACTTATAATTATCTATACCACTTGTATTTCACTATCTCTTCACCAAACTAGTGCACCTATACACCTAACAAGTGTATTGGGTGTGTTGGGGACACAAGAGACTTGTATCTTGATTGCAGGGTTGCTTGAGAGGGGATACCTTTGACCACTTCCTCCCTGAGTTCGATAAACCTTGGGTGATCCACTTAAGGGAAAACTTGCTGCTGTTCTACAAACCTCTGCACTTGGAGGCCCAACAACTGTCTACAAGAATAGAAGTGCGTAGCCAGCATCCCTCCAAGTTCTTGGAAGTCTTGGTACGTGGCGAACCGGGTTTGTGGCTACTCCTCTTGATAAGGAACTTCTTGCTCCTCTTCTTGGTCCTCATCCTCATCTAGAATCTCCGCCTCGGGTTGGTGTTGCTCAACTTGCAAGTCATATAGCAAACGTCCTTCCTCGATAGAGAAAAGACCATTAGGAATAGGAGCGGGGTAAAGACGCCGAACTCTAGCAATATGCAGGTAATAAACACAACCTCTCCTAGTGAACATTCCACAAGCTTCTAAAGTAGAGAAACCAACACGTCGCTCACCTTGCACATGTTGTAACTCACCTAGGTCGATGCCTAGGGAATTGGCAAGCATGGTGATGACGCCTCCACTTGTGATTGGTCCTTGGCTTTGGGAGGATTGGTGCTCCAGGTAGCGCACAAGGATTGCGCCCAAGTTGAGTGACAAGTTGCAGTTAATGTAAGCATCTTTTGCAAGGACTAATATGCCCTCCTCATTGAGTCTTGTGAACTCATTTCTTGCCTACAAGGTGTTAGCAATAACATAGAACAAATAGCGAATTGCAGCATGTTGAATATTCTTACCCTTGCTTACTCTAGTAGTGAAGCTCATTCCATTATAATATTGTTCAGGGGAAGGGTCTAAGCCAGTAAAGGATGCGCGTAAGGCATTAACATCATTGTTTGGAAAATTAAAACATGCGCACCATTCATCTAGTATTAAAGTGTAGTTGTTGTTCATAAGTCGGAAAGGAATTGTGTCCTCTCCTTGCCATAGTTTACCGGTGATTTGCAAAGAACTTCAAAATTTAATAGTTAACCGACGATAAGTAGGCACATCATTGTACACAAATGTAATACCCCAAAATATTTGAGAGTGGATGCAATATGAATTTCCTAAAGTAATTGTTGGATCAAGATAGATTATATGTGGGCAGTGCATCCATAATTGCTATTGCCTCTACAACCGCTTATAGCAATAACCTACTAGTCTCATCCATAGAACAAAGAGAACTAATGATATGCATAGTGATGTCACCGTTAATCCCAAGTAAATCCCTCACATACAATCGTAGTACCCCTTCTGTCACTGGGTTCCCAACCTGCAGATTAGTCATTACTCATACTCCCTATACCCGACTCAATCTTCGGGGTCTTGGGTACCTAACAAGTCCTTAGATTGAGGCAAGAGAGGATACAATAATCATCATGTCATACAAACTAATACATGATCCCATCTATGATAAATAACATGCACAAAAGCTACATGGCTAGGCCGAAGCCCTTAGCCCAAGGAGAATTACTCACACATAGAGATGAGATCAACAATCACAAACATTGTAATGGAAATCATAAGACTGATAGCAATAGTCTTACAATGTCGCCAATCGAACATGAGATCTACTATTACAAGTGGTAGAATATGGCTATGGTGGTGGAGAAGGGTTTGGGGGTCTGGAGGCGGCAGAGACTTGAGGGCGGGGGTGTTTTCTCGTCGCCTGAGGCTTCTTTATCTAGGGGTCCCTTCACGAAAGTTGTTCTGTTTGACCTAGCGGTGGCGGCGCCAACTATACGACCAGAACTATACGGCAGAAATTGTATTCCGGTCGTATAGTTGGTCGTTAAAGCGTTTGCCTCCGCTTCACGACTCCTAGTTTCTTCTGTTTGTTGGAAACTGCATATCTTTGACTTTAATGTAGTGATTCCCATCTTCAAATGACATTATCTACGCAAGGAAAAATAGTAAGAAAGGATTGCATAACCCTTTGATTATTAGGCATTAGTGGTAGGGTTTAGAGAGATGATTCATCAAAAGTATGAATAATATACAGTTTAAATGTGGACGGCGATGGCTATATTTCAGAGCCATCAACTGTCTCATCATGTGTCTCAACATGTGGCGTATCTTCTGGAGATGGTTGTTGCTGCTCCCTTTCATGCTCAACATTGGGTTTGGCTAGCTCCTGAAAGACAGGTTCCGGATCCTCACTCATTGTTGTTGTGGGTGGAGTCGCAACAGGTGCTTGCACCACAACCTCTAGGGTTGTCGATGCAGGAAAAACATGTAGCGACAAGAATGGCTCCTAAATCATCGGATTAGGTGCATGCACCCTCTTCTACTCAAGATCAATTTTTGGAGCTACCATGCTCCCCCTCATCATTTCGTCCTCTAAGAAGACAACATGTCTCGTTTCTACAAACTTTGTGTCTCTGTCTGGATAGTAGAAACGAAAACCTTTTGACTTTTCAGGATAGCCAATGAAATGGCAACTGACTGTTTTAGGGTCAAGATTTGCTATATTTGGATTAAATACTTTAGCCTCAGCCGGGTTCCCCCACACCGTTAGGTGCTGTAGCGAGGAACTCTTCCTGTCCACAACTCATACGGTGTTTTGGGCACCGACTTGCTTGTTACTTTATTGAGAATCTGAATGGTAGTTTTTAACGCCTCCATCCACAATCCCAATGGCAAGTTGGAGTAACTCATCATGCTACACACCATATCCATAAGGGTACAATTACGCTTTTCAGCTACTTTATTTTGCTAAGGCTCGACCGGCATCAAATACTGGGCCACTATGCCAGTCTCCTGTAAGAACCTTGCAAAAGGTCCAGGGACTTGTTAAGGAAATATGCCTGAGAGGCAATAATAAAGTTGTTATTATGTATTCCTTGTATATGATAGATGTTTATTTTGCATGCTATAATTGTATTGATAGGAAATGTCAATACCTGTGTGTTTAATAAACAAATAAAAGTTTCCTAGTTATGCCTCTCTTATAGACTAGCTCGTTGATTAACAAGATGATCAAAGTTTCCTGATCATGGACATTGGATGTTGTTAATAACAAGGTCACAACATTTGTGAAATGATGTGATGAACATTCATCCAAAGTATAGCATTATGATCAAAGTCATTATGTTTATATTGCTATAACATCATACAAAGTAATCTTTATCCTTAGACCATGAGATCATGTTAATTAATGACATCAGAAGAGTAACTTGATAACATCAAACGTCACACCGTAAAAGGGTGACTATAAAGGTGGGTTTAGATACTCCGAAGATGTCATGTTGAGGCTCATAGATCAAGAGTGGAATTTGTCAATCCCGATGACGGATAGATATACTCTAGGCCCTCTCAGTGATATCACATTAAGATAGCTTGCAAGCAAGTGATGTGATCACTAGAATGTTATATCACGGGAACAAGAAAAGAGTGCATGTTGGTAACGAGATCAAACTAGGTATTAGGATACCGATGATCGAATCTCAGACATGTAATATATCATGAGACAAAGGGATTAAGTTACTAGCATTAAAGGTTCTCACGATCACAGAAGTCATCGTTGAATGTGCAGGAGTCAGTATGGATCTCTAGGTCCCGCTTCTGATTATTGATTTGAGAGGGGTCTCAATCATGTCTGCATTATTGTGAACCATAGGGTGACACACTTAAGGGTTGCCGAACACCATTTTGGAGCACATATGTTTTAGACGAAAGAATTGCAAACGCTAGAATTATTTCGATGGAAACCGGAATTGTTTCGGGTGAAATTGCAGAAACTGGTTCTGCATGTGATATTCAAATGTTGCAAGGGGTTTTATGTGAATGTTTGTTAATTAAAGTAATTAACAAAATTCTGAATAAAATAAATAAAAGAGTTTTATTAAATGAGAGTTGCATTAAATTTGGTGGAAATTTAATGCATGTGAGTGGAACTTTGGGTGGAGGTTGAATTGATGTGAGTGGAGCTTCCACCACATGAATGAGGAAGAGGTGGGGGCACCCCCCTTGGGTGTCGGCCATGGGAGGGGAGGAGCCCCCCTCTCCTATAAAATGCCCCCTCTCCTCCCTCACAAAGCACACCTCCTCGTGAAGCATCTCTCTCCCCCTCTAGATATATTTTCCCATGGTCTCGGATTAACGAGATACATGTTCCCGATGGCATTGCGTCTGGAAGGAGTTGTTGCTTCTACTGATTCGCTGGAGCGAGGAGGTGGAGGTTGTCCGGTGGCTTGAACGTGTGTGCGAGGACAGATGCGCTGCTGATTTGTGGCGCTAGGACTTCCACACGATCTTGAGATCGGCAAGCGTACGACTACATCATCCACGAGTTCCAACTCATTAACAAAACTCTGTTGTCTTTGAGGGTAAGTTCTCTATGGATGTATATCCACCCACCCGTTGCTTGTATCTAGTAGATAGATCTTGGCGTATAGTTCTCATCGTAGATTTTTTTTTGTTTTCTATGCTGCGAACCCAACAACTTGGCCATATGGGGTGTGTTGACCGTAGTACTCCCCTCCATGGTCAGACCTTACTATCTTTATTGTTTTACTATGTTGATTCTCAACTTCAGCTATGAATATCTTAAATTTATCCAACGCTTCCGATCTTTCTTTAATTGGATAAATATAACCATAACGGGAGTAATCATCTGTGAATGTTATGAACGAGTCATAATCATCCACACTTTTCACAGGAAACGGTCCACATATGTCAGTGTGAATAATTTCTAGTGTTTCGGCGCTTCGTTTTGCACCCTTTTTGGTTTGCTTTACATACTTTCCTTTAACACAATCGATGCATTGTTCTATGTCGGAGAACTCTAACGAAGGAAGAATATCATTTTTAACTAGTCTTTCTATTCCCCCCTCAAAATATGGCCTAAACGACAGTGCCATAATTTAGACGAGTCATGAGTTCTCTTTCTTTTCTTTTGTTCTTTGTCTCACACGAAAACATGCTCATTCACTTTACACACAGAATTTACTTTGTCACGAGTGGATAACACATAAAGCTCATTGTGAAGGAAAGCAACACGCACACAATCTTTATTACACAAAATGGCACACTAGCCATGTCCAAATGACACTCATAGTTTACTTTGTCCAAACACGATACACTTATTAAATTTCTATGTAAAGAATGAACATAAAGGACATCTGTAAGCAGGATCATCGATCCATCAGCAAGCTCCAAGGAGATGTCGCCAACAGCCTCAACGGCTGCCTGGACTCCATTTGCGACTTCAACGTATCTTTCGTTTCTTTTCGTAGTCTATGTTGAATGGAATCTCTGTAAAGAATTTGCAACATGAACAGTTGCACCTGAGCCAATCCACCAAGTAGATTTTGAAAACTGTGTATACAGGGATTCATTCACAAAAGAAACTATGTTGTTACCTTTACTTGCCATTAGTACCTTTAGCCAAATAGGGCAGTCTTTCTTGAAGTGCCCTGGCTTCTTGTAGTGGAGGCAGTGATCTTTATCCACTGGGAGTGGCATGTGCTGATGCTGGTAGTGCATAAGAGCTTTTCCATGTGGCTTAGAAGGGGAACCTTGGTTACTTTGATGGTAGGTCCTCTTCTTATTGTCCTTGACATAGTTCAAGGAACCACCATTGGAGGTTTTGAGCCTTTCCTCTTCTTGGGAACACATGGCAATGGTCTTTTCTATATCCCATTTTTCAGGGGCCATATTTTAATTGACAACGCAGTTATCAAACTGTTGAGGCAATGACGCCATGACCGGGTGAACAAGCAGTGTAGGCTTTAGCTCTAGATCAGCTTCCATGGCCTTCAATTTGGAAGCCATGTTACTCATCTAGAGGATATGGTCCCTGATGCCATGTCCACCTCCTGTATAATTCTCTATCACCAACTGCTTCAGCAGCTGGGTTACATATGTCTTTGAAGAGTCAACGAACTAACTCTTTATCTTTTCCATGTATTCCCCTGCGGAAACACACTCTGTAATTGAACCAACAATTGTCGACTCAATGGTATTCTTTAAAAATGCCATGCACTTTTTATTGGCGTTTTGCCACTTTTGGTTCTCTATGGAGTATGACAGCTCTACTGGAGCATAGTCCCTTTTCTCTCTTTCTCATGCAGCATCATCATCAGCGGCATCTCTTACTGGCTCTGTCGGCTTAGTCTCAAGGACCCAATCCACCTCAGCACAGATGAAAGCAAAGTTCACCTTTTTTCTCCACTCAGAGTAATTGTCACCTCTAAGGGTCGGGACCTCCTTGATGCAGTTCATCAAGTAGAACCCTCCTGAAAACCACAAAAAAGTGAGAACAATAACAATTGCATGTACTAACCGAACGTTGGTCAAAATTAAGACATACAAATGTTTATGCAAATAATTCTATATCACCGTTGGACAGAAAATAAAAGTAAGTGCACATATCTTTAATCACTTTAAAACAAGACACTAATCATAATCATGCTATTTACAACGTTGGTTAGAAAAATAACATGAACATGACAAGAATAAAACTTTAACTTGCTCTCATAAAATTAATACTCGCTTTTACTTTTATTAAATTTTAAAAGAGCGCATCTAACCATTTGCAGCGGAAGAAATGAATTTAAAATTCATTAACTTTGTACTTTATAGAAACTTTACTGTTACTTTTCCTTTTTCTAAACAAATTTTTTTTGGATAAAAAACGGCCTGCAACGCCTGTGTGCTGCGCATTGCAGCCTGCAACGCTCAGTGTGGCCTGCCAAAAGCCCGCGCTACGTTGTCTCTCTCTCTGGCCAGCCGAAAACGGCCCATGGCCCACCCGCGGCCTGCCACCTCCCCGAGCCCGCGTGCTCGCGCTTCCCTGGCCGTTCGATTCGATCTGACAGCTATCCGCGCGCATGGCCAGGTCAAAACCAGCTCCGGCCTCCTCTCACATAACCCTAACCACAGAAACCTCCACTCCCCCGTGTTGTCCCGCTCTCTGGCGGCGGCGCTGTCTCTGTGGGAGAGGCGAGGTGGCCGTGCCGCCTGAGATATCGCCCGCGACGAGCCCCTCCCTCTCTTCTCTCTTCACCCGCTAGCCCCTAGCCCGATGTATTCGGTACAGAGAGGAAGAAGCGGTGAGCAGCGGCGCCCCCTTGGCTCCTTACCAACGAGCCCAGGGTGGTGTCTTTTTCCGGCACTGGCCGGAGATGTGACTTTTCTGTTCTTTGTTTCGATCTGGGGCTAGGGGAAGGAAGAATTAGGGATTTCTTCTGATTTCCTTTGCCCCACGGGGGGGGGGGGGTTCTTCTTCTCGACCTCGGCTTGCCGATGCATCGGGATCGAGAGGAACGGCGCGGCCTCGTGGCGACACACTATATTGGGGTTAGGGTTTTGACTTTGCCTTTTCTACTCGAAAAATCTAGGACCTCGAGTGCTCTGATACCAATGTTAAAACCATTGTGGTAGGAACTAGGCTAGATGTAATCGGTAGAACCATCTGTGAATTGAACCGCTATTTGATCTGAGAGAGAACAGAGAGAGATGGGAGGGGGAGGTGTACCTTCTCCCGGACTCGAGCTCGCTGAGCCATTGGCCATTGCAGAGGGGGTCGACGACATGACCGTGGGCAAGGTGATCGAGAGTGGCGGCAGCGGAGCTTCCCGTCGCTAGGCGCTAACCCTATATCGGCTAGGGATGTTGGTAGGGTGTACGGCATAGACGAACCTCGTTCCGAGTGCCTCCGGCCCCCACCCTTTATATAGCACTGCGACAGGGGCCAACCAACCAGAGCACGGTTGGGCGCCCCCGATCAAGGCGCGAGCAAGGGTTCGATCGACCCATTGGGATCGATTGGGAGATCAACCTAACAGGCTTCCCTTTTATCTTGCATGGTAAGCTAGTTGGTTTTGCTCGGGAGCGTGTCCCATGTTCAGATTCGGGGAGGAAGACGACCAAACCTTGGCCATCGGGTTATTTGTGGGGAACTGGAGAATCACGACTCTATTTTCATAGAAAAATTATCTCCTGTTGTCCTCCCCTGTTCTCCAAAGCCTTGTTGCTGTCGTAGTGTGAGATCAATGTGATGTAGTGTTCAAATGTATTCGCCAAGCTTGTTGAAGGCAAAGCTCCTCCAGTGCAGTTCGAGATCAATGGCCACCAGTATGACAAGGGATACTACTTAGCAGATGGCATCTACCCAATATGGTTAATATTTATGAAGACAATCTCAAAACATATCCCTGGAGGCAGGAAGGATGTGGAAGGATGTGGAAAGGTTGATGCAAGCTCTATTTGCCATTGTCAGGTACCCTTCCCTTACCTGGTCGAAAGATTAGATATGGGAGATCATGACTGCATGTGTTATCTTGCACAACATGATCATTGAGAGCGAGCGGGAGACTCCAGTCTTTAACATTGAACCGTACTATCGCCAATGTCCTCTTGTAGATATTGTTATTTTTTTATATGGGGGGCACACCTGGGAGCTAGCATCCCCTAAATCACAAACCAATCCAGTGTCCCCGTGCGGTCTAAAATCAAGCCGCCTAGACGCGGGAACGAGCAAAGATGCTCTTAGCATAGGCATATAGAATACGTAGAACAAAGCTGGCTAATAGGCCCGTGTGGCGCGACCATGTGCTTCACATGTCTGACACGGCACGGACATGCGGTGGACGTGTAATAGGCTGGTCGATGCTATACCGTGCCCCGCTTAGACATCACACGATAGCTTAATTGGGATGGGCTTATGTATTTTCTAAAAATAGAAAAAATAGGAAAAATAGTAAAAAAGAAGAGGAAATAGAAGAGAGTCCTTCCGCGTCGCTCCCGCGAGCGACCAGGGGGGAAACCCTAGTCTCTAGGCCTCGGGCCCCCGCTCCTCCCTCCACTCTCCTCGCCGCCGCCGGTGCACGCTGACGGGCGAAGCCCGGTCAGCATCGGTGGCGGCGGGGCTTTCTCCTCCCCCCAATCGGTGGTGATGGCGTAGGCTGATGGCGTCGAGCAGCGGCATCGTGATGGCGTGGGGTGAGGCAGCGCGGCAGCGAGCACTAGCGGTGACGCTGTGGGTGCGAAGCGACTACCTGATGGGGTCTTTGTGGTGGTGCCGCTCGACGACGGCGGCAGGATCTGGCTACCAGATCTGATGGGTGGTGGGAAACTCCTATCTCCACGGCAGGACGCCCCCTAGGCATTGTCGTGTGGCCCAGTGGTGAGCACGATCGTCCTCTCTATGGCTGGTGAGGTGCTGGGCAGTTGAAAGGGCATTTATGCCCTTCATACTATTTTGATGTTTGTTGACAATACTTGGATAGGTTTAATCTGTTGTTAAAAGTTTTAGGAGATATCAGCTACATTAGTGTAATTTGTACCTAAGGAAAAAGGGCTCCCCAGGATCAAATCTAAGCAGAGACAAAGTCCTATCGGACTATCTGGCTGATGTGCGCCGGAGTGTCTGGCCCCGCTAGACTATTCGACTGGTTTCTGCTGGATTGTCCGGCCCTGAGGATTCTTAGACCAGCTCGGACATTCTGTATGCCACATCGGACACAACCCGGACACTGGCCGGACTCTGGCCGGAAACTCTGCCAGACCAGAGGGTCCAGTTGTTGTCACCCGGAGTGTTGGGCTGGACCAAACTGTTCGGTTGCTGTTTGCCGGACTATCCGGGGTAAGTGGCTCCCAACGGCTCTAATTCTAGGGGCCCTATATAAATGCCCCTTCTTCTACCTTCAAAGTTGCTCATCCAGTTCAAGACCAGCATCACCATTTGAGCCACCAAATCCTCAAGATCTCTTCACTCAATGATGTTTGCAAGAGCACAGATCATTTGTAGATAGTTTCGAAGTTCAGATATCGACCCATAGGAAGCCCAACAGTAAGTGTTTATGGGTGAAGTTCTCTATCACACCTGAAGTTGTCACAGGTCTTCAAGTGAATTGACTACAAGTGTTGAAATAAGGAATTGGGTTTTGATTAAATGAGATGTATTTAAATAGAATTAAAATGTAAACTTAAAAAATATAAAGCATAAAAGTATGAACGACTTTGTTGTTTGTTGTTTCCTGCAGATGGCGAAAGAAGGCCCAGGGAGATTCAGGTCTTGGTGATAGTGACTGTGCCAGGTGGACGAGTGATAAATGTAACAATTATAATCTTATAAATATATGTGTAGGCGAGCAACCCATAATTAGCCGGAACTCCTCTTGGTAGATTTCATCCCAACTTCAATAATCCTACAAGCCTTTTACCAAAATCATGGTCAGACACTAGACGATTAAGACCCTTCAGGTCGCTTAGCGATTAAGCTCCTTGGATCGGACTAATGCAATAAGCATAGTGGTTCCTCGTTATCCTCGAGTCTACTAGCTTTCCATTGATATCCCCGTGTCACCCGAGGTTCACCGGTCCACTAGCGAACAAGATCTTATCTATGTAGAATAAAGCATCATGTTGTCTGGGCCCTTAATTAGACAACAAGCATTAGGCATCCCATAGATAGTTAAGCACACATAATATAGTAAATAGAATCAATAAAAAATTAATGGAAAATATATGAAGGCACATCACATCTCACCAATCCCCTACATCTCCCACGCCCAAAGGAATTACTCACACATGAGAGAAGAATGGATCATCAGTATAATTGAATAAAGGGAATTAGTCTTCGTATTGCAGTGGAGATCCACAATAAGAATAGAAAAATATTCAACACAATTAAAGATGGAAAGAAACAACTCAAACCCTAGTCTTGCAAGGTGGAGATCCCTCTCTCTCAAGTACAAGTAGTGGCTATGGGGGTGTATTGGCTATAGGAGGTCGAAGATCGTGGAGCGAGATGAAGAACGTCTTCCCCTTCTTCTCTGGATCTCTTCTTTCTCCCTTCTAGATCGTATGGCGGTTGTTGTGTTGTGTTTTTGTCCTCAGTCCCTTCATGGAAGTTGTCCCTTTTGACAAGACAGAGGCGGCGGCAACTATACGGCCAGAAAAATATTCCCACCGTATAGTTGCTCGTTAAAGCTTCTATGAGCTCCCCTTGCGTGCTTCCAAAGTGGGACTCGCTTGTTTTCTCCAGAATATTGTGTTTCTCTAGTTAAATCCTTCTGTTGACATTCAGAACCTGAAACACACATTAAAAACCAAGTTTTCTTTGCTACCGAAGTATTAGCGTTAGGTAAAGCTAGAAAACGATCAAATCCGGGAGAAAACATCAATAAAAGCCATAAAAATGTGTCAAATCTCACAACTATCACTCAACCATCCAAAGTCATTGATCTTTGGAGAATCGAAGGAGGAGGCCTTGATCTATAGCTTCACCAAGAGATCTTCATTTCCCCCTCATTCACTTGAGGTCCCCTTGCTCTATTGTTTCATTGGAAACCCTAGCTTGTGATTTGGTTCTTACAAGCTTGTCTTTGATTGTTTGACAGCTTGCTTGTATTCGGGAGCCTCCAATTAGGTTGTGGATCTGTGCCTCGAACTTGTTATAAAGGTGCCAGCTTCCACCTTGAAGGTTGCCGATATAGTGGAAAAGGTGAATCGAACCCGTTGGGGTGAGGTTCATCGGAGAACAAGGGAGGCCTCTCGTGGCATTGGTGGTTTGAAACCACCCCCTCTCCAAACGTAGACATACTTCCCCTCAAAAGGAAGGAACTACGGGAAACAAACCCTTGTGTCTCCGCGTGCTCCACTTTGGTTACTTCTATCCTTTACCGCACTTTACTTATCTTGTTCTTGCTTATTGTTTGTGCTATATTGACATATCAGTAAATTCACCATAGTTGCATAATCTAGAGAATTTACCTTTTGTGTCAAACCCTAAATTGAAAATGAGTAAAATTTGAAGTAGCACTTATTCACCCCCCCCCTCTCTAGGTGCCCATACGATCCTTTCAATTGGTATCAGAGCCTCAGCTCTTTATTCGAGCTTAACCGCCTAAGATATTATGGGCAACCCAGGAGATGAGGGAGACGGTGAGGCTAGCAACTCGGTGACCATGGTAGATCTCAAGAATTTGGAAAGAAGTTTGAGCTCTACCTTGGGCAACAAAATCCAACAGTTGCATCAACTTGTTGAGCGACTTATTATGGAAAAGTCAGCCTCACTGTCGTGGTGGTGTCACGACAGATGCCATGGATAGGCTAAATGTGGGGACTAAATGCACTAGGGGAATCCAGGGAGGGATAGTGTGGTGATTCCACACACGGTAGCTTCGTATTTGATTCACTTCCAAGGTTTACAAGTGCTCCTTGAGCTGTATTGAGGAGAGGAGGAAGAACTCTCTTACTCTCACCACTAGTCAAAAACCACTCTCTAGGAGATCACCCAGTTAAAGACCAACCCTTTCTACAGAGGCCCTTGCCCTCCTTATATAGGAGTGGCTAGGTCTCCAATTAGGGCATACGTGGAGGCATATTCCAGGGAATATGCCTCCTCCCAAAATAGTAAGCCGACCGGGTCACTTTTCCCCCGCGTCATCCATGTAGAGGCTACGTGAGCCTCTGCGGCGCCTGCGTCATCCGACATAGGCTTCGTCACCTTTGTCGGCCACGCCTCGGTGGTCCTGCCTCTGTCCGCTTCGCTCATGCTCTGTGTACAGTGGTCACCTTTGACCAGCGAGATACCTTCCTTCTCCTACAAGCTTGATATACCTCGGATCCCACATAGTTGATCCGGCCACACCTGTTCCTGCATACAAGTTAGATACATTTTACCGACATACGGCTTAAGTCTGTTGAGACCAAGTTAGGTGGACGTCCCCTGGTCCGGGTTACTCCGTGATCCGGCCTGCCTTGAGGTGACTCGGCCAGCACTTGCTTTGACCTTTCCGTACCTCGGCTAACTAGGCATTTACACCCCGACGTGACCCTACCCGGGGGTATCCCCCAACATTAGTCCCCGAAGCTGGTGCAGTCTTAGCTGCCCTAGCCACTAAGGCCACAACAGGTTCAGCCTTACGGAGCTCCTTGCTCCATCTCCGAGTTACCTCTTGATCCGAATTTCATAGGTTTATTTTCCCTTGGCACATTCCAAGTTTTTACTTGATGGCCGGGTTACCTCGTATTCATCTGGGTCATTCTTCCTTCTCTCGCATGCTTCCCCACATGGAGGCTAATCATTACTTTGCCTCATTTTAAGGGCCAGCTACAGTAACTGCCGCAGTTATTGTCAGACGTTACTGTTGCCCACGTCACGTCGTGTCTGCCTCCTCGTTAACTGTAACATAACGTCACGTCATGGGATCCGCTACGCCCTGTGGCCCTTCGTGTGGCTCGTCGCTGATTGGTCAACCCGGGTCATACAGGGCCACACGGTGTGGCCCGCGCGCAAAATGCAATCCCACTACCCCTTACGGGAGTGGTTAAATAGGGGAGGGGCACACCCCTTGGGTCATTTCCCCGCTCCCGCGCCCCTCTGCCTTTGCCTTTTCCTCTCCTTCTCCATCGACAGCGCCGCCGCCGCCGCACCTGAAGAGCTGCGCCGCCGCTGCACTGCTTCCACGCGCACCGGCGCCGCCGCCACCTCCGCGCATCTCCTCTGCCACAGGTCCTCGCCAGTCCAAGCCAGTGCCCCCTCCGCCGCTAGCGCCAGCGGGGATAGCGATCTCGAGATGACTGAAGAGGAGCTCGCCTTCGTAGAGCAAGAAATGCAGGAAGATGCGGCGAACGCCGACCGCGGCACATGGGCCGGATCCTGGGTTTGCAAGGATGACCTGGATTGGCTGTACGGCACCAGGCGCATCCCGGAGGGCATCACCGCACGCCTCGCTGCCGCCGAGCTAGCCCCCTCACCCAATCCGGGTGAGTATGTGGTGTTCCTATCTCATTTCCAGCGCGGATTTGGTCTCCCAGTCAGTGACTTTTTCCATGACTGGCTAAACACATACGAGCTCTAGCCGCACCATCTTCCGGCTAATGCCATCACTTCTCTCTCTGCCTTTGCCTCCACCATCGAAGGTTATGCCGAACTGTGGCCCACGAAGGAGCTCTGGATCCGGTTCTTTGGCCTTCGCCGGAACGTGATTCCGAATGTAGATCTAGATCCGGAGGACAAACAACTCACACAGCTCGGTGTTGCGTCAATCTGTCCCCGGAAGCTGTCTGTCTTCCCCCGAGTCACAGGGCTTGACTCTTGCAAGGGATGGGCTCGGACTTTCTTCTATGTCCGGAACAGCACCACCAAAGACCTGATCCGGCTGCGCCCCTATACTCCGGGTCCTCCTAACCCGGATTTGTGGGACGTCATCCCCAAGAGGCCCACAGTCTTGGCGAACCAAGTCAACAAGAGGTTCAAGGAGCTGAAGGAACTCGGATTGTGCAACGAGGACGCCATGATCACATTTGTCCGCAACCGGATCTCCCCCCTCCAGAAATGCACACATAAAGTGTGTCACATGAGCTAGGGCCGCGACCTCAACCAGACCTCGTCTTTCGAGTTGAGCAACACAGAGATCTACCGCCGGGTCAAGGCCCCCTTCACCACCCACAAGGACTTCTCCTCTGAGTGGACGTGGGGAATGGAACATTTTGTCCGAGATAGGTTTCCTCCTTCGGTAAGTCTCGTGCCCCAAACTCTTTTCCGAATTGAATCATATGTCGGTCTTTCATCGTAGATTTTAATCCTGTTGCCTTTTCCTTCCTTTAGATGTTTCTTCAGCAAACCATTGAGGATGGCACCGAGCCTTCCCTCAAATGGGCGCTTGACCGGGATACCTCGGACGAGGAGGAACCGGATCAAGAGATGTTCCTTCTGATGTCGGATGCGACCAAGCGACCCACCGGTAAACTCTCTTCTATTAGAGATTGGCCCGATGATGAAGATGATTCGAATGTTGAGGTGATGGAAACATTTGATGTTGTCCCCCTTTCTTATGCTTTTCCGGCATTAGCTAACCCCGGTGGGCAGATCCATGAGGACCCTCCCCTCACCGTGGGTGATCCTGTTTCAGTGGCGCCGAAGTAGAAAAGGGGAGCTGCATCAACTTCTTCCTCCGGACCTTCTCAGCCAGCCAAAAGGCGAAAGAAGTCCGGGGACAAAACTGCCACCAAGCCTGCAACCAAGGCCACAGCCCGGAGGGCTCGGAAGCCCAAGGAGCCCCTGACCTCGGATGAGTAAGCCTCTTTTCCCTTTGCTATTTACTTGTTTTTCTTTTATTATAGCTTCTCATCCAACAATGTTTGATTCGGCAGGGCCGCGGTGGAGGTCCCACAGAGTGGATCCGGCATTGCCTCCCCGCTCCGACATAGCCCTTCTCCCCCTCGTGGCGACGATTCATGCCCGCTGAGCCCAATCCCGGAGGGTTCAGCGGCTGCTCTGGGTTCCAGCCCACCTTGTCAAGAGGAGGGCAACCTTGGAGCGGGAGAGACTGGCTCTACCGAGGCAGCGGCCACCACTACTTCGGCTCCGCCGCAACCAGTTAGCACCGAGGTTCCCTCAGCACCTCCACCGAAGCAGAAATCAGTACCAGCACCAGCACCAACTCCAGCTCCAGTAGCAACAGCAAAAGCAACAGCAGCAGCAGCAAAAGCAACAGCAGCAGCAGCAGCAAAAGCAACAACAGCAGCAGCAAAGCAACAGCAGCACCACCAAGCCCCTCCACCTCGTCTGAGTCTTCCAAGGCTCGGCGAGAAGACATCAGCAGCACCAAGGCTAGTGCCAAGGCAGCTCACAAGGGCAAATCCGCTGCAGCAACCTCAACCTCTTAGCAGCAACCTAAGGGCAAAAAGGCTCCTGACGCAACCAAGGCAGCATCCATCGAGGCTGGACAGCGCACGCTCGTGTCCATGCTTTCAAAGAAAACTCCACCACCGAAGGATGCCCCTGCCGAGCCAGCTGATGCGCAACTTGTTTTGCACACCATCCCCGCCATTGCCCAGGTTGAGAGGAGGGAAGCACATGCCAAGGGTTTGGTGGCGCCCCATATGCTAAGCGGCGAACGATACCCTCTGACCTTGATCGAGTTTGTTAATAACTAGAACAAGGCGGAGTTCGTCTATGACGACGATCTCCCAGAGAAGTTCGGTCCCGTCGAATTTTCTGCACAGATGAATACTGCCGCCAAGGCAATTAACCTTGCGGGTCGGATGATGGAGGTATGTTAGTTCATCTTTTCCTTAACATGTAGTAGACATTAGTGATATAACCATTAGTCCCCGAGCCTCCGGGGGAGTAACTTGTTACTCGGCCGGATGCTCCTTAGAGAACCAGCATAGCTCCTTAATAACTTCGAATATGCACACACCTAGAGCCGGGTTAAGTTCCACTTGGCCTAGATCTTGTACACTTCGAATATGCACACACCTAGAGCCGGGTTAAGTTCCACTTGGCCTGGATTTTGTACACTTCGAATATGCACGCACCTAGAGACGGGTTAAGTTCCACTTGGCCCGAATTTTGTACACTTCGAATATGCACGCACCTAGAGGCAGGTTAAGTTCTACTTGGCCCGGATTTTGTACACTTCGAATATGCACAAGACTAAGCTATCTTTTTGTACTCTTTTCAGGTGACCACCAACCGCCGGAGCGCCGAGTTTCAGCGTCTCCTGGACACTCACAAGATGCTGCGTGCAAAACATAATGCACTTCTCGCTGAACACGAGAAAAGGGGTAAGTTTTCTCCTTGACATTTTCCTGTTTTTCTTCATCTTTTTTGGCCGAACTAATCCATCATTCAGTTTTCGCAGCTGGGGTGGAGGCTGAGAATACCCTCATGAGGAGGAGTTTGGACCAGATAAAGGGTAAGTTATTTTTGCTCAACTTTGCCATGCTCTCTATCTCTTTTTCTCCTTGGCTCGGCAAACATTCATACCTCGGCTTTGTCGGGTCAACAAACTATTTCAGCATCTCTTGAAGATAGTGTGCCCGTGCCTGATATGATGCTGCATTTTCTCGAACAAGCAGGGCAGCATCAGGCCGAACTTAAGAAGAAAGATGACGAGCTTACCCTCCTCCGAACCAAAGATGACGAGATTGCCAAGCTCAAAGTAGATATGAAGAGGTTGAAAGCACAACACCAATCCAAACTCCAAAAGGCTGGCCAGGACTTTACTGAAGAGCGCGAGCGCCTCAACCTCCAGATTGCCAAGGACCAAGAGCTTCTCTAGGAGGCCAACGTCAAAATTGAGTCGGCGAATACTGAACTTGTGCAGCTTCGCAAAAGGCATGATGACTGTATCAAGGAGTTGACCCGGATCCATAGCCATATTTCACGTAAGTTCCTTTCCCTCATCCGGCATATTTCTCCGGGTTACTTCACATGTCTTTTCTTTACCTGCTTCTCTTGTGTTGTTTTCAGGCAAATTTCCAGAGGGCAATGTCATTGCGAGCACCGCTGTTGCTAAGTTCCGCCGAGAGAGGGGTACCCCCATTGCTCCTGACGCTGAAGAGATTCCCTATAACATGGAGGACCTGTTGGTCAGCTTGTCTTCTCGCGTGGAAATCGTGAAGAACTACGGCAAGGATATCCTTGACGTGGCAGTCCGGATCTTCAACGCCTTTTTGCCTAAAGAAGATACTCCGGAGGGGACCGTAGTTCTTATTGGTAAGTTGATGGAATGCGAGACCCAGCTCGACCTTTGGAGGGAATCCGCTGGATGTGCTGGAGCTGAGACCGTTCTCCACTACATGCTTACGTGGTACGAGAAGATCGACCTCAACCTTCTAGTGCGCATGCGTACCGGATCCAGATGGTCTAGTGACCCGGAGTGGATAGCTCGGCGCAAGGCTTGCGCCCATAGCCTCATCGAATATGCCCCCATTCATGAATGGAATGAGGGTCCAAGCTTCCTTGGTGGCGCGGATGATGAAAACGCTAAAAACGTTGAAGATGGCTCGGATGAGGACAAAGAGGACGATGCCTCGGACGTCGAAGACAGCGAAGATGACGCTGAACTTCCTCCTCCTGCTGCTCCTTGAGTGAAAAAAAACTTTAAAGTTTATCAGATCCCCGGTATGCCGGGTGCAATTGTATCAAGCACATCAGTTATGTTTTGCTACTAAGTTTTTATGCCGGATTAAGTTGGGCGTAGTCCCCGAGTTTTATTTTCTTGTTCCTCCAATTTCTTGGCTCGGCTCGTGTCCACCTTGGTTCGGTTTTATGACTTACGAGTTCGAGCTTCAAAAATTGACTTAACAATACTTGGAAACTTTAGGATTAGCTCAAAATAGTTCGGCGTAATAAATTTAAAATAGGCATGAGGTTAGTCTAAAAAACGAACGTCAGCTCGATTAAGTTTCTTCCCTTAGTCGTTTTTCATGTGCTACGCAATTCCAAACTTATTCTCTTGCTTGCCATGAAGCCAATTCCTGTTGGACAGTAGCAAGTCGAAGAGTTAGGTTTTTGGTGCTCACACACTACTAATCCGACCTAAGTAGAAGCAACTTACACCAGCCGACATTCAAATTGTAAATATAGAAGACAACTAAAATTACTAAGGTAGTCCCCGAGTTACTGCTCGAGGTGCCAAGATTTCATTGATAATCTCATTGCCGACATATATATCGACATATGAGAGACTCAGATACAAACACTTCTCTGCTAAGTGTAGAAAGGACGAAGTAGAGCTACATTCCATGGACGTTTGGATTCCTCGCCGGACCTGTCCGCCTTGTTCTTCTCCTGTGGTTTTGCATTGATAAGGTAATAAGAATCATTGTGCAATGCTTTGCTCACAATGAATGGCCCTTCCCATGGGGGGATAGTTTATGCATGCCAGCCGTATGTTGTACCAACCGGAGTACCAGATCGCCTTCCCAGAAAACTCGGGGGCTTACTTTCCGGCTATGATAGCGTTGGAGATTTTGCTGATATATGGCGGATCTAGACAATGCCAATTCTCTCGCTTCTTCCAGCAGATCAACATCATTTTCTCGGGCTTCTTGCACTTCGGCTTCTGTGTATTGGGTGACCCTAGGCGAATCATGCTCTATGTCGGCTGGTAATACAGCTTCTGCCCCATATACCAGAAAAAATGGCGTATAGCCTGTTGATCGATTCAGAGTTGTTCCTAAACTCCATAGTACTGCTGGTAGTTCTTCTATCCAGCACCCCGCTGATATTTGCAGTGGCTCAATGAGCCGGGGTTTTATCCCGGATAACACTAATCTGTTGGATCTTTCCACTTGTCCATTCGATGAGGGGTGGGCCACCGAGGAAACGTCCAACCGGATCTTCTTATCTCTGCAGAATCACGCAAATGCTCCTTCAGCAAAATTCGTGCCATTATCTGTTATTATACTGTGAGGATAGCCGTATCTCAAGATGATGTCTTTGAGAAACGTCACGGCCGTAGCTCCATCACATTTTCTTATTGGCTTTACTTCAATCCACTTCGTAAATTTGTCAACCACGACCAGGATGTGGGTCATGTTCCCTCTGGCTGGTTTGAACGGGCCAACCATATCCAAGCACCATACGGCAAATGGCCATGTAATCGGTATGGTCTTGAGCTCCGACATTAGCATATGTGTCTTTGTCGCATATCTCTGACAGCCATTGCATTTTCTCACCAGATCTTCTGCTTGTTCCAAGGTACTTGGCCAATAGAACCCATGGCGGAAAGCTTTTGCTACCAAGGCTCTGGACGAGGCATGATGCCCACATTCCCCTTGATGTATATCTCGGAGGATGTCAAGTCCTTCCCTCGGATCAACACATCGCTGGAGGACATTAGTCACACTCCTTTTGTATAGCTCTGAATTGATGATCGTGTATGCTTTCGCTCTCCTCTGAGTTTGCCTAGAAAGCACTTCCTTAGCCGGTAAAGTTCCATCTTTTAGGAATTGGAATATGGGCAGCGCCCAAGCTGGTACCGCCCGCACTGGGAACACATCCACATCAATTTCCATCTGGTCGACTGGCATAACTTCTACCGGATCGCGTTGTGCAGTCCCCGGGTTTGTCGTGGCAGTCCCCGGGTTTGCCAAGGCAGTCCCCGGGTTTCGCGAACCACTTCGTACATCAATGTCCATGGGCACAGCCTCTGATTCCGGATTTGCCGGGATAAAAATTGAGTCGGACTCCGGGGATGGCCTGATGGATGGTTTTGTGAGGTGCTCCAATGCTACGCCTGGTGGAATTTCTTGTCGGGTTGAACCGAGCTTTGATAATACGTCGGCAGCCTCATTTTCCACCCGAGGTATATGGTGAAATTCGCATCCCTCAAAGTAACCAGATATCTTCTGCACATGAAATCTGTATAATGCCATGTTTGCATCCAAAGCATCCCATTGCCCGGAGACTTGCTGGACTACAAGATCCGAGTCACCGAAGCATTGGATCTGACGTATTCCAATATCCTTTGCCACTTTTAGTCCATGTATAAGTGCTTCGTATTCTGCAACAATGTTTGATGCAGTGAAGTGGATCTGCAGCACATATTTCAGCTGGTCCTTTTTTGGCGAGGTAAGCACGACCTCGGCACCTAACCCAGTTTTTGTTTTTGACCCGTCAAAGTGCATTCTCCAATAGTTTGGATCTGGCAATGATGGCTCATATTGCACCTCGGCCCAATCCACAAAAAAGTCTGCCACAGCCTGAGATTTAATCGCTTCTCTTCTGTCATATTGTGGCGCATAGGGAGCTAGCTCAATTGCCCATTTTGCAATTCTTCCACTTGCATCCTTGTTGCTCATTATCTCGGATATGGGAGCTTCACATATTACCTTGATTAGGTGCTCCTCGAAATAGTGCTTCAGCTTCTTAGCTGCCATATACACACCATATGCCACCTTCTGATAGTGAGGATAGTTCTACTTTGAGGCTGATAATACCTCGCTCAGATAATATACTGGCCTTTGCACTGACTTACCCTCTTCGTCGCGCTCTACCACAATTACTGTGCTTACAACTCGGTTGGTTGTGGCTATATGTGGCGCCCCGCAAAACCACTACTAGAAAATCGCGTTGTTTTTGTGCATTGCATCGTCATGACCGCATGCTCATGTCATCATGCCACCTTGCATTTGAGCATCGTCATGTCATCTTGCATTTGTTTGCATAAAACTATTTTCTAAAAACCTAGTTTTGTTTTCTAAAATATTCCCCGTCTTAATTTCAAATCAAAACTTTGGTCTTTTCCGGGTCTTTTATTTGTCTAAAAACTATTTACAAAAGTCTATCATAAATTAAAAATAAAAGTTTACATTATTTTAGGAGGCAGCCCGCCAGGCCCGAAGGCCCGGCCGGCCACCTCCAAGCCCTAAACTAAAATCTAATTCCTAATCCTACCCAAACCCTTTTTCTACCTAAACCTAATCTACCCAGCCCCCTCCACCTCACCCCAACCTATCCCATTGCGCCACATCAGCCTGGCCCCTTTCTCCATCCATTCAACCGCTGCCACCTCACCCCACCAGCCCACCAGCAGCCTCATGTCGCCATCTGGTCCACTCCCCATCTCCACCACCCCACCAACCCCCACACCGACCGCACCCCTCCTGGGCACGTGCCCCAACCCCTCCTGCCGCCTCGATTCCCGCCTCGGGCCCCACCGCTAGAGAGGCCGTCCCCGAAGCGCCCCGCTTCCTCCTCCCTCTTCCTCCACCGATGCGCCCCGCTTCTCTCCCCTCCTCGCTGGCCGCCGCTCCACCCCGTCCTCCTACCACCGCTCCTCCCCTCTGCTCCGGCCGCCTCCCCGCCTTCCTCCGCGAGCTCCGGCCGCCGTGGTCTCTGCCCCACTCCCCCGTCTCCTTCCTCGCCGACGACCCCGTAGGGCTCCACCCTCGCCGCCACCGCCCCTCTCCTCCACCCCGGCAGCGTCGCCTCTTCCCCCCGTTGAGTCCGTTGACCTCCGCCCCAGCCGGCGCCCTCGCCCTCCTTCCCCACGGACGGTCGCCGCCGGGCCGCCTTCCCTCTCATCTCCGGCAGCCTCTCCTCCTCCTCTCCCCTGCTTACCCCGCCGCCTCGTGCCTCGCGGGCCCCGCCTCGCCGAGCCGCGTCCACCGACGTCCCCTCTGCTCCGGCCGCGCCCCGCCCGAGCCCTTCCTCGTCCCCGTCCTCTCCGCCGCCACCTCGTTCGCCACTGTCGCCGCCACCTCGTCGCCTCTGCCTGCCGCCAAGGACGACGTCCCCTGGAGCCTCGACCGCGAGCTGGAGTCCGCGCTCCCTGTCTCTCTGGCGCTGGCGCCTTCCTACGGGCCCTCCAGGGGCGTCTACGACCTTCTGCGCGTGGTCGGTTGACCATGTGGTTACCGTGTTTGTGCTGTTTGATGGGTATCGTGTGGTACTAGTGACCCTGCTCAGGTGCTCTTGTGTCGATGAACCGTCCAGACCAAGGCCAAGTTCTTCCGTTTGACAAGCGCGACAAGTCGGACAAGACCATCGGTGCTGAACAAGTCTTCACCCCACTGAGCCTAGTGAAAATACCAGTCCATCACCGACACCGATAATTGAAGTTAATCGCCAAGGTCGCCACCGGAACGCCAAGTTCTTCTTCCCGAACGTCAAGACCGACCCGATACACGGACCCGACAAGATCGTCCCCAACCCGCCAAGTTCGCCTACCCGGACACCGTGCGACAAGATCTACTTCCCGGATCCGAAGACCCGGTACCCGATCCACTCAAGTTCGCCATCGACGACAAGATCGACATCGACCAGGGCGAATCCGATGCGCCCCCGACGCCAAACCAAGTCCTTCTTCCCAGAACGCCAAGCTCTCCTCCGTTGTCCGAGAACGTTTCTGCCGAGACCGATCCCCGTCGAACCCTGTCGAACCCCAGAACCCCCAAGATCTTCCGAACCCAGATGTGCAACCCTAAGCCCCTATTTTTATAATATGACATTATCACTTGTTGCATATTAATTGTTCATCTTGCATGCATATCATAATCATGCCGGATCTTCTGACGTAGTACTAAATATTGCATCCCGTGTTTCTTCTAGTGTTTGCTTCTTCGCGGACTAGGCCGATGAGTTGATGCGAGTACCGACAAGTTCTCCGGATATGATCCGTCGGCAGTGTTTCCCAGGCGAGCATCTCTTCCCCTTCTACCTATTTTGCATTTATAGTCTTTATTTCCTCCTGTTGATCTATTGATATCCGTGTCGCGATGCTTTAGTTTCCGTGCACCAGTTATACCCCGTGCAGCCTCTATATTGCCTTGGACACCTCCTATTACCTGTGTTTGGTAGATAGCTGGCCTTGCGAGTCGT
The DNA here is from genome assembly GCA_910589775.1 of Avena eriantha. Lineage (NCBI taxonomy): Eukaryota > Viridiplantae > Streptophyta > Magnoliopsida > Poales > Poaceae > Avena > Avena eriantha. Next base: position 95,189,172 of record OU342741.1, read on the forward strand.
AGTTACTTGCTCATGTGCGATCTCGTGTTGTCGAGTACCACAGTTGTTGGATTGGTGGAGATGTTTATGGTGGAGATAATCATGACTTTAAATACAACTATTAAAATGCTAGATATAACAAATGCAGAGGCATCAGTGGGCAATAGATGTTATTTGGTTCTTCCACGCTCACTTGTGTCCCGTAGGACCCAGTACTTGATACCTGTTCCTTGGTTTTTCGCACTATCCACATCCGGGAGGCCTTATGGACCCCCCTGAGCCAGAGCTTGATTCATTTCTATTTCTTGGGGCCACAAAAGTAGTTTGGGGCTTTATTACTATCCTATACTTATGCCATGTTTCCTGCTTTATTTAAGATTGTGCGAGGCGCACCTGTACTGTTTAAGAATGCGGAATGTTTTCGCGGTATCGACAAGCCCAGTCACATTTTCGGGTTCCCAGTCATTTACAGCTATTGTCGCAAACCCTTGGTACGTCTCGAAGCCGGCCAACTTTGTTGCGGGTAGCTTATTGGGGTGGCCCCCTGAAATATTTCTGAATCCTGTGATTGCTTTGTCCTGAAAGCCTCGTTGGGTTTTGAGTTGGTTTTTCCGAGGTTGATCGAGTGTGTGTTGCTATTTGTGCACCCCTGCAGGGTAAAACTTTCTGAAAGCCGTGTCCACGGTTATGGACGACTTGGAGCACAGTATCTCGATCATAGACAAGCATAACTAAAGTAGTGCTATAAATTTGACTTAATATATTTGACTAGTAATCAGCTTCACTATAACGGAATGGATATTAAAAATGCCAACCACTTGTGGACCTGGGTTATTTGTTATATCTGTCTAGTAAGTATTGCAACTCCAATGGAATGTGATAAAAGTGCCAACAAAATTTTGGGTTTTGGGATTCCTCAGGACAATTATATCTGACTAGTAAATGCCCCAACTACAATGGAATGGTGATTAAAACTGCCCACTACTTATGCTATCAGGATGACTCATGACATCTATATCTGATTAGTAATTGCTGCAACTATAATGGAATGAGTAAAATTGCCAACTGTGTGGGTCCCTTGGTCCGACTTCCTCGTTTGGTCTTGAGGGGGAAATACCAGGGTGGGTTTGTTTGGTGTTAGCTTCAGATTGGATCCGAATAGGTCTTTGTTATCCCTCTCTGATAACCGCCAGTTGTATCGAGTCTCTATAGGCTGTTTAGTGCCGCTGCGCTGCCGCTTCAGCCCACCATACCTATGTAGGCGAGAGCCGCCGAATTCTAGCCTCGCCGTGTACTGGCCTCAGTACTGACGCTCCTCTTTTTCCTTTGCCCTTTGTCGGCACCCCTTTTGTTTTAGCAGGTTTGAGATCGCCGTCGGTAGCAGGGTTACCCTTCCAGCTTGGCCTGGGCAGGGTTATGGACGCCATTGGTTATTCTTCAGGGCTCTTAGCCCCATTTGCATTTTGTCCGTAGTCGGACGCTCTATCGTTTTCAAGGTGATTTGGATCTTTGTATTGTATATCTGTACTCTTGACTCATTGAATCGCTGCTGAATATATATTTGTTCCGTGGGTCCCATCGAGGACTGTTGTGTAATGTTATTACTTCGTTTTCCACCCGCATGAAAGTGCCTGGTGGGCGTCCTTGAATCGTTTCTATGCGGGTTTTGGCGGAAAGGGCTAAAACTTGCATAGGGCCGATTTGAGGGTGTTACACTATATAGAGCAACATTGGCTCCTTTGATAGTGGAGAGGCTAACACTGGTGCAGTGGCTAACAATTTCTTTAAGTGGGCAAAGGCTTCATTGGCCTGCGGCGTCCAAATGAACTTATCCGACTTTTTCATGAGTTGATAGAGAGGCAGTGCCTTTTCTCCCAACCGACATACAAACCGACTTAACGATGCCAGGCAACCAGTGAACTTCTGGACATCGTTAAGGCACTTCGGCAGTTCCATTCGCTCTATTGCCTGGATTTTAGTTGGATTAACTTCGATACCCCGGCTGGAGACAAGAAATCCGAGTAATTTTCCAGCCAGGACACCGAAGGTACATTTTTCCGGGTAAAGCTTCATCCGGAACCTCCTTAGGTTCGCGAATGTCTACCTAATATCGTCAAGGAGCGTTTTGCTTTCCTTGGTCTTTATCACAACATCATCCACATACACCTGCACATTTTGACCAATTTGTTCATGCTAACATTTTTGCATACATCTCAGGTACGTTGCCCCTGCATTACGTAAACCAAAAGGCATGGTGCGATAGCAATAAGCCCCATACGGGGTGATAAATGCAGTCTTTATTTGATCATTTGGGTTCAGAGGTATCTGGTGGAAACCAGAGTATGCATCAATGAATGACAACAATTCACACCCAGCTGTGGAATCTATGACTTGGTATATCCTTGGCAGTGGGACTGGATCTTTTGGACACGCCTTATTCAGGTTCGTGTAATCGATAGACATACGCCAAACCACTGCCACGTTCGGATCATCCTTCTTCGTCTCCACTAGCACCGGATTAGACAGCCAATCCGGGTAAAGTACTTCCATGATAAATCCTGCAGCCAACAACCGATCTATCTCGTCTCCTATGACCTTTCTCCTATCCTCGGCGAAGCGGCGGAGAGGTTGCTTCACCGGCTTTGCCCTGGGTCTGACATTCAAAGAGTGCTCGGCCAACTCCCTCGGAACACCTTGCAAGTCTTGTGTAGACCAAGCAAAAATATCCCGATTCTCACGGAGGAAGTTGACGAGCTCGCTTTCCTATTTGTCACTTAACCCGGCACCAATTGTTACGGTGCGCTCAGGGAACATATCATCAACAGGCACCTTCTTGGTATCTTTTGTCGCTTGGAATGAGACAGTACCATGTGGATTACTCAATGCCGGTATATACTGCTGCACGGACTGAGCCAATGCCGCCACCTCTTGGATTTTTCTTTTTTCTTGCGCAATCACGAGTGACTTGGCCAGATTAGACCCGGCAGACGCGCACTCAATGGAACGTCGGAAATCACCAGCTATGGTAATTACACCATTTGGCCTAGGCAACTTCATATTCAGATAGCTAATGTGACAGCTTGCCATGAACTTGTTCAGTGTTGGTCTTCCGAGTAACGCGTGATACACACTTTCTAAGTTCACCACTTCAAACTCCAAATTCTCATTCGGCAGTTATCTCTTGTGCCGAACAATACGTCAACCCGGGCCTTGCGTATGGGCTCACAAGAAATGCCTGGCACAATGCCATGAAAAGTAGTCCTTGTAGCCTGAAGCGTGTTCTCCGAGATACCTAACTTACGCATCGGATCCGCATACATGATGTTAATGCTACTGCCATTATCAATCAGTACCTTGGAGAATCTCACATTGATGTTTGGCCCGATGAATGTTGGATCCAGCACTAGCGCATATGAACCAGGACTTGGCATAAGCTTGGGGTGATCTTTGATGCTCCAGGTGATTTCCTGGTCCGACCAAGGCATATACCTCATCACTGCTGGCATTACCGCATTCACCTCCATGTGTCGATGCTGCAAGCTCTTTCTATCTGTTTCCTCTGTGGTAAACACACAGTAACTCTGATGATGCTCTCTGTACTCATTTCTCCCCTCGTTTCCAGGGTACCTCTGATCCGATTGATTTTGGTTCTCCACTTGATGCACTATATCCCTTCTCTCATGGTTGTCATACCTCGGCGGAGGGGGAGGCAACATTAACTGTTGCGTGTTCGCTCCGGAGAGCAATTGCTGCCGGGGTAACTCCTGTCGAGGTTGATCATTCCGAGGTGCCTGAGCATTCCCCAAACCACCTTTTTCTATTTTACGCATCCACTCATATTGCCTTGTCGTATGACCCGCTAGGTTACTCGGATTTGGCGTGTGAAATTTACACGGCTGATCCAGCATTGACTCGTAAGTATACCTCGGACAGTCCTTCTTTTCTTGCCACTGTTTCTTCTGTTCTGGCGTCCAAGTTTTCTTTCCATCATTTCTTGGTGTCCATTGTTGCCCTCCAGTTTTCTGACGTTGATTACTCCCTGCCCCGGGTTGATCTTGATTCACAGCAGCAACTTGTTGCGAACTGTTGGATCCGCAGCATAGAAAATAAAAAATTTCCTACGATGAGAACTATATGCCAAGATCTATCTACTAGATACACAGCAACGGGTGGACATACATCCATGGAGAACTTACCCTCGAAGACAACGAGTTTTGTTAACGAGTAGGAACTCGTGGTTCATGTAGTCGTACGCTTGCCGATCTCAAGATCGTGTGGAAGTCTGAGCGCCGCAAATCAGCAGCGCATCCGTCCTCGCACACACGTTCAAGCCACCGGACAACCTCCACCTCCTCGCTCCAGCGAATCAGCGGAAGCAGCAACTCCTTCCAGACGCAAGGCCACCGGGAACATGTATCTCGCTAATCCGAGACCATGGGGGAATATCTAGAGGGCGAGAGAGATCCTTCACGAGGAGGTGTGAGGATGAAGGAGGGATGGGTGGCCTTTTATAGGAGGAGGGGGTGCCCCCTTTCTCCATGGCCGGCGCATGGGGGGTGACCCCTCACCTCCCCCATTCATGTGGTGGTAACCCCTCCACATTAAAATGCCCCTTAACATTCTCTTTTAAAGTCTCCACTTTAAATGCATTAAATTTCTCCAAATTTAATGCTCTCTCATTTAATAAAACTCTTTTATTTATTTTATTCAGAATTTTGTTAATTACTTTAATTAACAAACATTCACATAAAACCCCTTGCAACATTTCAATATCACATGCAGAACCACTTTCTGCAATTTCACCCGAAACAATTCTGGTTTCTATCGAAACGTTTCCTGCACTTTGCAAACCTTTTGTCTGGAACATATGTGCTCCTAAATGGTGTTCGGCAACCCTTAAGTGTGTCACCCTACGGTTCGCGAATAATGCATACATGATTGAGACTCCTCTCAGATCAATAATCAGAAGCGGGACCTGGAGATCCATACTGACTCCTGCATATTCAACTATGACTTCTGTGATCGTGAGAACCTTTAACGTCAGCAATTTAATTTCGTTGTCTCATGATATAATACATGTCCGAGATTCGATCATCGGTGTCCAAATACCTAGTTTGATCTCGTTACCGACATGCACTCTTTTCTCGTTCCCGTGATATAACATTCTAGTGATCACATCACTTGCTTGCAAGCTATCTTAATGTGATATCACCGAGAGGGCCCAGGGTATATCTATCTGTCATCTGGATTGACAAATTCCACTCTTGATCCATGAGCCTCAACATAACACCTTCGTAGTACTGAACCCATCTTTATAGTCACCCTGTTACGGTGTGACGTTTGATGTTATCAAGATACTCTTCCGGTGTTAGCAATTAACATGATCTCATGGTCTAAGGACTAAGACTACTTTGTATGATGTTATAGAAATATAAACATAATGACTTGATCGTAATGCTATACTTCGGATGAATGTTCATCACATCATTTCACAAATGTTGTGACCTTGTTATTAACAACATCCAATGTCCATGATCAGGAAACTTTGATCATCTTGTTAATCAACAAGCTAGTCTATAAGAGAGGCATAACTAGGAACCCTTTTTGTTTATTAAACACACATGTATTGATGTTTCCTATCAATACAATTATAGCATGCAAAATAAACATCTATCATATACAAGAAATATATAATAACAACTTTATTATTGCCTCTCAGGGCATATTTCCTTCACGAACTGTACCGGTAATCTGGTCTGTCATCTCTTATTTTACCCCTGTAATCATTCCTCCGGGACGACCTGGCCCCATATCTTTGGTAGTACTCCTCATTTGACTCGTTTGACACGAGCCTGGGTTGAGTCGGATCACGCAGGGCGTATGAATCAGCAATCCGGATTGTTTCTGCCAAGGTGGTTGGCATATCTCTTTGCAACCTCTGCCATAGCATGCTTGCATATATGCATCCTTGTGCAAACCAAGCTATGGCATGTGACTCAATCACACCCTCACACGAGTTTCGCACAGTGCACCAACGGGTTAAGAACTCCCGGTCAGTCTCATTCGGTCTCTGCCTGCACATTGCTAGGGTCTGCGGCCTGTTGGGCCTCTGATACGTACTTGAGAAATTGCTAACAAACATCTCCTCGAAATCGATCCAATAGTTAATACTTCCGGGCGGCAAATTGTTTAGCCATACCCTCGCTGGCCCCTCCAGCATCTGGGGTACATATCTCACAGCCCATCTCAAGTTGCCTGTGGCAATTTTACAGCAGTTGCATAGTTAATCAACCAATCTTCCAGCTTAGTGCTGCCATCATACGTTTTTGTGCCTCTTGGTAACTGGAAGATTGGTACCGGAGGTTCCTTCATGATCCGGGGCCCAAAACATGCTGGACCCGGAGGACCTTGACACTCAATTTGCTCGGACCTATATAATCGATCCAGTTTTAGCCTGGCGTCATAAGGCATCAAGTTCCTGCCTCCCAATCTTGATCCTATCACGTGTTAGTCCGGCCTAGGATAGCCAGCATTCACCATCTCCGAATCACCATCATTGTATCTATATTGCTCCTATGGAGCTGCTCTCTATTGCATACCTTGGCCGGCACTGCGCTCTTGTCGTGGTATATTCCGCTGCTGCGGTTGACCTGCACCTACCGAATTACGCTGCCCGGCATTGCCGTTTACAGCATTCCCTTGACCGGCATTGCCTTGGTCATGGTTACCTCAGCCTGCTTCTCCTCAGCTCACAATCCTTCGATCCTCATTTCTCTGCACTTCCTTTCCTTTCCTTGCCCTTGCTGGGTCATACGGGACTATCTGTTTGTTCCTCCTGGCCGAGGTTACTACCTCTTCTCTCCTAGGACCACCATGAGGAGACGATGCAGCTCCAGCGGATTTCTCTGGGTTACCCACCGCCAAATGAACGATCTTGGAGGCCCCAGCTCTCTCCGGGTTAGCCCTGAGCAATTCCTCATTTTGCCTGTTCGCGATCCGAACCAACTCATTGACCCTATCTTGCTGTCTTTGGCAGGCTTCACCCGTCAGACCTTCTAACTCGGATGCAGCTGCATCTGCTGCCCTGAGGTTCTTTGCCGGGATACTATACTTCGGCAGCCCCACGGACAAACAGTTTTCTGATTCCTCAATCCTAGTATCACTCTCTCTGTTCATTTCACTCATGAGATTTCTCCCCTTCACTTTTATAGCATCTACCTTATTTGCGTTCACGTACTCACGCAGTGTCATGTTCAACGACCGCTAAGCCGCAGCTATCTTTTTCGCATCCTCTAGTATTTTTTGCCTAGTTTCCTCTAGCCTGGCCTGTGCCTGATCCGGATCTACTGTTGCTGCTACTAGGTTTGCCAAGCTATCCATCGCCTGCTGCAGCACATTCTCTGGCCTCTCTAGTGGAGGACCTCTACTTTTCCTCGGTGCCTTAGGTGTCACCTCTGGATCTGGTGCCGGATCCTTGCTTACGCCGGTGCCAGGCGCAGTCATCATCACCTCTGCACGGTCCGGGGAGCGAGCGATACGCGCCCCGTGAACCATGCTAAGGGGTGGCTCGCCTCCTTCGACGACGTGCCGTGGATGAACGCACGACACATCGACAGCAATGTAGACCTTGTGAGCGCCGAGCTTGACAAAGAGGTCATTGCGTGGAAGAGGACGCTTGCCGAAGCAGCTAGCATTGCCGCTGATGAAATCCAACACTCCAAAGCGCTGAACGAGCCCGGAGACGATGCGTTCGCCGGTGCCGATGAGGTTTCCCGTCCGGATCTTCACCCTGCTAGCGTCGCTAGCCCCACGGTGGGCGCCAACTGTCGTGGTGGTGTCACGGCAGATGCCATGGATAGGCTAAATGTGGGGACTAAATGCACTAAGGGAATCCAGGGAGGGATAGTGTGGTGATTCCACACACGGTAGCTTCGTATTTGATTCACTTCCAAGGTTTACAAGTGCTCCTTGAGCTCTATTGAGGAGAGGAGGAAGAACTCTCTTACTCTCACCACTAGTCAAAAACCACTCTCTAGGAGATCACCTAGTTAAAGACCAACCCTTTCTATAGAGGCCCTTGCCCTCCTTATATAGGAGTGGCTAGGTCTCCAATTAGGGCATACGTGGAGGCATATTCTAGGGAATATGCCTCCTCCCAAAATAGTAAGCCGACCGGGTCACTTTTCCCCCGCGTCATCCATGTAGAGGCTACGTGAGCCTCTGCGGCGCCTGCGTCATCCGACATAGGCTTCGTCACCTTTGTCGGCCACGCCTCGGTGGTCCTGCCTCTATCCGCTTCGCTCATGCTCTGCGTACAGTGGTCACCTTTGACCAGTGAGATACCTTCCTTCTCCTACAAGCTTGATATACCCCGGATCCCACATAGTTGATCCGGCCACACCTATTCCTGCATACAAGTTAGATACAGTTTACCGACATACGGCTTAAGTCGGTTGAGACCAAGTTAGGTGGACGTCCCCTGGTCTGGGTTACTCCGTGATCCGGCCTTCCTTGAGGTGACTAGGCCAGCACTTGCTTTGACCTTGTCGTACCTCGGCTAACTAGGCCCTTATACCCCGGCGTGACCCTACCCGGGGGTATCCCCCCAACACTCACCACATCCCTCTCAAGAGGAAACACCACCTAACCCTAAGGAAAATGCTCCGGCTAAGCCAATAGGTGAAGTGGTGGGGGATGAACATAATTCCACTGACTCCACCACCAAAAAGGGTGATGGGAAGGAAGAGCACCATGCGGTTCCCGGATGGTACTCTCCTGACCCTCCAATCCCTCATCCCCATATTTTTAGGGCGGTCATGGTTACCGGATTTTCGACTTTGAAGTAGTATTAATCCATTTTTGGTCCAGCCGGGGTAGCACACTCTGGATACCACTGGCTTCTGTCTAATGCCCGATGGAGCGATGTCACCCACCTAAGTTAGCTGCACATACCTTTGCTCAATGGCAAGTTTTAATGAAATCTCATGTGCACAGCTCTTGTATTGACTTGTGGAACATTATTGAAGAAGGACTCAAAATTGAGGATCCAACCAACTTGATTAGAAGAGAAGTGGTTAATAGCCAACTCAATGCAACAGCCTTGCACATGATCCAACTTGGAGTGGGGCCAAAGGATTTTCCCACATTTAGCACTACAACACTGCCAAGGAAGCTTGGGATGCTCTCATTGACTTGTTTGTTGGAAATGAGAGCATGAGAAGAAATAGGTATGATTCCTTAAGCAATGAGGCTGAAGGTTTCTTTATGAAGGATGGTGAGGATCATCAAGACATGTATCGAAGACTCAAATCCACAGCCACCGCCTTCAGGAATGTTGGTGCCTCTCACATTGATGATGCTTGGATCAAGAGGAAGTATGTGAGTGCACTCATGCCCTTCGAGCCCACTAACTTGAAGAGTTTCCAAGGAAGACACAACTACCAGCTCATGACCTCCAATGAAGTTATGCAAGAGATGGCCGCTTTCAAGGTTACTACCAAGAATGTCAAAGACGCCTGTGCTCGTGCTATTGGAATGAGTAGTTGTGTCAATCTTGCCTTGAAGGCAAAGGTTATGGAGTATGATGAAGATGAAGGGAGTGATGATGCACTTTCAATGAGCCACCCCGAAGATGTCAAGGTTGCTCATGGTGAATACATGGCCTTCTATGCAAGAAACTTTTGGAAAGACCCCACCAAGGCCAAGATGGAGATGCAATGAAGAAGCAACCCCAATGGGAGAAGAGACAATGGGTCTAAATTGAGAACTTCCTTCAATTCTGGTGATCGCTATCACTTTGTTGTCGGTTGTCCCTATGAGAAAAGAGAAGATCATGGGGTAAACTTGTGTTGAAGAAAACCTCCAAAGCTCCTTTCAAGAAACCCTTCATCAAGAGGAATCCCACCAACAAGAAGTCGGGTGAAATTGTCTTAATAACACATGAATAATTCTCCTTCGACAATGATGATGAAGATGAAGAAGAGGAAACATCAAGTGGTGTGACTTCTCTTGCCACTACTTCTGCACCGACCTTCTCCCTCTTCGATTCTCCAAATGAGAATATCTCCAACAAGAACGTCACTTGCCTTATGGCAAGAGGAATGGAGGTATTATCATCATCACACCCCACTTCCTTGGTTGATGATGAATTTGATGATGAGATATCTCTTGAGGTCAAAAAGGAATTAGTTGCTTTTGATGTGTTTATGACTAACTTGCAAGGGGAGCACAAGAAACATTTTGTGGACCTCTTAAATCAACTTTCTCACACACAAGATATTCTTGATGAGAGATGTAAATTAGGAAGAGAGCACATGATTGAGGTAGAAGCTTGAAATAATGCTCTAGAAGAAGAACAAGAGACTAGGATGTCTCTTGAAACTAAACTTGAAGGGCTTGATGAAGCAAATGACCTAATTATTAATAAACTCATCAAGGAACGTGACCATGCTATTGCTAAATATAAAAAGGCTAAAAAGGACAATATTGAGTTTGGTGTTGTTCATGAAAAACTTGCCAAGTACTTTAGGATGCTTTACAAGGCTCACAAGGCCTTGGAGAGTGAACTATTGTTACTCACAAAGTCACGTGAAAAGCTTCAAACTCAATTGACCAATATTCCTTCACCTAGTACTTTCATTCCTTCTAGTTGTATAAATATACTTGAAGAAAATGCTAGGTTGAAGGGTGAGCTAGCTAAGGCCACCTTTCCCAAAGGAAACAATTCAATTGATGACTTCTTGAGTAAGCAGGGGCCAAAAGGTGAGAAAGGGGGCATTGGCTTTGTCTCCAAAGCCAAGAAGAAGAACAAAAAGAAGAAGAAGGCGAAGCCTGCACAAGAAAAAGACAAGGCCATTGTGGGTAGTAAGACCACAAGTGGAAAAAATATGTCTGTCGAGGTGTAACCTTGGCAATGCCCCTGATGATGGACTTAGGGTTTTTCAGAAAACAGAACGCTGGGGATTTTGTCGGATATCAGGAAAAAATGGAGTCAAAGTCGCCTGAATATTTGGGAATCGCACTATTACAAGTTGTCTGGGAGTTTTCCGTACCCTCGCTTGGGTTTCTCCCATCCTGAATATGCGGATAGGTTTCATACATGCGTAATTACAATACCAACACAATGTCGGTTCATAGTCTCTTTCCTAATACAACCAAAGTCTTTGTCGGTTGCTTTCTTGGGCTATCATCTGAAATTTTCATGGGCCGGAAGCACTTTTACCCAGTATAGGGTAGTAGATCATAAGCATCTGAATAATCATACCTATGTCAGTAGCCCCCGAGACTCTACTTGAACTGCAGTTTCAGGTTGAGTCTCAAAGTTTCTTTCCTTCTTTTTATTTCTCTATTCTTTATTTTCATAGGGATTTGGTACAACGAGTCTGATGCTTCCGATGGATTGGGAATCAGTTAATTGCTCCTGGGAAAAAACAAGGTTGTCCTACATCAAATTCAAGTCTCCAGGCCTGAACTCGGAATTTACTACTAGCGTAATTTAGTTCGGGCCGCTGAGGTCTTGATACATTGCAAATGTATCTATAATTTTTGATGTTCCATGCTTGGTTTTATCCACTTTCTTGTGTTTTGTTCCAACTTTGGAGTACTTTCCATATGATTTCTTGGACTAACCTATTAACAAGAGCCACAGTGCCAGCTGCCTGTTTTCTGCTATTTTTGGTTCCAGGAAAGTTAGAAAATGAATATTCTCGGAATTGGATGGGACAAAAGCCAAAGTGCCTATTTTCTGGAAGGGATCAAGTGCCAGAATACGAGACGGAGAAGGGCCAGAGGGTAGCCACACCACCTGGCCGCGTGGCCAGGCCTATATATTGCCCTCGGCCTCTCCTTCCGCCTATATATTGCCCTCGGGACGAAAACCCTAAGTGCCTGATCAAAAATCCACGAAAGAGTCTGTAGCCGCCGTCATCTCCATCCCTAGATCGGGAGGGATCTCAAGCTCTTCCTGGCACCCTGCCAGAGAGGGGAATTCACCCTGGAGGCCTTCTTCATCACCATGCAAGCCTCCGGTGTGATGTGTGAGTGTTCATCCTTGGACTACGGATCCATGTAGTAGCTAGATGGCTAGTTTCTCCTCCTTTGTGCTTTCATGTTTAGATCTTGTGAGCTCCGTTCATGATCAAGATCATCTATTTGTAATTCATACATGTGTTTGCAGGGATCTGATGGATATTGAGATGCTATTTCAGATTGATTATTGATTCTATCATGTCTTTGTTATTTGAGATCTTGCATGCTTTCTGTTGTTAGTAGCTATCTTGGCCAAGTAGATGCTAGCAACTCCACGAGTTAGTATTTATGGTCGATACTGGGTTCATGCCTCTGGTAATCTAGGGAAGTGACAGAAATCTCTAAGGTACTAGATGTGCTGTTGCTACTAGGGAGAAAACAACAATCCTTTGTTCATAGAACAATCGTATTGTTTAATTTACACGCAGTTCGTAAAGCAATAATCTGTTGCTTGCAACTTAATACTGGAGGGGGTTCGGATGATAACCTGAAGGTGGATTATTATTCATAGATGCAGTTGGATGGAGGTCTATGTATTATGTTGTAATGCCCAATCAAGTCTCAAAGGAGTCAAGATGATTAGTATATGCATGTATTGCTTTCTCGGTGTTTGTCAATTGCCCCGCTGTAATTTGTTCACCCAGCGTGTTATCTATCTAAGGAGAGCCACCTCTAGTGAACTATGGATCCCGGTCCTTGTCTTTTACATACAATCTACAATCTTTTACTGTTTTGTGTTTACTTTCTGCAAACTTTCACTTCTTTCCATTCGATACGTTTAATCCTTTGTTTTCCGCAAAACACGGTGAGATTGACAACCTCATCGCAAGTTGGGGACAAAGTTTTGTGGTTGTGTTGTGCAGGTCTCCACGTTGCTACTAGCACCGGTAGTGCACCCTGCCAAAGCTCAGCTAGTAACACCTTTGGGGTGTTTCCTTGCTCCTACTGGTTCGATTAAACCTTGGTTTCATAATTGAGGGAAACTTGCTGCTGTGCTCATCATAGCTTCGTCTTGGGGTTCCCAACGAGCTCTACATCAACACCGCCATCAAGCATTTTTCTGGGCCCCGTGCATTGAGTCATCAAGCATTTTTCTGGCGCCGTTGCCGGGGAGTCAAGGACATCTTGACAAGGGGAGTACCTCATAACCAATCTCTTTACTTTGTTGTTTTTGTTTTGCTTAGTTTTCTTTTTGCTTTGTTTGCTTGTTTTGTTCTTCAAAAAACCCAAAAAAATTAGTTTTACAAGTTTGCTTTCTTATTTGAAAACCCAAAAAAATGACTACTCTTGAAAACACTATGTGTGACTTCACTAGCACCAACAACAATGATTTTATGAGCACACCTATTGCTCCACCAGTGGCTGAAAATACTTTCTTTGAGATAAAACCTGCTTTGCTCAATCTTGTTATGAGAGAGCAATTTTCTGGTATTGGTAATGAATATGCTGCTTCCCATCTAAATAACTTTGTTGAACTTTGTGAGATGCAAAAGCATAGGGATGTAGATGGTGATATTATTAAACTGAAATTGTTTCCTTTCTCTTTGAGAGGAAAAGCTAAAGAATGGTTGAATTCCTTAACTAGGAATAATTGATTCTTGGACTAAGTGCAAAGATGCTTTTATTGGAAAATACTATCCTCCTGCTAATATTATATCCATGAGAAGTGAAATAATGAAGTTTAAACAACTTGATAATGAGCATGTTGCTCAAGCTTGGGAAAGAATGAAATCTTTGGTTAAGAATTTTCCCACTCATGGACTGACTGCTTGGATGATCATCCAAACTTTTTATGCAGGATTGAACTATTCTTCAAGGAACCTATTGGATTCTACTGCTTGAGGTACCTTTATGACCATTACTTTGGGTGCTTGAACAAAACTTCTGGACAATATGATGGTTAATTATTCTGAATGGCATACTGAGAGAGCTCCACAAGGTAGGAAGGTAAATTCTGTTGAGGAAACTTCCTCCTTGAGTGATAAGATTGATATGATTATGTCTATGCTTGTTAACGGGAAAACCTATATTGATCCAAATAATGTTCCTTTAGCCTCTTTGGTTGCTCAAGAAGAGCAAGTTGGTGTGAACTTCATAAGAAATAGCAATTTTGGCAACAATGCTTATGGTAACAATGCTTATAGGAACAATTTTGGTAACAACAATTATAAGCCATATCCTCCCAACAATGGTAATGCTAATGGGAATTCTTACAACAATAATAAGAGTGCTCCCTCTGAACTTGAAGTTATGCTTAAAGAGTTTATTAGTAAACAAACTGCTTTCAATAAAACTATTGAGGAAAAACTCTCTAATGCTAAAAGAAATATAGCATCTTTGGCTGAAGCTCAATCTACTTTGAATAAAATGGCTGCTAAACCTAAAACTAATGATAATCCCTTTGCAGCTACTAATGCTATACAAGTAAGAATTGATGAAAATGTTAGACTATTAGCTGAATTACATGCTAAGTGGGAAAGAGAAGATGAAATTGCTAGAAACATTAGTGTTTCTACTATCACCACCACTAGTGTTGAGGATAGCAATAGTTCTACTACTTTAGATGATAAAGTTGATTTTGATCTTGATGGTTGCAACATCTCTGAAGTCATTAAGTTCCTACAAAAGCTTGCTAAAAGTCCTAATGCTAGTGCTATGAACATGGCTTTTACAAAACACATTACTGATGCTCTCATAAAGATTAAAGAAGAAAAGATGAAACATAAAGCTTCTATTCCTATAAAGCAAGAAGATGGTTGGGAACCCATCATTAATATGAAATTGAATGACTTTGATTTCAAAGCTTTGTGTGATCTTGATAGTAGTGTTTCTATTATGCCTAGAAGGATTTATGCTAGGCTTGATTTGCCTCCTCTTGAAGATTGCTATTTGAATGTCCCAATTGATGCTAATGCTAAAAATAAACTCATGGGGAGTCTTAATGATGTTCTTATTATGGTTAACGATTCCTATGTCCCCGTTGATTTCTATGTTTTGGATGTTGAATACAATGCTTCTTGTCCTATTACTTTGGGAAGACCTTTTCTTAGAACTGTTGGTGCGATCATTGATATGAAAGAAGGCACCATTAAATATCAAATCCCACTCAATAAAGGTATAGAACACTTTCCTAAATAGAGAGAAAAGATTTCTTTTGCTTCTCCTATGAAAACAAAATTTGGTCTTAATGCTTCTTCATTTGAGAACACTTGATTCTTTCTTTGGTTCTTATGCCTAACTTAAAGGCGTTAAAGAAAAGTACTTGTTGGGAGATAACCCAAGAGTTTTAGATGAGTCTTGGAAGTTATTACCTCTGTAATAACCTCTCCTTATCCTTTTTATTTTCTTTTTGTTCCAAGAGTAACCTCTAATGAGAGTGAAGTAATGATTGGGAAAGTTGTTGTCCCGAAACAGATTTTTGTGCTTCACCGTAAAAATTCCTGAGAGAGCTGTGTATGTCGGATTGAGCTGTAATTTTTTGTGATTCTGACCTAGGTTGTTATCTAACTTTATATAGTTCAACACTTTTTGATTTGAGCAACACAAGGTCTTCTAAAAAATTCGTATTTACCTGCTGGTCTGTTTTGACAGATTTCTGCCATTTTCTGCATTTGCTTCTTGTTGGTTCCTTCTTGAGTTATTTTGGGGAATTGAGCTTTTTGAGGAAAGTGCTACAGTAGCTAGTGTTCTAATGGAAGTTTATTTGGTGTTAGAACTGAACCTTGAGACTTATTTATCTTAAGTGCACTAATGTTGCTAATGAGATTGTGTGAAGTTTTGTATGAAGGAAAAATTTCAGGTGTATGGAAGGAATGAGTAATGAGATGAAGGATGGACTAAAGCTCAATCTTGGTGATGCCACACGTGTCACCCCAAAAAATATCTAAGAAGTACAAGCGTCAAAGCTTGGGGATTCCCAAGGCATCCCCTTCTTCATTAATAAAAATTTCAGGTTTCTTCCAAACGCTTCATTTTTATTGTTTCATGCACAGTTGTGTTTTTCTTGGAGCATCTTCTTTTTCGTTTTTGTTTTGGTTTTTTGTTTGCTTTTGTTTGCTTAGTTTTCTGAATAAATTGGTTGGACCCCCTCTTTCATACATTGGTTTGCAAATAGTTTGGTTTGGTTTGGAAAAGAGTAGGAAAGTTCATACTTATGTGATAAAAAGAGCTCGTTTTGACTATGGCCTATGCTTTGTCATGCCATGCTTGATATTGTTTTGGCTGTATGCTTAGTATTCTTTGCTGTAGCATGACTTGTTATAAACAATTGAGATTGCTTAATGTGCCTTGGATGAATCATGCGTTGTTTTAGCATATTAAAGCATAGTATAGTGGTATTCTCCTTCGATGCTTTATTTGGGTTGACTTGGCACATGCTCACACCATGTTATGACTGTCTCAAGTCACCATAGCCTTTATGATCCTTTAGTTTTGAACTTTTAGTATCACTTTATGCTTTGATTAATGATGTTTTGTCGCTCTGCATGATTATGGCCATTATTGCTCTCTTAGTTTGTCACTCCCAGTCTTTTGCTAGCCTCCACAACAAAGTATGAGTTCCACTCATGCATCCAACTCGCTAAACCAAGTTATTCCAAAGAGTCCACCATACCTACCTACTAGCTTATGTTATTCCAAGTATATTCATGCTTTTGTTTACCTTCCACTTGTTATGAGAAAACTAGTGATTAAAGCTCTCACGAACTTGATGGCACACTTTACTTTACTTGCCCTTAATAAACTTGAACCATTGTGTCTTCTATGTTGTATATGCTTGCACTTATTTGTTGGGAATTAGCAGAACCATGCTTTCATGGGCAACGCTTTCAACATTGCACTTGGTACTTGTAACTAGTTGATATCATGCTCTTTTGTATATGGATGTCGTCGGTGTGAAATGAAATGGGAGCTTGTAAGTGCATGGAGTTATGTATATGTGTTAGAGAAACGCCTAGGCCGCTGGTCTTATCCATGCTGACATGGTGGAAACCTGCAGCGTAACCATAATGAGTTGTCTATGAAGCATTCTTCTTATAAAAAAAGAGTCCTATATTGAGAAAAAAAGAGATACTATGAAAAGTGGAAAGAGAGAAAAAAGCACCATATTCCCATGGTAAATAAGAAGAATGTTGAGATGCTCGTTGTCTGCTTGCCTTGTCATTTTGATATGGGGATTCTTCCGTATCATCGGGCAAGGGGTACCCCGTTGGCGGTTCCCAATGATACACATGTACTTACGATGACAAGAACTTACCGGTGACTAAACTTGAGTAGCATGAGGAGCGGCCCTCGTATACAAGGGACATGAGATTTCTGACTTATATTTCGTCAAGCATGTACACCATAGTTTGTTCACTTTAACCTTAATCACTTCAAGATGCTTATGATAGGGGCAAAGGGAGCTGAAAGCTTTAAGTACCATAATTTTTGGAAGCTCTTTATGAGACTTGAATCCCTACTTCCTTTTACAAAAGGCCTTTCTTCCACCATTATATTGAGTCTCCACCTTCTATCTTTATGCACCTACTTTGAGAGCATAGTGGCCATTCTTAGTTCTATGTGCATTGTCCCAAGACTAGTTGATTGATGCATACCTTGATATTGCTTGTTTTAAACTATTGTATCTAGTCACTCTTATGAACTTTGAAGGTGTCCTATGCATTTATATTTGCTACTCTATTGAGGGACAAGCTGAATACTATTATGCCATGTTTTCTTTATGTGAAACAAACAAACGTCTTGCAAAGCATGTTATTCATGATTCTTTTGTTTGTGCCTTTTCATGTTGCATCATAGTTTCTTTGCTTATTGCTAGAACTTTGTCTTTCATGTTATGATTGAAGTACTATGATCCGAGCTTTGAATGTTTTGCAAATACTTTGATCAAGTCTTTGATGGTGCATGTCACCTCAAAAATTCTTTCTTTTTATCACTTACCTACTCGAGGACGAGCAGAGTTAAGCTTGGGGATGTTGATACATTGCAAATGTATCTATAATTTTTGATGTTCCATGCTTGGTTTTATCCACTTTCTTGTGTTTTGTTCCAACTTTGGAGTACTTTTCATATGATTTCTTGGACTAACCTATTAACAAGAGCCACAGTGCCAGCTGCCTATTTTCTGCTGTTTTTGGTTCCAGGAAAGTCAGAAAATGAATATTCTCGGAATTGGACGGGCCAAAAGCCAAAGTGCCTATTTTTCCGGAATGGATCAAGTGCTAGAATACGAGACGGAGAAGGGCCAGAGGGCGGCCACACCACCTGGCAGCGCGGCCAGGCCTTGCCCGCGCCAGGGGGTGGTGTGGCCAGCCCAGGCACCCCCTCGGCCTCTCCTTCCGCCTATATATTGCCCTCGGGACGAAAACCCTAAGTGCCCGATCAAAAATCCACGAAAGAGTCTGTAGCCGCCGTCATCTCCATCCCTAGATCGGGAGGGATCTGAAGCTCTTCCCGGCACCCTGTCGGAGAGGGGAATTCACCCTGGAGGCCTTCTTCATCACCATGCAAGCCTCTGGTGTGATGTGTGAGTAGTTCATCCTTGGACTACGGATCCATGTAGTAGCTAGATGGCTGGTTTCTCATCCTTTGTGCTTTCATGTTTAGATCTTGTGAGCTCTGTTCATGATCAAGATCATCTATTTGTAATTCATACATGTTGTGTTTGCGGTGATCTGATGGATATTGAGATGCTATTTCAGATTGATTATGGATTCTATCATGTCTTTGTTATTTGAGATCTTGCATGCTTTCCGTTGTTAGTAGCTATCTTGGCCAAGTAGATGCTAGCAACTCCAAGAGTTAGTATTTATGCTCGATAGTGGGTTCATGCCTCTTGTAATCTTGGGAAGTGACAGAAATCTCTAAGGTACTAGATGTGCTGTTGCTACTAGGGAGAAAACAACAATCCTTTGATCATATAACAATCGTATTGTTTACTTTACATGCAGTTTGTAAAGCAATAATATGTTGCTTGCAACTTAATACTAGAGGGGGTTCGGATGTAACCTGAAGGTGGATTATTAGTCATAGATGCAGTTGGATGGCAGTTTATGTATTATGTTGTAATGCCTAATCAAATCTCAAAGGAGTCAAGATGATTAGTATATGCATGTATTGCTTTCTCGGTGTTTGTCAATTGCCCCGCTGTAATTTTTTCACCCAGCATGTTATCTATCTAAGGAGAGCCACCTCTAGTGAACTATGGATCCCGGTCCTTGTCTTTTACATACAATCTACAATCTTTTACTGTTTTGTGTTTACTTTCTGCAAACTTTCACTTCTTTCCATTCAATACGTTTAATCCTTTGTTTTCCGCAAAACACGGTGAGATTGACAACCTCATCGCAAGTTGGGGACAAAGTTCTGTGGTTGTGTTGTGCAGGTCTCCACGTTGCTACTAGCACCGGTAGTGCACCCTGCCAAAGCTCAGCTAGTAACACCTTTGGGGTGTTTCCTTGCTCCTACTGGTTCGATTAAACCTTGGTTTCATAACTGAGATAAACTTGTTGCTGTCCTCATCATACCCTCCTCTTGGGGTTTCCAACGAGCTCTACATCAACACCGTCATCAAGCATTTTTCTGGGCACCGTGCATTGAGCCATCAGGTCTTACCGAATACTGAATTCTAGATTTTATTTTATCAGGTACCCAACGCGTCCGCCGGGATTTTTCATCGTATCGTTGATACGGATATTTTACTGGCAGAGCGCATTCTTGTGCGATTTACCAGGTCACAGAGGACGAATCCTGGGGTCTTACCTTCATGTTTCTAAACACGGCATTCGGATTTTTGTCATGTTTGAGCGCGATCCGAGATTTTTGGCTTTTTGGCCGTTGGCCTACTGGGCTGATTTATCAGATAGTTTTAATGTTTTATACTAACTCCCGATGGGAGTAACATTTTTGAGGATACATTGATGTAAAACTCAAAGGTATTTTCAATCATGAATATTTTTGCTTTATACTCAATTGGATTTCTATCGGGTGCGCGCCAGCGCTCCCGATGGGAGTAACCCCCGAGGCTATTTTCGGATGCTTGTATCTGTACATTTGCTCATAGTTATTGTTAGCTTGATGGAAAACATAGATATTTTGAAAAATAGTAAAGAGCTTAAGGTACGAAAAACTTATCTCTTTATACATAAGGCGAAAAAAATCGATAATACATTATTCTTTGGGCGGATGGCATCTAGCCATCGGCCTGGATATTCTGGCTTTAAGAAGCTGAACTGTAACTCTTATCATATTGTAAGTAATCTTATGCGTAAAAGCGTCGTAGTTGTGCTACGTTCCATGGATTTGAGTAATTTACTCCTGTCTTCTTGTCTTGTAGTCGATATGCTCCTCTAGGAATAACTTCTGTGATGATGTATGGTCCTTCCCATGGTGATTCTAACTTCTTGTGGCCATCTTGCTTGAGGCGAAGAACTAGGTCCCCTACTGCGAAGGACCTAGGCCGCAATATTCTGTTGTGGTAATTGCGCAAGTTTTGTTGGTACATAGTTGCTCTTTGTAAGGCTTCATCCCGAGCTTCATCAAGTGCATCCACATCATCTTCAAGTGCTTCTCTTGATTCCTCTTCATCATATGCAGCTACTCTTGGGGATTCATGTGACACCTCAACATGAAGCACGACTTCTAATTCGTGGACCAGGAAGAAAGGTGTCTCTTGTGTCGAATTATTTGGAGTTGTACGTGAAATCCATAAGACAGATGGCAATTCATCAACCCATGCTCCTTTTGCTCTGTCAAGCGGTGCTAGTAGTCTTTTCTTGAGTCTAGCGGTAACAAATCCATTGCCTTTTTCTACCTGTCCATTTGTTTGCGGGTGAGCTACTGAAGCGTAGCTTACCTTGATACCCATCTCCTAGCAGTACTCCTTGAACTCATTGGAAGTGAAGTTGGTCCCATTGTCCATGATGATGTTGTTCCGTACGCCAAACTGAAATACTATGGACTTAATAAAATTCACAGCCGATGTTCCATCTTGGGTGGTGACAGGCATTGCTTCGATCCATTTAGTAAATTTGTCGATTGCTACTAGCAGAAACACGTGTCCTCCTGGCGATGATTTATGAAGTTTTCCCACCATATCGAGTCCCCACTGAGCAAAAGGCCAAGCCAAAGGTATAGGATTTAACTCAGCAGCGGGTGCTCCAGGTTTTTTTGTGAATCATTGGCATGCTTCACATGTTCTGACGATATATTTTGCATCTTGAACTATAGTGAGCCAGTAAAAACCTGCCATGAATGCTTTGGCAACAATTTCTCGGCTACTAGCATGGTGACCACAAGCTCCTTCATATATATCTTTGAGTATGATTTTTTCCTTCTTCGGGTGTTACGCAACGTTGCAACATGCCCGAAATAATCCTCTTATATAGCTCCCCTTTGATTATTATGAATGCCTTCGATCTTTGGGTGATTCACCGAGCTCCTATCACATCTTCGGGTAGTTCTCCCTCAGTCATATATGCTATAAACGGCTGCATCTAGGTAGGCTCAATTAGCATGACCTCTCCAATTTCCTGCTCTTCTTTTTCAATGGCATCTTATATACTGTTGGTTTATGATGGAGCCCCCAAGTCTTTCTGTGGATGTTTCCTATTTTTGGTGCTACAATCTTAGAGACTCTTTTTGCTTTGATCAATCACTCCATTATTTCTTCCCAAAAAACTCCTGGTGGTATTGGTAAGCACAAGGATCCGATATTTGCTAGATTGTCGGCTTCTTCATTGCTTGCTCTCCCTATGTGTGATACTTCACACCCATCAAATTGAGCTTCCATAACGCCATATAGATCGCGGTAAGCAATCATATTTTTGCTAACGGCGTCGCACTTGTTCATTGCTTGCTATGCCACAAGATTGTAATCTCCAAAGATTTTGAGGCGAGTTGCACCGCAAGCTTTGGCCATTCGCATGCCATGCAACAAAGCCTCATATTCAGCTTCATTATTGGATGCGTTTGCAAATCTCATCCGAAGTATATAGCACATTTGTTGCCTTGTGGTCATACTAGTATGACTCCTGCTCCTGCTCCTTCCGTTCTTTTTGACCCATCAAAGTACATTGTCCAGGCACTAGAAAGGTCTAGTGGACCCGCACATTGCAACTATATCCATTCTGTGATGAAATCCTGCAGTACTTGCGACTTGATTGCTTTGCATTTCTCATATGTGATATCTCGAGGGGATAATTTGATGCCCCATAGAGAGACACGTCTGGTTGCTTCTAGATTGTAGAGGATTCTTGATAAAGGTACTTCATTGACCACTATGATCGGATGTTCCGAAAAATAATGGCGTAGTTTTTTGTGCTGTCATAAATACCCCATATGCTAGTTTTTGGTAATGTGGGTACCTTTGTTTGGATAGCGATAAGACCTCGCTCAGGAAGTAGACTGGCCTCTGCACACCATGGGTTTTCCCTTCTTCGGGTCGCTCCACGACCAAGATCGTGTTGACCACATGATTTGTGGCAGCGATATAAAGTAGTAAAGGCTCTTTCTCTTTTCACGACACAACGACAGGAGATGTCGAAAGTGTCCTTTTAAGATCTTCATAGGCACGCTGAGCTTCTTCCGTCCATTCGAATTTTTCCGATTTCCTCATGAAGGCGTAAAATGGCAGCACTTTTTCTCCTAACCTTGCAATGAAATGACTGAGTGCCGCTACTCGCCCTGCCAGCTATTGTGCGCCACGTAGATTTGTTGGCTTCTTCATTGTTAGGATTGCTTGTGTTTTCTCGGGATTAGCCTCGATTCCTCTGGCTGATACCAAATATCCGAGGAGTTGCCCTGTCAGGACTCTAAAGGAGTATTTCTTTGGGTTCAGTTTGATGATAAACTTGTCGAGATTTTTGAATGTTTCTTCAAGGTCCTTGATGAGCGCAGATCCTTGTCTTGTTGTAACTATAACGTCATCGATGTATACTTGGACGTTTGTGCCTATTTGGCTTCCCAAACATTTCTGCATCATCCGCTGATATGTAGCTCCGGCGTTCTTTAGGCCAAAGGGCATTATTGTGTAACAGAATACACCATAAGGCGTGAAGAACACCGTTTTCTCCTGATCTTCTTCCTTCATCCTAATCTGGTGGTATCCTGAGTAAGCATCCAAAAAAGAAAGACATTCGCATC
Organism: Avena eriantha; assembly: GCA_910589775.1. Lineage (NCBI taxonomy): Eukaryota > Viridiplantae > Streptophyta > Magnoliopsida > Poales > Poaceae > Avena > Avena eriantha. The sequence continues at coordinate 95,212,317 of OU342741.1, forward strand.
CCGCGGTTACATCGATTATTTGGTCGATTCACGGCAATGGGAAGTGATCTTTTGGACAATGTTTGTTCAGTGCAGTAAAGTTGATGCACATCCGAAGTTCTGTAGTATTTTTCTTTGGAACACATACTAGGTTGGTGACCCATTCTACTTTTGTTAGTTCTTTGATAAAGTTGGCGTCAGTAAGGCGATGGAGCTCCTTTCCAATGGCTTTATGCTTTGGTTCTGTGAAGCCACGAAGCGGTTACTTTACTGGCTTCGCCTTTGGATCCAAATTTAATGCGTGCTTAGCGAGTTCCCTAGGAATCCTCGGCATGTCAGAAGGTAGCCATGCGAAGATCTCCCAGTGCTCACGGAGGAACTCGATGAGCATGCTTTCCTATCCGGGATTAAGATTGGAAGCCACAAATGTTGTTTTCATCGGGTCGACGAGGTGGATCTGTACTTCTTTTGTGTCCTTTGCCGTGTCAAAATCCTGGTCGGGATTAACACGTGCTACTTCCAATGGTTCTGCGTTTGCTGAAGTTTTGAGTTGTTCGAACTCCGTTGCCATCCCGAAAGATTCAGAAATTGTGTTGAACTCTCTGTCACAATTGTCGGCATGTGTGAAGCTTCCTTTTACCATGATGATTCCCTTTGGTGCTGGCATTTTCATGACTAAGTACGCATAATGCGGTATTGCCATAAACCGTGCGAATGCTGGTCATCCCAGGATCGCATAATATTGTGATGGCCTGTCGATGACTTCGAATTCGAGTTTTTCTCGCCTGAAATTTACTTTGGAACCAAAAACAACGTCAATAGATACTTTGCCTAAAGGAATTTCAGCTTTACCTGGTACTATTCCATGGAAAGATGTTTTTGTTGGTGCGAAATTGTCCAGGGGGTAGCCCATTGTTCGGAATGTTTTTGCATAGATCAGATTTATGTTGCTTCCTGCGTCCATGAAGACTTTGCTCATATCGAACCTGCCGATTTGTGCTTTGACTATCAAGGCTGAGTGACCTGCTCGTGGGACCCGAAGCAGGTGATCGGCTCTGCTGAATGTGATTTCTTGCTCAGACCAATGGAGATATTCGGGTGTGGTTGATGTTATTTCTGCCATATTGATTTGTCTTGTGATGAGCTTCTGGGTTCTGTTGGATGGACGCCCTTTCTGAATCATTCACATTGCCCCCTTTGACCTAGAGTATTCACCGTTTTTATCATTTGTGTTTTGTGGTGGCACTGCTGGTGAGGGTGGTGGTGGTGCGCCGATGGCTAATGCGCCAAGCGTAGATGCGTATCCTCGGTTTGCTGCTTCCATTGCTTTTGCATTACTAATACATTGCAAATGTGTCTATAATTTTTGATGTTCCATGCTTGGTTTTATCCACTTTCTTGTGTTTTGTCCACACTTTGGAGTACTTTTCATATGATTTCTTAGACTAACCTATTAACAAGAGCCACAATGCCAGCTGCCTATTTTCTGCTATTTTTGGTTCTAGGAAAGTTAGAAAATGAATATTCTTGGAATTAGATGGGACAAAAGCCAAAGTGCCTATTTTTCCGGAAGTCATCAGATGCCAGAATACGAGACAGAGAAGAGCTGGGGGCCAGCCACAACACCTGGCCGCGCGGCCAGGCCTGGCCCCCGCCAGGGGGTGGTCTGGCCGACCCGAGCACCCCCTCTGCCTCTCCTTCCGCCTATATATTTCCCTCGGTACAAAAACCCTAAGTACCCGATCAAAAATCCATGAAAGAGTCTGTAGCCGCTGTCATCTCCATCCCTAGATCAGGAGGGATCTGAAGCTCTTCCCGGCACCCTGCCGGAGAGGGGAATTCACCCTGGAGGCCTTCTTCATCATCATGCAAGCCTCCGGTGTGATGTGTGAGTAGTTCATCTTGGACTACGGGTCCATGTAGTAGCTAGATGGTTGGTTCTCCTCCTTTGTGCTTTCATGTTTAGATCTTCTGAGCTCCGTTCATGACCAAGATCATCTATTTGTAATTCTGCATGTTGTGTTTGCGGGGATCCGATGGATATTGAGATGCTATTTCAAATTGATTATTGATTCTGTCATGTCTTTGTTATTTGTGATCTTGCATGCTTTCCGTTGTTAGTAGCTATCTTGGCCAAGTAGATGCTAGCAACTCCAAGAGTTAGTATTTATGCTCGATAGTGGGTTCATGCCTCTGGTAATCTGGGGAAGTGACAGAAATCTCTAAGGTACTAGATGTGTTGTTGCTACTAGGGAGAAAAAAAAATCCTTTGTTCATAGAACAATCATATTGTTTACATTACACGCAATTCATAAAGCAATAATCTGTTGCTTGCAACTTAATACTAGAGGGGTTCGGATGATAACCTGAAGGTGGATTATTAGTCATAGATGCAGTTGGATGGCGGTCTATGTATAATGTTGTAATGCCCAATCAAGTTCCAAAGGAGTCAAGATGATTAGTATATGCATGTATTGCTTTCTCGATGTTTGTCAATTGCCCCGCTGTAATTTGTTCACCCAGCATGTTATCTACCTTAAGGAGAGCCACCTCTAGTGAACTATGGATCCTAGTCCTTTTCTTTACATACAATCTACAAACTGTTTACTGGTTTGTGTTTACTTTCTGCAAACTTTCACTTCCTTCCATTCGATACGTTTAATCCTTTGTTTTCAGCAAAACCGGTGAGATTGACAACCTCATCGCAAGTTGGGGACAAAGTTCTGTGGTTGTGTTGTGCAGGTCTCCACGTTGCTACTAGCACCGGTAGTGCACCCTGCCAAGGCTCAGCTAGCAACACCTTTGGGATGTTTCCTTGCTCCTACTGGTTCGATTAAACCTTGGTTTCATAACTGAGGGAAACTTGCTGTTGTGCTCATCATACCTTCCTCTTGGGGTTCCCAACGAGCTCTACATCAACACTGAGCCATCAAGCACTTTTCTGGCGCCGTTGTCGGGGAGTCAAGGACATCTTCACAAGGGGAGTACCTCATAACCAATCTCTTTACTTTGTTATTTTTGTTTTGCTTAGTTTAGTTTTGCTTTGTTCGCTTGTTTCTTTATCAAAAACACACAAAAAATAGTTTTACAAGTTTGATTTGTTTATCAAAAAGACAAAAAAAATGACTACTCTTGAAAACACTAAGTTGTGTGACTTCACTAGCACCAACAACGATGATTTTATGAGCACACATATTTCTCCACCTGTGCCTGAAGCAAATTTCTTTGAGATGAAACCTGCGTTACTCAATCTTGTTATGAGAGAACAATTTTTTGGTATTGGTAATGAAGATGCTGTTTCCCATCTAAATAACTTTGTTGAACTTTGTGAGATGCAAAAGCATAGGGATGTAGATGGTGATATTATTAAGCTGAAATTGTTTCCTTTCTCTTTGAGAGGAAAAGCTAAAGAATGGTTGAATTCCTTAATTAGGAATAGTATTGATTCTTGGACTAAGTGGAAATATGCTTTCATTGGAAAATACTATCCTCCTGCTAAGATTATATCTATGAGAAGTGAAATAATGAAGTTTAAACAATCTGATAATGAACATGTTGCTCAAGCTTGGGAAAGAATGAAATCTTTGGTAAAGAATTGTCCCACTCATGGACTGACTGCTTGGATGATCATCCAAACTTTTTATGCAGGATTGAACTACTCTTCAAGGAACCTATTGGATTCTGCTGCTGGAGGTACCTTTATGACCATTACTTTAGGTGCTGCAACAAAGCTTCTGGATAATATGATGGTTAACTATTTTGAATGGCGTACTGAGAGAGCTCCACAAGGTAAGAAGGTAAATTTTGTTGAGGAAACCTCCTCCTTGAGTGATAAGATTGATATTATTATGTCTATGCTTGTGAATGGAAAAGCCCATATTGATCCAAATAATGTTCCTTTAGCTTCTTTGGTTGCTCAAGAAGAGCAAGTTGATGTGAACTTCATAAGAAATAATAATTTTGGCAATAATGCTTATAGGAATAATTTTGGTAACAACAGTTATAAGCCATATCCTCCCAAAAATGGTAATGCTTATGGAAGTTCCTACAACAATAATAGGAATGCTCCCTCTGAACTTGAAGTCAAGCTTAAGGACTTTATTAGTAAACAAACTGCTTTCAATAAAACTATTGAGGAAAAACTCTCTAATGCTGAAAGAAATATAGCATCTTTGGCTAAAGCTCAATCTTCTTTGAATAAAATAGCTGCTAAACCTGAAACTAATGATAATCCCTTTGCAGCTACTAATGCCATACAAGTGAGAATTGATGAAAATGTTAGACTATTAGCTAAGTTACATGCTAAGTGGGAAAGAGAAGATGAAATTGCTAGAAACATTAGTGTTTCTACTATCACCGCCACTAGTGTTGATGCTAGTAATAGTTCTACTACTTTAGATGATAATTTCGATTTTGATCTTGATGGTTGTAATATCTCTGAAGTTATTAAGTTCCTACAAAAGCTTGCTAAAAGTCCTAATGCTAGTGCTATGAACATGGCCTTTACAAAACACATTATTGATGCTCTCATAAAGATTAAAGAAGAAAAGATGAAACATAAAGCTTCTATTCCTATAAAACAAGAAGATGGTTGGGAACCCATCATTAATATGAAAGTGAATGACTTTGATTTCAAAGCTTTATGTGATCTTGATAGTAGTGTTTCTATTATGCCTAGAAGTATTTATGATATTCTTGATTTGCCTCCACTTGAAGATTGTTATTTGAATGTCCCACTTGATGATAATGCTAAAAAGAAACTCATGGGGAGTCTTAATAATGTTCTTATTATGGTTAACAATGCTTATGTCCCCGTTGATTTGTATGTTTTGGATGTTGAATGCAATGCTTCTTGTCCTATTACTTTGGGAAGACCTTTTCTTAGAACTGTTGGTGCCATTATTTATATGAAAGAAGGCACCATTAAATATCAACTACCACTCAAGAAAGGTATAGAACACTTCCCTAAGAAGAGAGAGAAGATTTATTTTGCCTCTCCTATGAAAACAAAATTTGGTCTTAATGCTTCTTCATTTGAGAACACTTGATTCTTTTTCTTGCTTCTTATGCCTGCCTGCTAAGTCTTTCATGCCTTTCATGAGATGCATCTTCAAGAATGTTCGGCAGTCTTTCATGAGATGGTTAGATTGTCGCATGCCTGCTAAGTCGATGTAAAAGTGCATATTACAGGGTCCTTCCAGCATTTGCATTGCGGACATAGGTGGATCTCGAGCTCTTGGCTGGTACCGCTGTGTTGACTAGCTTCCTCCGATGTCATCCATGTTATGGCGGTACCCATCGTTATAGTCATTGCTTCTGTTGTTACCTTCACCCGAAAAACTGACTGCAACATAACTTGGCCCTATGTTTCCATCGTTGTTCCTTCTTCTTCTATCGTTGCCACGTTTATCCCTATCTTTCTCGGGTGATCGCGTACGCTTGTTATCCAACGCGTCTTCTCCATCAGCCTAGCGATTTGCTATTTCCATTAGCTATGAGATTGTTTTGGGTTTAACTTGTCCTAGTTCTTCTTTGAATTCTCGGCAACGAAGGCCGTCGTTGAAGGCATCGATGGTCCTTTCATCAGATATGGACTCAGCCGAGTTTTTTATGATATTCCATCATTGGATGAATGCTCTTATTGATTCCCAGACTTTTGTTTGCATGCTCACAACTGCTCCAAGGATGCTGGTCATTTAAACATGGATTGGAAGTGCCGGATGAACTTATCTTCTAGGTTGTTCTAGCTGCCGATGGAACCCTTGGGTAGCTGCCTGAGCCATGATCTTGCAACACTGGTGAGGTGCAGTTGTAAGCTCTACATTGTGGTGACTATGGAGCCACCTTGCAACTTGACAGTGGCCAAATAGTCTGCTAACCATGCTTCGGGTTCCTGGAGTCTGGCATACTTGTGGCGGTCGTGCGGAAGTTTGAAGTCGTTGGGTACTGAGGTTTTGCGAATCCTCTGAGTGAAATAGCTGGCCCCGCATAGTTCGTAATCGTCTTCGTTGTGTCCATCATGGTATCTTCGGCTGCGGTTTTCGTCTCTTGATCCATCATTCCTGTGTTGCATGTTGTCGTTTCTTGTGCTGCTTCGTGGCTTGGGTGCTATGAGGTGTGCCTGGTGTGGCGATCAAGATCGTCGGGTGTGCCCCACTTACCGAGGACTATTGTGACGGTGTGGGGATCTATCGGCCTGTCATGTGGCCCCTTGCTCTGCTTCTGCAAGGGAGGCTCCCACCATGCCAAGGTTCATCAGGGCGGAGCAGTGGAGGTCCGCACGAGGATCGTCGGGTGCGGGCTGAGTTGTGAGTAGATATGTGTGTGCGGCCACGATGGTTACTTGGGCCGTTTTTGCCTTGATGTTTCCTGCTTGATCGATTGACATGAACGATAGATCTAGATCGCGGATGAGTCCGCCTCTCTCTGCTTTAGGGATATTCGCTAATCGAGATGTTCTCCTTCCTGGTGGTGCTCCTCCGATTACGCTCCATGATCCTCGTGTGGAGCTTACCTGTGCCATCGTAAGCTAGATTTGTCGGCTAATCTCTTTCTTTCGTCGAGTTGCCTTTGCATCCTGAGTAGATCTCTCTTCCTGTTATGAAGCAGATATTGATATGCTAATAGATCCTCGTGTGAAGCGTCCGCTATCATCGGGACTGCTCCCGAAAATGCTTCCCTTGCCCTTTGTCATGCCGCAGCTGGTAGCCGAAGAGTTCGCCTCTCTCCTTCATGTGGCTCTCCGCCTCTTCCTTGGACTATGCGGTTATCCACCGTTTCTCCTTCGTTTCCGTGGTCCCCTTCATTGGTGTGATTTCCTGCATTGTCATCTAATATAATATAATTGGGGTCGAGGATAGGGTTACCATTAGAGTCGCGTGGTGTTGAGGTGTTCCCGTTGACCATGCACACTTGGTGGCGTGTTATGTGTGGGCTGGCGATGTTGTCTTCTGCTCCAAAGGATACAGTGTTAGTATTCTGAGATTGTAGTTCTAGGTAAATCTTCGCCATCCTTATTCCGAAGTCGATGTTTTTGCTGCTTTCTTCGGGCTCTGAATTTGCCAGGCTTGCTCCATGTGGTGGGGTTAGCTGTGGGTCTGATCTGAAGGAGAGATCAAGGTCACCCAGATCCAACTCGATTTGCTTGCTTTCTTCGCCTACTTCGATCTGTGATGTGGCGTCCATGGAGGACCCAATGGAAGATGTTGATACCACCATAGGCGTAAGTTTTTCCACCAACGGTTCTGATGTGATCAGGGCCGAAGGGTGTGATTCTTGCGGGTCTCCTACTTGGAGGTGGATGCTTCCGATGATTAGATCAGATCCGCTGTTGAAATCGGAGGGTACCAATACAGGGGTGGTCGGGTGTGGAACTACTTTCGTCGGGTTGATGCTTGGTGGAGAGCGGCCCGTCGAATCTGTGGTTCTAGCATTCAGGTTTCCCACAGACGACGCCAATTGTCGAGGTGTAACCTTGGCAATGCCCCTGATGATGGACTTAGGGTTTTGCAAAAAAGAGAATGCTGGGGATTTCGTCGGATATCAGGAAAACAATGGAGTCAAAGTCGCCTGAATATTTGGGAATCGCACTATTACAAGTTGTCTGGGAGTTTTTCGTGCTCTCGCTTGGGCTTCTCCCATTCTATATATAATAGGTCGGGTCTCAAAGCTGTATGCGGATAGGTTTCATACACGCGTAATTACAATACCAACACAATGTCGGTGCATAGTCTCTTTCCTAATACAATCAAAGTCTTTGTCGGTTTCTTCCTTGGGCTGTCATCTGAAATCTTCATGGGTCAGAAGCCCTTTTACCCAGTATAGGGTAGTAGATCATAAGCATCTGAATAATCATACCTATGTCAATGTCTCATGATGACTTTGCGGGAAGTGCTAACCCTCACTATGTGTTAATGCGTGATTATTATGGTGTTGTTTATGCACAATATGTTGGCCCATTTGATGGCTATATTGCTTGGTCTATTTGGGTTCCCAAGACCCTTGTTGCTAACAAAAGAGGACCCATTGAAAATGGGTACCTAAAAACTAGTTTGATCTTTTGTAGACCTATGCCTCTAGAGGATCAAAATGGGTGCTTGATAGTGGATGCACAATTCATATGACCGGAAGCGCATCTAGTGTCAAGGGGTTGAGACCAAATGTTGATCAAATATCCGTGACATATACCGACAAGTCAAAGTCTAAGGTAATGGGTTTCGGCAAGGTTGTGGTTACCCACGATATTACTCTCATGGACGTCATGCTTCTTGAGACCCTTGGCTATAATTTACTTTCAGTCCATGCTCTTGGAAAGATGGGCTTTCCCATCTTTATTGATAATGATATTGTGATCCTCATGTGGAGCAAGTCTCTAAAGGTCGCTTTTGTTGGGTACATCGAAAATGATTTGTATGTGGTGGACTCTTCGGGGAAAACCACTACAAGTGTGATGTGCTTATTCGGAAAGGCTGATGTGGGTCATATTGTTGGACTAGCCCATGTCAACATGAGAACTTTGCAAAGTCTCCACAAGGATGGTCATATTGTTGGATGATGTCTACGCACTTCTATTCTTGTAGACAGTTGTTGGGCCTCCAAGTGCAGAGGTTTGTAGAACAGCAGCAAGTTTTCCCTTAAGTGGATCACCCAAGGTTTATCGAACTCAGGGAGGAAGTGGTCAAAGGTATCCCCTCTCAAGCAACCCTGCAATCAAGATACAAGAAGTCTCTTGTGTCCCCAACACACCCAATACACTTGTCAGGTGTACAAGTGCACTAGTTCGGCGAAAAGATAGTGAAATACAAGTGGTATGGATAATTATAAGCGGTAATGGTGATAGAAAATAGCTTGATGGCGTGGAAGAGACTAAAGGCAAACTTAAATAAAGATGGAAGCAAGCAAACATGTAACAGATCTAGTAGCAAACGGTGTATCAATGCTTAGAAACAAGGCCTAGGGATCATACTTTCACTAGTGAACACTCTCATATAAATATCTTACTACGTTGAACTACTCTCCGGTTGAACACTCTAATCGATGGAGGGCTATAACATCACACCTCAAAGTAAGCCTTTCCCATCTAAAAAACCCCACACTGTCACCTTGAGTACTAGATGAGTCCAACAAACACCACAATTTCATAAAGATATCCAACTCCAAATATAACTCATAACAAGTATTTGTAATCTCTAGCCTAAGTGCCACCATGGTGAGCATGTTGTCACTTTCACACACATGGGGAGAGCAGAGATTCATTAAAGCACTTGAGTAGCAGAATAGATCTATAGATTACAAGCTCATGATCTCAATAAGATCATGCATAGAGAGAGAGAGATGAACACATAGCTACCGGTAGAACCCTTATCCTCGAGAGAGAACTACTCCCTCCTCATCATGGAAATCAGCAATGGTGATGGAGATGGCGGTGGAGATCGATGGAGATGGCTCTAGGGGCACTTCCCCATCCCAGCAGGGTGCCGGAACAGAGACTTTCTGTCCCCTGAATCTCCTTTTTGGTGGCGGCGGCGTTGTGGAACTTTTCGTGGCTAGAGGCTTGACGATTTAGGGTTTTGGTATCGGGAGGCTCTTATAGGCGAGAGGGGAGACCGAGGGGGTGCCAGGGGGCCCCACACCACATGGTGACGCGGGTAGGGCTAGCCCGCGCCTGGGGGGTGTGGGCAGGCCCTGGCCCTCCTCCGTCTCGTATTCTGGCTCCGTGAGTCTTCCGGTAAAATAGGAACTTTGGCTTTTGTCCCGTCCAATTCCGAGAATATTGATTTTCTGACTTTCCTGGAACCAAAAACAGCAGAAAACAGGCAACTGGCACTGTGGCACTTGTTAATAGGTTAGTCCAAGAAAGTGTATGAAAAGTACTCCAAAGTTGGAACAAAACATAAGAAAGTAGATAAAACCAAACATGGAGCATCAAAAATTATAGATACATTTGCAATGTATCAACATCCCCAAGCTTAACTCCTGCTCGTCCTCGAGTAGGTAAGTGATAAAAGAAATAATTTTTTAGGTGACATGCACCATCAAAGACTTGATCAAAGTATTTGCAAAACTCAAAGCTGGGATCATAGTACTTCAATCATAACATGAAAGACAAAGTTCTAGCAATAAGCAAAGAAACTATGATGCAACATGAAAAGGCACAAACAAAAGATTCATGAATAACAATGCTTTGCAAGACGTTTGTTTGTTTCACATAAAGAAAACATAGCATAGTAGTATTCAGCTTGTCCCTCAATCGAGTAGCAAATATAAATGCATAGGACACCTTCAAAGTTCATAAGAGTGACTAGATACAATAGTTTAAAACAAGCAATATCAAAGTATGCATCAATCAACTAGTCTTGGGACAATACACATAGAACTAAGAATGGCCACTATGCTCTCAAAGTAGGTGCATAAAGATAGAAGGTGGAGACTCAATATAATGGTGGAAGAAAAGCCTTTTGTAAAAGGAAGTAGGGATTTAAGTCTCATAAAGAGCTTCCAAAAATTATGGTACTTATAGCTTTCAGCTCTCATTGCCCCTATCATAAGCATCTTGAAGGTGATTAAGGTTAAAGTGACACCACTAATAGGATATGCTTGACAAGTTATAAACCAAAATCTCATGCCCCTTACTTACGAAGACCGATCCTCATGCTACTCAACTTCAGTCACGAGTAAGCTCTTATCATTGTAAGTATATGTGTATCATTAAGAACCGCCAACGGGGTACCCCTTGCACATGATACGGGAGCTTTCCCATAATCAAAATGACAAGGCAAGCAGACAATGAGCATCTCAGCGATCTTTTTATTTGCTATTTGCATAGGTTTTTATTGAGGATGCTTCATAGAGTGATCATTATGGTGATGCTGCAAGTTTCCACCATGATTAGGCATGGCTTAGGCTAGCGGCCCAGGCGTTTCTCTAACACACATACAAACTCCATGATCTTACGAGTTCCACTTTTATTTCACACCGCCAGGATTCGTAAGCAAAAGAACATGATATCAACGGGGTACAAAGTACAAGTGCAATGTTGAAAGCATTCCCCATGAAACATGGTTCTGCTAATTTCAACTTATAAAGCACAAGCATATACGCAACAAAGAAGGACCCAATGGTTCAAGTTAATTAGAGGCAAAAAGTAAAGTGTGCCATCAAGTTCGTGAGAGCTTTAATCACTAGTTTTCTCATAACAAGTGGAAGGTAAACAAAAGCATGAATGTACTTGGAATAGCATAAGCTAGTAGGTAGGTATGGTGGACTCTTTGGAATAACTTGGTTTAGGGAGTTGGATGCATGAGTGGAACTCATACTTTGTTGTGGAGGCTAGCAAAAGACTAGGAGCGACAAACTAAGAGAGCAATAATGGCCATAATCATGCAGAGCGACAAAACATAATTGATCAAAGCATAAAGTGATACTACAAGTTGAAAACTAAAGGATCATAAAGGCTATGGTAACTTGAGATAGTCATAACATGGTGTGAGCATGTGCCAAGTCAACCCAAATAAAGCATCAAAGGAGAATACCACTATACTATGCTTTAATATGCTAAAACAACGCATGATTCATCCAAGGCACATTAAGCAATCTCAATTGTTTATAACAAGTCAAGCTACAGCAAATAATACTAAGCATAAAGCCAAAACAATATCAAGCATGGCATGACAAAGCATAGGCCACAGTAAAAAACAAGCTCTTTTTACCACATAAGTATGAACTTTCCTACTCATTTTCAAACCAAACCAAACTATTTGCGAACCAATGTATGAAAGAGGGGGTCCAACCAATTTATTCAGCAAACTAAGCAACCAAGAAAATGAAAAACCAAAACAAAATCGAAAAATAAGACGCTCCAAGTGATGGGTTCATAGAAGGGAAAACAAAAAATTTCTACCGCAAGAACGAACAAAACCCAGATCTAATCTAGATAAAAGCCAAGATCTAATCTATTAGACATGTGCAACGAGATAGATCTGTACTAACCCTTGTAGACCCGAAAGCGTTATGAGATTAGATCTCGTGGTTGATGTAGTCGATCACTTGCCGATCTCAAGATCGAGTGGACGATCCTTCCGGCACCGCGTTCCGGCAGCGCTTCCGCAGTCGGTCACACGTGCGGAGTCGAAGTAGACCTTCCTCTCCTCGTTCCAGCGAGCAGCGGAGGTAGTAGATCTTCTCCACGGAATCCCAGAAGCACGACGGCGTGGTGGTGGTGGAGTAGAGAATTCTGCAGGGCTTCGCCTAAGCCTGAGCAGAAGAAAGGAGGAGAGAGGCGGCTAGGGTTTGGAGTAGTGGAGGGTGCAAGGGGTGGCGCCTCCACCCCTCTATTTAAAGGAGGGAGGCGCCATGGGAGGGGGAGTCCTAGTAGGACTCCCCTCCCTCCTTGGCCGGTGGATTGGGAAGGGGGGAGGAGTCCTCCTCCCCCACGACTCCTTGTCTTGCCCCACAAGGACTCCTTTGATCCTTTCTTGGTTTTCAAGCAAACTCCAAGAAATCTTCCAGAACGTTCCAGAACATTCCTAAACCTTCTAGAATCCTCATACAAATACTCCGGACCATTTCCTAACTTAGAAAATGATCCCCAATATATGAATCCTATTCTCCGGACAATTTCGGATCTCCTCGTGACGTCCCGAATCCAATCCGAGACTCCAAACAACATTCGGTCTCCAACGCACATTCCATATCTACTTAAAACAACTTTGAACCTTAAGTGTCTCACCCTACGGTTCGGGAATATGCAGACATGATAGAGACACCTCTCCGATCAATAACCATCAGCGGGATCTGGAGATCCATAACGGCTCCCACATACTCAACGATGACTTTGTGATCGATAGAACCATTAACATACGAAACCAATTCCCTTTGTCACGCGATACTCTACTTATCCGAGGTTTGATCGTCGGTATCTCCATACCTAGTTCTACCTTGTTACTAATAAGTACTCTTTACTCGTTCCATGTTATGTCATCCCTTGTGACCCAGTCACATGCTTGCAAGATAATTAGATGACATTCCACCGAGAGGGCCCAGAGCATATCTATCTGTCATATGGATGGACAAATCCCAATCTTGGTCCATGCGCTTCAACACATACTTTCAGAATACCCAATGACACCTTTATGACCACCCAGTTATGAAGCGGTGTTGATGTCATCAAAGTACCCATCCGGTGATGATGATTAACATAACCTCATGGTCGAAGGATTAGGTTACTATGTATTTCAAAGCTTATAGCAAACGAACTTAATGACTTGATATTATGCTATGCTTAGTATGGGTGTGTGTCCATCACATCATTATCCTAATGATATGATCTTGTTATTAACGACATCCAATGTCCATGATCAGGAAACCATGATCATCCATTAATCAACAAGCTAGTTTAACAAGAGGCTTACTAGGGACTCTTTTATGTTTACAAAACACACAAGTATTAATGTTTCCGGTTAATACAATTATAGCATGGGATGTAAACATTTATCATAAACATAAATATATAATAATAACCACTTTATTATTGCCTCTTGGGCATATCTCCAACAGTCTCCCACTTGCACTAGAGTCAATAATCTAGTTAAAAAACTTGTGCATTCAACACCTATGGCTTTCTGGTGTTGTATAGACACTATTGCTAGTGGTAAACATAATCTTCGGATCTGACACTTCCAGGTCCGTGTGTATTTTCATGTCCTTGCGTCTCTACGCATTACTCATTCTCCAATGAGATGGCATTGTATAAATTTGGTCCTTTGGTGAGACCTTTAGTTCCTTGGGATTAAATATGTTGATACAATTGTCATACAATGTATCTTCATAGTATTATCCCGCTATGAACCACACCTAGTTTGATAACAAACTACTTAACACAAATGCCCTCCTTTGCTGCTACTATAGCAGTTATATACTTAGCCTTTTGTTGTAGTATCCGTCACAATATCTCAACTTTGGAACTCATCCAAATCCATCATGGAACATCCTTTCCATTATTGTGCCACCCATAGTCTAAATTGAGATAAATTTAATTTGTATCTTGTGACAAAACTAGTATCGATGTAACACTTTACAATGAACTACCTTTAACTATTTGTCACTTATACATGATATATTCTTAGTTCTTCCAAAGCTCATAAGAATATCTTTACTATTGTCCAATAATCATATTATGAATCATTCTGGTATATGCTTATAACATTTAGAGCATAGGACATATCTGGATGTGTACATCTCAAAGAATGATTGATCAAAATATTCTTGTGATTTCACCAAGTGTCAAAACACTTGAATCTCGTGTCAACACACTTGAATCTTGATTTAGTCCTTTCCGTGCGTCAAGAACCTTTCTTGTTGTTTCCATATTGAACTCATTCAACATCTTATCTATGTACATTTGGCAAAACCATATTAGCGCCTCAATCTATTCATATAGACATTGATGCCTAATTCTTGAGGTATGCCTAAGTCTTTCATCGAAATAAATTCTTAACCTATGTCAATAAAAGATACAGCATTTCTAATCAACAATATGTCTTTCACATAATGTATTAGAAATATGTCTTAGCGCTCCCACTTAATTTCTTGCAAAAATGCAAACATCTTCATCGTCTCTGATGAAATTAAACCTTTTAACGGTTTCATCACGGTGAAGATTCCAACTCCGCGATGCTCACTTCAACCATTGAAGTTTTGCATACTCTTTTAGCATCCTTTGAATTAACAAAACCCTTTGGATCATGTCATGTACACGTCCTAGGTAACCATTCTATTAGAAGAACTTGTTTTGTTTGTTCAACTACCATATACCAAAATATATGTAGTGGTTGCTACATTAATCCGTCCAGACTAAAATATCGCTATGAAAGATCAAATCTTATCATAATCAATTCCTTGAACATTGTCGTAAACGCTTTCCGACATGTCGACTATTTCATAGATTTGAAACATCCATATCTATTTATAGATCCATATACGGCTGTAAGGTCTTGCACCTTTCCAGAGGGTCTTTTAAGTTCAGAAACTTGATTTCTCTGTATGGATACTATCACGGATTCCATGACTTCAAGTCATTTTATGGAGTCAGGGCCCATCATCGCTTCTTTGCATGTAGTCATCATTGTCAAAACAATAACGACTTGCTTATCAAATCTTTACTATTTGATTCTTTCCGACCCACACGGTTCTATAGGAACTCTAATCTCCGAGATCACACCTTTTGTAATCACGAGAGCCATGAGCATTGTGGCCGCCACCGGGACACTTTCCGGTGCTACGCTACTTAGCACATATAGCTAAGGTTCAAAAACCTTATCAAAGTTCTATTGTCCTCCCACTTAACTTTTCACGAAAAATTCCTTCTCAAGAAACTTGACGTTCCAAGCGACAAATTCTTTTGTCCTCGACGTTATGGAGAAATTCCCAACAAATTCTTTGGAATAACCTACAAAGACGTGCTTATCCGACTTTGGTTGTAAACATTTTACTTATGCATAGCATACCAAAATTTAAGAAAAGACAATTCAGGTTTTATCCCAAACCATAACTCATATGGTGTCATTTCAGCGGATCACGATGGAGCTCTTTTCAGTGTAAAAGCGGTAGTCACTAAAGCTTTAATCTTTAATATATAATGGCAGTTTTATAAATGACACCTTTGATCTTACCATGTCAAACAAGGTTTCATTACATATCTTGAACACTCCATATTCCTATGGTGTTTTGGGAAATGCAAATCCATGGAACGATTCCTCAAATCTTAGGTGTTTTGCTAAACTTGTAACTCAAGCATCTTTCTTTATGATCCAATCATAAACTCTTTTATTTTCTTGTTACAATGATTTTCCACTACATCTTGAAAGTCTTTGAACATTTTTCAAATGTTTCATACTTCTTCCTTATTGAGTAAGTATATACATATACTCACTCAAATCTTCGGAGAAAGCATATGAAGTTGAAATCCATCGCCCACGACTACACATAATGGACTATATACATCAATATGTACAAATTCCAATCAGTTAGTCGTCCGTTCCTCTGTTGGCCTACGAACGGAGTTTTAATTATCTCCAGGAAAGTATCACAAGCGTCATTTGATCAAAATCAAAGACTCCAAAAAATCCATCAACATGGAGTTTCTTCATGTATCCCTTTCAATATAATTTAAACGGCGATGTCACTTCGCGAGTGATCTTTCACTCATTTGTCTTGCGACATTTTAGCATTAGTTTTATGGTCGTTATTTCTCCTACCAGACTTGTATATTATCCATCTATTATGGAATACGGTAATTATTTGAACAACTTTTTGTCGTCATAATACCTGATCAAAATAACAATTATTGAAACAAATCTTGAAGGCAAGCTTTGATGTTAACGAGCAACACAACAACCCTTTGTTTGTTTTCGATGAACATCATCACATTTTCTCTTGCTAGTTACTTAGGCCATTGCAGTTCATGAATTGTGTTGTCCTGTATGACACTTCATACCAACCAATTCGGTATCCAATACCTAAGAACCACATTGTTTAACAAGCAAGGAATACAACCATAACATGTATATCTTCTATATGCCTAAGTTGGACATCTCCAACCTATTATTTTCTGCCAAATATTTTATAGATTCTCTTTCAGCAATTCCTTTTCTTTTAAAAGAATCTATCAACATCAATAGTGGTGTCATCAACATGACACATGGTACAAAGCGTATATAGTCAACTACTAATACCTTTGGACTTGCACTTTGAGGTGGATCACAATCATCAAATGTTTGGTGTTCTTTCAAAAATCCATTCTTCAGTAATCTTTTAGTGTAGTAAACTTTTTTACTCACATCTTCTATTCATCCTTATCATGACAACTTTCATGATCAAGCTGCTATAGCTTATAAAGGTGAATTGCGAGTATAATGTTTCTTTTTCAAAACCTTTTGGAGGATTAGGACGACTAGCGTCTCCAACCTTCACAAATTCTCATCAAATATGAGGACGTATACTCTATCATGTTGTAACCAACACATTGTTTTAGATATCGCAATACCTTTCACATATGATGGTTTCTGAAACATTACTTTCAACTCTTAGATAAACTTGATATTAAAAACAATCTTTTGAGTATCAAGAATCATGGAGGCAAACATGATACATTAGATACTAACACTGGAATTGTTACTCTTGATTTAATACTATTTATTAAACTTCACAGAGTAAACGGAGTTTGCTGAAAGTTTGCAACAGGACTTATAAACTTTAAATTGACATTCAAAACAATACGATACCAGTTCGTAAAGTAAATATCCAGAATTTCTATAGTTCCACTATCTCAACTATAACTAAGCGTAAGGTGGTGAACGGGTGCCAATGACTACAACAAACTATGCAAATTCACTTTGATTGTGTTTATGATAAATTGAGTTCGACTAATCCAAATTACAAATGAACTCCCACTCAAAACAACATCCCTCGAGTTGTTTTAGTGATTACATGAACCAAATCCACTACACCAAGTCCGATCATCACGTGAGATGATGTAGCTTTAAAGGCGAACAATCAACATGTTCATCATATCATCCATATGACTCATGCTTTACCTTTCGGTATTCCGTGTTCCGAGACCATGTCTGTACATGCTAGGCTCGTCAAGGTTAACCTTAGTTTCCGCATGTGCAAATCTGGCTTGCACCCGTTGTATGCACACATAGAGTCTATCACATCCGATCATCACGAGATGCTTCGAAACGATGAGTCTTAGCAACGGTGCCAACTAAGGACGAACACTTTATTACTTGATATTTAGTGAGAGGGGTCATCTTATAACACTACCGTCACGATCTAAGCAATAAAAGATGCATAAAGGATTAACATCACAGGCAATTCATAATATGTGATATGATATGGCCTTTCTTCTTGTGCCTTTGATCTCCATCTCCAAAGCATGGACATGATCTCCATCATCACCAGCGTGGCGTCAAGGTCCGTGGCGCCGCTTCATGGTTGTCCATCACCAACAGCAACTATTACAACTACTTGGAACAAAGCTATTACATGATGAATAGACACGCAGGTCTTAAACAAAATTTAAAGACAACCATTAGGCTCCTGCCGGTTGCCATATTACAATAAGGATCATTGCATACATCAAATATAATCACAATCACATAATGGCCATATCACATCACAAAACCCCTACAAAAACGAGTTAGACGCCTCTAATCTTCTTCGCATGTTTTACGTGGCTTGGGGCTTTCGAATAAGAACGGATCTTACCTACGAACATGAACCACAACGTTGATACAAGTGCTATCAAGTGCAAGGTGTAGATTGGATCTATACTATGGTGAGAGAGACAGACACCCGCAAAGCCACTTGTGCAAAGCAAGTTACACGTCAAGCGTGTAGCAAGTCTCGTGTGCGATGACATGTAAGGTTAGCCCGAGCCGCTTCATCCCACCATACCGCAAGATGCAAAGTACACAAAGCAAAAGACGGCACGAGCACCAACGCCCACAAAACCATTGTGTTCTACTCGTGCAACAGATCTACGCATAGATACGGCTCTGATACCACTGATGGGTTCGTAGAAGGGAAAACAAAAAAATTCTACCGCAAGAACAAACAAAACCCAGATCTAATCTAGATAAAAGC
Organism: Avena eriantha; assembly: GCA_910589775.1. NCBI lineage: Eukaryota > Viridiplantae > Streptophyta > Magnoliopsida > Poales > Poaceae > Avena > Avena eriantha. The sequence continues at coordinate 95,230,941 of OU342741.1, forward strand.
CAAGATCTAATCTATTAGACATGTGCAACGAGATAGATCTGTACTAACCCTTGTAGACCCGAAAGCGTTACGAGATTAGATCTCATGGTTGATGTAGTCGATCACTTGACGATCTCAAGATCGAGTGGACGATCCTTCCGGCGCCGCGTTCCGGCAGCGCTTCCGCGGTCGGTCACACGTGCGGAGTCGAAGTAGACCTTCCTCTCCTCATTCCAGCGAGCAGCGGAGGTAGTAGATCTTCTCCACGGAATCCCAGCAGCACGACGGCGTGGTGGTGGTGGTGGAGTAGAGAATTCTGCAGGGCTTCGCCTAAGCCTGAGCAGAAGAAAGGAGGAGGAGAGAGGCGGCTAGGGTTTGGAGTATTGGAGGGTGCAAGGGGGTGGCGCCTCCACCCCTCTATTTAAAGGAGGGAGGCGCCATGGGAGGGGGAGTCCTAGTAGGACTCCCCTCCCTCCTTGGCCAGCGGATTGGGAAGGGGGAGGAGTCCTCCTCCCCCACGACTCCTTGTCTTGCCCCACAAGGACTCCTTTGATCCTTTCTTGGTTTTCAAGCAAACTCCAAGAAATCTTCTAGAACGTTCCAGAACATTCCGAAACCTTCTAGAATCCTCATACAAATACTCCGGACCATTTCCTAACTTAGAAAATGATCCCCAATATATGAATCCTATTCTCCGGAAAATTCCGGATCTCCTCGTGATGTCCCGAATCCAATCCGAGACTCCGAACAACATTCGGTCTCCAACGCACATTCCATATCTACTTAAAACAACTTTGAACCTTAAGTGTGTCACCCTACGGCTCGGGAATATGCAGACATGATAGAGACACCTCTCCGATCAATAACCATCAGCGGGATCTGGAGATCCATAACGGCTCCCACATACTCAATGATGACTTTGTGATCTATAGAACCATTAACATACGAAACCAATTCCCTTTGTCACGCGATACTCTACTTATCCGAGGTTTGATCGTCGGTATCTCCATACCTAGTTCTACCTCCTTACTGATAAGTACTCTTTACTCGTTCCATGTTATGTCATCCCTTGTGACCCAGTCACATGCTTGCAAGCTAATTAGATGACATTCCACCGAGAGGGCCCAGAGCATATCTATCCGTCATATGGATGGACAAATCCCAATCTTGGTCCATGCGCTTCAACACATACTTTCAGAATACCCAATGACACCTTTATGACCACCCAGTTACGAAGTGGTGTTTGATGTCATCAAAGTACCCATCCGGTGATGGTGATTAATATAACCTCATGGTCGAAGGATTAGGTTACTATGTATTTCAAAGCTTATAGCAAACGAACTTAATGACTTGATCTTATGCTATGCTTACTACGGGTGTGTGTCCATCACATCATTCTCCTAATGATATGATCTTATTATTAACGACATCCAATGTCCATGATCAGGAAATCATGATCATCCATTAATCAATAATCTAGTTTAACAAGAGGCTTACTAGGGACTCTTTTATGTTTACAAAACACACAAGTATTAATGTTTCCGGTTAATACAATTATAGCATGGGATGTAAAAATTTATCATAAACATAAAGATATAATAATAACCACTTTATTATTGCCTCTTGGGCATATCTCCAACACTAAGAACAACACAACTGTGCATGAAACAATAAAAATGAAGCGTTTGGAAGAAACCTGAAATTTTTATTAATGAAGAAGGGGATGCCTTGGGCATCCCCAAGCTTTGACGCTTGTACTTCTTGGATATTTCTTGGGGTGACACGCGTGGCATCCCCGAGCTTGAGCTTTAGTCTATCCTTCATCTCATTACTCATTCCCTCCATACACCTGAAATTTTTCCTTCATACAAAACTTCACACAATCTTTATTAGCAACATTAGTGCACTCAAGATAAATAAGTCTTAAGGTTCAGTTATAACACCAAATAAACTTCCATTTGAACACTAGCTACTGTAGCACTTCCTTCAGAAAGCTCAATTCCGCAAAAGAACTCAAAAAAGAACCAACAAGAAGCAAATGCAGAAAATGGCAGAAATCTGTCAAAACAGACTAGCAGGTAAAGACGAATTTTTTCTAGAACCTTCTGTTGCTCAAATCGAAAAGTGTTGAATGAAAGAAAGTTAGATAACAACCTGGGGCAGAAGCACAAAAATTCACGCCTCAAAAAGACGTTCAGAGATTTTACACGAATTTTAACGGTGAAGCGCAGAAATCTGTTTCGGGACAGCAACTTTCCCAATCCTTACTTCTCTCTCATTAGAGGTTACTCTTGGCACAAAACGCAAATAAAAAGGATAAGGAGCGGTTATTACAGAGGTAATAACTTCCAAGACTCATCTAAAACTTTTGGGTTATCTCTCAATAAGTACTTTTCTTTAACGCCTTTAAGTTAGGCATGATAGTTTGAGAAGATGCTCACATAAGAAATATGAATTGAACTAAAAGAGAGCATCAAAAAGCAAATTCAAAGAACATTTAAGTCTAACCCACTTCCTATGCATAGGAATCTTGTAAAGAAACAAGTCATGAAAGCACAAAGCAAAAATCATAGTAAAGCAAAACAAGTGCAACTTCAAGACTTTCAACATAAAGAGGGGAAACTTAATATTATTGAGATGCATAGAACCATGTTTCCCTCTCTCATAATAACTTTCAATAGCAACATGAATAAAAGTAACAATATAACTATTACATAAAACATTATTATCATGAGCCACATGCATAAAATGATTATTACTCTCCACATAAGCATAGTCATTCTTATTAATTGTAGTGGGAGCAAACTCAACAAAATAGCTATCATTATTATTCTCATCACCATAATCATCAAATATAGGAGGCATATTGTATTCATTAATTTTCTCCTCAATAGTAGGTGGACTGAAAATATCATAATCATCATTAGAATCATCATATATTGGAGGCATAGTGTCATCAAATTAAATTTTCTCCTCCATGCTTGGGGGACTAAAAAGATCATCTTCATAAAAACAAGCTTCCCCAAGCTTAGACTTTTCCATAGCATTAGCAATAATGGTGTTCAAGGAATTCATACTAATAACATTGCTATTAGCAAGCAAATAAAGCTCCATAGGTTTTTTAATTTTCTCTTCAAACACTTCATGTCCTAACTCAAGATAAATACTATAAAGCTATCTAATTTTGTTGTTGTTTTCCATTAAGCCTAACTAGTGAAAACAAGAAACAAACAGACAAAATTGCAGAATCTAAAGGAAATAACTTCGAGTACTCACACCAGAAAATAGGAGTTTGCCGTGGGAGGTTCTTCTTCTTTAATCCTCCGGTGTGAATACCTTTTACCTTACCTCCCCGGCAACAGCGCCAGAAAATAGCTTGATGTCTACGCACTTCTATTCTTGTAGACAGTTGTTGGGCCTCCAAGTGCCAGAGGTTTGTAGAACAGCAGCAAGTTTTCCCTTAAGTGGATCACCCAAGGTTTATCGAACTCAGGGAGGAAGTGGTCAAAGGTATCCCCTCTCAAGCAACCCTGCAATCAAGATACAAGAAGCCTCTTGTGTCCCCAACACACCCAATACACTTGTCAGGTGTACAGGTGCAGTAGTTCGGCGAAAAGATAGTGAAATACAAGTGGTATGGATAATTATAAGCAGTAATGGTGATAGAAAATAGCTTGATGGCGTGGAAGAGACTAAAGGCAAACTTAAATAAAGATGGAAGCAAGCAAACATGTAACAGATCTAGTAGCAAACGGTGTATCAATGCTTAGAAACAAGGCCTAGGGATCATACTTTCACTAGTGAACACTCTCATATAAATATCTTCTCTTTATGATACTACGCTTAACTACTCTCCGGTTGAACACTCTAATCGATGGTAGGGCTATAATAGCACACCTCAAAGTAAGCCTTTCCCATCTAGAAAACCCCACACTGTCACCTTGAGTACTAGATGAGTCCAACAAACACCACAATTTCATAAAGATATCCAACTCCAAATATAACTCATAACAAGTATTTTGTAATCTCTAGCCTAAGTGCCACCATGGTGAGCACGTTGTCACTTTCACACACATGGGGAGAGCAGAGATTCATTAAAGCACTTGAGTAGCAGAATAGATCTATAGATTACAAGCTCATGATCTCAATAAGATCATGCATAGAGAGAGAGATGAACACATAGCAACCGGTAGAACCCTTAGCCTCGAGAGAGAACTACTCCCTCCTCATCATGGAAATCAGCAATGGTGATGGAGATGGCGGTGGAGATCGATGGAGATGGCTCCGGGGGCACTTCCCCATCCCGGCAGGGTGCCAGAACAGAGACTTTCTGTCCCCCGAATCACCTTTTCGGTGGCGGCGGCGCTGTGGAACTTTTCGTGGCTGGAGGCTTGACGATTTAGGGTTTTGGTATCGGGAGGCTCTTATAGGCGAGAGGGGAGAACGAGGGGGTGCCAGGGGGCCCCACACCACTTGGTGGCGCGGGTAGGGCTAGCCCGCGCCTGGGGGTGTGGCCAGGCCCTGGCCCTCCTCCGTCTTGTATTTGATGGGTTTGTAGCAGGGAAAACAAAAAATTTCTACTTGGAATAAAGCTATTACAAGATGAATAGACACGCAGGTCTTAACAGAATTAAAGACAACCATTAGGCTCCTGCTGGTTGCCATATTACAACAAGGATCATTGCATACATCAAATACAATCATAATCACATGATGGCCATATCACATCACAAAACCCCTGCAAAAACAAGTTAGACGCCTCTAATTTTCTTTGCAATTTTTACGTGGTTTGGGGCTTTCGCATAAGACCGATCTTACCTACAAACAAGAACCACAACGTTGATACAAGTGTTGTCAGATGCTCATTGTAAATTGAATCTTAACTATGGTGGGAGAGACAGACACCCACAAAGCCACTTGTGCAAAGCAAGTTGCACGTCAAGCGTGGAGCAAGTCTCATGTACGATGACATGTAATGTTAGCCCGAGCCGCTTCATCCCACCATGCCGCAAGATGCAAAGTACACGCTAAGACACCGACAACAAAAGCATCAACGCCCACAAAAACATTGTGTTCTACTCATGCAACAGATCTACGCATAGATACGGCTATGATACCACTGATGGGTTCGTAGCAGGGAAAACAAAAAAATTCTACCGCAAGGACGAACAAAACCCAGATCTAATCTAGATAAAAGCCAAGATCTTATCTATTAGACATGAGCAACGAGATAGAAAGGAACTAACCCTCGTAGATCCAAAAGCGTTTAACGAGATTAGATCTCGTGGTTGATGTAGTCGATCACTTGCCGATCTCAAGATCGTGTGGACGATCCTTCCGGCGTCACGTTCCGGCAGCGCTTCCGCAGTCGGTCAAGTTGACGATCCTTCCGGCGCCGCGTTTCGGCAGCGCTTCCACAGTCGGTCACATGTGCGAAGTCGAAGCAGACCTTCCTCTCCCCGTTCTAGCGAGCAGCGGAGGTAGTAGATCTTCTCCACGAAATCCCAGCAGCACGACGGCGTGGTGGTGGTGGTGGAGTAGAGAATTCTACAGGGCTTTGCCTATGCCTGTGCAGAAGAAAGGTGGAGGAGAGAGGCGGCAGAGATTGGAGTTGTGAGAGAGAGGGCTAGGAGGGGGCGCCCTTGCCCTTCTATTTAAGGGGGGGAGGGCGCGCCTGGGGAGGGGGAGTCCTAGTAGGACTCCCCTCCTATGGCCGGCGGTGGGAAGGGGGAGGAGTCCTCCTCCCCCACGAATCCGTGTCTTGCCCCACTAGGTTTCCTTTGACCCTTTCTTGGTTTTCAAGAAAACTCCAAGAAATCCTCTAGAACCTTCCAGAACATTCCAAAACCTTCTAGAATCTCCATACAAACACTCTGGAACATTTCCTAACTCAAAAATGATCCCCTATATATGAATCTTATTCTCCGGACAATTCCAGATCTCCTCATGATGTCCCGAATCCAATCCGAGACTCCAAACAACATTCGGTCTCCAACGCATATTCCATATCTACTTAAAACAACTTCGAACCTTAAGTGTGTCACCCTACGGTTCATGAATATGCAGACATGACAGAGACACATCTCCTATCAATAACCATCAGCGGGACCTGGAGATCCATAATGGCTCCCACATACTCAACGATGACTTCGCGATCGATTGAACCACTTACATACGAAACTAATTCCCCTTGTCTCGCGATACTATACTTATCCGAGGTTTGATCGTCGGTATCTCCATACCTAGTTCTACCTCGTTACTGATAAGTACTCTTTACTCGTTCCGTGATATGTCATCCCTTGTGACCTAGTCACATGCTTGCAAGCTAACTAGATGACATTCCATCGAGAGGGCCCAAAGCATATCTATCCGTCATATGGATGGACAAATCCCAATCTTGGTTCATGCGCTTCAACACATACTTTCAGAATACCCAATGACACCTTTATAACCACCCAGTTACGAAGCGGCGTTTGATGTCATCAAAGTATCCATCCGGTGATGGTGATTAACATAACCTCATGGTCGAAGGAATAGGTTACTATATATTTGAAAGCTTACAGCAATACGAACTTAATGACTTGATCTAATGCTACGCTTACTATGGGTGTGTGTGTCCATCACATCATTCTTCCAATGACATAACCTCGTTACTAATCACATCCTAATGTCCATGATCAGGAAACTATGATCATCAATTAATCAACAAGCTAGTTCAACAAGAGGCTTACTAGGGACTCTCTTATGTTTACAAAACACACATGTATTAATGTTTCCGGTTAATACAATTATAGCATGGGATGTAAACATTTATCATAAACATAAAGATATAATAATAACCACTTTATTATTGCCTCTTGGGCATATCTCCAACAGTATTCTGGCTCCGTGAGTCTTCCGGTAAAATAGGAACTTTGGCTTTTGTCCCGTCCAATTCCGAGAATATTGATTTTCTGACTTTCTTGGAACCAAAAAGAGCAGAAAACGGGCAATTGGCACTGTGGCACTTGTTAATAGGTTAGTCCAAGAAAGTGTATGAAAAGTACTCCAAGGTTGGAACAAAACATAAGAAAGTAGATAAAACCAAACATGGAGCATCAAAAATTATAGATACATTTGCAATGTATCATTGGACTAAAAGAAAATGTTTGTTTTGCCAAAGATCGTGTATGCGGGGCTTGTGTTGAAGGAAAGATGCATGATTCTCCCCACAAGCCTAAGAACTACATCAAGTCCAAGAGGATCTTGGAGCTCCTACATGTGGATCTCTTTGGTCCTCCTTCCCATGCAAGTCTTGGTGGGAAGAAATATTGTTTGGTGATTGTTGATGACTACTCAAGATCCAAATGGGTATATTTCTTCAAGCTGGAAAGTGAGACCCAAGAAAACTTCATTGACTTCATCAACATGGCTCAACATCAACACAATGTCCCTATATTGACAATAAGGAGTGACAACGACACCGAGTTCAAGAACTACACCTTGAATGGATTTCTTAGTGATGAGGGGATAAAACACCAATATTCCGCTGCATATACCCCTCAACAAAATGTTGTAGCTGAGAGGAAGAACTGGACTCTTATTGATATGGCAAGGACCATGTTGGTGGAGTTTAAAACTCCATACAATTTTTGGGACGAAGCAATCTCCACCGCATGCCATGCATCAAACCAGCTCTACCTCCGCAAAGAATTGATCAAGACTCCATATGAAATTCTTACCGGTAACAATTCCAACGTTTCATACTTCCGGGTGTTCGGTTGTAAGTGTTTCGATCGCATAAAGGGTATTCGTTTGTCCAAATTCGATTCCAAAGCATTAGAGGGTATTTTTGTTGGTTATGGTCTCGAATCCCACACTTATAGAATCTATGAAAAGCTCTCTAGAATTGTCATGGAATCTTGTAGTGTGGTGTTTGAAGAATATGATGGTCCCCAAGGGGGGGTGTTGATGTTTGTGATGTACATGATGAAATGCCTCAGGATGCCATAGGAAGAATGGGTGCAGGATTCATCCACCCCGTTGAGGAACCCCTTATGGTGTATCAAGAAGAACTATGCTCTACTCAAGTGGAGCCTCATCTTCACAACATCAACAAGCTCCTATCGAGGAGGACAGTGACCCAAGCCAAAGACAAGCTATGGACCCTCAACAAGTTGATCAGGGAGAAACCTCTAGCTAGGAGGAGCTTGAGTCTCCATTTGCCAGAATGTCCAGCGCTGCTAAGTCTATTACACAAGGAAGATCTGTACAATCTACCATAAGATCAGCTCAATGTCTGTCTAGAAGTGTGCCTGATCAAGACCAAGGTCAATCCTTGCCTCTTGAAGAAGAGAATGATTCTGATGATGATCAAGGTCAAGTTAATGGTCAAGATGAGAACCAAAATGATGAAGAGATCCCCACAAGAAACAATAAGGAGATCGAAACTCGTCGCTAAGCTAGAATGGATAGAATGTTGGAATTAAGAGACCACACTCTAGATAATGTGGTAGGGGATCTAAGAAGAGGGATATCCACTAGAGATCAATTAAAGAGTTTTGGTGAACACCAAATACACATTTCCATGGTGGAACCAAAGAAAGTATGGGAAGCTCTTGAAGATTCGGATTGGTTGGAAGCAATGCACAAAGAGCTCAACAACTTTGAGAGGAACAAAGTATGGAAGTTAGTTGAAAAGCCAAAAGAATGCTGCAATGTTATAGGCACCAAGTGGATATTCAAGAACAAGCAAGATGAGCATGGAATTGTTGTGAGGAACAAGGCAAGATTGGTTGCACAAGGATTCTCTCAAATTGAAGGCATTTATTATGGAGAGACATATGCACCTGTGGCTCGCCTTGAGTCCATTCGTATCCTTCTTGCTTATGCGGCACATCATCACTTTAAATTACAACAAATGGATGTAGAAAGTGCATTTCTTAATGGTCCATTGCATGAGTTGGTATATGTAATGCAACCCCCAGGGTTTGAGGATCCCAACTTTCCAAACCACGTCTACAAACTTGATAAGACGCTCTATGGGCTCAAACAAGCCCCACACACGTGGTATGAGCACCTTGGAGAGTAGTTGTTAGATCGTGTGTTTGAGGTTGGGAAAATTGATCCTACTCTTTTTACTAAGAAGGTCAATGGGGAGCTTTTTGTATGCCAAATATATGTTGATGATATTATCTTTGGCTCATCTAATAAAGTTTTTAATGATGAATTCTCAAAGCTTATGACTAATAGGTTTCAGATGTCTATGATGGGGGAATTGAGAGTATTTCTTGGTTTTGAGATCAAGCAAGTAAGAGGAGGAACATTCTTCAACCAAGCCAAGTATACTCAAGATATGCTCAAGAGATTCAACATGAAAGATCTAAATGGAGCTCCTACTCCCATGGCAACAAAGACCCATCTTGAACTAAACCCAAATGGTAAAGATGTGGATCAAAAGGTATACCGGTCCATGATTTGTTCTTTGCTTTACCTTTGTGCATCTAGACCTGATATTGTGTTGAGTGTAGGAGTGTGTGCAAGATATCAAGCGGCTCCTAAAGAAAGCCATTTGATGGCGGTCAAGAGAATCTTTCGATATTTGGTTCATACCCCAAACTATGGTATTTGTATCCTAGGGGCTCAACTTTCTCTCTTTGTGGATACACGGATTTAGATTGGGCTGGTGATAAGGATGATAGAAAATCAACCTCCGGAGCATGCCAATTCCTTGGGAGGTCCTTGGTGTGTTGGTCTTCTAAGAATCAAAATTATATATCTCTCTCCACCGTCGAAGCCAAGTATGTGGGAGCTGCTAGTGCTTGTACTCAATTGCTATGGATGAGGAAAACTTTAAAGGAATATGGTGTCCATTGTGACAAAGTGCCTCTTCTATGTGACAATGAAAGTGTTATCAAGATTACCTACAACCAAGTGGATCATACAAGGACAAAGCATATTGAGATTCGTCATCACTTCATTAGAGACCATGTTGCTCGAGGTGATATTGAGCTATCTTATGTGTCAACCAAAGACCAACTTGCCGACATTTTCACGAAGCCACTTGATGAAGCAAGGTTTTGTTATTTGAGGAATGAACTAAATATCATAGATTCAAGGATCTTGACTTGATCACCTTGCATACTCACCTATGTATTGACTCTTATTTGGTTTAGGTGAAGGCATGGAGATAGGGGGAGTGCGGACCTAATACATTGGACTATCCCTCCCCCATAATGCCAACATTAAGAAATTCAATTCTCTTAATATCATTTTGTGATATGTGAGCTTCATTGATGAGTAGTGGCTATGAACCCAAGGATAATTGTTCGCGGTGTCATGCCACAAACTCTTACATGGTGGCCTCGGCTACCACCCTCTTCTTATTGAAGAGTTGGTTCTTGGTTCATTTGATTTGGAACTTAATTTGTCATCTTCTTGAAAATCTATGTTTTCTTGGTTCTTCACAGTACATCTTCTGAATCCCAGGCCTATTCTCACCTTAAACATGCTCCTCTTGCCACACATTTGTCCACTACTTGAAACTGGGCTTTCTGGTTGTAGGGGCCGGATTGTCCGCCCTGAACCAACTGGAGTGTCTGGCCAGACCGGACTCTCTGCTTGATTCACTCCGGACATTCCGGCTGGGCCAGACACTCTGGTGCATATCGCCCGAACACTCCGGCCCCAATAGTTTCCAACTCGTAAAACGGGTCGGGAAGAAGTGGACGGTTCAGTCCTCCTTCTCCTCCCCGACTCCCTCTTGCACTCTACCTGCTACCCCGACCAAGAGCTCCACCGGGAAGGCTCCTCCACCCCGAATCCGGCCATTGACGCTAGCCATTGCCTTCCTTTGCCGCTGGGATCCTTTCCCTTCGGTGAAGGTCCCCATTGATGCTGGTATTGTGCCCCTCCCCTTCTCCATCTCTAGGGTTTGCTCTAGATGAGTTTTTGTGGGCAATGTCTTACCTAGATCCATGGGTACATCATATATGCGTGTTATACTCGTCCTTGTAGTGGTTCTAGCAATCCCGATCTTCTCCGATTGAACACTCTCGAACTGCCCGAAAATCATCAAGGCTCCAGCCAGAATGTCCGGCGTGTACGGGGCGGACACTCTAGTCCAACCAGAATGTCCAGCGCATACGCACCAGAATTTCTGGGCCAGGTGGACTCTCCAGGGTGATTTTGCCGGACAGTCCGAGTTTTTCCAACTAGTACAGCTCCTGCATTACTTTAACCAGTGCTATGTGTTTGTATCTCCTAGACAAATGTGCTTACCCATATGCTATCCTCCTACTCTAATCTCATAGGTAGTTCTTGTCCTCGTCAGGCTAAGGCTACTCAAAAGGCTCGTCCTCGCCGGTTCAGTGATGAAGAGAGTGACATTCATGTAGATCCTTCTATGGTCAGATAGGCTGCTCGTGATCGTGCTGCAGCAAAGCAAGAAAAGGTCATAAAACTGAAAAGGGATGAAGCCAAGCGCATGAAGTTTGAAGCATTAACCACTCTGGCAGATTTGGGCACCAAGGATTTTGTGGAGATGAGAATCCAACAAATCTATTCTCTGTCTCGCACTTCGGATGATGATCGCTTCTAGAGAAATGAACAAGCCATACTCTTTTTTGAGGTGTTTTGTGCTTTCAGGACTCCTGTGTGCCCCATGCAGTGGTTGGATCTTGAGAAGCTCCAAGATCACATGTACTTTGAGGATGCTCTTTTGGTGACTTAGAAGATGGGGCTGCACACCATCTTTCAAGTAAAAGGAGACTACAATGTTGAGTTGGTCCAAATAGTTCTATGCCGCAATGGTCTTTGGGGGCACTACGGATATTCCCCTCGAGTGGATCTCTGGCACTACTAGGTGTCGCTCTAGCATGGCTCAGTTTGCACACATTCTTGGATTTCCTTTCAATCCCAATGCTCCCAGTGGTCTCAGAATGCATGTACATGGTCAAGCATATGACAATAAGAGGTTGGCCCCAATCTACTCTCAGAATGGTGTAGTTGGCCAAACCACCAACATCAAGCTCATCTGCAACATTCTGCTTCGCATGTTTTGCCACACACTCACTCCCAAGGTGGGCAACAAGGATGAGATGAGAGGTGCAAAAATCAATCTTATGGCCCATGCTCACTCAGTGTATAATCATGGTCCAGACCATCCAGGTGGTGCTATAGACATCATGGATTTCATCTATCAAGACTTGTACAAGTGCATCACTGACAATAAGTGTCCTCTGTTTGCTCCTTATGTGATGAAGCTCATTGCTGCTCAGGCTCTAGCAACTCCATTGCTCTACAATGATCTTGTCCCACACCTTCCTGCCAAGCTATAGAGGAAGGGTGCCCCCACCACCAAGGCTCCTCGTGGCTACCCCTGCTCAGGACATATTTGAGGATGATGAGATGGATGCAGATGCTTCTGACAGTGATGATGGGTCTGAGGAGGTACCGGAGGTTGTGACCCATGGCCCTCGCATGAAGCATTCTAGCAACGCATATCGTTTCAACACCTCTAAGGAGGAAGTGCACAACAAGGTGAAGAAGGCCTCCTGGTGGAAGAAGCTTCTCCTATGCCAGAACATTGACATTCGCCATGGATAGTATGATGCATACAAGGCTAACTGAAATGTCATGAAGGAACTCAAGCGGATCAACCAACCCATGGATGTTGATCCTTCTCAGCAGCAGGCATCAAATGGCACTCTTTCCTATGGTCACTAGAGTTAGCGACGTGTGGACTAGTCCATGTTTGAGGACATGTCTTCTTCTTCTCGCTCTCATGGCCAGAGCTCTACTCAGGATGATCATGATGATGAGGATGGCGATGAAGATGAGGATGAGGAAGAGGATGAGGATGCCGACAACGATGACTATAGTGGCTAGAGTTGGCTTGGGGACGCTTTAGTTGTGCTCTTTTCTCTTTTTGGCGTCTCGATGCCAAAGGGGGAGAAGTAACCCTTTTATTAGGTTGCTACCGGGGATTTGCATGGGTACACGAGCTTCATGTTATTTCGATTTGCCTCTTTGAAGCTTCATGTCTTTATCTTATTTGTTTGAGTACTATGATGTGTTGAACTCCATTATGTGTGTTATGACATGCTTACCCAGTTACGTTAAAGACTATCTTATGCCTAGCTTATTGATCTAGTCCTGATTATATCATATCATGTCATAACCTGTTACCTTCAAAATCTAGTGAGGATGTGATCCTAGGGTGTGTGGTCTTGTATTTAAATGCAAAGCTAAATTGGTCCCACATCTAGGGGGAGACTTACTATATTTTGTAAATATCCTATTGTGAAAATTATTACCTATCCTATATGCAAATCCTTGGGTTGTCATCAAACACCAAAAAGGGGAAATTGAAAGGGCATTTATGCCCTTCATACTATTTTGATGTTTGTTGACAACACCTAGATAGGTTTAATCTGTTGTTAAATGTTTCAGGAGATATCAGCTACATTAGTGTAATTTGTACCTAAGGAAAAAGGGCTCCCCAGGATCAAATCTGAGCAGAGACAAAGTCATACCAGACTGTCTGGCCCTGAGGATTCTTCGACCAGCTCGAACGTTATGTATGCCACATCGGACACCACCCGGACACTAGCCGGACTCCGGCCGGAAACTCTGCCAGACTAGAGTGTCCGTTTGTTGTCACTCGGAGTGTCCAGTTGGGCCGAACTGTCTGGTTGCTGTTTGCCAGACTACCTGGGGTAAGTGGCTCCCAACGGCTCTAATTCCAGGGGCCCTATATAAAGGCCCCTTCTTCTACCTTGAAAGCTGCTTGTCTAGTTCAAGAACAACATCACCATTTGAGCCACCAAATCCTCAAGATCTCTTCACTCAACCATCCAAAGTCATTGATCTTTGGAGAATCGAAGGAGGGGGCCTTGATCAATAGCTTCACCAACAGAGATCTTCATTCCCCCTCATTCACTTGAGGGCCCCTTGCTCTAGTGTTTCATTGGAAACCCTAGCTTGATTTGGTTGTTACAAGCTTGACTTTGATTGTTTGATAGCTTGCTTGTATTCGGGAGCCTCCAATTATGTTGTGGATGTGTGCCTCAAACTTGTTGTAAAGGTGTCGGCTTCCACCTCTAGGGTTGCCGATATAGTGGAAGATGTGAATCAAACCTGTTGGGGTGAGGTTCATTGGAGAACAAGGGATGCCTCTCGTGGTGTTGGTGGTTTGAAACCACCCCCTCTCCAAACTTAGACGTACTTCCCCTCAAAAGGAAGGAACTACGGGAAACAAACCCTTGTGTCTCTGATAACCCACAAGTGTAGGGGATCGTGTGTAGCCTTTTCGATAAGTAAGAGTGTCGGACCCAACGAGGAGCTAAAGGTAGGATAAATATTCTCTCAAGATCTATCAACCACTGATACAACTCTACGCACACTAAATGTTTACATTATCTTGGAAATAAAACTAGAGCAACAATACGAGTAATAGAGATAGCTTTGCATGATAATAAATAACAAGAAAGTAAAGCTAGTTGCTGCAGCAATAAAATACACTAAACTAATAGAACCATGAGTATGGAATAGTGGTGGTAATTGTGGTGGATTTGTCCAAGTTTAAATAGCGAATAGATCAGGTTCATTGTCTTCGATGCAGTTTTCTATGTGGGGGAGGCTAAATATACATGCGCTTCACTACTTGGAATTACATGTACTATATGATTGGATTGTTAGCAAACATCCGTAAGTACTAATCAATGCATTAAGGTTTTCCCAACCATAGCCTTAAGTTTAATGGTCCTCTTACTCCCATACGTGCAACGTTCCGGTTCGCGTCCTCAGGTTTCTGTCACTCCGGCAGAACTCCCCCTTCCTTTTACACATACTACAAACCCTATGATGTTTAATCCATGCGCGCACAAATATAATGACACCAAAGGACTGTACCATATCAACATACAACTCTAATGAACCAAACACGTTCAATCTAAGAACAAAGAAACTATGCAAACATGACATAGATCATATGATTATAACTTATAGCATCAAACACCATGTTTACATAGGACGGTACAGAGGTGTGTGTGTAACACCCTCGAATCGTCCATATGCAAGTTTCGGCGATTCCGCCAAACCCGCATAGAAACGATTCAAGGACGCCCACCAGGCACTTTCGTGCGGGTGGAAAAACGAAGTAATACCATTACACAATAGTCCTCGATGGGACCCATAGAACATATATATACAACAGCGACTCCACGAGTCGAGAATACAGATATACAATACAAAGATCCAATCACCTTGAAAACGATAGAGCGTTCGACTACGGACAAGATGCAAATGGGGCTAAGAGCCCTGAAGAATAACCAATGGCGTCCATAACCCTGCCCAGGCCAAGCCGGAAGGGTAACCCTGCTAACGACGTCGATCTCAAACCTGCTAAAACAAAAGGGGTGCCGACAAGGGCAAAGGAAAAAGAGGAGCGTCAGTACTGAGGCCAGTACACGGTGAGGCTAGAATTCGGCGGCTCTCGCCTACATAGGTATGGTGGGCTGAAGCGGCAGCGCAGCGGCACTATACAACCTATAGAGACTCGATACAACTAGCGTTTATCATAGAGGGATAAGAAAGACCTACTCAGATCCAACCTGAAGCTAACACCAAACAAACCCATCCTGGTATTTCCCCCTCGAGGCCAAACAAGGAAGTCGGACCAAGGAACTCACACAGTTGGCAATTTTACTCATTCCTTTATAGTTGTAGCACTTACTAATCAGATATAGATAGCATTAGTCATCCTGAAGCATAAGTAGTGGGCAGTTTTAATTAGTCATTCCGTTGTAGTTGGAACAATTACTAGCCAGATATATTTGTCCCGTGGACTCCCAAAACCTAGAAGTTGTTGGCACTTTTATCACATTCCATTGGAGTTTCAATACTTACTAGGCATATAGCATTTCACAAAACAACCCAGATCCACCAGTTGTTGGCATTTTTAATATCCATTCCGTTATACTTGAGCTGATTACTAGTCACATATTAAGTCAAATTTTATAGCACTACTTTAGTTATGCTTGTCTATGATCGAGATACTGTGCTCCAAGTCGTCCATAACCGCGGACACGGCTTTCAGAAAGTTTTACCCTGCAGGGGTGCACAAATAGCAACACACACTCGATCAACCTCGGAAAAACCAACTCAAAACCCAACGAGGCTTTCACGACAAAGCAATCACAGGATTCATAAAATATTTCAGGGGGCCACCCCACTAAGCTGCCCGCAACGAAGTTGGCCGGCTCCGGAACAGACCCAGGGTTTGCGTCAATGGCTGTAAATGACTGGGAACCCGAAAATGTGACTGGGCTTGTCGATACCGCGAAAACACTCCGCGATCCTAAACAGTACAGGTGCTCCACGCACAATCGTAAATAAAGCAGTAAAGCATGGCATAAGTACAGGATAGTAATAAAACCCCAAACTAGTTTGTGGCCCCAAGAAATAGAAATGAATCAAGCTCTGGCTCAGGGGAGTCCATAAGGCCTCCCGGATGTGGATAGTGCGAATAGTCAAGGAACAGGTATCAAGTACTCGGGGTCCTACGGGACACAAGTGAGCGTGGAAGAACCAAATAACATCTATTGCCCACCGATGCCTCTGCATTAGTTATATCTAGCATTTTAATAGTTGTATTTAAAGTCATGATCATCTCCACCACTAAACATCTCCACCCATAACCATCTGCCAGCATTCCAACAACTGTGGTACTTGTCAACACGAGATCGCACCTGAGCACGCAATTACGACTCGCAAGGCCAGCTATCTACCAAACACAGGTAATAGGAGGTGTCCAAGGCAATATAGAGGTTGCACGAGATATAACTGGGGTACGGAAACTAAAGCATCGCGACACGGATAGCAATAGATCAACATGAGGAAATAAAGACTATAAAAGCAAAATAGGTAGAAGGGGGAGAGATGCTCGCCTGGGAAACACTGCCGAAGGTTCATATCCGAAGAACTTGTCGATACTCGCATCAACTCATCGGTCTAATCCGTGAAGAAGCAAAGCACTAAAAGAAACACCGGATGCACTATTTAATATTATGGCAGAAGATCCGGCATGATTATGATATGATGCAGATGCGGTGCAATTAGGCAGTATTAAGCGGAACCGGGGTCCAAAAAATTAATTAAATGGTTCAAGTTATTTAGAACCCCCGCAATTTAAATGTTGTATTAACAGGGTGAAACATGGCATCGGTTCGCTACACCAATTTAAATGGAGTCCGGAATAAGACAAGGTATCCCGCATATAGGCTCCATATTAATTATGAGGTGAATCGGCATAATGCTCCCAAACCCACATGATGAGATGTAAGCAAGCATGAACCATTTAATATGCAACAAGTTTTAAATATAGCATTTATAAAATAGGGCTCGGAAAAGGGGTCACGCATGTCGGATCGACGATCTTGGTTCTGAGGGTTCGGTTCGGCTTCAGGGTAGACGGTCTCCGGGTCTCACGGTCCGACGGGGTTCGGCTCGGCGGGATTGGTCTTCGCCTCTGGGAACATGGTCTTGGCGTTCGGGAAGGAGAGCATGAAGCCGGCGCCAGGGTTCGTACTTCGGATCCAGGGTCGGGTCATCGGGGAGGTAGAACATTGGTAAAAAGGTGTGCACAACATCAAGAGATCTTGCCGGCATCGGAGACGACGGTAGCCGATGTGGGCGCCCGAAACACCACTATAACATGGCCATACAAACAAGGGTATGTTATTAGGCAGTAGCAGTGGCACTTCACGAAAACAAAAACGCAACCATAACATGCAGCTTGGCATTCTTGCGCGTGCTGGAGACGGAGCTCCCGCGAGGTCAACGACGGCCTGGATGACGGAGGACCTGGCAACGCGGCAACACCGGGGCCCGAAGTGAGGGGCTCTGGCGGGGTTGCGTGCGGGCCGGGCAACACGCAGAGGGGGGCCCGGGGATGCCACCTGCAGGACAGAGACGGCCGGCGGTGACGGGGTGCCTGACGGAGGCAGCTACTGACGATAGGAAGCAGGGGCGGTGCAGCGGCGCTCACGCGGCGGAGGCCTGCGTGGACTCGAGGCGGCGCTCGTCTAGGGCGAGGGGAGGCGGCTCTGCTCCGGGAGGGAGATGGCCGGAGTAGCAGCGGCCGGCCGGAGGGGAGGCGAGGACAGACCGGTGGCGGGCGGCGGAAGGCCGACGAGCTCGGCGAGGATGAGCGGGGCCCGGCTTCCGGTGTGCAGCGGAGGGGATGGTGAGGCGGCGACGAGGTGGCCGGGATCGACCGGAGCCGAGGAGGCCCAAGGCGGAGGCGCGCGGCGGCCCGGCGAAGCGAGGCGGAGCGACGGCCGCGAGCGGCGAGCAGAGCGCCAGGGAAGAGGCGGCGCCAGGGAAGTTGTGCTTGAGGAGGAGGGGGGTCACTGCCTCGGCTCGGGCACGCGAACCAGCGAGGTCGCAGGCGAGGCCGCAACAGGCGGCGGCGGCAAGCACGACGGAGGGGCGAGTCCGACGGGGAGGTGAGGTCGTCGAGGAAGAGCACGACCAAGGGCGCGCAGGGCCAGCGTGGGCCGAGCCAGGGAGGCGGTGCTCGCTGGGGCTCGGGGCGGCGCGGACGTGCCGGCGGCGGCTGGGCTCAAGGAGGAAGGCCACGGCGTAGGCAGCGGGGAAGAGCTCGGGGGCGGCGGGGATGGAACGGAGGAAGGGAAACGCAGTCCGCGTGGTGGGGTGGCGTGTGACGCGGGTGGGGTGCGGTCGGCGCGTGTGTGGCGTGCGTGTACCTGCGTGCGTGGCTGCTGCGTGCGAGGGCGGCCAGGGTGGGGCGTGTGTGTGTAGGTTAGAGTAGTGGGGATTGGCCAGGGGGTGAGGTGGCGCAACGTGGTTGGTCGAGGTGAGGTGGAGGTGTGAGGTGGAGGGAGGGGATTGGTCAGGGTGAGGTGGAGGGAGGCTGGGTAGGATAGGGTTGGGTAGAATTAGGATTAGATAGGCTGGTTAGCAGGGTAATTTTGGGGGTGGTCGGGTGGGTCGGATCGGCCCGGTTTGGCTGCCCCCTAAAAATAAAATAAATATTTTATTATTTAAAACGACGCTTTTGAAAACCGTTTGTAGACGAAACAAAATAATCCGGAGAACCGGGGTTTGATTTGAAATAAATGCGAGGGATATTTAGAAAACAAAACTAGGATTTTAGAAAATAGTTTTAGACAAACCATGCATAATGATGACGATGCTCAAATGCAATGTGGCATTGTGACATGAGCATGCGGTCATGACGATGCAATGCACAAAAACAACGCGATTTTCTGGTACTGATTTTTGCGGGATGCCAGAGTGTGGAAGGATGAACCACTGCATACTAGGAGGATTAGGTGATAGAGATGGCGGTGAAGATGGTGAAGGGGCGGTGGCGGCGCTGGCGGCAGCACGGGGGACTCCTTCCCCGCCGCCGGTATCATGGGGGAGCACCGCCCCTTAGCCCCCTTCCTTCATGGCCTCTTGGGAGCCCTCCCCATGGAGATGGGATCCATGGGGGAGGCAAAAATGTGGCTCTGGTGGCTGCAAATTCGTGGATGGAGATGCCCTGGGCGAATTAGGTTTCCTCCCTTCATATAGCTTCTCGGATGCAGTACATCGGGCCTAAATGCCCCGTCCGAACTCGGAATCAGCTAAATTTTATGTCCAAAACGTTTGTCGCGAAATTGCTAACAACTTTGTAGTTGAAGAGTTTTCCGTTTGACGCCGTCTTCGACCTAAAACGTGACCATCTTCAAAACGAGTTCTGAGACAAATTTCTAGAAAAAATCCCAATTTGACTCCAACAAGGTTTCCACTCATATTCTTGATAATTCCTACACATCAAAGTGTAAAATAAGAACATTGTGCACTTTTGCAACTATTAGTAGGTTAGTCCAAATAAATCATAAACTTTATATAAAAAAGAGTGTCAAAAGCATATTATTAGCATAAAACCATCAAAAATTATAGATACGTTATGGACGTATCAATATTCCCAAGCTTAGTTCCTGCTCGTCCTCGAGTAGGTAAACGATCAAAACAATATAATTTTTGATGTGATATGCAGACAACACAATCTTGATCATCATTATTGTAAAATCATTGATAGCCGGGATTAAGGTACTCTAAACATGAATCATGAAAGATAGAGTTCTAACAATAAGACATAGCAACTATGTTGTAAAATGAAAAGACACAACCAAAAGATTCATGAATAATAATGCATTGCAAGACGTTTGTTTGTTTCACATAAATAAAGCATAATGAGAATGGTATTCAGCTTTTCCTTTGTAGCATCCCAATTGTCTAACAATTGTAATGCTACTTGTCTTAGTAAGATATTGGCTACTTCATATATATTATTGTTGCATCATAATTATATCATGCTCATGTCATCATGCCACCTTGCATTTGAGCATCATATAAAACCCTCTTTCTTTTGGTTTTCTCTCATATGCATTATTAATTGTATTTGCCTCTTGATATTGTATTTGCTATTGATATATTGTCTAAATGCCCAAGTTGAGTTGGGGGCATATCTTTTATTCACCTCCATTATCTTTTCCTTTCACCACTTTATAATTCCACCATCCTACTAGTCCATGAGCTTGCAATTCTTTTTCTTTTGATTTTATACTAGCTCATGTGGTGGGGTGGATCTAATCCTACTTATCCTTTGCTTGGCTTCTATTCCACTTATGGGAAATGCATAAGAACAATGCCATCATATTATTATTGTTTTCACAAAATAAATCATGGCATTATTTTTTGCATGGGCCATGCAACCTTCCTCCCCATCTTTATCTCTTTGGTTTTCCTTTTGTTTTATTGGATCTTTTATTTGTGGACCATCCCCTTACATTCCACCATCCCCATACTCTCATCAGCACCTTGTTCTTTATTTTTCCATTGTGATTTATATGAAGGATTCCTCCCATACACCTTTCTTTCTCTTTTCATGATTATTTTTCCTCCACCTCATCTTAGCCTAATCCAAGCCTTTCTCTTACTCCCTAGCTAGCCCTGTTCCATTTTTTCCATTTTGCAAAAACTCTCAAAAAGATTAATTCTTGGGCTGGTTCAAATCTGAAACAAATCAAAAATATAAATCAAAACAGATATTAAAACAAAAAGAAATAAAAAAAAAGAGAACCTTACCTGCAGTGCAGCCAGCAGCCCACCAGCGGCCTCGCCCGTCGCGGCCCATCTCCTGGCCCACCTCCCAGCCGTACCGCTTCAGCGCCGACGCCCCGTCCTGCTCCTCTTCTCCCTCTGTCTAACGCCGTCGCCCTCCCTCTCTCTCGCAGCCGCTGACAGAAAGAAGTCACGGGCAGGTGGCCGTCTGCCGCGTTAGCCACGCCGCCCGCACACCAGCCCTACTCCTTATCCTCGCGCCGAGCCGTCCTCTTTTCCCTAACCCTAGCTCTGCTCCGTTCCCTCTCCCTCTTCCCCGCGTGTCGCCGCCAGACCGTGCGCCGCGACGTCGTTTCCGTCCTCGCCGGTGACCGGGAACAGGCCGGGAAGCGTTGCCGCAGACCGAGGACTCGACCCCGCCCGCTGGGAGACGCCAAGCTCGCCGTAGCCTCCCCCTCGCTGACGAGCAGTACACAACCGCAGCAGCTCCGCCGTTCCCCTCCGCTCCGACCATCCCTGCCTCCGATTTCCATGGGAATCGGACAAGGTGAGCTTACCCCTCACCCCTTCCGCTATTTTCCCCCCTCTGCGTGCCTAGCACCGCCAGTAATTGGCCCCCGCCGGCGAGGTGCCCCGCCGTAGTGCAGACCGAGGTGGCGTTTTCCCCTCTGTTCGCCGACGAGCCCCGGCCAGCACAGCCCGCCACCGCCGACCCTCCCTAAACGAAATCGGTAGCCGAAGCCGCCCTCTACAACTTCCGTTTTGGCGGCCAGGGCTATCTTGCCGCGGATGCCAATTTGTGGGGCATCTTATGCCAATTTGCTTCTTATCCATACTCGGATCTTGTTTTCTGCTTCCGCCTGATACTCTGATGTGTGATGTATGAGGAGCTATCCTAAATTATTATATCTATCTAGGACATTTGGATCTTGTCGTATGGCGTTGCAATATTTCTATTTCTTTTTAGATGGGATGGCTCTGAGGACTGTTGTATGTGGCTTGCATACATACTCACTTGTGTATGTAGTTGATCCCTTCGCCTGCCGATTACGCCGCTCGTTCTTGTCCCGTTGTCTAAAAGTGGTTAGGACGGCCGAAAGGTCTACCGTGAGTGGCCCTGGGCCCCACCGTACTATTTTAACCACTTTCGTTCATCCAGGCATTAACTAAGAGCGTAATTCACCGAGGTAGTTACATCCTTCATAGATTAGCAAAACATAAATGCATAGGACACCTTCAAAGTTCATAAGGATGACTAGATAGAAATAGTTGAAGAATAAGCAATATCAAAGTTATGCATCAATCAACAAGTCTTGGGACAATGCACATTAAACTAAGAATGGCCACTATGCTCTCTTAATAGGTGCATAAAGATGGAAGATGGAGACTCAACATAAAAGTAAAATAAAGCCCTTCTTAGAAGGAAGCAGGAATTCAAGTCTCATAAAGAGCTTCCAAAAATTATGGTACTTATTAGCTTTCAGCTCTCATTGCCCCTATCATAAGCATCTTTAGGTGATTAAGGTTAAAGTGACACAACTAAGAGGATATGCTTGACAAGTTATAAGTTGAAATCTAATGCCCCTTACTTACGAGTATCGAACCTCATGTTACTCAACTTCAGTCACAAGTAAGCTCTTGTCATTGTAAGTATATATGTATCATAGAGAACCGCCAATGGGGTGCCCCTTGCACATGATACATGAGCTATCCCATAATCAAAATGATAAGGCAAGCAGACAATGAGCATCTTAGCGATCTTTTTATTTGCTATTTGCATAGGTTTTTATTGAGGATGTTTCATAGAGTGCTCATTATGGCTATGCTGCAAGTTTCCACCATGATTAGGCATAGCTTAGGCTAGCATCCCAGGCGTTTCTCTAACACACATACAAACTCCATGATCTTACAAGTTCTCCTTTTATTTCACACCGTCGGGATCCATAAGCAAAAGAATCATGATATCAACGGAATATAAGTGCAATGTTGAAAGCATTCCCCATGATACATGGTTCTGCTAACTTCAACTTATAAAGCGCAATCATATACGCAACAAAGATGGACACAATGGTTCAAGTTTATTAAGTGCAAGAAAATAAAGTGTGCCATCAAGTTCATGAGAGCTTTAATCACTAATTTTCACACAACAAGTTTAATTCGGAAGGTAGATAAAAGCATGAATATACTTGGAATAGCAAATGCTAAGAGGTAGGTATGGTAGACTCTTTGGGATAACTTGGTTTTATTTGGAGTTGGATGCATGAGTGGAACTCATACTTGGTTATGGAGGCTAGCAAAAGACCGGGAGCGACCAACTAAAAGAGCAATAATAGCCATAATCATGCAAAGCGATAAAACATCATTAATTAAAGCATAAAGTGATATTACAAGTCGAAAACTAAAGGATCATAAAGGCTATGGTGACTTGGGATAGTCATAACATGGTGTGAGCATGCGCCAAGTCAACCCAAATAAAGCCTCAAAGGAGAATACCACAATACTATGCTTTAATATGCTAAAACAACGCATGATTCTTTCAAGGCACATTAAGCAATCTCAATTATTTATAACATGTCATGCTACAACAAAAATCACTAAGCATAAAGCCAAAACAATATCAAGCATGACATGCCACCGTTAAAAACGAGCTCCTTTTACCACTTAAGCATGGACTTTTCCTACTCTTTTCCAATCCAAACCACACTTATGTGAAAACTAATGTATGAAAGAGGGGGTCCAACCAATTTATTTAAGAAAACTAAGAAAACCAAGCAAACGAAAACAAAAATGAAGACGCTCCAAGAACAACACAACTAAGCATGAAACAATAAAAATGAAGTGTTTGAAAGAAACTTGAGATTTCTATTGATGAAGAAGGGGATGCCTTGGGCATCCCTAAGCTTTGACCCTTATACTTCTTCGATATTTCTTGGGGTGACACATGTGGCATCCCCAAGCTTGATCTTTAGTCCATTCTTCATCTCATTACATCATTCTTTCCATACACCTAAAAATTTTACTTCATACAAAACTTCACACAATCTTTATTAGCAACATTAGTGCACTCAAGATAATAAGTCTTTGGGTTCAGTTCCAACACCAATAAAACTTCCGTTAAAATGCAAACTACTGTAGCACTTCCATTAAAAATCTCAATTCCCCAAAAAGAACCCAAAAAGGAATCAACAAGAAGCAAATGCAAATAATGGCAGAAATCTGTCAAAACAGACCAGAAGGTAAAGACCAATTTTTTCGAAGACCTTATGTTGCTCAAATCGAAAAGTGTTAAACTAACGAAAGTTAGATAACAACCTGGAGCAGAAGCACAAAAATTCACAGCTCAAACCGATGTACAGAGATTTTACACGAATTTTTACAGCAAAGCACAAAAATCTGTTTTAGGACAGCAACTTTTCCAAGCATTACTGCTCTCTCATTAGAGGTTACTCTTGGCACAAAAAGAAAATAAAAAGGATAAGGAGCAGTTATTACAGAGGTAATAACTTTCAAGACTCATCTAAAACTTTTGGGTTATCTCCCAATAAGTACTTTTTTTAATGCCTTTAAGTTAGGCATAGGAGCAAGATTCAAGTATTTTCGAATGAATAAGTATTAAGATCAATACCAGAAATATCTTTCTTTTTCAAGGCTTTATGCATTCCTACAAGTTTTTAACTGAAAAGCTTCCATGGAAAGATTTGTTTTGGTTTCATAGGCATGAACACAAGTGTTTAAGGTCGACCCCCATTTAACCATTACTCATCTTTCCAATCACTTTCCTTTTTGAAAACGTTTTTAGGTAACAAGTACAACTATTTTTTTTGTAATTCGCATTCCCTATCCATACTAAGATAGAGAACAACTTAAAACTGAAAGTAAAACCTACTTAGAGATAAAGCAAATAAGTGCACACAAGAATATTCACCCACACGCTATTGCTCCCCGGCAACGACGCCAGAAAAGGTCATGATAACCCACAAGTATAGGGGATCATGTGTAGCCTTTTCGATAACTAAGAGTATCGAACCCAACGAGGAGCTAAAGGTAGGATAAATATTCTCTCAAGTTCTATCAACCACTGATACAACTCTACGCACACTAAACGTTTACATTATCTAGGAAATAAAACTAGAGCAATAATACGAGTAATAGAGATAACTTTGCATGATAATAAATAACAAGAAAGTAAAGCTAGTTGCTGTAGCAATAAAATACACTAAACTAACAGAATCATAAGTATGAAATAGTGGTGGTAATTGTGGTGGCTTTGTCCAAGTTTAAATAGCGAATATATCGGGTTCATTGTCTTCGATGCAGTTTTCTATGTGGGAGAGGCTAAATATACATGCGGTTCACTACTTGAAATTACATGTACTATATGATTGGATTGTTAGCAAACATCCGTAAATACTAATCAATGCATTAAGGTTTTTCCAACCATAGCCTTAAGTTTAATGGTCCTCTTACTCCCATACGTGCAACGTTCCGGTTCGCATCCTCAGGTTTCTGTCACTCCAGCAGAACTCCCCCCTTCCTTTTACACGTACTACAGACCCTATGATGTTTAATCCATGTGCGCACAAATATAATGGACACCAAAGGACTGTACCATATCAACAGACAAGTCTAATGAACCAAAGACGTTCAATCATTCAATCTAAGAAAAAAGAAACTACGCAAACATAACATAGATCATAGGATTATAACTTATAGCATCAAACACCAAGGACAGTACAGAGGTGTGTGGAAGGATGAACCACTGCATACTAGGAGGATTAGGTGATAGAGATGGCGGTGAAGATGGTGAAGAGGACGGTGGCGGCGCCGGCGGCAGCACGGGGGACTCCTTCCCCGCCGCCGGTATCATGGGGGAGCACCGCCCCTTAGCCCCCTTCCTTCATGGCTTCTTGGGAGCCCTCCCCATGGAGATGGGATCCATGGGGGAGGCAAAAATGTGGCTTTGGTGGCTACAAATTCGTGAGTGAAGATGCCTTGGGTGAATTAGGTTTCCTCCCTTTATATAGCTTCTCGGATGCAGTACATCGAGCCTAAAAGTCTCATACGGACTCGAAATCAGCTAAATTTTATGTCCAAAACGTTTGTCGTGAAATTGCCAACAACTTTGCAGTTGAAGGATTTTCCGTTTGACACCGTCTTCGAACCGAAATGTGACCATCTTCAAAAAGAGTTTTGAGACAAATGTCTGGAAAAATCCCAATTTGACTCCAACAAGGTTTCCATTTGTATTCTTGGTAATTCCTGCACATCAAAGTGTAAACCAAGAATATTGTGCACTTTTGCAACTATTAGTAGGTTAGTCCAAATAAATCATAAACTTTATACAAAAAAGAGTGTTAAAAGCATATTATTAGCATAAAACCATCAAAAATTATAGATACGTTATGGACGTATCAGTCTCCGCGTGCTCCACTTTGGTTACTTCTATCCTTTACCGCATTTTACTTATCTTGTTCTTGCTTAGTGTTTGTGCTAGATTGACATATAGGTAAATTTACCATAGTTGCATAATCTAGAGAATTTACCTTTTGTGTCAAACCCTAAATTAAAAATGAGAATTTGAAGTAGCACCTATTCACCCCCTATAGGTGCCCATATGATCCTTTCAGCGGTGTTGCGGCTACTCGTGATGTGCCTACCGCGGGTGGTCGGTGGTGTGCTCCCTTGTGGTTGCGGGGTCGTTGCCTCCTTTTCTCAGCCATCATCCTGCAACGGGTTGCCGCTGTAGGCTGGCTGGTGCCGTGGCTTCGCAGATGGCGGCCATGGTCGTGACGCGCTCCCTACCCGGGGGGCCGTCGTGGCTGAGTTTGGAGCCCCCTCTGTCTTGCCATCAGTGACAGCGGGCGCTGCTCCGTTCTGTGCTGGTGTGCCCCTTGGTTCTGCAGATGGTGGCTATGGGTGCGGTCTTCTCTCCAATCGCGAGGCAAGCCGTGGCAGTGGTGGTGGTGGCTTCTCCTTGCCGATTGCTAGGCTCCTGTGTCGGATCCTTGTCAGAGCTCTTCGGCGTACCTGGCGCGGGGTGGTCTTTGTGCGTGCTCTTGGCTGGCTTGCCCTTCGGGTATATCGAACCTAGGTGGGGTTGGGATTTCCCTCGGTGATGCTTTGCCTTTCGACTACGGCTGTGACCTCCGGCGTGCGGTGTGGGTGCTCCATGCGAGAGTGCTCAATGGCGTGTCTCTGCTTTGTGATGCCCTTCGACTCCAGCCGGCGGCACACAGGCATCGTGGCGTCGTCTCGGCACACGCGACCTTTCGGCCACACCCACGACACAGATGGTGTTGGTGCGTTGTGTGGTCTCGGATGCTCGTTTCCCTTCGATAGTTTGATTACGTCGACGGTGCAGTGTCGTTGCTGGGTCTCGGCTCCGTTCGATCAATCCGACGAGGCCTCGAGCTGGGTTGTCCCTCCGGCGTGTTCTATGGGCTCTTCCTTGTGATTGCTGCGCTTGGGCCGCGATGAGTTTTTTTCTCATCGGTCAACCGCCCCCATGTTTTGTGGGGTGGCCACTTTTCTTCTCCTCATTCGTGTGTGTTTATCGGTGTTTTTTTTTTCATTTTCTCCTGTCGTGCAACCCCATGTACTCTGGTTCATTTGAACCTATCCTGTTAAGGCTACAAAGCCTCGTAGACAATTGGCTGTTTATATAGTTAATACTGGCTTTGGCTCGCCGTAGTTATAGTAAAAAAAATACTCCCTCCGACCCATATTATTGATTTGGATTTATCTAGATTCGGATGTATCTAATATAAAACATGTCTAGATACATCCGAATCTAGAAAAAGTTGAGTCAACTAATATGGGTCGGAAGAAGTAGTAAAAAGGCTTCAGGTTGCGGTCCAAGCACAGCCTGGCGGGCCACCACCCACACGGGCCTGTTTAGCCACATGCCGTCCAAGGCAGCACGCGGGCTGGGCTGACGTGCTTCGGGCCAACACGAAAAAAGCCCTGCCCAGGAAAGAAACCTCTCTCTTCCGTTAACCCCACATGCCAACCTCCCTTCCGCTAACCCTCATCGTGCCGCTGCCGCTGCCGCCACCTTGCCTCTGTCTCTCGACGCATCGCCGCCCCCGCCACCGTGCCTCTCTCTACGCACCGCCGCCTCGCCTCAATCCACGCGTGCTCCGTGTCCACTCCTAATTTTCCCTTCGCTCCTTGACCACCTAAAACCTCCGCAGAACGCACGCCGCCGCTGTCATGCGTCAATCCGACCACTGCCGCCCCTTCCGCCCGCCGGACTGGGGTTCTCCGCCTCCTCACTGCCGAAACTACCACCAGAGCCACCGCCAGCCACAGTCGCCCCCGCGGTTCGCCGTGATCCTCTTACGCGCGGGCCCCAATGCCTCCACCCCGACCGCCACGGAGATTGACGCGCTCGTCGACGGCCTAAAGTCGCCGCCCCCGGACAACCTCTCCGTCTTCTCCTCCGGCCGCGACGCCGCTCGCCTCCTCTTCCGCTCCCTCCCAGACGCCGCGGCCGCCGCGCGCGAGCTCTGGTCGCTCCGCCTCGAGGGCCTTCACCTCCTTACTCCCTACCTCCCCAATGCCGTTGTTGCCGCCCACGCTTTCCCTCTCATCGCTTCTCTCTTCGCCTCTCACGCCTCCCGCCTCCTCGACTCCGACCTCGTTTCTCTTTCAGCCGCCCGCTCTGCTGAGCTCGCAGCATCCATCCAGTCCGTGAAACACCGCCTGAGCGTCCACAATAACTTCCGTGACTTCGACCAGCTTAATCTCCAGAAGAAAACACTGGAGGCTGAGAAGGACTTGGTAGATGCCAAAATTGCCGAGTACAAAGCATCAATGAGTCTGATACGGCGTGCCATGTTACGTGGGACCGATGACGAGGAGGTGGAGGTGGATGAAGAGGGGGTGGATGTGTTCGGGATTGGAGAAGGCGAGGATGTGGACTTTGTGAGGTTGCACAAGATGATGCTGCGCGAGAGCAGGAGGCTCAACGAGGGGCTACCAATATACGCATACCGCAGAAAGATTCTCAATCAAACTTTCCATAACCAGGTGAGGATGTGAATTCTCTGCAGTCTTTATTTGTGATGACGTTGCAAATTTAGTGTGGGCTATTCAGTCCTTATTCTTTGATGCTTAGAACCATCGAGAATGAGCGTGTATGTAGTTTAGTTTCAACCTTGTATACCTAGGTATTCCATGCCTGTAATTAACCTGAGTCATCTCTTGAGTTATAGCCTCATAGGTATTCCAGATCAAAGTTCCACTATATTTGGTTTTCCTTTCTTGTATATATTTGTAAATCATGACATACCAATGCAAAAATCATTATCCAAGTCATGTGACCTTTGTTTCTACAGGTTATGATCTTAATTGGGGAAACTGGTTCTGGGAAAAGCACACAATTGGTTCAGTTTCTTGCTGACTCAGGTCTTGCTGGTAATGGTTCAATTGTCTGTACTCAACCTCGAAAAATTGCTGCAGTAGCATTGGCACGCAGAGTGGATGAAGAAAGCAATGACTGCTACACTGACAATTTTGTGTTGTCATATTCAACCTTTTTTAATTGTCAAGACTTCAATTCGAAGATCATATTTTGCACAGATAGTTGTCTATTACATCACTGCATGAATGATGTTGTCCTGGATGGCATTTCGTATATCATTGTTGATGAAGCTCATGAAAGAAGCTTGAACACTGATCTTCTCTTAGCTTTGATCAAGAAGAAGCTACTTGATAGGGTGGATTTGCGTCTCGTTATTATGTCTGCTACTGCTGATGCTGATAGGCTTTCTGACTACTTTTATGGCTGTCAAACATTCCACGTTAAAGGGCGAAATTTTCCTGTTGAAATTAAATATGTCCCAGATGTATCGGTAGAGGCGTCCGTCAATACTGTGCCAAACTCTCTGCGTGATGCTTGTACAACTGCTTCTTATCTCAATGATGTTGTAAGACTGGTAAGCATCATTCACAAAAATGAAGAAGAGGGTGCTATCCTTGCTTTCTTGACATCTCAGCTGGAAGTTGAATGGGCTTGTGAAAATTTTAGCGATTCAAGTGCCATGGTACTTCCTATGCATGGAAAGCTCTCCCAATTAGAACAGAGCCGTGTTTTCAAAAGCTATCATGGAAAGAGAAAAATTATCTTCTGCACGAATATGGCTGAAACATCACTGACCATAAAAGAAGTAAGGTATGTTGTTGATTCTGGACTCGCCAAGGAGAGCAGATTTGTACCCAGTAGTGGTCTCAACATATTGAAAGTTAATTGGATTTCCCAAAGTTCCGCTAATCAACGTGCTGGCCGGGCAGGTCGAACAGGAGCAGGGAAGTGTTACAGACTTTACTCTGAATCTGACTTCAGTAAGATGGAAGTGCATCAAGAACCTGAGATCAGGAAAGTTCATCTTGGCACTGCTGTTCTAAGAATACTTGCTTTGGGTGTTAAAGATGCACAGAATTTCGAGTTTGTTGATGCCCCAAATCCTGAAGCAATCAATATGGCTGTGAAGAATCTTGAACAGTTGGGTGCTGTCAAATCTAGACCTAATTGCTTTGAGCTGACTGATACTGGGCACCACCTGGTCAAATTGGGAATTGAGCCAAGGCTTGGGAAAATTATGCTTGATTGCTTCGGTTTTGGTTTGAGGAAGGAAGGTGTAGTTCTAGCTGCTGTTATGGCAAACTCTAGCAGCATATTTTGTAGAGTGGGCACTGATGAGGAGAAACATAAAGCTGACCTTCAAAAGGTCCGACTGTGTCACCGAGATGGAGATCTTTTCACTCTACTTGCTGTTTATAAGAAATGGGAAGGTGGGCATGACAACAGAAATTTGTGGTGCTGGGAGAACAGCATCAATGCCAAGGCCATGAGGAGATGCCAAGAAACTATATCAGAACTTGAAAACTGTCTAAAGCATCAGTTGAACATTATTATCCCAAGTTATTGGTCTTGGAATCCCGAGGCTCCCTCTCTGGATGATAAGCTGCTAAAGAGAATTATCCTATCATCTCTTTCATGTAATCTTGCTATGTTTTTAGGACATGAAAGGTTTGGTTACCAGGTGATTTCCACAGATCAGGTTGTGAACCTTCATCCCTCATCCTCATTGCTTAATTATGGTATTAAGCCTGAGTGGGTGGTGTTTACAGAAATCTTGTCAGTCCCGAATCAATATTTGGTATGTGTAACTGCTGTTGATCATGATGCCTTGTATACAATTCACCCAATGTCTTTCATTCAGCAACTGGAGGAACATAAATTGCAAATAAAGGTGATTAGTGGGCTTGGTAATAACTTGTTGAGAAGGTTTTATGGCAAATATGGCCAAAATCAGCAAACGATCATCTCACGTCTCAAGGAAGATTGCAGGGATAACCGAATAACTGTTGAAATTAATTTTAAAAGTAATGAACTTGTGTTATTTGCTACAAAGCAGAACATGGAGAAGGTTTCTTGCATTGTTAACAGTGCTTTGGACTGTGAAGGTAAGATGTTGAGGAATGAATGCCTCGAGAGAAGTTTATTTCCTGGGAGGCCTGGCAATTCTCCTATTGCACTATTTGGCTCAGGTGCTGAAATCAAGCATTTGGAACTTGGGAAGAGATATCTAACAGTAGAGGTTTTGCATCAAAATGCTCATGACATCAATGACAAGGAGCTTATTTGCTTGGTGGATAGTATTGTCTCCGGTGTTGCTAATTTTTGTAAATCCACCGGTAATTTTAGGATAGCCTCAGATGCAACTAAATGGGGGAAGTTTACATTCCTCAAACCTGAAAATGCTGAAGATGCTGTTTCAAAACTGAATGGGATAGAGTTTCATGGTTCCTCATTAAAAGTACTTCCTGTATTTTCTTTCGATAATCGAGGATTACCCTTTCCTGCGGTAAGAGCTAAATTATGTTGGCCACATAAACGTAGCAGTGGACGTGCACTTGTAACATGTGCTAGTGGGGAAGCTGAATCTGTCGTAAATGACTGCTTTGCCCTAGGAATTGGTGGAAGGTATATCAATTGCAGGGTTAGTACTAAGGATGAGAACTGTGTCTTTGTGGAAGGAATTCCAGTGCATGTTACTGAGGCAGAGCTGTATGATGCTTTTCGTAGCACAACAACAAGGAGAATCCTTAATGTCCGTTTGCTCAGGGTTAAGGGAAATGCCATCACTATCCCCTCTGTTTCTACATGTGAACAAGAACTGGTTAGAGAAATTTCTCCATTCATGTCAAATAAGAGTTGTCCTGGACAAAATTTCCGTGTTGAGGTGTTCCCTCCAGAGGAAAGCGATTCATTGACGAGAGCAATTATAACTTTTGATGGAAGTCTTCATCGAGAGGCTGCAAGAGCACTGGACCATCTTGAAGGGAGCTTTCTTCCTTGTTGTCAACCTTGGCAGATAATACAGTGCAAGCATATGTTTCATAGCACTCTGTCCTGTTCGCTACGTGTTTACAATGTTATCAGCCAGGAAGTTGCTTCTCTCCTCGAGAGCTTCCAAAGCCAAAAAGGTATGCTACATTCCTCATTTGATCTTTTTCGCTGTTCTATGGTTGAATGATATTCCTCCATTTTGTTATTTTTTTATTCGTTATGTATTTTCATTTTGTTTAGTTTTGTATGAGCTAGCCAGACTTTTTGAGCCTCCATTTTTGTACATCTGCATATTGCCTCTCATCATCAGATTGTGCATAGTCACCTACACCAGAGTTATCTACATAAGCCGTTGTAGCAGCGTTGTCAAGGCACGCTTATGTTGGCTCAGAAGAAGATTCAACCGTAACCTGAGAAGGGGAATCAATGGATAGGGTGCTTGGTCGTTGACTCTCAATGCTCATACACACACTATTCTTCTTTTAAAACTGCAGTAGCCATACAGGTGTTCGGCTAAAATGACATTTTTTTTTCTTGATGTGTGAATAGTCATAACAATTTCTTTGGTAGGACCTATCAGCTACAATATTCCTCATAACAAGGTAATATTTTGCTTGATCTGGGAATAGTTGAAAGACATACCTGACTATAATGAAGGCTCAATGGCTGTAAAAAAGCCGATGAAGTTTTTCATTCAGAAATAGATTTTGCAAGTTGCTATTTGTTCCAGCATATTTAATTTGTATAACTATTTTCCATCTGATAACCTTATTTCAAACCTTGCTCATACTATTTGGTGCATTTTCCAAATTTTCTAGTTACCTTTACCAGGAATGCTCTTATTAAGTAGTGATAGCTATAATCCTATAAATGTCCTCCTTCAACTGTCTCTAATGCATCAATTGACCCGTGCGAAGAAAATATGGGCCAATTAAAGTGTGTAAAAATGCCATAGTAGTGATGTGTTATCTATCACTGCCTTGCTTGTTTCTAAGGGCTAAAACTGCCTGGTGGTTGTATATGCATACATACAGCATTTGTATATTGTTGGATTGTTGGTTCTTTGTAAATTTAGAGGTATGTGTTGTTTGTGCTCAGATGTGATTTTTTTCCAAGTACGATTGTAAGCTTTGCTGGGTACGCTAACATATGTTTAAGATCAGCTGCAAAGCCTGCAACTAACGTAGGCATTGAGGAATATGCTGCTAATCTTGCATAGCTCTGTTTCAACCTTTGTATTTTGGTTTAGTTGTTTGAGAGTGCAAAATAATCATATGTGCTGATGGGTTTACGGTCGTAATCACTTTTCTACTTCATGCAGGTGTGTCTTACAATTTTGAAAAGACCGAGAATGGTATTTTTCGATTAAAGCTCACTGCAACTGCCACAAAAACAATAGCAGATTTGAGAAGACCTCTTGAGATTTTGATGAAAGGCAAATCCATAAGCCACCCTGATCTGACATTAAGTGCAGTTCAGCTGCTCTTGTCACGCGATGGTTTAGCACATTTGAAATCAATTGAACAAGAAACTGGTACTTATATTATGTATGACAGGCAAAGTCTAAATGTTAAAGTCTTTGGACACCAAGATCAGATGGCCGCAGCGGAGGTGAAATTGGTTCATGCACTTCCATAACTCCTTGAGAAGAAGCCCCTTGAAATTTTTCTTCATGGTCATAACCTCCCTCCAGACTTGATGAAGAAAACAGTAGAAAACTTTGGAGTTGATCTGGAAGGATTTAAGAAAGAGATGCCCACGGTAAAGGTTGAGTTGCAGAAAAACCGTCATTTACTTAAAGTTTGGGGCAGTAAGGAGGATAAGCGAAAGGTGGAAAGGATGATCTCGGAGTTATCCTCTGTTGAAAACAGTACCCTGGTTCAACTTCCACTAGAGAATGTTGGAGGCAATAAAGAAGATAGGCAAAGGGTAGATTACGATGAGCCATCAGAGGATTCATGCCCTATTTGCTTGTGTGAGATAGAAGATCCTTTTAGGCTAGAATCATGTGGGCACATGTTTTGTCTGGCTTGTTTGGTGGATCAGTGTGAATCTGCCACGAAATCACATGATGGGTTCCCTATTTGTTGCCTAAAAACTGGGTGCAAGAAGCCCCTTCTTGTTGTTGATCTGAAGCACCTCTTGTCAAATGAGAAACTGGAGGACCTATTCAGAGCTTCCTTGAGGGCATTTGTTGCATCTAGAGCAGGAATGTACCGCTTCTGCCCGACGCCCGATTGCCAATCCATTTACCAAGTGGCAGCTCCAGATGCAGAAACCAAACTTTTTTCCTGCGGGGCTTGCTATGTGGAGATATGCACCAAGTGTCATCTAGAGTATCATCCTTTCATATCATGTGAGGCTTACAAAGAATACAAGGAAAACCCAGACTCAACACTGCTTGAATGGCGCAAAGGGAAGGCGAATGTGAAGAGCTGCCCTTCCTGTGGATACACAATTGAGAAAGCTGACGGCTGCAACCATGTTGAGTGCAGGTGTGGCAGCCATATTTGCTGGGTATGCTTGGAGAACTTCAAGTGCAGCGAAGAGTGCTATGGCCATCTCAGGTCTGCGCACCAATCTTTTGTGGACATTGTATAGTAGAACCTGGATGTAGTTACAGAAGGCAGGCCATGGCCACGTAATGCATTACTGTTTCAAAATACCTTCTTGGTTTCTTGTTTGCCATGCCATTTCGTTTTGTCCATCCGGTTGAGGTGTGGATGCAGAAGAGAAACCAGTAGAGGGCTTCGCCTCCCAGTTGCAAATCAAGGTCGGTGTGGCATCCTTACATCTCGTAAGTTATTTGCCTTGTACCCTCTGTAGGTTGATATCTGGTATTTTGTTGTCTTTTTTGTTCTGTCTCTCTTGTTATTATTTTATTTCTTGCGAGTTCATCATGTTTCTTTGTCGCAGGTTTATTCTCTGGATCACAAGGATTTTGGTTTTAATCAAGTCCCATGGTTACTATTTTGGGAAGTGGGTGTGAGAAATGTTGCAAGCTTGATGAATCTCCAAGGAATGAGTATCTTTCGAGGACGGTATGGATATATGAATTCCATAAACTTTGATTCATACAAACATTTTTCAGTTTTAGCAAATGCTTCCGCATGTTCATTTGAAAATACCGTTATTTTAACTGCTTTATTTTATCTTATTTCAGAACAAAGCACACAAGGACAATTGCTACTGTCCGGTAGATACTTTTTTATGTTAATTTTTTCATTTTGTGCTTCATTATCTTTTTAGTATCATATTTTTTTACTTGTTTGTAGGAGATATATGCCTCAGCCATTTTGTGCTGCTGCATGGACACCAAATTCCTTCCTGGTTGCTGGAGGTACAGGATTACAAGGTGATTGGCTGCTTTGTGCAATCTTGGTTGTCCCTCCATCTCCATGGACCAAGCTAGGTGATTGTTGCTTGGTGTAATCCTGGTGGGTTCGATGCTTGTTCACGGATATCTGCTGCAAGGCAACCTCGTCTGCCATACCTGGGCCTGCGGTTAAGGTAGATCTGGAGAGTTGCTGCTGTGATGTGATCTTGGAGGTGGAAGGTGTGGTGTGCATTGTTCTAGTCGCTAGCTGGATCGGCCATATGCAGTTCTGATTGCTTCACATCATGTACATGCCACTTTCATTGTGTTGAATTGATCATAATGATACACTCGGTTTTGCAACTAGATTGAGCTGATTGGAAAATTGATGTTGCTTTCCTGCAACTACTGATAGGGGTGCAGTAGCCTATTTTCTCACGGAGATGCAATGGTTCTAAATACAAGCTCAAGATTGATGCGTTGTAGTGATTTTGCGATAAGATATCAGAGTCATGCTAGCAAGCAAATAAACTGTGACAATCATACATGCACAGGTTCTGGCAGCGAATGATGGCTAGGGTGATACTGCGGGTGGTTGACATGCGGATCGGGTCGTGCCCGGCACAATGCTTGGAGAGGTTGATATCGTCAATCAGTACATGTCTGTAACCCGATTAGCGGTAGAGATGCAATTGGGATCCAACCAAAAGTCCCACCTAGCTAATTTTATGATTTCTATTACAGTATAAAATTTGGCCTGAATTTTACACTAAAAATAATAAAATGAACTACAAGCGACTTTGGTGGAATCCAACTTTACACCTTACTTAGCGGTGGTGTGCCCAGCAATCAGCCCGCCAGTAGCTGAGAAGCAGATCTTTAGTTAACAACAGTCATTTGTGCGCATAAATTTATTTGTCATCTCCCACGAGGCCACAACAAGGTTTTTAGTATCGGGATACTAGGTAGTATCGTTTTCTTATCAGCAGTATCGTATCGTAGTATCATGATACTATGCGATTTTTGTTTTTAAATGAAATGCAAGAATATTTTTAAAAAATACCTCAAATATATTTAATTTAATTATCAATTTTAATTTTAAGCATATTTCATGTATTTTGTAGAGGCATACTAAACCAAAAACTAAGACCATATATATACTTCAAAGCTAGCACACAAATATGGGCAGCTGACTGTTTTGTTTTAGCGTACAAACTCTTGTTTTATACTCAATATATTCAAAATAATAGAAATTTTACTATTTAAATACCTAATTCACTTTGTGAATATAAAACAATTTTTACCTTTTTAGTTTTCCAAGCCATTGTGTCCTTACTTTTTACTAAACCGTGTGGGATCGTATGGTATCGACTTTGTATCGGGATACTAAAGATACTATGATACGTATCGTACTACGAGTAAGATACTATTAGATTAAGATACCATCACGATACGTATCGATTGTCGATGGTGGTATTGTAAAATCATAAGATACTACGATACTGACAACCGTGGCCACAACCACAAGGGAATGAAGCCGCAGAACAGCGTTTTGGACTAGAAAACCGTTCTCCTTCCTACCAACTATATAAACACAGAAAAACAAGGAAATCGATTTGTTCCCCGAAATTCCTCCTGCTGCTTTTCGTGTGTTCCATCTCTCGTCCACTCATGTGAGTTGACTTCGTTTTCCCCCATAATAAGCCGTATCCGCGAGAAGGACGAATTCGGCTGCATCTCCAATCCAATCAGAATTCTTGAACTTGGCTTCAACCTGATCCAGGCCGGCTCTCTGCGTCCGTCGCAGGTAAGGAATTCGTTTGCTATCGCAGCTAAGGAATTCGCAACTCATAATGACACCCCCCCGTGTAATTGAATCTTGCAGCTGAGAAACTGCAAGCTTGGCCATGGAATTGCAGGCCCCGGTAGTCGAGGCAGATCCAGCGAGAAGCAGAGGAAAAGTAGGCGAGGATGAGGACCTGGTTCAGGCTACCCTCTTGCCCTGCCCCAACTGCGACATCCAGGTGGTGCGCAAGCTGGCGCAGCTCCTGCTCCAGGGCCTGGCCGCCTCGTGCGTCGACAGCACCATCCGGCACCCCTCCTCCTCGCTCGCCGTCCAGCTGCGCGCGGAGCTGGTGCACTACGTCGCGCAAAGGAGCAGCACCCCGCCCGAGCTCCCCACCGGTCCGGACGACGATCCCCTAGCCGATCACGACGACCCGGGCGAGGCGCTGGCCACGTTCCTGGACGACTTCGCGGGCAGCAAGAGGAGCGTCGTCGTGTCCATATCCGGCTGGCTGCCGTACCTGGCGGGGGACGACGGGCGCGACGACAGGATCGACGACCTCGTCCAGGAGATGGAGGCCACCCGGTTCTGGCCGGTCGACCGGCGGGAGGCCGTCGCCCGCGACCTCCTCCGCAGCCTGGACGCCCTGCACGGGGGCGGCGGAGCAGGAAGGTTCCGGTGCCGCGACGAGCTGCAGACGGAGGAGGAGCTCGCCGACCACGTCACCAGGCTCTGCCGCTTCAGGCCCGTGCGGTGCCGGAACCAGGTGCAGGGCTGCACGGCCGAGGTCTCCGCCTGTCGAGCCGAGGAGCACGACGCGGCGTGCGCCTTCAAGCTCCTCCCCTGCGAGCAGGGCTGCGGCGTCGGCGTCGCCAGGCGCCACATGGACAGGCACTGCGTCACCGCCTGTCCCATGAAGCTCGCCAACTGCCCCTTCTACCAGCTCGGCTGCGAGTCCGCCTTCCCCGCCTGCAATCTCGGGTCGCACTGCCAACAGTTCCTTCGAACCCACCTCCGGCTGCTCCTTGATCACAACAACAACAACCAGATCATCACTCGTCGTCAGGACCTGGACCCGGAGGAGCGTCTCGCACTGCTGGAAAAGGTTCTTCATCTCATCCATCTCTTCTACCGTAGTAGTTTTCTGTTAACTCGATCGATTGCTTCAAATTTGGGGATCCGATCCATCGATCTGGTAAACTGATCCTGCTCTGCTCTGTCTACCTATGATGCATCAGTGTGACTCTCATGGCACGTTGCTCAAAGCTTTCGATGTGAGGGCTCTTACCAGTGCTCTTGCTGAGCTAGAGAAGAAGATGAGCGCTGAATCAGACGGCATCCGCCAGAGATGACAAAGGAAGAAGCAATGCGCTCACAAGATATACCAACCTCACAACTCTGCTCAAGTTGTGTGGCCCAGCATTTTATTTCAGTTTTTTGGCAAGGATTGTGGTGTCCTTGCTCCATTTTTTTTTTTGGGATTACTGATTACAAGCATGGCGCAGTTTCACAGTAGGGTGTGCCGCTCCATCACCCATGGAGCCAGAGCGACACTCGATTCGGTGGGCGGCAAACTAGTAGTTTGTATGCGTTACAATCGACCTTAAACTTGAACTGGTTCATACTATTCGGCATATATAATTTGTAAAAATAAAAATACAAATATGACAAATCAAACCGCGTACACAGCTAGGGTAGGAACTTATTACTACTGTTATTGCAAACTGCTACGGAGTATTTCCGTACATCACGCGGCAATTAGAATATGTAAGCGATCTAGCTAGGCAGCAGGAAAAGGAGCGTGAGCGTTTGCCTTCGCTACTGTAGCTGAAGTAGAGGATTCTTCTACACATGCTTGCCCGCACCCGTCCATGCTGTCGAAGCAATCGCTAGTGACAAGACAGCAAAAGCAGCCCCATTGCAGTTGGTCTCAAGGTAGCACATCCCGTTTGGAAGATTAAGCTTTTCGTTATCCACGCCGGCGGAGGCGGTGGTTCCGCCTATTTTACAGCAAATAAAACCCATTGTCATGCAAATTATGATATACTCCCTATGTTTTAGCTTTGTAAAATGAGTGTATCTAGATCTTCTTAATAAATAGGTTCACTCTAAACTTATATAAACCTACACAATAAAAGTGATCTAGATACACTTGTTTTACAAAATTAAAACATCTTATATTTTAAAACGGAGGGAGTACTTATCAACAAACGAATCCGACGGTAAACTAACGGAGAACATTCAAAAGGAATAAATACATGCTTCTTGGCCGAGAGAAATCGCAACTCTGTTGCAGAAATATTTACATTGCGCAGTGGTAGCGGAGCAGACGAGATGCAGAGACAGTAGTACTAGTGCAAGGATGCGAACCGTGTGCTTGTCCATCCTCCCTCTGAATCTCATACGAGAACTAGCTAGGCACTCGCTTGATGCTTGTCGATGCTAAAAATATGTTGTGTTCTGCTGCAAATTGCTGGCCGTACGTCAGCATAGGACTATTATATAGAGAGACACCGAAAGAAGGGAAATCTGGTGATGCACAAGAAAAGATTAACGTGGGCCGTTAATCACGCGACATTCAATGGCTAACAATTAGTGCCTTCCTATCAGTGAGTTCATAAGACCAACATAGACTTTTTGCTACGGGGACTACCCCGGGATAAAAGTTTCCAATCCTAGAAAAAGGATCTCATTCCCGTTTTTACTACAGAACTCCCTGGCTTTGCTATAAATTGTTTCGCTTTTGCTACACGTAGCAAAAAACTGTTCGTCCACGAGACAAAAAATAAAAATAAAGATCTCGTCGGACACTTTGTAGCAATTTTTTTTAGTGTAGCAAAACCGATTTCGTCGGAGATATCATAACAGAAATTTTACGCCGTTGTAGCAGAACCACAAAACAGTGGTAGCAAAAAGAATGTGCTAATGTAGCAAAAATTGACCTCGCCGGAGACATCGTGACAGAAAATTTACGCTATTGTAGCAGAACTATAAATCAATGGTAGCAGACAGAATGTGCTAATGTAGCAAAAAATTGACTTTGTCGGAGACTTTCGCAAGGAGACATCGCCGAAAAACTTGTAGCAAAATTGAAAAACAATTGTAACGAAAAAATTGTATTGGTGTACCAAAAACAAACTTTACCGAAGACATCACAGGGACTCTCGACATAATTTATAGCCAAAAATTGTACAAACACATCGGTAGCAAAGTCGTTGACCCAAGGTAGCAAAGCCGTCTGGGGCCGGTAGCAACGACTTACTGTTAGCTTTGCAACATTCAAATAACGAAGAACGAAATAACATCGCAGCAAGGGAGACACAGATTTAACATGGAAACCCTCTCAAACAAAGAGAGGGAAAAACCACGGGCGCCGGCCAGCGAAACTTCACTATAACGGGAGTGTTTACACAACGCCGGGGATTTCACAGATGCAACTGATCCCATCCGGCGACTTACATGAGGTTTATATAACGGTGGAAACATAGGTCTTCGATGACCGCATCTGCCCAAGCCTCCGGCGACGGGCCTCACTTCGCTCCGTCAGAAGTTGGCCTTTACTTTGTAAAATTTGGATCAACATATAACACGTACAATCATGGTAGCAAAAAGCCCGCCGTCATCGCTAGCAACGGTATGCATCCAAGGTAGCAAAGACTATGGTCATTGGTAGCTATGGCGGCGCGTCGGGCAGAAGCCCACCGGGGCAGCAGTGACGTGTTGCAACGATGACGGTCCAAGGCGCGGTGACAAGCTGATGGAAGCGCACGACGATGCAGGGCAAGGGGTAGGTGCGAGGAGCTACGGGTGGCGGTCCACTGGCGACGACCTCGTCCATGGTCTGGTCCATGGCGGCGGGAGCTGCAGGGTGGGGTGGAGCAGAGGCGGAGCACCACAACCGCCAGAAAATCTTGTCGGTGCCCGACCTGGTGCCATCGAAGGAGGGCGGTGTTCCGCTGGACGAGGACACCATTGTCCTCTATGCCGGCGGTGAGCCGCTGGGGAAGCACAGTGGCGAGAGCTGCAGGGGCGGGCGGCGCGACGCGGCGACACGAGATACAGGGCGCGGGTTGTGGCGGTGCGAGCTACAAGCAGGCGGTGCGCGAGCTACAGGGTCAGGCCACGGCGGCGCGGCCTGCAGGCGATCGGAGCGGTGGCATGGCGGCGCGAGATGGAGGGCAAGCGCGCGCGAGCTATGGCGAGGCGGCGTAGATGCGTATGTGCGGTTGTGAAACGAAAGCGGAGAGATAAGCTTTGGTGGCCCCAACGCGGTATGCAGAGCGAACGATCCAACCAGGTGATCGTTTGTTCGATCCCCGGGGAGTCCTATCCTTTTCCTTTTTCTATCCCCGTGTATTGGGTTCATCCAAAATCTATTTGTTCTGATTTAACCATGGATTATGGCCCTTTTTTATCAATTAATACTCCCCAATTAATCCATCCATGGCTGCCCCTATCTCCTCCTCTAATTACTCTGCATGCGGTTGAACACGCTCTCCATGCGGGCATGCAGTTGGCCTCCTTCATCGGTTACCATCCCCCTAATTAATAGGTGAATTAATAAAGTGGAGTATTAGAGCATATACAGTGATTGATAAGACAATCTTGCATAATTAGAGAAGCCAAAAA
The DNA here is from genome assembly GCA_910589775.1 of Avena eriantha. NCBI lineage: Eukaryota > Viridiplantae > Streptophyta > Magnoliopsida > Poales > Poaceae > Avena > Avena eriantha. The sequence continues at coordinate 95,273,124 of OU342741.1, forward strand.
CATGTTATAGAATGAAATATCTCTCGCGGGTTGATAAGACAATCTTGCATAATTAGAGAAGCCAAAAACATGTTATAGAATGAAATATCTCTCGCGGCGATCGCGAGAGTCAACCCTAGATCGTCATGAGTTTTTTTGAATTTGGTGCCTGTCATCTTGTTGCCTCGTTTTTTTTGAATGGTAAGAGGGGTCTGAAAAGATCCGGATGCTGCATTATAACTTCGGTGGAGTACATTTTATAGGATGGACCTTAAGGAAACTGAAACTTACAACAAGGCCCTTGAAAATTGCAGTGAAAACCTTGAAACTAAAAGTCGAAAAGCAATCAAGGACATGGCTTCGTCTAGCTCCTTCTCCACCGCTTCCATGATGCAACCAAGCACGACTGATTGCTCCACCACCGGGGACTAGGACACTTGGGATGGAGTAGCGGGAGCACACCGCCTTGGAGCAAGAAAACCTCCGATTTAGCATCATAGCCTAGAGGATGAACACCCATCACCGTCTTTGCGGAAACCAGGGAGGGAGTGGCTGCCCTTCAACCATCAAATTTGGCAGCTGGATGGCATCATGTCATCGGAAATGCGTTGTCGAAGAAGAACTCCCAAATAGGAGTGGCTGACCTTCAGCTGAAGTAGTCAATGACAAGGATTCCGTCGAGATGTCGCTCCGAGCAGACGTAGCATCAGCGTCTTCACTCCCATAACCTCCCAATCTGTCGGCGAGGAAGTTATAGCTTCTCCTCCCCTCCCCTCCACGACCGACTGGAGGAAGAAGAACAGCTTGAAGCAGACGCATGAGGAGGTCACCCCACCAGTAACATGTTTCAGATGACAGCGTTGTAGCCTGCGTCCTCTCCTCGCCATCAAGGTCGGCCAGAGGAAGCCTGCCATCACCACGTTGTAAACGTATCTATAATTTTTGATGTTCCATGCTTGTTTTATATCTACTTTCTTATGTTTTTTCCACACTTTGGAGTATTTTTACATATTTTCTGGAACTAACCTATTAACAAGACGCCACAGTGTCAGTTGCCTGTTTTTTGCTATTTTTGGTTTCAGAAAAGCTAGTAAGAAAATATTCTCGGAATTGGACCGGACAAAAGCCAAAGTCAATATTTTACCCGGAGCAACACGGAGTCCGGAGGGGAGCCGAAGAGGGGCACCAGGGAGGCCACACCATAGGGTGGCGCGGCCAGCCCTAGCCGCGCCGCCGCCTGGTGTGGGCCCCCTGACGCTCTACCGACCTTGCCCCTTCGCCTATATATTGCCTCTGGGATGAACACCCTAAATACCCGATCAAAAATTCCATGAAAGAGTCTGTAGCTGCCGCCATCTCTATCCCTAGACCGGGAAGGATCTGAACCTCTTCCCGGCACCCTGTCGGAGGGGAGAGATCACCCTGGAGGCCTTCTTCATCACCATGACTGCCTCCGGTGTGATGCGTGAGTAGTTCATCCCTGGACTACGGGTCCATGTAGTAGTGATGACCCACAAGTATAGGGAGTGTATCGCAGTATTTTCGATAAGTAAGAGTGTCGAACCCAACGAGGAGTAGAAGGTGTTGACGAGTGGCTTGGAGTAGGAATTCTCTGTAAATACTTAGCAAACGTATTTTTAGGGGTTTTTGATAATGCAGATAAATAAAGTACGAGTAAATAAAAGACAATGATAATAAATGCAGCAAGTGGCCCAATCCTTTATTTAGCAAAGGATAAGCCGGTTGTATTACTTAAGATGACCAAACGTTCTCGAGGACACATGGGAATACTATCAAGTGCTTTCGCTTATATAGTTGATTAATCTTCTTTAGTTTGATAAGTGTTGTGTGGGTGAACCTGTGCTAATGTACCGACCTTCTTAGGACTAATACATACTTGTGATTAAAACCCTTGGAAGAATCTGCAAGTATAAGAAAGTAATTAAGATAAAAACCTAACCACAACTTTAAACTCTGAAATCCTACATCCCTTGTGCAAAGGTTTTCTAACGGGGGTTCAGGTTTCTGTCACTCCGGCAACCCCTACGATTAGTAGCCAAATACACAATGCATTCCCCTAGGCCCTTAAAGGTGAAGTGCCATGTAGTCAATGTTCACATGACACCACTAGAAGAATAACACCACAACTTAAACAACAAACTATTGAATCTTTCTCAACACAATTCCACTACTAACAACATGACTTCTCCCATGTCCCTAAGAACTAAACGAACTACTCACGAGACATCATATGAATCAAGATCAGAGATGATATAATGATAAGTAACAATCTGAACATAACAATAATTCAATGGTTCCACTCAATAGCATCAACTACAACAAGTAATCAATACCGGGAAAGTTTCCCCTAAGAACTATGCAATATTCAACCCAATTGTTACAGCGGTATGAAGTGGTGATGATGGTGCTAATGGAGATGATGATGATCCCGATGAAGTCCAGCTTGATGGTGGTGTTGATGGCAACGATCTCCCCTCTTCGGGAAGGAATTTCCCCGGCAGATTTCTGCCTGTCGAAGAGCTCTTTCTCTCTCTGTAGTTTTCCGCCCCGTAGAGGCGGCGAAATCTTTCTGTGGTCGCTCCTCCAGGCTTAGGGTTTTGTGGGGATAATATATGCCACGGGGAGAGCCAGGAGTGGGCCAGGGTGGCCACACCACCTGGTGGCGCGGCCAGGGGTGGCCCGCGCTAGGGGGTGGTGTGGGCCCCCTATGGCCCAACTCCGCTCCCCCTTCTAGCATCCTCCGTCTAGAAAAATAGGATTTTCCATGTATTTTCTGGAATTTTCTGATCTTCACGAATTTCGCCTCCAAACAGCGCCTTTTCCATCAGAATCCTGACTTCAGCGGTCCATCCTCCAAAAGTCATCAACCATGCAAAAATAGATGAAATAACATAAGTATCATCTATTAATATGAAATATATCAATGAATAACAGTAAATTATGATATCGAATAGTGATGCAAAATGGACGTATCAACTCCCCCCAAGCTTAGACTTCGCTTGTCCCCAAGCGAAAACTGAGCTCAATAAACATGACCTCAAGTTTATGGAGTGAAGAGTCGATAAAACAATACAGACAAGAAGCATCACATTCATCAATACATAAATCATAATAGCAGACAACTCTCCATTATATAACTTTTTAACTTGTAATAAGTAAAGGAAGCACAATAAAGATACATAAAGTAAATCATAATTGGTAATGGCAAACTTTGCTCTTGGTCAAAAGATAGCTAACAATTTGCAGGAGTTCAAACATAATGGGGTTTTCAATGATAGCTTTCAAAGTAATATTCACTAAGATAAGAGCAATGTGCAAGACAAGGAACATAAGAAACATGATTGAAGAAATCATCATCTGAATGAATGAAACACCACAACTCAAAATACTTGTTGAGATAGAAAGGAATAGGTTTACTGACTCAACTAAAAAGTAAAAGATAGGCCCTTCGCAGAGGGAACCAGGGATCTCAAGTTTCATAAAGAGCTTCCAAAAATTATGGTACTTATTAGCTTTCAGCTCTCATTGCCCCTATCATAAGCATCTTTAGGTGGTTAAGGTTAAAGTGAACAAACTATGGAGTATATGCTTGACAAAGTATAAGTTGGCAATCTCATGTCCCTTGAATACGAGGGCCGCTCCTCATGCTACTCAAGTTTAGTTACCGGTAAGTTCTTATCATAGTAAGTACATGTATATCATAGAGAACCACCAACGGGGTACCCCTTGCCCGATGATACGGAAGAATCCCCATATCAAAATGACAAGGCAAGCAGACAATAAGCATCTCAACATCTTCTTATTTACCATGGGAAAATGGTGCTTTTTCTCTCTCTTTCCTCTTTTCTCATTTTTTATTATTTTTTCTCAATCTCTATCTCTTTTTTTATAAGAAGAATGCTTCATAGATAGCTTATTATGGTTATGCTACAGGTTTCCACTATGATTAGGCATGGATTAGACAAGCCTCCTAGGCATTTCTCTAACACACATACATAACTCCATGGACTTACAATCTCCCCTTTCATTTCACACCGACGACATCCATAAACAAAAGAACATGATATCAACTGGGTACAATGTACAAGTGCAACATTGAAAGCGTTCCCCATGACAGCATGGTTCTGCTAATCCCCAACGTATAAGTGTAAGCATATACAACTTAGATGACACAATGGTTCAAGTTTATTAGGGGCAAGAAAAGTAAAGTGTGCCTTCAAGTTCGTGAGAGCTATAATCACTAATTTTCACATAATAAGTTTACTTCGGAAGGTAGATAAAAACATGAATTTACTTGGAATAGCAATAGTGCTAATAGGTAGGTATGGTGGACACAAATGGCATAGGTTTTGATTTAAGGATTGGATGCACGAGAAGCATTCCCTCTCAGTACAGGTTTTAGGCTAGCAAGGCTGGATATCAAGCATAAGAGTTGAAGGAAACAAACAAACATACAAGTGATAAAAAGAAACATGCAATCTTCCTTGGAAGCACAAAAGATCTCAACTAAAGAATACTAAGCTTATGAGCCAATCAAGGAAGAAAGATGATGGAATTATATTCTTTAAGAGTACTTTTATCTTTTTCATTCAATTCTCATAATAGTGTTGCTACTGACCGAGCCAGGTTTGCCAAAACCAACTAAATTAACTCAATGGTCCCAAAGTGATACCAATACTAACAACAAGATCAATCTTATAATAGTAACTGAAAACTAAAATAAGATATGCAAAAGAGTAAATGGTAGAACTTCTCATTAATATTCCATAACGACAACTCACACCAAGGGACACATAGATATCTAACGAGGGGGGGACACTTCCATAATGCAAACCATCCTACATGATAACTTCTCTATTCATGATATGACTCTACTAAAAAAGGTAAAAATATAAAAGATAGTGATGTGATACCGCGACACTCCCCCAAGCTTGGAACAAACCAAGGGGATGCCAAAACCTGATGACGAATTACTCCTTCGATGGTGGTGGTGTTATCTCATCCTCGTCCGACTTCCAAGGTAAGGGCTCCCCATCAACAAAAGACATCCTAGTCTCCAACATCCTGAAACTAGTGATGTCTACGCACTTCTATTCTTGCAAACAGTTGTTGGGCCTCCAAGTGCAGAGGTTTGTAGAACAACAGTAAGTTTTCCCTTAAGTGGATCACCCAAGGTTTATCGAACTCAGGGAGGAAGTGGTCAAAGGTATCCCCTCTCAAGCAACCCTGCAATCAAGATACAAGAAGTCTCTTGTGTCCCCAACACACCCAATACACTTGTCAGGTGTATAGGTGCACTAGTTCGGCGAAGAGATAGTGAAATACAAGTGGTATAGATAATTAGAAGTGGTAACGATGATAGAAAATAGCTTGATGGCATGGAAGAGACTAAAGGCAAACTGAAATAAAGATAGAAGCAAGCAAACATGTAATAGATCTAATAGCAAACGGTGTTTCAGTGCTTAGAAACAAGGCCTAGGGATCATACTTTCACTAGTGAACACTCTCATATAAATATCTTCTCTTTATGATACTACTCTTAACTACTCTCCGGTTGGACACGCTAATCGTTGGTAGGGCTATAACAGCACACCTCAAAGTTCATCTTTCCCATCTAGAAAACCCCACACTGTCACCTTGAGCACTAGATGGTTCCAACAAACACCACAATTTCATAAAGAGATCCAACTCCAAATATAACTCATAACAAGTATTTGTAATCTCTAGCCTAAGTGCCACCATGGTGTGCACGCTATCACTTTCACACACATGGGGAGAGCAGAGATCTATTAAAGCACTTGAGTAGCAAGGTAGATCTATAGATTACAAGCTCATGATCTCAATAAGATCATGCATAGATAGAGAGATGAACACATAGCTACTGGTAGAACCCTTAGCCTCAAGAGAGAACTACTCCCTCCTCATCATGGGAATCAGCAACGGTGATGGAGATGGTGGTGGAGATCGATGGAGATGGCCCCGGGGGCACTTCCCCGTCCCGGCAGGGTGCCGGAACAGAGACTTTCTGTCCCCCGAATCTCCCTTCAGTGGCGGCGGCGCTGTGGAACTTTTCGTGGCTGGAGGATTGACGATTTAGGGTTTTTGCCTCGGGAGGAATATATAGGCGAAGGAGACAAGGTCGGTGGCTAGCCAGGGGGCCCACACCATGCCCTGGCGTGGCCTAGGGGTACCCGCGCCTGGGGGGGGAGGTGTGGCCACCTTGTGGCCCCTCTCCGACTCTCCTTCTAGCTCCGTGAGTCTTCCAGGAAAATAGGAACTTTGGCTTTTGTCCCGTCCAATTCTGAGAATATTCATTTTCTGAATTTCCTGGAACCAAAAACAACAGAAAACAGGCAACTGGCACTGTGGCTCCTGTTAATAGGTTAGTCCAAGAAATCATATGAAAAGTACTCCAAAGTTGGAACAAAACACAAGAAAGTAGATAAAACCAAGAATGGAACATCAAAAATTATAGATACGTTAGCAACGTATCAACATCCCCAAGCTTAACTCCTGCTCGTCCTCGAGTAGGTAAGGATAAAAAGAAAGAATAATTTTTGAGGTGACATGCAGCATCATAAAATTGATCAAAGTATTTGTAAATCATTGATAGCTGGGATCATAGTACTTCAACATAGCATGAAAGATAAAGTTCTAACAATAAGACAAAGAAACTATGTTGCAACATGAAAAGGCACAAACAAAAGATTCATGAATAACAATGCTTTGCAAGACGTTTGTTTGTTTCACATAAAGAAAACATATCATAGTAGTATTCAGCTTGTCCCTCATAGAGTAGCAAATATAAATGCATAGGACAACTTCAAAGTTCATAAGAGTGACTAGATACAAATAGTTTAAAACAAGCAATATCAAGTTATGCATCAATCAACTAGTCTTGGGACAATGCACATAGAACTAAGAATGGTCACTATGCTCTCAAAGTAGGTGCATAAAGGTAGAAGGTGGAGACTCAATATATAAGTGGAAGAAAGGCCTTCATAGAAGAAAGTAGGGATTCAAGTCTCATAAAGAGCTTCCAAAAATTATGGTACTTATAGCTTTCAGCTCTCATTGCCCCTATCATAAGCATCTTGAAGTGATTAAGGTTAAAGTGAACAAACTATGGTGTACATGCTTGACGAAGTATAAGTTAGAAATCTCATGTCCCTTGAATATGAGGGCCGCTCCTCATGCTACTCAAGTTTAGTTACCGGTAAGTTCGTGTCATAGTAAGTACATGTGTCTCATAGAGAACCGCCAACGGGGTACCCCTTGCCCGATGATACGGAAGAATCCCCATATCAAAATGACAAGGTAAGCAGACAACGAGCATCTCAGCTATCTTCTTATTTACCATGGGAATATGGTGTTTTTTCTCTCTTTCCTCTTTTCTCATATCTCTTTTTTTTCTTTTTTTCTCAATATCAGACTCTTTTTTTATAAGAAGAATGCTTCATAGACAGCTCATTATGGTTACGCTGCAGGTTTCCACCATGTCAGCATGGATTAGACCAGCGGCCCAGGCATTTCTCTAACACATATACATAACTCCATGGACTTTCAAGCTCCCCTTTCATTTCACACCGACCACATCCATAGACAAAAGAACATGATATCAACTAGGTACAAAGTACCAGTGCAATGTTGAAAGTGTTCCCCATGACAACATGGTTCTGCTAATCCCCAACAAATAAGTGCAAGCATATACAACATAGACGACACAATGGTTCAAGTTTATTAAGGGCAAGAAAAGTAAAGTGTGCCATCAAGTTCGTGAGAGCTTTAATCACTAGTTTTCTCATAACAAGTTTAATTTGGAAGGTAAACAAAAACATGAATATACTTGGAATAGCATATGCTAATAGGTAGGTATGGTGGAATCTCTGGAATAACTTGGTTTTAGGAGTCGGATGCATGAGTGGAACTCATACTTGGTATGGAGGCTAGCAAAAGACTGGGAGCAACCAACTAAGAGAGCAATAATGGCCATAATCATGCAGAGCGACAAAACATCATTGATCAAAGCATAAAGTGATATTACAAGTCAAAAACTAAAGGATCATAAAGGCTATGGTGACTTTGGATAGTCATAACATGGTGTGAGTATGTGCCAAGTCAACCCAAATAAAGCATCAAAGGAGAATACCACAATACTATGCTTTAATATGCTAAAACAACGCATGATTCTTCAAGGCACATTAAGAAATCTTAATTGTTTATAACAAGTCATGCTACAGCAAAGAATACTAAGCATAAAGCCAAAACAATATCAAGCATGACATGACAAAGCATAGGCCACAGTCAAAAACAAACTCTCTTTACCACTTAAGTATGAGCTTTTCCTACTCTTTTCCAATCCAAACCAAACTATTTGAAAACCAATGCATGAAAGAGGGGGTCCAACCAATTTATTCAGCAAACTAAGAAAACAAAGCAAACGAAAAACCAAAACGAAAACGAAAAAGAAGATGCTCCAAGAACAACACAACTGTGCATTAAACAATAAAAATGAAGTGTTTGGAAGAAACCTGGGATTTGTTTTTGATGAAGAGGGGGATGCCTTGGACATACCCAAGCTTGGACGCTTGTACTTCTTGGATATTTCTTGGGGTGACACGCGTGGCATCCCCAAGCTTGAGCTTTAGTCCATCCTTCATCTCATTACTCATTCCTTCCATACACCTAAATTTTTTCCTTCATACAAAACTTTACACAATCTTTATTAGCAACATTAGTGCATTCAAGATAATAAGTCTTTAGGTTCAGTTATAACACCAATAAACTTCCATGAGAACACTAGATACTGTAGCACTTCCCTGAAAAATCTTAATTCCCCAAAATAACTCAAAAAGGAACCAACAAGAAGCAAATGCAAATAATGTCAGAAATCTGTCAAAACAGACCAGCAGGTAAAGACGATTTTTTTAGAAGATCTTCTATTGCTCAAATCAAAAAGTGTTGAACTAACGAAAGTTAGATAACAAATAGCGTAAGAAGCACAAAAACGTACGCCTCAAAAGTACGTATAGAAATTTTACACGAATTGTTACGGCGAAGCACATAAATCTGTTCCGGGACAACAACTTTCCCAATCATTACTTCTCTCTCATTAGAGGTTACTCTTAGCACAAAAAGCAAATAAAAAGGATAAGGAGCAGTTATTACTGAATTAATAACTTCCAAGACTCATCTAAAACTTTTGGGTTATCTCCCAATAAGTACTTTTCTTTAACGCCTTTAAGTTATGCATGATAATTTTGAGAAGATGCTCACATAGGAAATATGAATTGAAGTAAAAGAGAGCATCAATAAGCAAATTCAAAACACATTTAAGTCTAACCCACTTCCTATGCATAGGAATCTTGTAAAGAAACAAGTCATGAAAGCACGAAGCAACAAGCATAGGAAAGCAAAACAAGTGCAACTTCAAAAACTTCAACATAAAGAGGGGAAACTTAATATTGTTGAGACACATAAAACCATGTTTCCCTCTCTCATAATAACTTTCAGTAGCATCATGTATGAAATTAATAATATAACAATCACATAAAACATTCTTATCACGAGCCACATGCATAAAAGAATTAATACTCCCCACATAAACATACTCATTCTTATTAATTATAGTGGGAGCAAATTCAACAAAATAGCTATCATTATTATTATCACCATAATCATCAAATATATGAGGCATATTGTAATCATAATTAATTTCTTCCTCAATAGTAGGTGGACTGAAAATATCATATTCATCATTGTAATCATCATATATTGGAGGTTTGGTATCATCATAAGCAATAGAATAGCTATCTTCCAAAGCTGGTGAACTAAAAAGATCATTTTCATAAAAACTAGCTTCCCCAAGCTTAGACTTTTCCATAGCATTAGCAATAATGGTGTCCAAAGAATTCATACTAACAACATTGCTATTAGCATGCAAATAAAGTTCCATAGATTTTTTAATTTTCTCTTCAAACACTTCATGTCCTAACTCAAGATAAATACTATAAAGCTCTCTAATTTTGTTGTTGTTTTCCATTAAGCCTAACTAGTTAAAACAAGAAAAAAAAAGACAAAATTGCAGAATCTAAAGGAAATAACTTTGAGCACTCACACCGGAGGATGTGAGTACCTTTTACCTTACCTCCCCGGCAACGGCGCCAGAAAATAGGCGTTTGCCATGGGAGGTTCTTCTTCTTTAATCCTCCGGTGTGAATACCTTTTACCTTACCTCCCCGGCAACGGCTTTCCCTTATAGACAGTTGTTGGGCCTCCAAGTGCAGAGGTTTGTAGAACAACAGCAAGTTTTCCCTTAAGTGGATCACCCAAGGTTTATTGAACTCAGGGAGGAAGTGGTCAAAGGTATACCCTCTCAAGCAACCCTGCAATCAAGATACAAGAAGTCTCTTGTGTCCCCAACACACCCAATACACTTGTCAGGTGTATAGGTGCACTAGTTCGGCGAAGAGATAGTGAAATACAAGTGGTATAGATAATTATAAGTGGTAACGATGATAGAAAATAGATTGATGGCGTGGAAGAGACTAAAGGCAAACTGAAATAAAGATAGAAGCAAGCAAACATGTAATAGATCTAATAGCAAACGGTGTTTCAGTGCTTAGAAACAAGGCCTAGGGATCATACTTTCACTAGTGAACACTCTCATATAAATATCTTCTCTTTATGATACTACTCTTAACTACTCTCCGGTTGGACACTCTAATCGTTAGTAGGGCTATAACAACACACCTCAAAGTTCATCTTTCCCATCTAGAAAACCCCACACTGTCACCTTGAGCACTAGATGGTTCCAACAAACACCACAATTTCATAAAGACATCCAACTCCAAATATAACTCATAACAAGTATTTGTAATCTCTAGCCTAAGTGCCACCATGGTGTGCACGTTGTCACTTTCACACACATGGGGAGAGCAGAGATCTATTAAAGCACTTGAGTAGCAAGGTAGATCTATAGATTACAAGCTCATGATCTCAATAAGATCATGCATAGATAGAGAGATGAACACATAGCTACCGGTAGAACCCTTAGCCTCAAGAGAGAACTACTCCCTCCTCATCATGGGAATCAGCAACGGTGATGGAGATGGTGGTGGAGATCGATGGAGATGGCTCGGGGGGCACTTCCCCGTCCCGGCAGGGTGCCGGAAGAGAGACTTTCTGTCCCCCGAATCTCCCCTTCGGTGGCGGCGGCGCTGCGGAACTTTTTGTGGCCGGAGGCTTGACAATTTAGGGTTTTTGCCTCGGGAGGAATATATAGGCGAAGGAGGCAAGGTAGGTGGCCAGCCAGGGGGCCCACACCATGCCCTGGCGCGGCCTAGGGGTACCCGCGCCTGGGGGGTGTGGCCACCCTTTGGCCCCTCTCTGACTCTCCTTCTGGCTCCGTGAGCCTTCCAGGAAAATAGGAAATTTGGCTTTTGTCCCGTCCAATTCCGAGAATATTCATTTTCTGACTGTCCTGGAACCAAAACCAGCAGAAAACTGGCAACTGGCACCGTGGCTCTTGTTAATAGGTTAGTCCAAGAAATCATATGAAAAGTACTCCAAAGTTGGAACAAAACACAAGAAAGTAGATAAAACCAAGCATGGAACATCAAAAATTATAGATATGTTAGGAACGTATCAACTAGCAGCAACACTTATGCGTTTAAACCTAACCTCATACTCACAGTTTTGATTTTGCACGTCGTAGAGCTGTGCTTGTAGTTGGTTGGTTGTTCGGTGGAGTGAGAGAATTTCATCCTTAGGCTCAGCAGTCTCCTTCTGGTGCTTGGCGATGAGTTCTGAACTAATCTTATGGATGATATCCACTTCGCGTTCCACCATCTTCTTGTACCTAAAGACTTCTTGCTCCAGTGCTTCCATCCTGTCCTCCCGACTGCCTTCACCTTTAGGGCCCTGAACCTCTTTTATCTGTACCTCCCCACCTTCGAGCAACAACTCCTTGGGATGAATTAGAAATCTTCCTTGGCTGATCTATAAGAAGACATTGTGGCTCCAAAACTGAGACTCTACCTGTCAGAAACAGATCGAAACGAAAACACACGAGAACACGATATACAACCCTCGAGGGATCCGGGGGATTATATATTACAAATTTTTACAACAAAAGGAAAGTACTGGGAGAAAACGGGTCGGAGACGGGCTCCGGGGTGGCCACACCACCTGGTGGCGTGGCCAAGGACGGAAACGAAGCCAGGGTGGCCACACCACCCCGTGGCCTGGGCAGGGGCGCCTGCGCCACGGGGTGGTGTGGCCACCCTGGCTCTGTTTCCGTCCCGCTTTTGCTTCGTTGCTTTCCTTGTTGGATAAAAACTGCAAAAATATAACTGGACAGATTTTTCGCGGACCTTTTCTTACCAAAACTATTACCTATTCGAAAACGGACTCTACAGGTCTCTAAACTTGGCATTTAATAAATTCTTCCAGAGTTACCGCTTGAATAACATCAATATCTTCATCTTTATACACATATTGTTTGAGTCATTTAACCATTCACCATCTTAACACCATTCTCTCCTATAACTTGGAAATTTCTTTCACACAAAACTTCACACAATTCTCATTAGCAACATTAGTGTAAGCGAGTTAATAAACCTTTTAAGTTCAATTTCAACTGAAATCCATCAAAACGTAAGCTACTGTAGGAACTCCTTCCGAAAATCCAAAAAGAATTTAAAAAGGAAATCGATTTAAGTGGGAAATTAGAGAGTGGCACAAACCTATCAAAACAGACCAGCAGGTAAAGATCAATTTTTTAGAAAATCTTTTGTTGCTCAAATCAAAAAGTGAAAAACTAACGAAAGTTAAATAATAACCTGGGGCATGCACACAAAAAATTACAGATCAGTACAACGTTCTGAGATTTTTAACTATTTTTTATAGTGAAGCAGAAAAATCTGTTTTGGGACAGCAACTTCCCCAAATCTTACTTCTCTCTCATTAGAGGTTGATCTTGACACAAAAACCAAACAAAAGGATAAGGAGAGGTTATTGCCGAAACAATAACTTCAAAGACTCAAAGAAACAAAAACAAACTGAAAGCAAAAATATATTGGGTTGTCTCCCAAAAAGCTCTTTCTTTATAGACATTAAGATGGGCATGATAATTTCAATGATGATTACATTAGAATATGAATTGAAGTAAAAGAGAGCATCAAGAAGCAAAAATACACATGTTTAAGTCTAACCCACTTCCTATGCAAGGGAATTTTGTAAGAAAATAAATTGTTGAAACCAAAGGCTACAAGCATAGGAAGGCAAAACAAGTGCAACATAAAGACTTTAAGCATAAACCGAGGAAACTTGATATTATTGAGATGCATAAGAACAATCTTCCCTCTCTCATAATAACTTTCAGTATCATGCATAAATTTAACGATATAACTATCACATGAACCATTGTAGCAATGATCACTTATCCTAACAGAAAACACAGGGACACTAGCTCTCATAACACTACTTTGTGAAACAATATTAGGGATATCCTTTCAGAGGATAGTGTGTCCATCTTCCACATATTTAGTGACAAAGTCCTTCACATTTGATACTACAGGTTCAACATCCAATAGTTCATCAGGTTCAACAGCTGTATCTTTACTCTCATTAACCATACTAGCTATCATAGAATGTTCCTTTATCTTAACTGGAAAAGGCATTTTCTCAATGTAAGGTTCAGGTAAAACATGATTAGTAGTATAAACTTTGGTATCTCTTGTAGGAACCCAATTAGCAATATCCTTATATGGTGCATGATGCTTATTCCACTTCTTTTTAGGAATTTCAATATAAGAAGCAAAAGCCTTAAAACAATTTGCAATAACTTGAGAATCTAGACCATAAGCATTAATATTATGAAAGTCATCAGTTCCCATAAAAGATTTAATGCATTCATAATCATAATTTATACCTGACTTTCTTCCTTTATCATTCTCCCATGCTTCAACATTGTCTTGAATACGGTCTAGAAGATCCCATTTAGCTCCTTCTTCCATGCGTGTAAATGATCCAACACAAGAAGCATCCAATAGATCCTTATCATGAAGAGAAAGCCTTGCATAAAATTTATTGACAATAATATTGTTGGGGAGCTCATGAATAGGACATTTGAGCATTAGTAACTTCAATCTCCCCCAAGCTTGAGTTGTACTCTCTCCATCAATAGGCCAAAAGTTGTATATTTGATTACGATCTTTATGAATCTCACTAGGAGGCTAAAATTTTGAATAAAAGAGAGGCACTACTTCCTCCCATTCAAGAGCTTGACCATTCTTCAGCAGCTTGTACCATTCTTTAGCTCTTCCTTTAAGTGATAATGAGAATAACTTCTTCTTGCCTTGGTCTGTTGTAATCCCTGCACACTTGAACAACCCGCATAATTCGTGTATAAAGGGAAAATGATCACCGGGATGGACAGTTCCATCTCCAAAATAGTACTTATCTATAACACGATCAATAATTCTTGTGGGTATTTTAAAAGTATCATTCTCAGTAGGTGGTGGACCTTAGTAGTGGTAGTAGTATTACAAAATAAGAAACTAAGTGAATTATCCATATTGAAATAAAGTAACTAACATAAGTAAACAATACTCACAGTAGAAGTTTCCTTTACCAGTTCCACTCTCCAATAGCGCTTCACTCCCCAGCAACGACGCCAGAAAATAGTCTTGATGACCCACAAGTATAGGGGGTGTATCGTATTATTTTCGATAAGTAAGAGTGTCGAACCCAACGAGGAGCAGAAGGTGTTGACGAGTGGCTTGGAGCAGGAATTCTCTGTAAATACTTAGCAAACGGATTTTTAGGGTTTTTTGATAATGCAAATAAATAAAGTATGAGTAAATAAAAGACAATGATAATAAATGCAGTAAGTGGCCCAATCCTTTATTTAGCAAAGGACAAGCCGGTTGTATTACTTAAGATGACCAAACATTCTCGAGGACACATGGGAATATTGTCAAGTGCTTTCGCTTCATATAGTTGATTAATCTTTGATACGTCCATTTTGCATCACTATTCTATGTCTTACTTCACTATTATTCATTGATATATTTCATATTGAGAGGTGATACTTATGTTATTTTATCTGTTTTTGCATGGTTGATGACTTTTGGAGCATGGACCGCTGCAGTCAGGATTCTGATGGAAAAGGTGCTGTTTGGAGGCAAAATTCGCGAAGATCAGAAAATCCGAGAAAATATACGGAAAATTCTATTTTTCCAGAAAACTCAAGATGCCAGAAGATGGAGTGGAGGTGGGCCACAGGGGCCCCACACCACCCCATGGCGCGGGCAGGCCTAGGCCGCGCCAGGGAGTGGTGTGGCCACCCTGGCCCACTCCAGCCTCTCCCCTCTAGCGTATATCCTCCTCCCGAAACCCTAAGACTCGGGGAGCGACCACAGAAAGATTCCGCCGCCTCTGCAGGGCGGAAAACACCGAGAGAGAAAGATCTCTCTAGCAGACAGATTTCTGCCGGGGGGAATTCCTTCCCGGAGAGGGGAGATCGTCGCCATCAACACCACCATCAATCTGGACTTCATCGGGATCATCATCATCATCATCACCATCATCACCATCAGCACCCTCATCACCATCTCCATATTGCTGTAACAATTGCGTTGAATCTTGCATAGTTCATAGGGGAAACTTTCCCGGTGTTGATTACTCTTTGTAGTTGATGCTATTGAGTGAACCATTGAATTATTGTTTATGTTCAGATTGTTATACATCATTATTCCATCTCTGATCATGATCCATATGATGTCTTGTGAGTAGTTCGTTTTGTTCTTGAGGACATGGGAGAAGTCTTGTTGTTAGTAGTGGAGTTATGTTGAGAAAGATTCAATAGATTGTTATTTAAGTTGTGGTTTACTTATTCTAGTGGTGTCATGTGAACGTCGACTACATGACACTTTACCTATATGGGCCTAGGGGAATGCATTGTGTATTTGGCTACTAATTGTAGGGGTTGCCGGAGTGACAGAAACCTGAACCCCAGTTAGGAAACCATTGCACAAGGGACGTAAGGGTCTTAGAGTTTAAAGCTGTGGTTAGGTTTTACCTTAATTACTTTCTTGTACTTACGAATGTTTGCAAGGGGTATAATCACAAGTATGTATTTAGTCTTGGATGGGGCGGTACATTAGCACAGGTTCACCCACACAACATTTAGCAAGCTAGAGAAGATTAATCGACTATATGAAGCGAAAGCACTTGACAGTCTTCCCATGTGTCCTCGAGAATGTTTGGTCATCTATAGAAATAAAACCGGCTTGTCCTTTGCTGCATAAAGGATTGGGCCACTTGCTGCATTTATTCCTACTGTCTTTTATTTACACATACTTTGTTTACTTGCTTTATCGAAAATCCCTAAAAATCCGTGTGCTAAGTATTTGCAGAGAATTCCTGATCCATACCACTAGCCAGCACCTTCTGCTCCTCGTTGGGTTCGACACTCTTACTTATCGAAAATACTGCGATACACCCCCTATACTTGTGGGTCATCAAGACTATTTTCTGGCGCCGTTGCCGGGGAGTGAAGCGCTATTGGAGAGTGGAACTGGTAAAGGAAATTTCTACTGTGAGTATTGTTTACTTCTGCTAGTTGCTTTATTTTCATTATGGATAATTCGCTGAGTTTCTTATTTGGTAATGCTACTACCACTGCTAAGGTAGTAGATAAGCCACCACCTGCTGAGAAAGATGTTTTCAAAATACCTACAAGAATTATTGATCGTGTTATGGATAACTACTATGTTGGGGATGGAACTGTCCATCCCGGTGATCATTTACTCTTTATACACGAATTATGCAGGTTGTTCAAGTGTGCAGGTATTACTACAGATCAAGTTAAGAAGAAGTTATTCTCATTATCACTGAAAGGAAGAGCTGAGGAATGGTATAAGCTGCTGAAGAATGGTCAAGCTCTGGAATGGGAGGAAATAGTGCCTCTCTTTTATTCAAAGTTTTATCCTCCTAGTGAGATTCATAAAGATCGGAATCAAATATACAACTTTTGGCCTCTTGATGGAGAGAGTACAACTCAAGCTTGGGGGAGATTGAAGTTACTAATGCTCAAATGTCCCATTCATGAGCTCCCCAACAATATTATTATCAATAACTTTTATGCAAGGCTCCCTCTACATGATAAAGATTTATTGGATGCTTCTTGTGCTGGATCATTCACTCGCATGGAAGAAGAAGTTAAATGGGACCTTCTAGACCGTATTCAAGACAATGCTGAAGCTTGGGAGAATGACAAAAGTAGAAAGTCAGGTATAAATTATGATTATGAATGCATTGAATCTTTTATGGGAACTGATGCCTTTCAAAATATTAGTAATGCTTATGGTCTTGATTTAAAAGTTATTACGAATTGCTTTAGAGCTTTTGCTTCTTAGATTGAAATTCCAAAAAAGGGATGGAATAAGTACCATGCACCTTATAAAGATATTGTTGATCATGTTCCTATTGGGAGCACTGAGTGCTGCATTATTGATCATATCCTACCTGAACCTTACATCGAGAAGATTCCCTTCCCAGATAAGGTAAAGGATCATCCTATGATAACTAATGTAATCACTAAAAGTGGAAAGAGAACTGTAAAACCTGATGAACAAATAAACATTGAACCTGTCGTAGAAATTGTGAAAGACCTTGTTACCAAAATCATAGAAGATGGGCACATAGTCTTTTGTGAGGATGCTTCTGATATTGTTTCACATCCCAATAGATCTAAAAAGGCTAGTGTTCCTGTGCTTTCTGTTAGAATCGGTGATCATTGCTATTATGGTTTATGTGATATTGGTGCAAGTTCTAGTGCTATTCCTTTTGAGCTTTATAGAGAAATTATGCATGAAATCAGTCCTTGCGAGTTGGAGGAGATTGATGTGGTTATTCACCTTGCCAATAGGGAGACTATCTCTCCAATTGGTATTATGCGAGACGTGTAAGTCCTTTGTGGTTTTGAAGAGGAAAGGCTGTTGGAGGTTTTGAAGAAACACCGAGGAGCTATGGGCTATACTCTGGATGATTTAAAAGGGGTTTCACCCACTATATGCTAGCATTCTATCAATATAGAACCAGATGCGAAGCCAGTAGTGGAACACCAACGACGTTTAAATCCTAAGATGAAGGAAGTGGTAAGGAATGAGGTATTGAAGCTCCTTGATGCTGGTATTATTTACCCTATTGCTGATAGTGAATGGGTTAGTCCTGTTCATTGTGTTCCTAAAAAGGGAGGTATTACCGTTGTCCCTAATGATAATGATGAGCTTATTCCTCAAAGAATAGTAGTAGGCTATAGGATGTGCATTGATTTTATAAAGGTCAATAAAGTCACTAAGAAAGATCATTACCCGCTTCCTTTTATTGATCAAATGTTGGAAAGGTTGTCTAAAAAGACCCATTTTTGTTTTCTTGATGGTTATTCTAGTTTCTCTCAAATTGCTGTTAAACAATAAGATCAAGAAAAAACTACTTTTACTTGCCCTTATGGAACTTATGCTTATAGACGTATGCCTTTTGGTTTATGTAATGCTCCTGCTACTTTCCAAAGGTGCATGTCTGCTATCTTTCATGGCTTTTGTGAGGAAATTGTAGAAGTGTTCATGGATGACTTTTCTGTCTACGGAACTTCTTTTGATAATTGTCTGCACAACCTTGATAAAGTTTTTCAGAGATGTGAAGAAACTAATCTTGTTCTTAATTGGGATAAATGCCACTTCATGTTTAATGAAGGGATTGTTCTTGGGCATAAAGTTTCTGAAAGAGGCATAGAAGTTGATAGAGCTAAGGTTGAGGCAATTGAGAAGATGCCATGCCCAAGAGACATAAAAGGTATTCGTAGTATCCTTGGTCATGCTGGTTTCTATAGAAGATTTATTAAAGACTTATCCAGGATATCAAAACCCCTTACCAATCTTCTTCAAAAAGACGTACCCTTCGTTTTTGATGATGATTGTAAGGAAGCTTTTGAAACTCTTAAGAAGGCTTTAACTACAGCCCCTATTGTTCAACCACCTGATTGGAGTTTACCCTTTAAAATAATGTGTGATGCTAGTGATTTTTCTGTAGGTGCTGTCCTTGGGCAACGTATTGATAAAAAGCTAAACGTTATCCATTATGCTAGTAAGACTCTAGACGCTGCCCAAAGGAATTATGCTACTACTGAAAAGGAATTTCTAGCTGTTATTTTTGCTTGTGATAAGTTTAGGCCCTATATTGTGGACTCAAAAGTAACCATTCATACTGATCATGCTGCTATTAAATATCTTATGACAAAGAAGGACGCTAAGCCTAGGCTTATTAGATGGGTACTGCTTTTACAAGAGTTTGATTTACACATAGTAGATAGGAAGGGTGCTGAAAATCCTGTAGCTGATAATTTATCTCGTTTGGAAAACATCTCTTTTGATCCTATGCCTGTTGATGATAGTTTCCCAAATGAACAGTTAGCCGCAGTAGGGGTGAACTCTCGAGGGAGCCCTTGGTATGCTGATTATGCTAACTTTATTGTCTCCAAGTATTTGCCTCCAACTTTTACAACTTAGCAAAGAAGAAAGTTCTTCTATGATTTGAGGCATTATTTTTGGGATGATCCGCACTTATACAAAGAAGGAGTTGATGGTATTATGCGAAGATGTGTTCCAGAATATGAGCAAAAAGAGATATTGCGTAAATGTCATGGTAGCGCCTATGGAGGACATCATGCAGGAGATAGAACCGCACAAAAGGTACTACAATCAGGTTTCTACTGGCCTACCCTTTTTAAGGATGGAAGAAAATTTGTTTTATCTTGTGATGAATGTTAGCGTGTTGGTAATATTTCTAGACGCAATGAAATTCCTATGAACTACTCTCTAGTCATTGAACCTTTTGATTGTTGGGGATTCGACTTTATGGGTCCTTTCCCTCCTTCGAGGGGTTATACTCATATTATTGTTGCCGTTGATTATGTTACTAAGTGGGTAGAAGCCATTCCTACAAAGAGTGCTGACGGGGAAACCTCTCTAAAAATGCTTAAGGATGTCATCTTTCCTAGGTTTGGAGTGCCTAGGTATCTCATGACTGATGGGGGTTCTCATTTCATTCATGGTGGTTTTAGGAAGACCCTCGCTAAGTATGATGTTAATCATAGAATTGCTTCAGCTTATCACCCCCAAACTAGCGGGCAAGTAGAGTTATCAAATAGAGAGATTAAATCTATCTTGCAAAAGACTATTAATAGGTCTAGAAAAAACTGGGCTAAGAAGTTGAATGATGCTTTATGGGCTTATAGAACTGCTTATAAGAATCCTATGGGAATGTCTCCTTATAAAATGGTTTATGGGAAAGCTTGCCACTTACCCTTAGAATTAGAACACAAATCTTATTGGGCAGTGAAAGAACTAAATAGAGATTGTAAGCTTGCCGGTGAGAAAAGACTGTTTGACTTAAGTTCTTTAGATGAATGGAGGAGTGAAGCCTACGAGAATGCTAGGCTCTTTAAGGAAAAAGTTAAAAGATGGCATGACAAGCGAATACTTAAGAGAGAATTTCATGTTGGTGAGAAAGTTCTATTGTATAGGTCTCGTCTCAGATTTTTTGTAGGTAAGCTACTATCAAAATGGGAAAGACCTTTCATCATTGAGGAAGTATACCGTTCAGGAGCAATAAAAATTTCTTCTCTAAAATATAATACTACACAAGTAGTGAATGGACAGCGACTCAAACACTATATTGCTGGAGATTCTTACAATGAAGATGTTGATGCCTTTCAAGTTATAACTCCAGAGAAATTCATTGAGGACCAAATTCAGAGACCTGGAGAGTCCGTTTCCAACTAGGTAATAGTTCTAGTAAGAAAAGTTCCGCGAAAATACAATCCAACTATATTTTTGCAGTTTTTAGTCAATAAGGAAAGTTTCGAAGCAAAAAAGGGACGGAACTGGAGCCAGGGTGGCCCACACCACCCCATGGCGTGGGCCCACCCCTGGCCGCGCCACCAGGTGGTGAGGCCACCTCGGGCTTTGTCTCCGACTCGTTTTCTCCCAGTACTTTCCTTTTGATGTGAAACTTCGTAATATATAACCCCCCTAGATCTTCCGAGGTTCGTATACCGTGTTTTCGATGTGTTCTTGTTTCGATCTGTTTCTGCCAGATAGAATCCCAGATTTTGGAGCCACATTGTCTTCCTCTGGATCATCCAAGGGAGATTACTTAGAAGATATCATCAACCCTTACATGAGAGAATTGAAGATTCATCCCAAGGAGTTGTTGTTCGAAGGTGGGGAGGTCCGGATTAAAGAAGTTCAAGGCCCCATTGGAGCAAGAAGTCTTTAGGTACAGGAGGATGGCGGAGCGCGAAGTGGATATCATCCATAAGATTTGTTCTGAACTCATCGCCGAGCACCAAAAGGAGACTGCTGAACTCAAAGATGAAGTCTTTTCACTCCGCCAAACAACCAATGAACTGCAAGCACAATTCTATGACGTTCAAAATCAAAACTGTGAGTATGAGGCTAGATTTAAACGCATAAGTGCTGCTGCAAGTTTCAGGATGTTGGAAACCACGATGTCCTTCGTTGATGGGAAGCCTTTGAAAGAACATTTCATGTTTTCCTTTGTTTTGTGTGTTAGATAACAATACTATGGAGACTTTTCATGTGTGCTAAGTGTGCAGGAAGTTTTGAGGGGGGCCGGATAATCCGCCCCTCCAAGGGCCAGATAATCCGGCCTACCTCATCTCTCAAGGAAGCCAAGGCGCGTCGCTCTGTGTCCAGTCGGATTTTCTCCCGGAAAATCCGAGCTGGGACGGTTTTTCCTCCCAAGGCTAGATAATCCGGGTTTTGCAAGGGCCGGATAATCCGGCCCCCAGTTTTCGAGCAAAAGGAGCCAAGGCGCGTCGCTCGGCATCCGGTCGGATTTTCTCCCGGAAAATCCGAACTGGGGCGGTTTTTCTTCCCCAGGCCGGATATTCTGGCCTTCGCATAAGACCGGATAATCCGGCCCCAGAAGATGATCAAGGGCAAGCTCGGCGCGTCTCACTATGAGGGGGCGGATTTTCTGCCGGAGATTCCGAGTCTGGGGCGGAGTTTCCCCAGACCGGATAATCTGGCCCCCACTTGGGCCGGATAATCCGGCCCCCAAAGTGTGCAACGGCTGGTTTTTGGAAGGGGGTATAAGTACCCCTTCTTCCCCAACGCCCAGAACTCTTGATTCACTCGAATTTGACTAGACCTTGTGCAAGAGCTCTAAATCTTGATCTCCCACTTCAACCACCCGAAGGTCTTGATCTTTGGTGGAATTGAAGGAGGAGAAGTTCATCATCAACATCAAGAATCAAGGGCTTCAACTCCTCTCCATTCACTTGGAGAAATCCTTGATCTAGTATTCTTGTTAATACCTAGATCTTGTTATTGTATTTGACAACTTTGTTCTTGTGGCAGCTTGTTGTCATTTCGGGAGCCTCCAAGTTGTTGTGGAGTTGTTGCCCCGCTAGTTGTGTAAAGGTGCCGGTGCCCGCCTCGAAGGGTACCTATAGTGGAAGGTGGATCATGCCTGTTGTGGCGAGATCCATCGGAGAACAGGGTGAGGCCTTTTGTGGCGTGGTGGTCTTAGTACCGCCCACCCCTCCAACGCAGACGTACTTCCCTTAACAAGGAAGGAACTACGGTCAAACAAATCCTGTGTCTCCACGTGCTTCACTTCGGTTCACTCGTTCCTCTTCCACTCGCTCTTTACTTGCTAGTAGATAGGTTTGCATATAGGGAAATTCCACACATTAGTTTATCTATAGAATTTACCTTTGTTCTAAGCCTAAATTTTAAAAAGAATTAAAAATTGGTGTAGCACCTATTCACCCCCCTCTAGGTGCCCATACGATCCATTTCAATTGGTATCAGAGCCACGACACTTAATTCGGGCTTAACCGCCTAAGAGTAGTATGGGTACCAGGGATGATGGAAATGAGGCTGTGGATAAGGTCACAATGGATGATCTCAAGTCGTTGGAAACAACCTTGTTGAAATCCTTTGAGGCCAAGATGGAGGAGATGAATCAAATGATTGCTCGCCTTACATCATCCATAGCCGCATCTCCATCCTCCTCTGAGGCTCCCACACCATCATCTAAGGAAAAGGGTAACACCAGATTCAAGGATGATGATGTGGAAGGTGAAAAACTAAATGGCTCCACCTCGAAAAAGGGAAATGGTAAGGAGGAATATAGTGAGGTTCGCCACGTATATTCCCCCGACCCACCTATCCCTCATCCTCATATAAACAGTAGGGGTGATCCACCAAGCTCACTGCATCTTCTTTCAACCAATGGCAGTTTCTAATGAAATCTCATGTTTGTAGCTCCTCTATTGAATTGTGGAGGATTATTGAAGAAGGTCTTCATATTGGAGATCAAACCAATCTAACAAGAAGGGAAGTTGTGGATAGCCAGTTGAATGCCACTGCTCTCCGCATGATACAGCTGGGTGTGGGTCCCAAGGACATGCCACACATTGAACATCTGAACACAGCTAAAGAGGCGTGGGATGCTCTTACGGACCTTTTTGTTGGAAATGAAAGCATGAGAAGAAACCGGTATGATGCCCTTAGTAATGAAGCTGAGGGATTCTACATGTTGGATGGTGAAAACCATGAGGACATGTATAGAAGACTCAAGGGCATCGCAACAACATTTCGGAAGCATGGGGCCACTCACATTGATGATGCATGGATAAAAAGAAAGTATGTGAGTGCCTTAATGCCTTTCGAACCGACGGATTTGAAGATCTTGCAAGGTAGACACAACTATCATCAAATGACATCCAATGAAGTCATGAAAGAAATGGCTTCGTTCAAAGTGGCGGCAAAGAATGCTGCAGATGCCCGTGCTCGGGCCATTGGAATGCAAAAGGGTGTCAATATGGCTCTCAAAGCCAATGTTGTTGAGCAAGAGGACGATGAAGGAGTTTTTGAGAGGGTATCCATGGACTGCCCCGATGAGGTCAAACGTGCTCATGGTGAGTACATGGCATTCTATGCAAGGAACTTTTGGAAGGACCCTGCCAAAGCAAAGTCTGAACTTGAGCGCAAGAATGAGTCAAATGGAAGAAGAGAAAGTGGCCCAAGATTGAGAACTTGCTTCAACTATGGAGATAGACTGCACTTTGTAGCCGAGTGTCCTTATCAAAATAGAGAAGACAATGGTGGCAGGCTCATCCTCAAAGAGAAATCCAAAGCTCCGAAGAAGAAGCCGTTTGCTAAGAAGAATGGCCCTTTCAAGAAGCAACCCAAGATGGTCCTTGTAGCTCAAGAGGAATAGTCCTTCGCAAGTGAAGATGAAGAGGATGATGATAGTTCCCGCGAAGTGGCTGCTATAGCCACCACATCGACTCCCTCCTCTCTCTTCGACTCGCCGAACGAGAGCGCCATCAACAACAATGCCACTTGTCTCATGGCAAGAGGATCCGAGGTATCAACTTCTAACTCCTCATTTCCTAAGACTAACATAATTTTGGATATGGATGATCATGACAGTCTTGAAATGAAAGAAGAAGTTATTGCCTTGGATACTTTTTTAACTAACCTACAAGGTGAGCACAAACTCCATTTTGATGCTCTTACGAGTCAACTTGCTCAAGCCGAAGATCTCCTTGAAGAAAAGGGCAGAATTGAAAGAGAAGATGCCTTGGAGATAGCCTCTTTGAAGAATTCCTTGGAAGAGGAAGAGGAAACTCGAGTTTCTTTGGAAGAAAGACTCGAATCCCTAGAGGATTCATAAGAAGAAGCTGTAGCTCAGCTCATTAAAGAACGTGACCATGCTCTTGCCAAGGTAAAGAAACTAAAGATAGAAAAGATTGATTTTGGGGCTGTTCATGCTAGACTTTTGGAGAATTTTGATGATCTTGAAAGTGCTCACAAGGCATTGAAGAGTGATCATTCTACTCTAAATGAGTCTCATGACCAGCTCCAAACTCAATTGAAACGGTATGATCTGCCAAGTACCTCCTCTTAATCCTGTGGAAAAGAACATCCGGCAAGGAGTTCTCAACACAAAGGTAAAGGGGTTGTTGATGAGATACTGAGCAGGCAAAGGACAAACAACAGTAAAGAAGGTCTTGGTTACATACCCAAGATAAATAGCAAGAAAAACAAGAAGAAGAAGAAGACTGCTCAATCAAAGACTAGCAACATTACCATTGACAAGACTAATATGATGGTTTTGCAGGGATCAACAATCCTAACTTCGAACTATATTGTGATTCTTATGGTGATGTTTATGCTAGTTATGTAGGGCCTTATGATTGTTACATTCCTTGGTCTATTTGGGTTCCCAAGACCCTTGTTACTAACATGAGAGGACCCATTGAAAAATGGGTACCTAAAACCAAGAAGTAATTTTCTTGCAGGGCTATGCTTCCGGTGGGTCTAAATGGGTACTCGATAGCGGTTGTACGAGTCATATGACCGGAAGCAAGGAGATCATCACGGAGATGCGGCCAAACCTTGATCACATTACCGTCTCCTATGGTGATAAGTCAAAATCTGAGGTATTGGGTCTCGGCAAAGTTGCGGTGGCTCACGATATCTCTCTCGTGGACGTCATGCTTGTTGAGACCCTCGGGTATAACTTACTTTCAGTTCGTGCCCTTGGTAAGATGGGCTTTGCAGTTTACATTGATGCTGATTTAGTGGTACTCTTGTGGAGCAAGTCTCTAAAAGTCGCTTTCGTGGGATATGTCGAAAACAACCTATACGTGGTGGACTTTTCGAGGAAAACCACTACAGGTCCGATGTGTCTTTTCGGAAAGGCTGACGCAGGTTAGCTATGGCATCGCCGACTATTCCACGTCAATATGAGAACTTTGCAAAGTCTCCACAAGGGTGGCCACATTCTTGGACTAAAAGAAAATGTCTCTTTTGCCAAAGATCGTGTTTGCAGGGCGTGTGTTGAAGGAAAAATGCATGATTATCCTCATCGAAGGAAAACTATTATCTCTTCAAAAAGGATTTTGGAGCTCCTTCATGTGGATCTTTTCGGACCTCCATCTCATGCAAGCCTCGGTGGAAAGAAGTATTGTCTTGTGATTGTTGATGATTACTCAAGATACACTTGGGTTTATTTCTTCAAGTTGAAGAGTGAAACTCAACAAACTGTCATCGACTTCGCCAACGAGGTTCAACGTCAACACAACGTCCCCATTCTGGCTATAAGGAGTGATAACAGCTCGGAGTTCAAGAACTACACCCTAAATGAGTTCCTAAGTGAAGAGGGGATAAGACATCAATATTCCGCTGCGTACACCCCTCAACAAAATGGTGTAGCCGAGAGGAAGAATTGAACTCTAATGGACATGGCAAGATCAATGTTGGCCGAATTCAAATCTCCATATAATTTCTGGGCTGAAGCAATCTCTACTGCTTGTCATTCATCCAACTGTTTATACCTCCACAAGATTTTGGACAAGACTCCGTATGAAATACTTACCGGTAACAAGCCAAACATCTGATACTTTCAGGTATTCGGGTGTAAGTGTTTCTTTCTTATTAAAGGAGTTCGTTTATCTAAGTTTGAATCTAAGGCTCTAGAAGGTATTTTTGTTGGTTATGGTGTCGAATCCCACCCTTATAGAGTCTACAATAAGCTCTCCGGAACTGTTGTAGAATCTTGTAGTGTGGTGTTCGAGGAAAATGACGGTTCCCGTGCGGAGCAAGTTGGTGTTTGTGATGCAGATGTTGAAATACCCCAAGATGCCATAAGAAGAATGGGCGTGGGATTCTTCTGCCCCATTGAGGAACCCCTTGTGGCGGACCGGGAAGGACAATGCTCTACTCATATAGAGCCCTCATCTACACATACGCAACATGCTTCAACCACGGGGGCAACATCTACACCATCTCCATCAACTGCTGAAGGTCAAAATGCTCCAGAAAGCTCCAGGCCAGATTTTCTGGTGGATACCAGATTATCCGGCCACCCCGCTCCAGCTGACCATGCAGCTCCTGGTGGTGAAGATATCAATAAAAGCTCCAGGCCGGATTTTACGGCTGACCCCGGTTTATCCGGCTCCTCGCTAGTTCAAGCAAGTCCCAGGCTTCCTGATGAAGCTGCTGCAAGTTCTCCCAGGCCGGATTGTCCGGCCTCTTCAGCGGCCGGATTATCCGGCCCTGACTCTCCAGTTCGGCAGCCTCCTGTTATGGCTTCGGATTCACCTCAAGGGCATGCATCTCCACCACCTGCTACTGATGTTCCAGCTACTGATAAAGGCGGAGAAAATGCTTCCAATGAAGACTCAAGTGATGAATCTCCTCCACCAAGAGACATCAAACTTATTGAACTTCGTCGCAAGGCTCGGGCGGATCGTAACCTTGAGTTGCGGGGTCACACTCTCGACAAGGTTGTTGGTGATCTTCGATGAAGGGTGTTAACAAGAAGAAAATTGGCCAGTTTTGGTGAGCATCAATCTCATATCTCCATGGTGGAACCTAAGAAGGTCTTTGAAGCTCTTGAAGACCCAGACTGGGTTGTTGCTATGCATGAAGAATTGAATAATTTCGAGCGCAACAAAGTCTAGAAACTAGCGGAGAAACCCAAAGAGTGCCGCAATGTTATCGGTACCAAGTGGATTTTCAAGAACAAGCAAGATGAGAATGGCATTGTTGTGAGGAACAAGGCAAGACTTGTGGCACAAGGTTACTCCCAAGTTGAGGGCATCGACTTCGGCGAGACCTATGCTCCTATGGCTCGCCTTGAGTCCATCCGTATCCTACTTGCTTATGCTGCTCATAACAATTTCAAGTTGCAGCAAATGGACGTCAAGAGTGCCTTCCTTAACGGTCCTCTACATGAGTTGGTATACGTAAAGCAACCCCCAGGGTTTGAGGATCCTAACTTCCCGAACCATGTCTACAAACTCGATAAGGCACTCTATGGACTTAAACAAGCCCCACGTGCGTGGTATGAGCACCTTAAAGAGCTTTTGTTAGATCGTGGCTTCGAAGTTGGGCAAATCGACCCCACTCTTTTTACTAAGAAGTTTAAGGGGAAGCTCTTCGTATGCCAACTATATGTAGACGATATCATTTTTGGTTCTACTAACAAAGCTTTTAACGATGAATTTTCAAAGCTGATGACTAACAGGTTTGAGATGTCTATGATGGGGGAATTACAGTTCTTTCTTGGATTTGAGATCAAGCAACTTAGAGAAGGAACCTTTATTAATCAAGCAAAGTACATCCAAGACATGCTCAAGAGATTCAAGATGACGGATCTAAATGGTGTCGCTACTCTGATGCAAACAAAGTGTCATCTCGAACTCAACCCTCATGGTAAAGATGTGGACCAAAAGGTATACCGGTCCATGATCGGCTCTCTTCCTTACCTTTGCGCATCTAGACCCGATATTGTGTTGAGTGTGGGAGTGTGTGCAAGTTATCAAGCAACTCCTAAAGAAAGCCACTTAGTGGCGGTCAAGAGGATCTTTCGATATTTGGTTCAATCCCCCAACTTTGGTCTCTGGTATACCAAGGGCTCCAATTTCTCTTTATGTGGTTATACTGACTCGGATTGGGCGGGTGATAAGGATGATCGGAAATCCACCTCTAGAGCTTGTCAATTCTTGGGAAGATCTCTTGTATGTTGGTCCTCCAAAAAGCAGAATTGTATATCTCTCTCCACCGCCGAAGCTGAATATGTTGCTGCTGCTAGCGCTTGTACTCAATTATTGTGGATGAGGAAAACTTTAAAGTAATACGGTGTCAATTGTGACAAAGTGCCTCTTTTATGTGATAATGAAAGTGCTATCAAAATTGCGTACAATCCAGTTCAACACACAAGGACGAAGCATATTGAGATTCGGAATCATTTTATTCGTGACCATGTTGCTCGAGGCAATATTGATCTATCTTTTGTGAGCACGAAGAACCAATTGGCGGATATCTTTACAAAGCCACTTGATGAAGCAAGATTCTGCTATTTGAGGAATGAGCTAAATATCATTGATTCCGGGAGTTTGTCTTGATTACCCATGCACTCACTCGTACGTCTCAATCCTTGTTTGGTCTAGGTGTGGGCATGGATATAGGGGGAGTATGGTCCTAACTTACTGGGCTAACCCTCCCCCCATAATGCCAATAGCAAGTTATATCATTTCTCTTAATATCATGTTGTGATATGTGTGCTTATTGATGAGTATTGGTCGTGAACCCAAGATATATCTTCGTGGTGTCACACCATACACTCCAACAAGGTGGCTTCAGCCACCACCCTCTCCCTTGTGGAGAATTGGATCTTTTTGGATGTTATTTTCTCTCTCATGTTCTTATGGGAATCACACTCAATCTTGGCTTTTATTTGATTTGGATTTTGCAATTTTGAGTGTCTAGTACCATCTCAGTTTGGCTTTCTCAATCCTAAGCCTTCCCTACCCCTAAGCCATTTATTCTTGCACACAAGTCCCTTGTACACCTTGTGGGGGTGTTGTTTGGGGACGCGCGGGCCTGGTTCTGTGTATAACAGAATTCCAGAATTTAGGCCGGATAATCCGGCCCAAGTGTTGGCCGGATAATCCGGCCCTGGCGGATTCGATCTTAAAGGGCAGGACTCGGGGGGAAGGGCTCATATCGAGCAACACTTCTCCCCTAGCCCTCTCCTTCTTCCCAGCCGCTGCCTGCCGCCCCTCACCCTCCCCGGAGCCTCTCCGGCCACCGGATTTTTCGGGCCTCCTCGGATCTTCTTCTCCGCGCCTCCGGGTACCTTCTCCTCCGCGTTTTTCCTCCAATGAGTGAGGGTAACTCCCTCTCTCCCCATCTTTGGCTAGATGTGTATCTTGTTGGGTGGAACGTTGTCTAGAATGATGTGTTTTCGCATAAAACTCATAGTCTTACAGTTTCTAGGCCCGATCTACTTTTTTGCATGCATTCTTGGTGAAATCGAAAATTTCTGCCAGGGCCGGATTATCCGCCCCTGCCCATGCCGGATAATCTGGCCTGACAGATTCAATTCTGCTTCAGTTTCACTATGTGTATGCATTGAGTAGTTTTGTCCTATGAACTTTTTGACTACTTTTTCCATACTCTCTCCTGGACTTGGGTGTATTCTTATCCCCTTGCTATTGCCCTTATTCTCCTCATAGGTGGTTCCGGTGTTTCCAAGACCTACAAGCGTCGTCCTCACGCCAAGTTCTTTCGGGACGACGGTCAAGGTAACCTAGTGGACGAAGTTGAATTGAGGAGAAGGAAGAACGAAGAGAGGCAAATGGCTGAACAATCCAAGAGGACTAGGAAGGGGGTGTCCAAGAGGAAGGGCAAGGAGCCCAAGATCAACTACAGGGCTTTGGATGCAGTCTCCTTCTCTGCCATCCGTCACCGTGACTTGTTTGCTGAGCTGCCTCGTGATGATGAGCTGGGGATACGCGCTTTTAGTGTGCGAACAGAAGGGGATTTATGAAGACATCTATGCCAGGCTGAACATTAGGCCTATGCACCCTCTAGTACTTGCGGATGCCTTGGAGAAGGCGCATCTTGTGGATGCGATGTTTGTGGCTGAGAGGATGGGGCTGCACCATCTCATGTCTCTCTAGTGCTCCTTTGACTCTGAGGTGGTGAAGCAGTTCTTCTCCACTTTGGTGATTTGTGGGGATGAGCGTCGCACTATGAAGTGGATGACTCATGATAGGCCAATGACTGCTGATTTTCACGTGTTTGCTGAGGTTCTGGGGTAGTCCTTCCGCAGCAGGGATAGAGCCAGTGGCCACCGCATCATCACTCAGTTGAAGCCCAACAAGGATATTGCTCTCTCTCCGTGCACTGTGGACAATGGAATTGTCGGTACTGTGACTGGTCTTGCCCCCATCTATGTTGCCTTGGTGGGTCTCTTCCGTGACTCTATTACACCGAGTGGGGGCAACAATGACAGCATCCGTGGTCACCTTGTTCAGCTACTTCAATTTTCTCATGAGGTTGCCTCCTGCGAGGACGAGTTAGTGCAGTACAGGCTGGATGTCATGGACTTCATCTACCATGAGCTATGTGATGCTATGTTCAACCGTTTGTCCATTCCCTATGCGCCATACATTATGATGCTCATCCGCCACCTGCTTCCTGCCGAGGAGTTCCACATTGACTCGGTGCATAAGGCCAAGAAGATATAAAACAAGGTTCGGAAGACTGCTCACCCCTCCTCTGCTCCTGAGGGCCTCATGTGGGATGCTCGCCGGCCCCCAGTGCCTCCCATGGCCCGTGAGATCAAGCAGCTGAACTGGTTCCAGCATCACATTCTTTGCATGGGCGTGGACAGGCGCAAGGGTCAGTACAAGGCATACAGGCAGCGCCATGAGTTGTCTCACTCCCAGCAGCTCATTCTCCACCACGTGTCTGGCGCTTCAGGTGCTCCTCCGGCTCCTACACTTCCCAGTTCGTATGCTCGGTGGAACTCTTCCTCCGGGCTGAACTATGGTGAGCTGGAGCATCACTTGTTCCCTTCTACGCCTGCTGCTGATGCAGATGATGAGGAAGGTGACACTGAGGAACTTGAGGATGACGATGAGGAAGAGCATGCAGAAGAGGACGAGGACTATGATGAGTGATCCCATGGGGCGCTAGCATCGCTCTTCTCCCTTTTTGGTGTCTCGCTGCCAAAGGGGGAGAAGTAGTTCTATTAGGTTGTCTGTGGATTTGCATGGGTCGGGCATAAGCACTTGCACTTTTTATTCCTTATTTCTTGCTTATGCCCATTTAGAACTTTTAAATTCGTGGTTTGTGATTTGTGGTTGAGACTTTATGTGTTCTCTGGATGGTACCTATGGACTTCATAACATGGATTATGCTCATGGCTATATATATTCCCTTTCATAGTTATCGCTGTTTGTCTTGTGTCTTTCTCCTGCAAATCCTGGTATTGTCATCTAACACCAAAAAGGGGGAGATTGAAAGAACATTTCATGTTTTCCTTTGTTTTGCGTGTTAGATAACAATACTATGGAGACTTTTCATGTGTGCTAAGTGTGCAGGAAGTTTTGAGGGGGGCCGGATAATCCGCCCCTCCAAGGGACGGATAATCTGGCCTACCTCATCTCTCAAGGAAGCCAAGGCGCGTCGCTCTGTGTCCAGTCAGATTTTCTCCCGGAAAATCCGAACTGGGGCGGTTTTTCCTCCCTAGGCCAGATAATCCGGGTTTCGCAAGGGCCGGATAATCCGGCCCCTAGTTTTCGAGCAAAAGGAGCCAAGGCGCGTCGCTCGGTATCCGGTCGGATTTTCTCCCGGAAAATCCAAACTGGGGCGGTTTTTCTTCCCCGGGCCGGATAATCCGGCCTTCACATAGGACTGGATAATCCGGCCCCCAGGAGATGATCAAGGGCAAGCTCGGCGCGTCTCACTGTGAGGGGGCGGATTTTCTGCTGGAGATTCCGAGTCTGGGGCGGAGTTTCTCCAGACCGGATAATCCGGCCCCCACTTGGGCCGGATAATCCGGCCCCCAAAGTGTGCAACGGCTGGTTTTTGGAAGGGGGTATAAGTACCCCTTCTTCCCCAACGTCCAGAACTCTTGATTCACTCGAATTTGACCAGACCTTGTGCAAGAGCTCTAAATCTCGATCTCCCACTTCAACCACCCGAAGGTCTTGATCTTTGGTGGAATTGAAGGAGGAGAAGTTCATCATCAACATCAAGAATCAAGCGCTGCAACTCCTCTCCATTCACTTGGAGAAATCCCTGATCTAGTATTCTTGTTAATACCTAGATCTTGTTATTGTATTTGACAACTTTGTTCTTGTGGCAGCTTGTTGTCATTTCGGAAGCCTCCAAGTTGTTGTGGAGTTGTTGCCCCGCTAGTTGTGTAAAGGCGCTGGTGCCTGCCTCGAAGGGTACCTATAGTGGAAGGTGGATCAGGCCTGTTGTGGCGAGATCCATCGGAGAACAGGGTGAGGCCTTTTGTGGCGTGGTGGTCTTAGTACCGCCCACCCCTCCAACGCAGACGTACTTCCCTTAACAAGGAAGGAACTTCGTTCAAACAAATCATGTGTCTCCGCGTGCTTCACTTCGGTTCACTCGTTCCTCTTCCACTCGCTCTTTACTCGCTAGTAGATAGGTTTGCATATAGGGAAATTCCACACATTAGTTTATCTAGAGAATTTACCTTTGTGCTAAGCCTAAATTTTAAAAAGAATTAAAAATTGGTGTAGCACCTATTCACCCCCCCTCTAGGTGCCCATACGATCCATTTCATTACCCTGGAAGACGGACGAAGATGGGAGTATACCACCACCACCCAAGGAGTAATTCGTCATCAGGTTTGGCATCCCCTTGGTTTGTTCCAAGCTTGGGGGAGTTCTTCGGTATCATATCAATATCTTCTATCTTTTTACTTTATTAGTAGAGTCATATCATGAATAGAGGAGTTATTATGTAGTATGGTTTGCATTATGGAAGTGTCCCCTCTCTCGTTAGATTTGTATCCCTTGGTGTGGGTTTCCGTTATGGAATATTAATGAGAAGTTCTATCAATCACTCTTTTGCATAGCTTATATTAGTTTTCAATTCGTGGTTATATGATTGATCTTGTTGTTAGTATTGGTAGCACTCTGGGATCATTGAGTTAATTTAGTTGGTTTTGGCAAACCTGGCTCGGTCAGTAGCAACACCTTTTCGAGAGTTGAATGAAAAATATAGAAGTACTCTAAAGAAAAATAATTTCATCATTTTTCTTTCTTGATTTGCTCATAAGTCTAGTATTCTCTAGTTAAGATATTTTGTGCTTCCAAGGAAGATTGCATGTTTGTCTTTATCACTGGTATGTTTGTTTGTTTCCTTCAACTCTTGTACTTGCTACCGAGCCTTGCTAGCCAAAAACCTGTACTGAGAGGGTATTCTTCTCGTGCATCCACCTCCTTTAAACCAAAACCTTTGCCATTTGTGTCCACCATACCTACCTAGTAGCATTATTGCTATTCCAAGTAAATTCTTGTTTTATCTACCTCCCAAATTAAACTTGTTATGTGAAAATTAGTGATTAAAGCTCTCATGAACTTGATGGCACACTTTACTTTCTTGCATTTAATAAACTTGAACCATTGGGTCCTTCTTTGTTGCGTATATGCTTGCGCTTTATGAGTTGGAGTTAGCCGAACCATGTATCATGGGGACCGCTTTCAACACTTCATTGGAAGTTGTACCTAGTTGATATTATGGATCCCGGCGGTGTGAAATAAAAGTGGAACTTGTAAGATCATGGAGTTTATATGTGTGTTAGAGAAACGCTTGGGCCGCTAGCCTAAGCCATGCCTAATCAGGGTGGAAACTTGCAGCATAACTGTAGTGAGCATTCTATGAAGCATCCTCAATAAAAACCTATTCAAATAGCAAATAAAAAGATTGCTGAGATGCTCACTGTCTGCTTGCCTTGTCATTTTGATTATGGGATAGCTCCTATGTCATGTGCAAGGGGTACCCCGTTGGCGGTTCTCGATGATACGCATGTATTTACAATGACAAGAGCTTGCTCGTGACTGAAGTTGAGTAGCATGAGGATCGGTACTCATAAGTAAGGGGCATGAGATTTAAACTTATAACTTGTCAAGCATATCCTCTTAGTTGTGTCACTTTAACCTTAATCACCTAAAGATGCCTATGATAGAGGCAATGAGAGCTAAAAGCTAGTAAGTATCATAATTTTTGGGAGCTCTTTATGAGACTTGCAATCCCTTCTTCCCTCTTTGAAGGGCCTTTCTTTTGCTTTGTAGTTGAGTCAGTAAACCTATTCCCTTCTATCTCAACAAGTACTTTGAGTTGATGTGTTTCATTCATTCATATGGTGATTTATTCAATCATGTTTCTTATGTTCCTTGTTTTGCACATTGCTCTTATCTTGATGTTTACTACTTTGAAAGCTTTCAATTCAAAAACCAGCTATTTGTGAACTCCAACAAATTATCAACTATTCTTTGACCAAGAGCTAAGTTTGCCATTACCGATTATGATTCACCTTATGTATCTTTATTGTGTTTCCTTTACTCATTGCAAGTTGAGTTGTATAATAGTGAGTTGTCTTCTATTATGATCTATGTATTAGATGAATGTGATGCTTCTTGTCCGTATTCTTTTATCGACTCTTCACTCCATAAACTTGAGGTCATGTTTATTGAGCTCAGTTTCGCTTGGGGACAAGCGAAGTCTAAGCTTGGGGGGAGTTGATACGTCCATTTTGCATCACTATTCTATGTCTTAATTCACTATTATTCATTGATATATTTCATATTGAGAGGTGATACTTATGTTATTTCATCTGTTTTTGCATGGTTGATGACTTTTGGAGCATGGACCGCTGCAGTCAGGATTCTAATGGAAAAGGTGCTGTTTGGAGGCAAAATTCGCGAAGATCAGAAAATCCGGGAAAATATATGGAAAATTCTATTTTTCCGGAAGACTCAAGATGCCAGAAGATGGAGTGGAGGTGGGCCACAGGGGGCCCACACCATCCCATGACGCGGGCAGGCATAGGCCGCGCCAGGGAGTGGTGTGGCCACCCTGGCCCATTCCAGCCTCTCCCCTCTGGCGTATATCTTCCTCCCGAAACCCTAAGACTCGGGGAGCGACCACAGAAAGATTCCGCCGCCTCTACGGGGCGGAAAACACCGAGAGAGAAAGATCTCTCCGGCAGACAGATTTCTGCCGGGGGAATTCCTTCCCGGAGAGGGGAGATCGTCGCCATCAACACCACCATCAAGCTGGACTTCATCGGGATCATCATCATCATCATCACCATCATCACCATCAGCACCCTCATCACCATCTCCATATTGCTGTAACAATTGCATTGAATCTTGCATAGTTCATAGGGGAACCTTTCCCGATGTTGATTACTCTTTGTAGTTGATGCTATTGAGTGAACCATTGAATTATTGTTTATGTTCAGATTGTTATACATCATTATTCCATCTCTGATCATGATCCATATGATGTCTTGTGATTAGTTCGTTTTGTTCTTGAGGACATGGGAGAAGTCTTGTTGTTAGTAGTGGAGTTATGTTGAGAAAGATTCAATAGATTGTTATTTAAGTTGTGGTGTACTTCTGTGGTGTCATGTGAACGTCGACTACATGACACTTCACCTATATGGGCCTAGGGGAATGCATTGTGTATTTGGCTACTAATTGTAGGGGTTGCTGGAGTGACAGAAACCTGAACCCCCGTTAGGAAACCATTGCACAAGGGACGTAAGGGTCTTAGAGTTTAAAGCTATGGTTAGGTTTTACCTTAATTACTTTCTTGTACTTATGGATGTTTGCAAGGGGTATAATCACAAGTATGTATTTAGTCTTGGATGGGGAGGTACATTAGCACAGGTTCACCCACACAACACTTAGCAAGCTAGATAAGATTAATCGACTATATGAAGCGAAAGCACTTGACAGTCTTCCCATGTGTCCTCGAGAACGTTTGGTCATCTATAGAAATACAACCGGCTTGTCCTTTGCTGCATAAAGGATTGGGCCACTTGCTACATTTATTCCTACTGTCTTTTATTTACTCGTACTTTGTTTACTTGCTTTATCGAAAACCCCTAAAAATCCGTTTGCTAAGTATTTGCAGAGAATTCTTGATCCATACCACTAGCCAGCACCTTCTGCTCCTCGTTGGGTTCGACACTCTTACTTATCGAAAATACTGCGATACACCCCCTATACTTGTGGGTCATCAATCTTCTTTAGTTTGATAAGTGTTGTGTGGGTGAACCTGTGCTAATGTACCGACCTTCCTAGGACTAATACATACTTGTGATTAAATACCTTGCAAGGATCCGCAAGTAAAAGAAAGTAATTAAGATAAAAACCTAACCACAACTTTAAACTCTAAGATCCTACATCCGTTGTGCAAAGTTTCCTAACGGGGGTTCAGGTTTCTGTCACTCCGGCAACCCCTGCGATTAGTAGCCAAATACACAATGCATTCCCCTAGGCCCTTAAAGGTGAAGTGTCATGTAGTAGACGTTCACATGACACCACTAGAAGAATAACACCACAACATAAATAACAAACTATTGAATCTTTCTGAACACAATTCCACTACTAACAACATGACTTCTCCCATGTCCTCAAAAAGTAAACAAACAACTCACGAGACATCATATGGATCAAGTCAAAGATGATATAATGATAAGTAACAATCTAAACATAACAATAATTCAATGGTTCCACCTAATAGCATCAACTACAACAAGTAATCAATACCAAGAAAGTTTCCCCTAAGAACTATGCAAGATTCAACCCAATTGTTAGAGCGGTTTGAAGTGGTGATGATGGTGCCGATGGAGATGATGATCCCGATGAAGTCCAGCTTGATGGTGGTGTTGATGGCGATGATCTCCCCTCTCCGGGAAGGAATTTCTCCGGCAGATTTCTGCCTTCCGGAGAGCTCTTTCTCTCTCTGTACTTTTCCGCCCCGCAGAGGCGGCGGAATCTTTCTATGGTTGCTCCTCTAGGCTTGGGGTTCCGTGGGGATAATATACGCCAAAGGGGAGATCCAAGAGTGGGCCAGGGTGTCCACACCACCTGGTGGCGTGGACAGGGGTGGCCCGCGCCAGGGGTGATGTGGGCCCCTGTGGCCCAAGTCCGCTCCCCCTTCTAGCATCCTTCGTCTTCTAGAAAATAGGATTTTCGATGTATTTTCTGGAATTTTCTGATCTTCGCGAATTTCGCCTCTTTTTCATCAGAATCCTGACTTCAGCAGTCCATCCTCGAAAAGTCATCAACCATGCAAAAACAGATGAAATAACATAAGTATCATCTCTTAATATGAAATATATCATTGAATAATAGTAAATTATGATATAGAATAGTGATGCAAAATGGACATATCAAGTAGCTAGATGGTTGGTTCTCCTCCTTTGTGCTACCATGTTTAGATCTTGTGAGCTCCGTTCATGATCAAGATCATCTATTTGTAATCTTACATGTTGTGTTTGCGGGGATCCGATGGATATTGAGATGCTATTTCAGATTGATTATTGATTCTATCATGTCTATGTTATTTGTGATCTTGCATGCTTTCCGTTGTTAGTAGCTATCTTGGCCGAGTAGATGCTAGCAACTCCAAGAGGGAGTATTTATGCTCGATAGTGGGTTCATGCCTCTAGAAATCTGGGGAAGTGACAGAAATCTCTAAGGTACTAGATGTGTTGTTGCTACTAGGGAGAAAACAACAATCCTTTGTTCATAGAACAATTGTATTGTTTACTTTACACACTTTTCTTAATATAATTATCTGTTGCTTGCAACTTAATACTAGAGGGGGTTCAGATGATAACCTGAAGGTGGATTATTAGTCATAGATGAAGTTGGATTACAATCTATGTATAATGTTGTAATGCCTAATAAAATCTCATAGGAGTCAAGATGATTAGTATATGCATGTATGCTTGCTCGGTGTCTGTCAATTTCCCTGCTGTAATTTGTTCACCCAACATGTCATCTATCTTAAGGAGAATCACCTCTAGTGAATATGGACCCCGGTCCATTCTTTTACCATCAATCTACAAGCTATTTACTATTTACTTTTTACTTTCTGCAAGAAATTACTATCTTCCACACAGTACATTTAATCCTTTGTTCTCAGCAAAACCTGTGAGATTGACAACCTCACTGGAAGTTGGGGGCAAAGGTCTGTGGTTGTGTTGTGCAGGATTCCAAGTTGGAAACAACACCTTGGAGGTGTTTCCTTGCTCCTACTGGTTCGATAACCTTGGTTTCATAACTGAGGGAAAACTTGCTGATGTGCTAATCATACCTTCCTCTTGGGGCTCCCCAACGAGCTCGATATATTTTGAGCCATCAAGCGACTTTTTCTGGCGCCGTTGCCAGGGAGTCAAGGATATCTTCACAAGGGGAGTCCCTCATAACCAATCTCTTTACTTTATTTTATTTTGTTTTGCTTAGTTTATTTCTGCTTTGTTTGCTTGTTTCTTTTATCAAAAAAAAAATAGTTGTACTAGTTTGCTTCTTTATATTAAAACACAAAAAATGAATACTCTTGAAAACACTAAGTTGTGTGACTTCACTAGCACCAACAATAATGATTTCAGGTGCACACCTATTGCTCCACCTGTTCCTGAAGCTACTTTCTTCAAAATTAAACCTGCTTTACTCAATCTTGTTATGAAAGAACAATTCTCTGGTGTTGGTACTGAAGATGCCGCTGCTCATCTTAATAACTTTGTTGAACTTTGTGAGATGCAAAAACATAGGGATATAGATGGAGATATTATTAAGCTTAAATTGTTTCCATTCTCTTTGAGAGGAAAAGCTAAAGAATGGTTGCTATCCCTAACTAGAAATAGTATTGATTCTTGGACTAAATGCAAAGATGCTTTCATTGGAAAATACTATCCTCCTGCTAAGATTATATCTATGAGAAGTGAAATAATGAAATTTAAACAATCTGATAATGAACATGTTGCTCAAGCTTGGGAAAGAATGAAATCTTTGGTAAAGAATTATCCCACTCATGGACTGACTGCTTGGATGATTTTCCAAACCTTTTATGCAGGACTGATTTATTCTTCAAAAATCTGCTGGATTCTGCTGCTGGAGGTACCTTTATGACCATTACTTTGGGTGCTGCAACAAAGCTTTTGGATAATATGATGGTTAACTATTCTGAATGGCACACTGAGAGAGCTCCACAAGGTAAGAAGGTAAATTTTGTTGAAGAGACCTCATATGCTTGTTAATGGGAAAGCTCATATTGATCCAAACCATGTCCCCTTAGCCTCTTTGGTTGCTCAAGAAGAGCAAGTTGATGTGAACTTTATTAGAAATAATAATTTTAGCAACAATGCCTACATGAATAATTTTGGTAATAATAATTATAGGCCATATCCTCCCAATAATGGTAATGCTTATGGAAATTCCTACAAAAATAATATAAGTGCACCCTCTGAACTTGAAGTGATGCTTAAAGATTTTATTAGTAAACAAACTGCCTTCAATAAAACTATTGAGGAAAAACTCTCTAATGTTGAAAGAAATATAGCATCATTGTCTGAAGCACAATCTTCTTTGATTAAAATGGTTGCTAAACCTGAAACTATTGAAAATCCCTTTGCTGCTACTAATGCCCATACAAGTTAGAATTGATGAAAATGTTAGTCTGTTAGCTGAATTGCATGCTAAGTGGGAAAGAGAAGATGAAATTACTAGAAAAATTAGTATTTCTACTATCACCACCACTAATGTTCATGCTAGCAAACCACATGAAGTCCCCATTCCTTCTACAACAATGCCTAAAACCAATGGAACCTTTTCTAATAAAAATGCTGAAATTCTTCAAAATATGGGAAATAATAGCTCTACTACCTTAGATGGTAA
The DNA here is from genome assembly GCA_910589775.1 of Avena eriantha. Taxonomy (NCBI): domain Eukaryota; kingdom Viridiplantae; phylum Streptophyta; class Magnoliopsida; order Poales; family Poaceae; genus Avena; species Avena eriantha. The sequence goes on from OU342741.1 coordinate 95,313,481, forward strand.
TTATGATTTTGATCTTGATGGTTGCAATATATCTAAAGTAATTATGTTCCTACAAAATCTTGCTAAAAGTTCTAATGCTAGTGCTATGAATATGGCCTTTACAAAACACATTACTGACGCTCTCATAAAAATTAAAGAAGAAAATATGAAACATAAAGCTTCTATTCCCATGAAATTAGAAGATGGTTGGGAACCCATCATTAATATGAAAGTGAATGATTTTGATCTCAAAGCTCTATGTGATCTTGATAGTAGTGTTACTATTATGCCTAGAAAGATTTATGAAATGCTTGATTTGCCACCATTGGAAGATTGTTATTTAAATGTCCAACTTGATGATAATGCTAAAAAGAAACTCATGGGGAGTATTAATGATGTTCTTATTATGGTTAACAATGCCTATGTCCCCGTTGATTTCTATGTTTTGGATGTTGAATGCTTGCTTCTTGTCCTATTATTTTGGAAAGACCTTTTCTTAGAACTGCTGGTGCCATTATTGATATGAAAGAAGACAACATTAAATATAAATTTCCACTCAAGAAAGGTATATAACACTTCCCTAAGAAGATAGATAAGATTAATTTTGCCTCTCCTGTTAAAACAAAATTTTCTCTTAATGCTTCTTCATTTGAGAATACTTGATTCTATTCTTGCTTCTTATGCCTAGCTCAAAGGCGTTAAAGAAAAGCACTTATTGGGAGATAACCCAATTTCGTTAGGAATCTTTTGTTGAGTCTTGGAAGTTATTCCCTCTGTAATAACCTCTCCTTATCCTTTTTGTGTGGTTTTTGTGCCAAGAATACCCTCTAATGAGAGAGAAGTAATACTTGGGAAAGTTGCTGTCCCGAAACAGATTTTTGTGATTCGCTGTAAAAATTCTTGAAAAATCTCTGTATGTCGGATTGAGCTGTAATTTTTGTGCTTCTACCCCAGGTTGTTATCCAACTTTTGTTAGTTCAACACTTTTCAATTTGAGCAACATAAGGTCTTCGAAAAAATCGGTTTTTACCTTCTGGTCTATTTTGATAGATTTCTGCAATTATTTGCATTTGCCTCTTAATATCTTTCTCTTTGATCATTTAAACTTTTAAAAGGAATTGCTACAGTAGCTGGTGTTTTAATGGAAGTTTTACTTGTACTGAAACTGAACCTAAAGACTTATTATCTTAAGTACACTAATGTTGCTAATGGAGATTGTGTGAAGTTTTGTATGAAGGAAATTTTAAAGTGTAGGGAAGAATAATGTGATAAGATGAAGTATGGACAAAAGCTCAAGCTTGGGAATGCCACCCGTGTCACCCCAAGAAATATTCAAGAAGTACAAGCGTTAAAGCTTTGGGATTCCCAAGGCATCCCCTTCATCAATAAAAATATCAGGTTTCTTCCAAACACTTCATTTTTATTGTTTCATGCATAATTGTGTTGTCCTTGGACCGTATTTGTTTTTGTTTTTAGTTTTCATTTTCTTAGTTTGCTTGAATAAATTGGTTGGACCCCCGCATTCATTCATAGTTTCAAATAGGTTGATTTGGATTGGAGAAGAGAAGGAAAGTTCATGCTTATAAGTGGTATAAAAGGAGCTTGTTTTTGACTGTGACTTAGACATTATCATGTCATGCTTGATATTGCTTTGACTTTATGCTTAGTGATTGTTGCTGTAGCATGACTTGTTACAAACAATTGAGATTGCTTAATGTGCCTTTAAAGAATCATGAGTTGTTTTAGCATATAAAAGCATAATATTGTGGTATTCTCCTTTGATGCTTTATTCGGGTTGACTTGGCGCATGCTCACACCATGTTAAGACTATACCAAGTCACCATAGCCTCTATGATCATTTAGTTTTTGACTTGTCATATCACTTTATGCTTTAATAAATAATGTTTTGTCGCTTTGCATGATTATGGCCATTATTGCTCTCTTAGTTGGCCGCTCCCAGTCTTTTGCTAGCCTCCATACCAAGTATGAGTTGCACTCATGCATCCAACTCCAAATAAAACCAAGTTATTCCAAAGAGTCCACCATACCTACCTATTAGCATTTGCTATTCCAAGTATATTCATATTTTTATCTACCTTCCGAATTAAACTTGTTATGTGAAAATTAGTGATTAAAGCTCTCACAAACTTGATGGCACACTTTACTTATCTCACACTTAATAAACTTGAACCATTGTGCCCATCTATGTTGCGTATATGCTTGCGCTTTATAAGTTGTGAACTAGCAGAACCATGTTACCATGGGTACGCTTTCAACATTGCACTTTATTTAGTTGATATCATGTTCTTTTGCTGATGGATCCAGGCGGTCTGAAATAAAAGCGGAGTTTGTAAGCTCATGGAGTTTGTATATGTGTTAGAGAAACCGCTGGGCCGCTAGCCTAAGACATGCCTAATCATGGTGGAAACTTGCAGCATAACCATAATGAGCTATCTGTAAAGCATCCTTAATAAAAACCGATGCAAATAGCAAATAAAAAGATCGCTGAGATGCTCATTGTCTGCTTGCCTTGTCATTTTGATATGGGAATGCTTCCGTATCATCGGGCAAGGGGTACCCGTTGGCAGTTCTCTATGATACACATGTACTTACAATGACAAGAACTTACTCGTGACTAATGTTGAGTAGCATGAGGTTCTATCTTCGTAAGTAAGGGCCATGATATTTCAACCTATAACTTGTCAAACATATCCTTATATTTGTTCACTTTAACCTTAATCACCTAAAGATGCTTATGATCGGGGCAATGAGAGCTGAAAGCTAATAAGTACCATAATTTTTGGAAGCTCTTTATGAGACTTGAATCCCTGCTTCCTTCTATGAAGGGCCTTTCTTTTACTTTTATTTTGAGTCTCCATCTTCAATCTTTATGCACCTATTAAGAGAGCATAGTGGCCATTCTTAGTTTAATGTGCATTGTCCCAAAACTTGTTGATTGATTCATAACTTTGATATTGCTTGTTCTTGAACTATTTGTATCTAGTCACCCTTATGAACTTTGAATGTGTCCTATGCATTTATGTTTTGCTACACTATGAGGGACAATCTGAATACCATTCTCATTATGTTTTCTATATGTGAAACAAACAAACGTCTTTCAAAGCATTGTTATTCATGAATCTTTTGTTTGTACCTTTTCATGTTATAACATAGTTGCTATGTCTTATTGTTAGAACTATATCTTTCATGCTATGTTAAAGTACTATGATCCCAGCTATCAATGTTTTACAAATACTTTGATCAAGATTATGATGGTGCATGTCACCTCAAAAATTATCCTTTTTTATCACTTACCTACTCGAGGACGTGCAGGAGTTAATCTTGGGGATGTTGATACGTTGTAAACATATCTATAATTTTTGATGTTCCATGCTTGTTTTATAGCTATTTTCTTATGTTTTGTCCACACTTTGGAGTATTTTTACACATTTTTCGGAACTAACCTATTAACAAGATGCCACAGTGCTAGTTACCTATTTTTGTTGTTGTTTTTGGTTTCAGAAAAGCTAGTAAGGAAATATTCTCGGAATTGGACTGGACAAAAGCCAAAGTCAATATTTTAGCCGAAGCAACACGGAGTCCGGAGGGGAGCCGAAGAGGGGCACCAGGGCGGCCACACCCTAGGGTGGCACAGCCTACCCTAGCCGCGCCGCCACCTGGTGTGGGCCCCTGGCGCTCCACCGACCTTGCCCCTTCGCCTATATATTGCCTCCGGGACTAAAACCCTAAGTACCCGATCAAAAATTCCACGAAAGAATTTGCAGCCGCTCCCATCTCCATCCCTAGATCGGGAGGGATCTGAAGCTCTTCCCGCCGCCCTGCCGGAGGGGAGAGATCACCCTGGAGGCCTTCTTCATCACCATGACTGCCTCTGGTGTGATGCGTGAGTAGTTCATCCCTGGACTACGGGTCCATGTAGTAGCTAGATGGTTGGTTCTCCTCCTTTTGCTACCATGTTTAGATCTTGTGAGCTCCGTTCATGTTCAAGATCATCTATTTGTAATCTTACATGTTGTGTTTGCGGGGATCCGATGGATATTGAGATGCTATTTCAGATTGATTATTGATTCTAGCATGTCTATGTTATTTGTGATCTTGCATGCTTTCCGTTGTTAGTAGCTATCTTGGCCGAGTAGATGCTAGCAACTCCAAGAGGGAGTATTTATGCTCGATAGTGGGTTCATGCCTCTAGGAATCTGGGGAAGTGACAGAAATCTCTAAGGTACTAGATGTGTTGTTGCTACTAGGGATAAAACAACAATCCTTTTTTCATAGAACAATCGTATTGTTTACTTTACACACTTTTATTAATGCAATTATCTGTTGCTTGCAACTTAATACTGGACGGGGTTCGCAAGATAACCTGAAGGTGGATTATTAGTCATAGATGCAGTTGAATTACGGTCTACGTATAATGTTGTAATGCCTAATCAAATCTCGTAGGAGTCAAGATGATTAGTATATGCATGTATGCTTTCTCGGTGTCTGTCAATTGCCCCGCTATAATTTGTTCACCCAACATGTCATCTATCTTAAGGAGAATCACCTCTAGTGAACTATGGACCCCGGTCCAGTCTTTTATCATCAATCTACAAGCTATTTACTGTTTACTGTTTACTTTCTGCAAACAATTACTATCTTCCACACGATATGTTTAATCCTTTGTTTTCAGCAAAACCGGTGATATTGACAACCTCACTGTAAGTTGGGGGCAAAGTTCTGTGGTTGTGTTGTGCAGGATTCCAAGTTGGAAACAACACCTTGGAGGTGTTTCCTTGCTCCTACTAGTTCGATAACCTTGGTTTCACAACTGAGGGAAAACTTGCTCCTGTGCTCATCATACCTTCCTCTTGGGGTTCCCCAACGAGCTCGATATATTTTGAGCCATCAAGCAACTTTTTCTAGCCACTTGATACGTCCATTTTGCATCACTTGGAGAAGGAAATATATAGGTGAAGGGGCAAGGTCGGAGGAGCGCCAGGGGGCCCACACCAGGTGGCGGCGCGCCTAGGGCTGGCCGTGCCACCCTAGGGTGTGGCCGCCCTGGTGCCCCTCTTCGGCTCCCCTCCGGACTCCGTGTTGCTTTAGGTAAAATATTGACGTTGGCTTTTGTTCGGTCCAATTCCGAGAATATTTCCTTACTAGCTTTTCTGAAACCAAAAACAGCAGAAAACAGGCAACTGTCAATGTGGAATCTTGTTAATAGGTTAGTTCCAGAAAATGTGTAAAAATACTCCAAAGTGTGACAAAACATAAGAAAGTAGATATAAAACAAGCATGGAACATCAAAAATTATAGATACGTTTACAACGTATCACATCCCCAAGCTTAACTCCTGCTCGTCCTCGAGTAGGTAATTGATAAAAAAGAATAATTTTTGAGGTGACATGCACCATCATAATCTTGATCAAGGTATTTGTAAAACATTAATAGCTGGGATCATAGTACTTTAACATAGCATGAAAGACATAGTTCTAACAATAAGACATAACAACTATGTTATAACATGAAAAGGTACAAACAAAAGATTCATGAATAACAATGCTTTGAAAGACGTTTGTTTGTTTCACACATAGAAAACATAATGAGAATGGTATTCAGCTTGTCCCTTATAGTGTAGTAGAACATAAATGCATAGGACACCTTCAAAGTTCATAAGGGTGACTAGATACAAATAGTTTAAGAACAAGCAATATCAAAGTTATGAATCAATCAACAAGTTTTGGGACAACACACATTAAACTAAGAATGGCCACTATGCTTTCTCAATAGGTGCATAAAGATAGAATATGGAGACTCAGCATAAAAAGTAAAAAAGGCCCTTCATAGAAGGAAGCAGGGATTCAAGTCTCATAAAGAGCTTCCAAAAATTATGGTACTTATTAGCTTTCATCTCTCATTGCCCCCAGCATAAGCATCTTTAGGTGATTAAGGTTAAAGTGAACATTTATGAGGATATGCTTGACAAGTTATAAGTTGAAATCTCATGCCCTTTACTTACGACGACCGAACCTCATGCTACTCAACTTTAGTCAGGAGTAAGTTCTTGTCATTGTAAGTACATGTGTATCATAGAGAACCGCCAACGCGGTACCCTTTCCCGATGATACGGAAGCATTCCCATATCAAAATGACAAGGCAAGCAGACAATGAGCATCTAAGCGATCTTTTTATTTGCTATTTACATAGGTTTTTATTAAGGATGCTTCACAAATTGCTCATTATGGTTATGCTGAAAGTTTCCACCATGATTAGGCATGGCTTAGGCTAGCGGCCCAGGAATTTCTCTAACACATATACAAACTCCATGAGCTTACAAGATCCCCTTTTATTTCACACCGCCGGGATCCATAAGCAAAAGAACATGATATCAACTAAATAAAGTGCAATGTTGAAAGCGCACCCCATGGTAACATGGTTCTGCTAATTCATAACTTATAAAGCGCAAGCATATACGCAACATAGATGGGCACAATGGTTCAAGTTTATTAAGTGCGAGAAAAGTAAAGTGTGCCATCAAGTTTGTGAGTGCTTTAATCACTAATTTTCACATAACCAGTTTAATTCGGAAGGTAGATAAAAACATGAATATACTTGGAATAACAAATGCTAATAGGTAGGTATGGTGGACTCTTTGGAATAACTTGGTTTTATTTGGAGTTGGATGCATGAGTGGAACTCATACTTTGTATGGAGGCTAGCAAAGACTGGGAGCGACCAACTAAGAGAGCAATAATGGCCATAATCATGCAAAGCGACAAAAAATATTAATTAAAGCGTAAAGTGATATTACAAGTAGAAAAATAAATGATCATAGAGGCTATGGTGAGTTGGTATAGTCTTAACATGGTGTGAGCATGCGCCAAGTCAACCCGAATAAAGCGTCAAAGGAGAATACCACAATATTATGCTTTTATATGCTAAAACAACGCATGATTCTTTCAAGGCACATTAAGCAATCTTCAATTGTTTGAAGCAAGTCATGCTGCATCAATAATCAATAAGCATAAAGCCAAAACAATACCAAGCATGACATGATAAAGTCTAAGTCACAGTCAAAAACAAGCTCCTTTTATACCACTTAAGCATGAACTTTCCTACTCTTTTCAAATCCAAATCAACCTATTTGAAACTATCTATGAATGTAGGGGTACAACCAATTTATTCAAGCAAAAGAAGCAAACGAAAACTAAAAACAAGAATGAAGACGCTCCAAGAACAACACAATTGTGCATGAAACAATAAAAATGAAGTGTTTAGAAGAAACCTGAGATTTTTATTGATGAAGAAGGGGGTGCGTTGGGCATCCCCAAGCTTTGACGCTTGTACTTCTGGAATATTTCTTGGGTGACATGGATGGCATCCCCAAGCTTGAGGTTTTGTCCATCTTCATCTTAACACATTGTTCTTCCCTACACTTTAAAATTTCCTTCATACAAAACTTCACACAATCTTTATTAGCAACATTAGTGTACTCAAGGTAATAAGTATTTTGGTTCAGTTACAACACAAGTAAAACTTCCATTAAAACAATAGCTACTGTAGCACTTCCTTTAAAAAGTTCAAGTGATCAAAGAGAACTCAAAGAGAAAGAGATTAAGAGGCAAATGCAAATAATGGCAGAAATTTGTCAAAACAGACCAACATGTAAAAACCTATTTTTTCAAGGACCTTCTGTTGCTCAAATTGAAAAGTGTTGAACTAACGAAAGTTAGAGAACAACCTGGGGCAGAAGCACAAAAAGTTACAGCTCAAATCGACGTACAGAGAGTTTTCAATAAATTTTACAGCGAAGCACAAAAATATGTTTCGGGACAGCAACTTTCCCAAGTATTACTTCTCTCTCATTAGAGGTTACTCCTTGCACAAAAACCACATAAACGCCAACGTCAATATTTTACCTGAAGCAACACGGAGTCCGGAGGGGAGCCGAAGAGGGGCACCAGGGCGGCCACACCCTAGGGTGGCGCGGCCAGCCCTAGGCGCGTCGCCATCTGGTGTGCCCCCCCGGGCGCTCCACCAACCTTGCCCCTTCGCCTATATATTTCCTGCTCCAAGTGATGCAAAATGGACGTATCAAGTTGCTAGAAAAAGTTGCTTGATGGCTCAAAATATATCGAGATCGTTGGGGAACCCCAAGAGAAGGTATGATGAGCACATCAGCAAGTTTTCCCTCAGTTATGAAAGCAAGGTTATCGAACTAGTAGGAGTAAGGAAACACCTCCAAGGTGTTTTTTTCCAACTTGGAATCCTACACAACACAACCACAGAACTTTTCCCCCAACTTACAGTGAGGTTGTCTATCTCATCGGTTTTGCTGAAAACAATGGATTAAACATATTATGTAGAAGATAGTAATTGCTTGCAGAAAGTAAACAGTAAATAGCTTATAGATTGATGGTAAAAGAATGGACCAGGGTCCATAGTTCACTAGAGGTGATTCTCCTTAAGATAGATGACATGTTGGGTGAACAAATTACAGCGGGGCAATTGACAGACACCGAGAAAGCATACATGCATATACTAATCATCTTGACTCCTACGAGATTTGATTAGGCATTACAACATTATACGTAGACCGTAATCCAACTGCATCTATGACTAATAATCCACCTTTTGGTTATCATCTGAACTGCCTTCTGTATTAAGTTGCAAGCAACAGATAATTGCATTAAGCAAAGTGTGTAAAGTAAACAATACGATTGTTCTATGAACAAAGGATTGTTGTTTTCTCCCTAGTAGCAATAGCACATATAGTACCTTAGAGATTTCTGTCACTTTCCCAGATTCCTAGAGGCATGAACCCACTATCGAGCATAAATACTCCCTCTTGGAGTTGCTAGCATCTACTCGGCGAAGATAGCTACTAACAACGGAAAGCATGCAAGATCACAAATAACATAGACATGATAGAATCAATAATCAATCTGAAATAGCATCTCAATATCCATCGGATCCCCGCAAACACAATATGTAAGATTACAAATAGATGATCTTGATCATGAACGGAGCTCACAAGATCTAAAGATGGTAGCACAAAGGAGGAGAACCAACCATCTAGCTACTTGATACGTCCATTTTGCATCACTATTCTATATCATAATTTACTGTTATTCATTGATATATTTCATATTAAGAGATGATACTTATGTTATTGCATCAATTTTTGCATGGTTGATGATTTTCGGAGGATGGACCGCTGAAGTCAGGATTCTCATGGAAAAGGCGCTGTTTAGAGGCAAAATTTGCGAAGATCAGAAAATTCTAGAAAATACATAGAAAATCCTATTTTTCCAGAAGACGAAGGATGCTAGAAGGGGGAGCGGAGTTGGGCCACAGGGGGCCCACACCACCCCCTGGCGCGGGCCACCCCTGGCCGCGCCACGAGGTGGTGTGGCCACCCTGGCCCACTCCTTGCTCTCCCCTTTGGCGTATATTATCCCCATGAAACCCTAAGCCTAGAGGAGAAACCACAAAAAGATTCCGCCGCCTCTACGGGGTGGAAAACTACAGAGAGAAAGAGCTCTCCAACATGTAGAAATCTGCCGGGGAAATTCCTTCCCGGAGAGGGGAGATCGTCGCCATCAACACCACCATCAAGCTGGACTTCATTGGGATCATCATCATCATCACCATCATCATCTCCACCAGCACCATCATCATCTCCACCAGCACCATCATCACCACTCCATACCGCTGTCACAATTGGGTTGAATCTTTCATAGTTCTTAGGGAAAACTTTCCCGACGTTGATTACTTGTTGTAGTTGATGCTATTGAGTGGAACCATTGAATTATTGTTATGTTCGGATTGTTACTTATCATTATTTCATCTCCGATCTTGATCCGTATGATGTCTCGTGAGTAGTTCGTTTAGTTCTTGAGGACATGGGAGAAGTCATGTTGTTAGTAGTGGAATTGTGTTGAGAAAGATGCAATAGTTTGATATTTAAGTTGTGGTGTTATTCTTCTAGTGGTGTCATGTGAACATCGACTACATGATACTTCACCTTTACGGGCCTAGGGGAATGCATTGTGTATTTGGCTACTAATCGTAGGGGTTTCCGGAGTGAAAGAAACCTAAACCCCCATTAGGAAACCTTTGCACAAGGGAGTGCAGGATCTCAGAGTTTAAAGTTGTGGTTAGGTTTTTATCTTAATTACTTTCTTTTACTTGCGGATGCTTGCAAGGGATTTAATCACAAGCATGTATTAGTCCTAGGAAGGTCGGTACACTAGCATAGGTTCACCCACACAACACTTATCAAACTAAAGAAGATTAATCAACTATATGAAGTGAAAGCACTTGACAGTATTCCCATGTGTCCTCGAGAATGTTTGGTCATCTTAAGTAATAGAACCGGCTTGTCCTTTGCTAAATAAAGGATTGGGCTACTTACTGCATTTATTATCATTGTCTTTTATTTACTCATACTTTATTTATCTGCATTATCAAAAACCCCTAAAAATCCGTTTGCTAAGTATTTACAGAGAATTCCTGCTCCAAGCCACTCGTGAACACCTTCTGCTCCTTGTTGGATTCGACACTCTTACTTATCGAAAATACTTCGATACACCCCTATACTTGTGGGTCATCAAGACTATTTTCTAGCACCGTTGCCGGGGAGTGAAGCGCTATTAGAGAGTGGAACTGGTAAAGGAAACTTCTACTGTGAGTATTGTTTATTTCTGCTAGTTACTATATTTTAATATGGATAGTTCACTTAGTTTCTTATTTCGTAATGCTACTACCACTGCTAAGGTAGTAGATGAACCACCACCTGCTGAAAATGATACTTTTAAAATACCTATAAAAATTATTGATCGTGTTATGGATAACTACTATTTTAGAGATGGAACTGTCCATCCCAGTGAACATTTGCTCTCTATACACGAATTATGCGGGTTGTTTAAGTGTGCATGTATTACAACATATCAAGTCAAGAATAAGCAATGAAAAAAATAGCGCGCTATTTACTTTAGCGCCGCCTCTCTCCAAACACTATGCAAGTTATAGCGCGCTAATAGCGTGCTATTTTTCAAAGTAGCGTTTTGTAAAAAAGTATTTTTTCGATAGATATAGTCTGTATACTAAGGATTTCAGTAGCTAAAAAATTGTGCAAAGTAATACATGCATAGACAATTAACCAGTAATGACCAAGTGACAGAGGACGGATTAAAATGATCACCAAATTCGAAATGAAGGACATATATTTTCCAGACAGACACATAAAGTGGTGGTGTTCCTTCAAGAAACCAGTACATCTACACAACGTTGCATCTACATCACTAATTCAGCTAATTAGTAATTACTACATCAGTACATCACTACATCTACAATACTAAATGCTACATCAGTACATTCCGGTGCTCTCCAAGATGGAGGAGAAGTGGAGATCAGCAGGGCTGAAGCTAGGAGGGGTGTCGCTTGCTGCGGTGTTGCTAGCTGCACTCCTTTTGGTCGGGGACATGCCTGATGGAGGCGGCCGGCCGGCCGAAGCTGGAGGAGATGAAGGGAGATGCTACGGCTTGCAGCCGCCACCACCGCGCGTGGAGGGGAATTGGATGCGACATGGGGATGGGAGTTGGGTGAGCTAGCTTTGTTGACTCACGCGGGCTGAATGGGTCAAATGGACTGCCGATATTTTCAAGTTTTTTGTAGCACGCTATTATGTTATAACGTATAGCGTGTTTAGCGCCGCTAAAACGTGATTAGCGTCATAGCGAGCATATTATGCATAGCGTAGCGTCTGCCTCCCGAATGCGCGATGCTATAGCGGTGCTATTTTTTTCATTGAGAATAAGCTATTCTCATTATCGCTGAAAGGAAGAGTTGAGGAATGGTACAAGCTGCTGAAGAATGGTCAAGCTCTTGAATGGGAGGAAGTAGTACCTCCCTTTTATTTAAAATTTTATCCTCTTAGTGAGATTCATAAAGATCGGAATCAAATATATAACTTTTGGCCTCGTGATGGAGAGAGTACAGCTCAGGCTTGGGGGAGATTGAAGTTACTAATGCTTAAATGTCCTATTCATGCGCTCCCGAACAATATAATTATCAATAACTTTTATGCAAGGCTTTCTCTTCATGAAAAGGATCTATGTCACATCCCAAAATTTTCCAAATTTTGAAATGTGAAAAAACTTAAATCAAGTGAAGAACAAGTTCTTTGAAATTCATAAGGAACAAAAACTTTTGGAACATTTAATATAACTCCTCTAAAACCTAAGTCAAATAAAATGATTTTTGTTTGTGAGGTGGTGTGCATGTTTTAAAATCCCAAATAATGAAGCATGCATGAGCATCTTGACTTGGTTGCATTTTAAAAACCTAAGAGAAGTGAAAATTATGTCAAACCCTAAAACTCTAATTATTTGTTAACACTCAAGAACAACACAAGACTATGGATATATTCCATATTTAAATTATACAAAAGAACTTCTATGTGAGCTAAAAAGATAAAGGACAAATTAATAAAACAATAGAAATTGGTTTCATCCTATTTGGAGCCATGGATAAAAAGATATGAATTAACTGAGAATAGAATTAAGAAAATACAATATTAGCTATTAAAGCCAAAGTGAATAAACTTGATTAGTAAATTTGAGATGGAGAGTAAATGTGTTCTATAATGTCCTAAAAACATAATTTGAGTTTTACAAATTTTTAGAAGTTTGTTTGATTCAATTTGGATCACTAAATCAAAAGTTTTTGAAGAAAACAGAAAAAGAAAAAGGAAATCTAAAAAGAATAAGCAAAGGAGAAAAAAATCGCAGTAGCAACATCTAGCCTGCTCGGCCTAACCCCAGCCCAACAGAAGCCCACCCGGCTTACCCCTTTTCCCCCTCTCTATCTTTTCTCATCGACGCCTCTTCACCCCCTCTCACTGACGCCCTGGCCCACTTCCACGTCACCCTCCACCTCACCTTCTTCCACCGCGGGACGAACTGACCCTCCCCCTCCTCTGCCGTTTCTAATCGAATCGAATTCGAGCATTTGCGCGTTTAATTCTCCACTCCGACCACGGCCTCTTAATCCCCTCTCCCTCCTCTTCGTTTTCCCCTCAGACACCACCCCTAGAGAGCCCCTAGGCTGCTCGAATTCGAGCTCGGACCGCCGCAGTCACCGACGAACTCCGGCGACAATTCCGGTGAGAATAAACTACCCCGCGCCCTCCTCTCTGTCCTATAAGCTTCGCAATCTTCGGGCGCATCCATTAACCCCTTTGTTCAATTTTTCTCGTACCAAGGTTGTCGCCACGGTCGCCACCGGAGCTTCTTCTGCCGCCGCCGTTCACCGACGAAATCCGGTGAGACCCAGGTTCCCGCCGCCCTACTTTGGCCACCGCCGGCTTCTACATGACCTAGCGCACCTCACTAACCCCTGCCTTGTCTGCTCGAGCCCCAGGACGACACCACCGTCTCGAAGACGTGAGCTCCACCATCGGCAGGAACTGCGGCGAGGAATATGGAACGAAGCCGAGCACCCCTTCATCGACCACGACCACCATCGAGACCATCGAGACCGCCGCAACCCCCGGTAAGATCGCTGCTTCCCCTCTAGAACTGTCGGAGCACCACCCTTCTGACGCGCCGCCGCCGCGCGCAGTGGACAGCACCGCCAGTTCGTGGCCAAACGCTGAGATCCGTCGGATCCAGATCCTAAGGCTAGGATTAGATCACTTAGCCGAAGCGGTATCAGCTGATCTGGTCCGTTAGTTCCTCATAAAATCCAACGGCCCACGTTGACAATCCGACCGAACCGGTATGGACCAATAGGAACACGCCACGTCAGCCTTGGCGTCTGTTTAATTTAGAAAATAGGCACAAAACATATTTAACTTGGAAATTCAATAACTTTTGATCCACAATTCAGAAAAATACAAATTTGGTGTCCATGGATTCAGAAAAATGAGAGCTTCACTATAGAGGCCTTATTTCACCCTTTAGATTCTGGAAAATAGGAGTTTTAGGCAGAAACTTTTTAGGAGTATTTTACCCATAAAAATTACTTTGTAAATTATTTTTGGGTGAATCTCTTTGCTATGGATTGCAAATTGAACCCTCTGTCTAGTAAGACCGAAATATAAATTTATTTTACTATACATAATTACATGGAAATTATTTAGTGAGTTTGGCCTTTCCAATGCTAGAAAATATTGCTAATTGTTACAATTGCACAAATGGTTGCATCTGTAATCTTGCAGATATAAAATGTTCAGAAAGCACTTAGTGATATTCATAACCTTGTTATAAAACAAATTGTACAATAAAAATTGCCATCTTGCATGCTTGCATATTTTTGCATGATTTTTTGTATTGCCATCAGTGTTGATTTTGTGCATGTTTTGTCTTGGTTGTTTTGTTTGATAGATTGTGTGGATTGTCAAGTGTGTTACTGCGAAGAGTGTACCAACACCACCAACTACTAAGGCAAGTGGCACTATCATCCATGTCCTACTATTTTCATTACACTTAGTGGATTTTTGTAGTATGCATGATAGGACTACTATGTTACTATGCTATGATATGTCCTATTTAGGATATCCTTTGTATCTTTCTTAGTTGAAACATTGTAGTTGTAGTATGCTTAGCCCTGCTATAGATTCGGGGTGGAATATACCATATTATGATGATATGAGGTGTTGGAAAAATATATATGTTTTATATAATAAAACAAGTACTCAATGAATCACCTAGGTGGAATGTGGATACTCAGTTGTGAATAAGGTGGCAACGAAGGGAACCATATCTTTGGCTATCTCTTTCATGTGTGCACTAGAAGAATACCACCCAGGAACTTAGAGATTGAACATGTTTATCATACAGTGGCTTTCGTGTACAGCCACATGCTAAATGGGCTCTAGCTTAGTCAATTACATAGTGCAAGACCCTTGCATTGGTACCTCTTCAGGTTAACTTGAATTATGTATTGGAAGTATATCCTTGCATTGGTGCCTGGTAGACGTGCTGGCATTATGTATTGGGAGGACTTCTATGAAAGACTTTGTCACATTCTCGACCTGCCGGTACTCCATCTTGGTGTGTACTAATCCAGCGACCACTAGTGGCATCAAGACGAGAGTGTGTCATGTGGGTAAAGTGTACAACTTCTGCAGAAGATCAAATTCTAAGTACTTAGCTGTGTCCCCGGTTACGGAAAACTCTGAGCAACTAAGGCTTGAATCTATGGAAGATCTCGACATTCCAATTTCTCAAAGTAAAACTTGATGGTGTCAACAAGGTATTAGAAGAACTTGGAGTTTGCCAAGGAGTTCAGAAAGTTGTTGAAAGATGAAAAGTATTTTACAAACATAGGATAAAACTATATTGCTTTCTGCAAATAAGCCTAAGATCTACTTAGCCAAATATGCATGTAGTGATAGTCCAACTTATATTCACAAACTTGTGACACTTGCCAATACATTTAAAGTATTGACCCTTTGTGGCTGCAACCTATCATGTTGCAGGTTATTCTATTGATGAGTGAGGATTGATGATAGGGGTTACGAGTCTGCACTCAACATGTTTGCCTGTGGCACATGAAGATGAAGGACTCCATGCTTTACTTGTATTCTCCTGCTTTGTAATAAGATAGCCTATGGCTATGAGTTTGTAATAATTATTCATATTCTGGATCATGCGATGTAATATGACCTTTGTATCTTGATATTACATCTTAAACTGTGGGTGCTAGCTATTCGATGCAGGGACTAGCACTATAATCATAGGGATTCGAACTAAGCTAGGTTCGGGTCTTGACAGATGGTATCAGAGCACTGTGTTGCCTGTAGGTTCGTAACCCTAGGATTTGGACAAAACCCTTGTTAGGAATGAACTTATATTTTTATACTTGGTAGATTTTCTCATATACCTTGATCATTCTTTACTGAATCCCTTCTCCTTCAAATATGTAGAAGACCAGCCTTTTGCTTCTCTAAGGACCTTGAAGATGGATCAGGTCAACAAGAAGTTCAAGATAGAAGTTTCTACAAAACCTCGAGCTTGTAAAATATGTGGAGAAGTAGGCCACACCTCTAAGGAACATCAAGATCAATTGCCCTATTGTGATTCCAACCATACAAATGAAGAATGACCCACATCTCAAGTCACGTGTTTCCTATGTGAAGGAACCAACCACATTCCTGCCAAGTGCCATCTCGACTTGATAGTGCATCAAGTGAAAGAACAAGTCAAGGATGGAATGTATCAAGCTCTCAGGAAGATAGAAGAAAACCTTAGCCATATCACCTGCTTCACATGCAAGAAACAAGGACACAATATCAATGAATGCCTAGAGAAGGAACTTCAAGAAAACCACACCAAACCTTCAAGGAAAAGGACTCGAGACATGACAAAAGTGTTTTGCCATCGCTGCCGGAAGATAGGACACTTCACCGATGATTGCCCAACTCAAAAGAGAGCTCCCACTGATGTTATCATAGTGTGACCCATGAGACATTAGATTGCCTACCAATTATCATGATTGAGTTATCGATATCGTGTTAGCGTATGGATCATACCGACCTATGTGGTGTGACTATACTAGGTTGCTTGTTTCAAGAAAACTTGTTGTTTTCTTCTATAATGAGTTAAATTCAGAAGTTGCTAAGTGATTGGTTGCTTGATGAATGATTGATTAAACTGGTTTGTTTTGGGTTGAGTGTGTGAGAACTCCCTTAGATCTATCTATCTATCATTACTTATCCCTATTAAACCAACAGATGCCTCCAAGACGCGGCAACGACCGTGATAACAATGGAGACAACAACAACAATGGAAATGAGATGCAACAGATGATGACTGCACAGACTCAGCTAATGCAAATGATGACACAATTCATGACAACCATCAACAATCAGAATTAAAACAACAACAATAACAACAACAATCCACCACCTCTGGATATGCTCACTAGATTTCTGAGGTTGAGACCTGCAAAGTTCTCTGGTACTTCTGATCCAATGGTAGCCGATAACTGGTTACGTTCAGTGAACAGGGATCTAGTGACTGTTGGATGCTCCGAAGCTGAGAAAGTGAGATTTGTAGCGCACTTGCTTGAGGGCCCTGTAGCTTCATGGTGGGACAACATTCAAGTCACTCACCCAATTGAAGAAGTGACTTGGGAAATATTTGAAGATGGTTTCCGCACCAATCATATCTCTTTAGGCATGATGAGTCTGAAGAAGAAGGAGTTTCACAACCTTAAATAGCGTCACCGTAGCATCGCTGAATACATTGAGGTATTTAACAATCTATCACGTTATGCTCCAGATGATACTGATACTGATGCTAAGAGGAAGGAAAAGTTCCTAGATGGACTGAATGATGAACTTTCCATGCAATTATCAGTTGCTTATGTTACAACTTATCAATCACTGTGTGACAAAGCTAGAATTTTAGAGAGTAAGAAGAATAAAGTTGAGAACAGGAAGAGGAAGCATAGCTTTGACAAATATCACTCAGGATCATCACAGAAGATGCGTTCATTCAGAAAGGACAATGGGGATTCTGGATCACATCAGCATGAAGGAAATAGACATAATCACCATCATCACAAGACTCACCACACCAACAATAGGAGTGGTAGTAACAATGTGAATGGTACTAACAATGGAGATAACCTTGGTCAGAACCAACATAATGATCCCAAGAAGGACATTAGCCAGTTGCAGTGTTACAATTGTAAGAAACTTGGACACTATGTAGCAGACTGTCCTGAGAAGAAGAATAATAAGAATATTGGAGACTCTAATGGGAGCAATTCCAATGTGACCCTGAAAGGACATGTGAACCACATCAACATGTATGGAACCCTTGAAGAACTAGATGATGTGGATGGTAAGCTTTAGCTAACTCAATTCAGTGGCATAAGAATCTCAAGACGAAGAAATGTTAACAACCTTTCGATGTCAATCATTGAACCCTTAGCCAAGTGAACCATCGAATGCAACCCAACAAAGTTTCCCTTTAAGGGTGGTAGCACCCAAGTTATCCTAACACCCAACCTATTCTTTCTAACCTTCTCGAATCTCGAGGACGAGATTCCTTTTAAGGGTGGTAGTCTGTCACATCCCAAAATTTTCCAAATTTTGAAATGTGAAAAAACTTAAATCAAGTGAAGAAACAAGTTCTTTGAAATTCAGAAGGAACAAAAACTTTTGGAACATTTAATATAACTCCTCTAAAACCTAAGTCAAATAAAATGATTTTTGTTCGTGAAGTGGTGTGCATGTTTTAAAATCCCAAATCATGAAGCATGCATGAGCATCTTGACTTAGTTTCATTTTAAAAACCTAAGAGAAGTGAAAATTATCTCAAACCCTAAAACTCTAATTATTTGTTAACACTCAAGAACAACACAAGACTATGGATATATTCCATAGTTAAATTATACAAAAGAACTTCTATGTGAGCTAAAAAGATAAAGGACAAATTAATAAAACAATAGAAATTGGTTTCATCCTATTTGGAGCCATGGATAAAAAGATATGAATTAACTGAGAATAGAATTAAGAAAATACAATATTAGCTATGATGACCCACAAGTATAGGGGGTGTATCGCAGTATTTTCGAGGGAAGTGAAACCAAATTTATTGATTTGACACAAGGGGAGCCAAAGAATATTTATAAGCCTTAACAACTAAGTTGTCAATTCATCTGCACCTGGAAACAATCTTGCTCACAACGGTTTATCAGTAGCAACAGTTTTGTAGTAGGAATAGTAAAGTAACAGCAGTAGTAAAGCAAAGATAGTAGTAACAAAAGTAGTAAACAATGGGATTCGAGTGCGGTAGGCATAGGGATGGATGGACGGGCGTTGCATGGACAAGACAATTCACATAGCAATCAGAACATAGGGCAATTGTAGATAAATAAGATAAAGCATCCAAGTACTAGACAATCCTAGGCATGTGTTCCATATATAGTCATACGTGCTCGCAATGAGAACTTGCACAACATCTTTTGTCCTGCCAGCCCGTTTGCAGCGGGGCCTCTAGGGAACTACTGGCAATTAAGGTGCTCCTTTTAATAGAGCACCGGAGCAAAGCATTAACACTCTGTGAACACATGTGATCCTCACATCAAAGCCATTCCCTTCCGGTTATCCCGATTTCTATCACTTCGGGGCCATTGGTTCCGGACAACAACGTGTGTATACAACTTGCAGATAAGACCATAAACAATACTATCATAATGAATCAATAACATGTTCAGATCTGAAATCATGGCACTCGGGCCCTAGTGATAAGCATTAAGCACAACAAGTCGCAACAAAGTCATAAAGCACTAATAAAAGATACTAGGCACCATGCCCTAACAATCTGATGCTATTACATGAATGATCTCATCTAATCCCTACCATCCCCATAGCCTACAGCGGGGGATTACTCACTCATGGATGGTCGATGGAGAAGCAATGGTGATGATGATGGCGATGATCTCCTCCAATTCCCCGTCCCGGCAGGGTGCCAGAACAGAGTTTCTAGTGCTGTTTCATGGAATCTGGTGGAGGCGGCGGAGCGGAACTCCTTCTGGAAAAACGTCGACCCCCCGAAGTTTTTGGGTCAGAAGGCTCCTTATAGGCGAAGAGAGAGACCGAGGGGGTGCCTGGGGGCCCCACACCACCCCCTGGCGCGGCCTGGCCTGGCCCGCGCCACCAGGTGGTGTGGCCACCCCCTGGCTCTTCTCCGTCTCGTATTCTGGCTCCTGGAGTCTTCGGGTGAAATAGGATTTTTGGCATATTTTCCGGGATTTTTCCTGATAGTTGGTTTTCTGCACAAAAAGTAGACACCAAGGCAATTCTGCTGAAAACAGCGTCAGTCCGCATTAGTTGCATCCAAATCACACAAGTTTAGAAGAGAAACAATAGCAAAAGTGTTCGGGAAAGTAGATACGTTTTGGACGTATCAACTCCCCCCAAGCTTAGCTTATTGCTTGTCCTCAAGCAATTCAGTTGAAAACTGAGTGCGATAAAAGAACTTTCACGAACACCTTTGCTTCGTATGATGTAAATATTCTCAGCAATGTGATCAACTACTTAGACAGTTCATAATAAAGAGTATGCAACCAAGTCTACTTAATAGTCTTTGCAATCTAAGAAGAGATTCCAACTCAAGAATAATAAGTAGCATGAAGCACAAACATAAGCAACATTACAATGCTCATAAAAAGGTATGATAGAGTGGTATCTCGCTTGCCTTCGATTATGAATGCCAAGGCACCTCTGAAGTTCAAGTGATGACTAGAAGTAAAGATATCAAGGATGCAAGCATCAAAGTCATAACACAAATAATCAAGTAATGGAACAAACACAAAGAATGACAACTATGCTCTCAAGAAGGTGCTCAAAGAATATGTGGAGACTCAACAAGTAGAAGAAAAGGTTTTGAATAATTTTGAAAAGCTTCCAAATGTTGAAAGAATGGTACTCATTAGCTTTGAGCTCTCATTGCCCCTATCATAAGCATCTTTAATGTGTTTAAGGTGAAAGTGACACAACTAAGAGGATATGCTTGACAAGTTATAAATCAAAGTCTCATGCCCCTTACTTACGAAGACCGATCCTCATGCTACTCAACTTTAGTCACAAGTAAGCTCTTGTCATTGTAAGTATATACGTATCATAGAGAACCGCCAACGGGGTACCCCTTGCACATGACACAGGAGCTATCCCATAATCAAAATACAAGGCAAGCAGACAATGAGCATCTTGGCGATCTTTTTATTTACTATGTGCATAGATTTTTATTGAGGATGCTTCATAGAATGCTCATTATGGTTATGCTGCAAGTTTCCACCATGATTAGGCATGGCTTAGGCTAGCGGCCCAGGCGTTTCTCTAACATACATACAAACTCCATGATCTTACAAGTTCCACTTTTATTTCACACCGCCGGGATCCATAAGCAAAAGAACATGATATCAACTAGGTACAAAATACCTATGAAGCGTTGAAAGCGGTCCCCATGATACATGGTTCTACTAACTTCAACTCATAAAGCGCAAGCATATGCACAACAAAGAAGGACGCAATGGTTCAGGTTTATTAAGTGCAAGAAAATAAAGTGTGCCATCTAGTTCGTGAGAGCTTTACTAACTAACTTTCTCATAACAAGCAAACATTTTATTCGGAAGAAAACAAGGCATATTGAATATGCACGGAGGTAAAAAATGATGCTAATGGGTAGGTATGGTGGACACTTTGGAAATATTTGGTTTAGGGAGTTGGAAACTTGAGTAAAACACTCAGTGAAAGTGGATGCTAGCAATAGTAAGGGAGCGACAAACGAGAGAGCAATAGCTGTCATTATCATGCTTGCAACAAAACATGACTACTCATGGCATGAAAGTGATTCAAGATCCTCAAGGCAAAATAATTCATCAAGGCTTAACTGATTATCACAGCCCTGTGCATGCGTGAGCATGTGCCAAGTCGATTCAAATGAAACATTCAGAGGAGGATACCACGGTGTCATACCAATTTATGAATAGAGCAATGCAAGCAAACATTCATAAGACATGCTACAAACTATTAGCGAGCTAGAGCTAATCATAAGAAAGCAAGAACTATTAAGCATCCAAATAAAACATACACTCTACATGAACGGACTAAGCATGCCCATAGTGATGAGTATATGTACAAAAATGAAAACAAATAGAGTTCGTTACCAGCCTCTTACCACCCCTCAAGTTGTCATTGATCCTCATTATTGCTCTTCGCTTGTGTGGCTTGAATAATAATATGAAACCAATATCCACTGAGGACTGTCGAACCCTGAAGCAAACTCGCAGAAACCAAAGAAGAACGACAAATATTTTTGGTGTTTTTGATTTTTAAACAAGAACCAAAAGGGAAAAACAAACAAAGCAAAATCTTTTTGGGTTTTTCGAATAGTTCAAACAAAGCAAAAAGGGAAAAGCAAACCAAGGCAAAAAGAAGAAGCAAACCAAAGAGAAACAACAAAAATATTTTTGGTCTTTTTGTGTTTTTAGAAAGCAAAAGCAAAGAAGAACGAAAACTAAAAAGAGAACGAAAACATGAATATACAAAGTACCGACGCAACATGATAAGGAGATGAGTGCGATGTCGGCGTACCTCCCCCAAGCTTAGGCTTTTGGCCTAAGTGGGTATCACTCCCAAGTTGGCCAGGATGAAGTGTCACCCTGGTACGACGAAGAGTTCCCCTCATCCTGGTGTGAACTCGAGTATGTCCCTCCGTAATACGCGGAGTAATCATAGGAGGACACATCCTCCTGGTGCTGCTCGTGGAAACCCAGCAAGTGAAGCTTCTCATCCACCTCCTCCTTGGAGCGCGACCACGGTCTCCTGTGAACACTAAACAAAGTAGGCTGTGGCAAAAGGATCTCCCTTTCATCCCCGTCAGTGAAAAGCATCCTATATACTAGATTGTTCAAATCAGAGGTAGCAGTGACAAAGTGATAAGTTTTCATGGCAACAAGGTCAAGCCTCTGTGGTGCCAGCATAGCATCATCGGGATCCACTGAAAGACCTAATGCATTGACTATACGCGAGGCAATGATGCCCCCATAGATAGGCCCCCTAGCAGCTAGGCGGCGAGCAATAAGCGAGCCAAGATTGTACCGAGTATCATTGTTGAGCGCAGTAGCAAGGAAAGCTAAATGATAGTTGGAGATATTACTAGTGTTCTCCCTACCCAATACACTAGTGGCAACATAATATGCAAAGTATCTAAGAGCAGGGAGTTGGATATTTCTTATCTTTCCGCGCTGCGCTACGTGGTCATCATCATTGGTCACCCCTCGGTAAAGCTCCAACAAATCAGCGGGTCGCCCTTGAATTTTCTTCACGGTCCCTGTCATACACACACCTACAATACTGCAAAATCTCTCCAAAGGCATGGTGAAGGGTAGATCATAGATTTTTAAAGAGACAGTAGATTGATAGGGTGTGTTAGTAAACGTGAAGCTCTCAACAAAAGTTTTGGAGAGAATAGCGTATTGTGCACTCTCATCTTGCATATATGAGGTCAAACCAAACCTCTCGATCAGTAGCAAGAAATCATCAAGAATACCTGCAGCTTGCAAGAAAGTAAAACAAGGAAAAGAGGATGGGTGAGCATCCCCATCATCCCTTTCACTACCAATACGGGTTGCAATGAGGTCTTCATTATATGATGTCCTAGCTTGAGAGGCTGTTCTTGAGGGCCTCGGCCTCCTAGGTGCATCACTCTCAAATATCTCTCCAAAAGTATGGTTGTTCATGCTTGGTATTCTGAAATTTAAACACCTATTAAACAAGTGATTGCAAAGTAAATATAATGAAGGATTCTACTCATAGGGACTTGCAAGAGGCCTAAACATGCATCAAAACTATATCTCTAAGCATCAATCAAGCTTACAAGCTCTCAAAACCAGTCACCTATAGCAGCAAAATACTCAACATATAATCCACTAAACACAAATCTACTTGGACAAGAGGAATAGTCACATACCAGGGAACAAATGCTCCAAATTTCAGCAAGAAAGATGGGCTGAGCAAGGAGATCGAAAAAATCGAGAGCAAGCACAGCAAGAACGCAATTTTGAGCTATGAACTGGAGCTTACTCGGGAGAGAGAAGAAAGTGGCAGGTGAGAGAGTTAGTAGGGGCCAGGGGTGGCCCACACCAGGGCATGGCGCCACCCAAGGCTGGCCGCGCCACCATGTGGTGTGCCTGCCTGGTGGGCCCACTGGTACCTCCCAGGTACTCCTCTGCCCCTTTTTTCACGTAAAAATTTAATATGATTTTTCTGGAATTTTTCGAGACACTTTATTTTTGGGCATTTTTCAGAAATAGAAGAATGATTTTTCTGACAGACGGATTTTTTTTCTTTTGGAAACAATGATGCAAGGACAAAACAAGGCTAGAACTACAAAAGTTCTAGCATGCAATCAACTAGCAACACAAAGAAAACTAAACGAAAGCAAGAACTAAAATGCATAAGATAGAAATAAACAGAGATAATCATAATGAAAACATTGTTTTGTTCAATGGAATCCTTTTGTTAGCAAGGTTGATCAAGTCTTGCTACCAAAACAATTGCATATGAGACAAAACTTTGTACTCCACTAATGATTATGTTACCTTAACCTTTATAGCAATGGTCCCAATCATAATAGTTTCAAATTTTTCTCTTGATATGGGACAATATATCTCTCCAACTTGAATGCCTTCAACATGTTCAATTGAATTCAAACCATAAGTCCTTTCAATCTTCTTGGGGAAATAGACAGTATGTTCCTTGTCATTAACATTGAAGGTCACCTTTCCTTGATTACAATTAATAATAGCTCTTGTAGTATTAAGAAAAGGTCTCCCAAAAATAATAGACATATTATCATCTTCAGGCATTTCAAGCACAACAAAATCAGTTAATATCAAGAAATTGTGAGCCACCTGAATAGGTACATCCTCACATATAGCCACAGGAATAGTGGTAGATTTATCAGCCATTTGCAAAGATATATCAGTTGGTATCAATTTTTCAAGCTGAAGCCTCTTATATAGAGAGAAAGGCATAACACTAACTCTAGCTCCGAGATCACACAAAGCAGTTCTAACATAACTGTTCTTAATAGAGCAAGGGATAGTTGGAATCCCTGGGTCTCCAAGTTTCTTAGGAACCTTACCATTGAAGGAATAATTAGCAAGCAAAGTAGAAATTTCTTCATTAGGGATCTTCCTTTTATTCGAGACAATGTCCTTCATATACTTTGAGTAAGGAGGCAATTTAATAGCATCAGTCAAAGGAATTTGCAAGAATAAAGGCTTCATCCACTCACAAAACTTATTATAGTGTTCATCTTCCTTTGACTTGTGTTTCTTATCAAGGAAAGGCATAGGTTTTTGGACCCAAGGTTCTCTTTCACTACCATGTTTCTTAGCAATAAAATCTTCTTTGGTGTATTTAGCATTCTTAGTGTGGTTTTCAGGTTCTTCTTCAACTTTTTCTTCATTAGGAACAACATTTTCTTCATTACCACTTTCAGTTTCAGCATCAGAGATAGATATACTATTAGGATCTATAGCAGGTTCAGAGGGTTCTACAACAGTTTTATGTTTCTTTTTCCTTTTCTTACGAGTAGAACCACTATTTTCAGCTTGTTGAGAATCCTGCTCAATTCTTTTGGGATGCCCCTCAGGACAAAGAGGATCCTGGGTAGCAGCTCCACTTCTAGTTCTAATTTCATAAGCACGTTTTTCTTTAGCAGCATTAACTAGCAAGTCGTTTTGCACTTTAACGAGTTGATCTATTTGAGTTTGAACCATTTGAAAGTTTTTAACAATCATTTTAACATCATTAGAGGTTCTTTCCACAATATCTTTCAACTCAACAATAGCTCTAGTGTTTTCCATTAGATGATTTTGCACCCTCTTATTAAAGTTATCTTGCTTAACAATAAAGATATCAAATTCTTCTAAGCATTGATCAGGAGGTTTAGAGTAAGGGATATCACCTTCATCAAAGTGTTGGAGAGAGTGTACCTCAATAGTGGATGAGTAGGGAATAGGCTTACATAATTCTTCTATAGGAGGTAAATTCTTGACATCTGCAGCTTTAATTCCCTTCTCCTTAAGACATTTAGCTTCCTTCATCACTTCATCATTTAATTCAATAACTCTCCTCTTCTTTGATGTTGGAATAGGCACAGGAATAGATGGTTCAGGTACAATTACTTCATGTATAGCTTGTTTAGGAGGAATCCAATCTTCATAATTCTTGCTTATTTTAGCCATTAATTCCTCAGCTTCCTTTGGAGTCCTATTCCTGAAAACACAACCAGCACAACTATCTAGGTAAGTCCTAGATTCCTCGGTTAGTCCATTATAAAATATATCAAGAAGCTCATTCTTAGGTAATGGACTTCCAGCCTGTGCATGAATCAAAGCACAAAACCTTGCCCAAGATTCGGGCAATACCTCTTTTCTCCCTGTTTAAAATCAAAAAGTTCCTGCAAAATAGCATGTCTAGCACTAGGAGGAAAATATTTCTACAGGAAAGTACTAATCAAGCACTCAGGGGTATCAATAGATCCAGGAGGTAAATTACTAAACCAAGTTTTAGCTTCTCCTTTTAGTGAAAAGGGAAAAATCTTAGCAACAAAGTAAGTACGCATCTTAATATCATCAGAAAACAAGCCACTCATGGTAGAAAGTTCATTCATATGTGCTGCCGTTTCATTCTTAGTCCCACAAAAAGGTTCTTTCTCGACAATAGCTATGTAAGATAGATCGAGAGAGAAATCATAATCTTCATCTATAATGTTTATGGGAGAAGCAGCAAACTTAGCAACATGATATAATTTCGGTCTAATAGTACGCCTCTCAAGGAGACTCTTAGCAGCGCTCCTATCGTGCGTGTTCTTACATTATTTAATAAACTCATCGGTCATCTCAACATAACCATCTTCAATATCATAACTCTCACTAGACTCAGGTGAGCTAACAGGTGTGGTAGTGTCTTTATTAGGAGTTTCTGTATTTCTAGCTATAGTTCTAGCAACCGTAGCATCTAGGAAAGGACCTAATGAACCACTCTTATCAAGCACAGTAGAAGCAGCATCATAAGCATCAGAAGTTTTAGATTCAGTAGTAGTAGCAGTGTGTGTAGCATGGGTATGTGGTGGTGTAAGGAACTTACTCAAAACAGACGGTGAATCAAGAGCAGCATAGGTGTGATACATTGCAAATGTATCTATAATTTTTCATGTTCCATGCTTGGTTTTATCCACTTTCTTGTGTTTTGTTCCAACTTTCGAGTACTTTTCATACGATTTCTTGGACTAACCTATTAACAAGATGCCACAGTGCCACTTGCCTGTTTTCTGCTGTTTTTGGTTCCAGGAAGTCAGAAAATGAAAATTCTCGGAATTGGACAGGACAAAAGCAAAAGTTACTATTTTCCCGGAAGACTCACGGAGCCAGAAGGAGAGTTAGAGAGGGGCTAGGGCCTGGCCACACCCCCTAGGTGCGGGCTAGCCTTACCCGCGCCACCAGGTGGTGTGGGCCCCTTGGCCGCCCACCGACCTTGCCCTCTGGCCTATAAGAAGACTCCAGCCACGAAAGGTTCCGCAGCACCGCCGCCACCGAAAAGGAGATTCGGGGGACAGAAAGTCTCTGTTCCGGCACCCTGCCAGGACGGGGAAGTGCCCCCAGAGCCATCTCCATCGATCTCCACCACCATCTCCATCACCGTTGCTGATTCCCATGATGAGGAGGGAGTAGTTCTCTCTCGAGGCTAAGGGTTCTACCGGTAGCTATGTGTTCATCTCTCTCTCTCTATGCGTGATCATATTGTGATCATGAGCTTTGTAATATAGTAGATCTACCTTGCTACTCAAGTGCTTTATTAGATCTCTGCTCTCCCCATGTGTGTGAAAGTGACAGCGTGCTCACCATGGTGGCACTTAGGCTAGATATTACAAATACTTGTTATGAGTTATATTTGGAGTTGGATGTCTTTATGAAATTGTGGTGTTTGTTGGACTCATCTAGTACTCAAGGTGACAGTGTGGAGTTTTCTAGATGGGAAAGGCTTACTTTGAGGTGTACTGTTATAGCCCTACCATCGATTAGAGTGTTCAACCAGAGAGTAGTTAAGAGTAGTATCATAAAGAGAAGATATTATATGAGAGTGTTCACTAGTGAAAGTATGATCCCTAGGCCTTGTTTCTAAGCATTGATACACCGTTTGCAATTAGATCTGTTACATGTTTGCTTGCTTCCATCTTTATTTCAGTTTTCCTTTAGCCTTTTCCACGCCACCAAGCTATTCTCTATCACCGTTACCACTTATAATTATCCATACCACTTGTATTTCACTATCTCTTCGCCGAACTAGTGCACCTATACACCTGATAAGTGTATTGGGTGTGTTGGGGACACAAGAGACTTCTTGTATTTATATTGCAGGGTTGCTTGAGAGGGGATACCTTTGACCACTTCCTCCCTGAGTTCGATAAACCTTGGGTGATCCACTTAAGGGAAAACTTGCTGCTGTTCTACAAACCTCTACACTTGGAGGCCCAACAACTGTCTACAAGAATAGAAGTGCGTAGACATCAAGCTATTTTCTGGCGCCGTTGCCGGGGAGGTAAGGTAAAAGGTACTCACATCCTCCGGTGTGAGTGCTCAAAGTTATTTCCTTTAGATTCTGCAATTTTGTCTTTTTGTTTCTTGTTTTCACTAGTTAGGCTTAATGGAAAACAACAAAAAATTAGAGAGCTTTATAGTATTTATCTTGAGTTAGGACATGAAGGTTTTGAAGTGAAAATTAAAAACCTATGGAACTTAATTTGCATGCTAATAGCAATGTTGTTAGTATGAATTCTTTGGACACCATTATTGCTAATGCTATGGAAAAGTCTAAGCTTGGGGAAGCTAGTTTTATGAAAATGATCTTTTTAGTTCCCCGGCTTTGGAAGATAGCTATTCTATTGCTTATGATGATGCAAAACCTCCAATATATGATGATTACAATGATGAATATGATATTTTGAGTCCACCTACTATTGAGGAGGAAATTAATTATGATTATAATATGCCTCCTATATTTGATGATTATGGTGATGAAAATAATAATGATAGCTATTTTGTTGAATTTGCTCCCACTACAATTAACAAGAATGACTATGTTTATGTGGGGAGTATTAATTCTTATATGCATGTGGCTCATGGTAAGAATGTTTTATGTGATAGTTATATTGTTAATTTTATTCATGTTGCTACTGAAAGTTATTATGAGAGAGGGAAACATGGTTCTATGCATCTCAATAATATTAAGTTTCCCCTCTTTATGTTGAAAATTTTGAAGTTGCACTTGTTTTGCTCTCCTATGCTTGTTGCTTTGTGCTTTCATGACTTGTTTCTTTACAAGATTCCTATGCATAGGAAGTGGGTTAGACTTAAATGTGCTTTGAATTTGCTTCTTGATGCTCTCTTTTACTTCAATTCATATTTCCTATGTGAGCATCTTCTCAAACTATTATGCCTAACTTAAAGGCGTTAAAGAAAAGTACTTAATGGGAGATAACCCAAACGTTTTAGATGAGTATTGGAAGCTATTACTTCAGTAATAACCACTCCTTATCCTTTTTATTTGCTTTTTGTGCCAAGAGTAATCTCAAATGAGAGAGAAGTAATGATTGGGAAAGTTGCTGTCCCGAAACAGATTTTTGTGCTTCACCATAAACATTCGTGAGAGATCTCTGTATGTCGGATTGATCTGTAATATTTTGTGCTTCTGCCCCAGGTCGTTATCTAACTTCCGTTAGTTCAACACGTTTTGATTTGAGCAATAGAAGGTCTTCTAAAAAATTCGTCTTTACCTGCTGGTCTGTTTTGACAGATTTCTGCCATTTTCTGCATTTGCTTCTTGTTGGTTCCTTTTTGAGTTCTTTTGGGAAATTGAGCTATTTGAGGGAAGTTCTACAGTAGCTAGTGTTCTAATGGAAGTTTATTTGGTGTTAGAACTGAACCTTAAGACTTATTTATCTTAAGTGCACTAATGTTGCTAATGAGATTGTGTGAAGTTTTGTATGAAGGAAAAATTTCACGTGTATGGAAGGATGAGTAATGAGATGAAGGATGGATTAAAGCTCAAGCTTGGGGATACCACACGTGTCACCCCAAGAAATATCCAAGAAGTACAAGCGTCAAAGCTTGGGGATGCCCAAGGCATCCCCTTCTTCATCAATAAAAATCCTAGGTTCCTTCCAAACGCTTCATTTTTATTGTTTCATGCACAATTGTGTTTTTCTTGGAGCGTCTTCTTTTTCGTTTTCGTTTTGGTTTTTGTTTGCTTTGGTTTGCTTAGTTTTCTGAATAAATTGGTTGGACCCCCTCTTTCTTACATTGGTTTGCAAATAGTTTAGTTTGGTTTTGTTTGGAAAAGAGTAGGAAAGTTCATGTTTAAGTGGTAAAGAGAGCTTGTTTTTTACTGTGGCCTATGCTTTGGCATGCCATGCTTGATATTGTTTTGGCTTTATGCTTAGTATTCTTTGCTGTAGCATGACTTTTTATAAACAATTGAGATTGCTTAATGTGCTTTGGATGAATCATGCATTGTTTTAGCATATTAAAGCATAGTATAGTGGTATTCTCCTTTGATGCTTTATTTGGGTTGACTTGGCGCATGCTCACACCATGTTATGACTATCTCAAGTCACCATAGCCTTTATGATCCTTTAGTTTTTAACTTGTAGTATCACTTTATGCTTTGATCAACGATGTTCGCTCTGCATGATTATGGCCATTATTGCTCTCTTAGTTTGTCGCTCTAGTCTTTTGCTAGCCTCCACAACCAAGTATGAGTTCCACTCATGCATCAAAATCCCTAAACCAAGTTATTCCAAAGTGTCCACCATACCTACCTACTAGCTTATGCTATTCCGAGTATATTCATGCTTTTGTTTACCTTCCAAATTAAACTTGTTATGAGAAAACTAGTGATTAAAGCTCTCATGAACTTGATGGCACACTTTACTTTATTGCCTCTAATAAACTTGAACCATTGGGTCCTTCTTTGTTGCGTATATGCTTGCGCTTTATAAGTTGAAATTAGCAGAACCATGTTTCATGGGGAACGCTTTCAACATTGCACTTGTACTTTGTACCCCATTGATATCATGTTCTTTTGCTTACGGATCCCGGCGGTGTGAAATAAAAGTGGAACTTGTAAGATCATGGAGTTTGTATGTGTGTTAGAGAAACGCCTGGGCCGCTAGCCTAAGCCATGCCTAATCATGGTGGAAACTTGTAGCATCACCATAATAAGCACTCTATGAAGCATCCTCAATAAAAACCTATGCAAATAGCAAATAAAAAGATCGCTGAGATGCTCATTGTCTGCTTGCCTTGTCATTTTGATTATGGGAAAGCTCCCGTATCATGTGCAAAGGGTACCCCGTTGGCGGTTCTTGATGATACACATATACTTACAATGACAACAACTTACTCGTGACTGAAGTTGAGTAGCATGAGGATCGGTCTTCGTAAGTAAGGGGCATGAGATTTTGGTTTATAACTTGCCAAGCATATCCTCTTAGTTGTGTCACTTTAACCTTAATCACCTTCAAGATGCTTATGATAGGGGCAATGAGAGCTGAAAGCTACAAGTACCATAATTTTTGGAAGCTCTTTATGAGACTTGAATCCCTACTTCCTTTTACAAAGGCCTTTCTTCCACCATTATATTGAGTCTCCACCTTCTATCTTTATGCACCGACTTTGAGAGCATAGTGGCCATTCTTAGTTCTATGTGCATTGTCCCAAGACTAGTTGATTGATGCATAACTTGATATTGCTTGTTTTAAACTATTTGTATCTAGTCACTCTTATGAACTTTGAAGGTGTCCTATGCATTTATATTTGCTACTCTATGAGGGACAAGCTGAATACTATTATGCTATGTTTTCTTTATGTGAAACAAACAAATGTCTTGCAAAGCATTGTTATTCATGAATCTTTTGTTTGTGCCTTTTCATGTTGCATCATAGTTTCTTTGCTTATTGCTAGAACTTTGTCTTTCATGTTATGATTGAAGTACTATGATCCCAGCTTTGAATATTTTGCAAATACTTTGATCAAGTCTTTGATGGTGCATGTCACCTCAAAAATTATTCTTTCTTTTTATTACTTACCTACTCGAGGACGAGCAGGAGTTAAGCTTGGGGATGTTGATACATTGCAAATGTATCTATAATTTTTGATGTTCCATGCTTGGTTTTATCCACTTTCTTGTGTTTTGTTCGAACTTTGGAGTACTTTTCATATGATTTCTTGGACTAACCTATTAACAAGATGCCACAGTGTCAGTTGCCTGTTTTCTGCTGTTTGTGGTTCTAGGAAGTCAGAAAATGAATATTCTCGGAATTGGACGGGACAAAAGCCAAAGTTACTATTTTCCCGGAAGACTCACGTTGCCAGAAGGAGAGTCGGAGAGGGGCCAGGGCCTGGCCACACCCCCCTAGGCGCGGGCTAGCCTTACCCACGCCACCAGGTGGTGTGGGCCCCCTGGCCGCCCACCAACCTTGCCCTCTGGCCTATAAGAAGCCTCCTGAAGCCAAAACCCTAAATCGTCAAGCCTCCAGCCACTAAAAGTTCCGCAGCGCCGCCGCCACCGAAAAGGAGATTTAGGGGACGGAAAGTCTCTGTGCACCCTGCCGGGACGGGGAAGTGTCCCCGGAGCCATCTCCATCGATCTCCACCACCATCTCCATCACCGTTGCTGATTCCCATGATGAGGAGGGAGTAGTTCTCTCTCGAGGCTAAGGGTTCTACCGGTAGCTATGTGTTCATCTCTCTCTATGTATGATCATATTGTGATCATGAGATTTGTAATCTAGTAGATCTACCTTGCTACTCAAGTGCTTTATTAGATCTCTGCTCTCCCCATGTGTGTGAAAGTGACAGCGTGCTCACCATGGTGGCACTTAGGCTAGAGATTACAAATACTTGTTATGAGTTATATTTGGAGTTGGATGTCTTTATGAAATTGGTGTTTGTTGGACTCATCTAGTACTCAAGGTGATAGTGTGGGGTTTTCTAGATGGGAAAGGCTTACTTTGAGGTGTGCTGTTATAGCCCTACCATCGATTAGAGTGTTCAACCGGAGAGTAGTTAAGAGTAGTATCATAAAGAGAAGATATTATATGAGAGTGTTCACTAGTGAAAGTATGATCCCTAGGCCTTGTTTCTAAGCATTGAAACACCGTTTGCTACTAGATCTGTTACATGTTTGCTTGCTTCCATCTTTATTTCAGTTTGCCTTTAGTCTCTTCCATGCCATCAAGTTATTTTCTATCACCATTACCGCTTATAATTATCCATACCACTTGTATTTCACTATATCATCGCCGAACTAGTGCACCTATACACCTGACAAGTGTATTGGGTGTGTTGGGGACACAAGAGACTTCTTGTATCTTGATTGCAGGGTTGCTTGAGAGGGGATACCTTTGACCACTTCCTCCCTAAGTTCGATAAACCTTGGGTGATCCACTTAAGGGAAAACTTGCTGCTGTTCTACAAACCTCTGCACTTGGAGGCCCAACAACTGTCTACAAGAATAGAAGTGTGTAGACATCAAGCTCTTTTCTGGCGCCGTTGCCAGGGAGGTAAGGTAAAAGGTATTCACACTGGAGTATTAAAGAAGAAGAACCTCCCACGGCAAACGCCTATTTTCTGGCACCGTCGCCGGGGAGGTAAGGTAAAAGGTACTCACATCCTCCGATGTGAGTGCTCGAAGTTATTTCCTTTAGATTCTGCAACTTTGTCTTTTTGTTTCTTGTTTTCACTAGTTAGGCTTAATGGAAAACAACTACAAAATTAGAGAGCTTTATAGTATTTATCTTGAATTAGGACATGAAGTGTTTGAAGAGAAAGTTAAAAAACCTATGGAACTTAATTTGCATGCTAATAGCAATGTTGTTAGTATGAATTCTTTGGACACCATTATTGCTAATGCTATGGAAAAGTCTAAGCTTGGGGAAGCTAGTTTTTATGAAAATGATCTTTTTAGTTCCCCTGCTTTGGAAGATAGCTATTCTATTGCTTATGATGATACAAAACCTCCAATATATGATGATTACAATGATGAATATGATATTTTTAGTCCACCTACTATTGAGGAGGAAATTAATGATTACAGTATGCCTCCTATATTTGATGATTATGGTGATGAGAATAATAATGATAGCTATTTTGTTGAATTTGCTCCCACCACAATTAATAAGAATGACTATGCTTATGTGGGGAGTATTAATTCTTTTATGCATGTGGCCCATGATAAGAATGTTTTATGTGATAGTTATATTGTTAAGTTTATTCATGCTGCTACTGAAAGTTATTATGAGAGAGGGAAACATGGTCTTATGTATCTCAATAATATTAAGTTTCCCCTCTTTATGTTGAAAGTCTTGAAGTTGCACTTGTTTTGCTTTACTATGGTTGCTTTGTTCTTTCATGACTTGTTTCTTTACAAGATTCTTATGCATAGGAAGTGGGTTAGACTTAAATGTTCTTTGAAT
This sequence comes from Avena eriantha, assembly GCA_910589775.1. Classification (NCBI taxonomy): domain Eukaryota; kingdom Viridiplantae; phylum Streptophyta; class Magnoliopsida; order Poales; family Poaceae; genus Avena; species Avena eriantha. Next base: position 95,347,533 of record OU342741.1, read on the forward strand.
TTGGTTCTTGATGCTCTCTTTTACTTCAATTCATATTTCTTATGTGAGCATCTTCTCAAACTATCAAGCCTAACTTAAAGGCATTAAAGAAAAGTACTTATTGGGAGATAACCCAAAAGTTTTAGATGAGTCTTGGAAGTTATTACCTCAGTAATAACCGCTCCTTATCCTTTTTATTTGCTTTTTGTGCCAAGAGGAACCTCTAATGAGAGAGAAGTAATGATTGGGAAAGTTGTTGTCCCGAAATAGAATTCTGTGCTTCACCGTAAAAATTCGTGTAAAATCTCTGTACGTCCTTTTCAGGCGTGAATTTTTGTGATTCTGCCCCACGTCGTTATCTAACTTTCGTTAGTTCAACACTTTTCGATTTGAGCAACAGACGGTCTTCGAAAAAATTCGTTTTTACCTGCAGGTCTATTTTGACAGATTTCTGCCATTATTTGCATTTGCTTCTTGTTGGTTCCTTTTTGAGTTCTTTTGGGGAATTGAGCTTTTTGAGGGCAGTGCTACAGTAGCTAGTGTTTTATTGAAGTTTATTTGGTGTTAGAACTGAACCTAAAGACCTATTATCTTGAGTGCACTAATGTTGCTAATAAAGATTGTGTGAAGTTTTGTATGAAGGAAAAAATTTAGGTGTATGGAAGGAATGAGTAATGAGATGAAGGATGGACTAAAGAATGAACCTGAAGTCATATGTGCTCGCAATGAGAACTTGCACAACATCTTTTGTCCTGCCAGCCCGTTTGCAGCGGGGCCTCTAGGGAACTACTGGCAATTAAGGTGCTCCTTTTAATAGAGCACCGGAGCAAAGCATTAACACTCTGTGAACACATGTGATCCTCACATCAAAGCCATTCCCTTCCGGTTATCCCGATTTCTATCACTTCGGGGCCATTGGTTCCGGACAACAACGTGTGTATACAACTCGCAGATAAGACCATAAACAATACTATCATAATGAATCAATAACATGTTCAGATCTGAAATCATGGCACTCGGGCCCTAGTGACAAGCATTAAGCACAACAAGTCGCAACAAAGTCATAAAGCACTAATAAAAGATACTAGGAACCATGACCTAACAATCTAATGCCATTACATGAACGAACTCATCCAATCCCTACCATCCCCATAGCCTACAGCGGGGGATTACTCACTCATAGATGGGGGAAACATGGATGGTCGATGGAGAAGCGATGGTGATGATGATGGCGATGATCTCCTCCAATTCCCCTTCCCGGCAGAGTGCCAGAACGAAGTTTCTGGTGATGTTTCGTGGAATCTGGTGGTGGCGGCGGAGCGGAACTCCTTCTGGAAAAACGTCGAACCCCCCGAAGTTTTTAGGTCAGAAGGCTCCTTATAGGCGAAGAGAGAGGCCAAGGGGTTGCCTGGGAAGCCCACACCACCCCATGGCGCGACCTGGCCTGGCCCGCGCCACCAGGTGGTGTGGCCACCCCCTGGCTCTTCTCCGTCTCGTATTCTGGCTCCTAGAGTCTTCGGGTGAAATAGTATTTTTGGCATATTTTCCGGGATTTTTCCTGATAGTTGGTTTTCTGCACAAAAAGTAGACACCAAGGCAATTCTGCTGAAAACAGCGTCAGTCCGCATTAGTTGCATCCAAATCACACAAGTTTAGAGGAGAAACAATAGCAAAAGTGTTCGGGAAAGTAGATACGTTTTGGACGTATCAAGCTATTAAAGCCAAAGTGAATAAATTTGATTGGTAAATTTGAGATGGAAAGTAAATGTGTTCTATAATGTCCTAAAAACATAATTTGAGTTTTACAAATTTTTAGAAGTTTGTTTGATTCAATTTGGATCACTAAATCAAAAGTTTTTGAAGAAAACAGAAAAAGAAAAAGGAAAACTAAAAAGAATAAGCAAAAGAGAAAAAAATCGCAGCAGCAACATCTAGCCTGCTCGGCCTAACCCCAGCCCAACAGAAGCCCACCCGGCTTACCCCTTTTCCCCCTCTCTATCTTTTCTCACCGACGCCTCTTCACCCCCTCTCACTGACGCCCTGGCCCACTTCCACGTCACCCTCCACCTCACCTTCTTCCACCGCGGGACGAACTGACCCTCCCCCTCCTCTGCCGTTTCTAATCGAATCGAATTCGAGCATTTTCGCGTTTAATTCTCCACTCCGACCACGGCCTCTTAATCCCCTCTCCCTCCTCTTCGTTTTCCCCTCAGACACCACCCCTAGAGAGCCCCTAGGCTGCTCGAATTGGAGCTCGGACCGCCGCAGTCACCGACGAACTCCGGCGACAATTCCGGTGAGAATAAACTACCCCGCGCCCTCCTCTCTGTCCTATAAGCTTCGCAATCTTCGGGCGCATCCATTAACCCCTTTGTTCAATTTTTCTTGTACCAAGGTTGTCGCCACGGTCGCCACCGGAGCTTCTTCTGCCGCCGCCGTTCACCGACGAAATCCGGTGAGACCCAGGTTCCCGCCGCCCTACTTTGGCCACCGCCGGCTTCTACATGACCTAGCGCACCTCACTAACCCCTGCCTTGTCTGCTCGAGCCCCAGGACGACACCACCGTCTCGAAGACGTGAGCTCCACCATCGGCAGGAACTGCGGCGAGGAATATGGAACGAAGCCGAGCACCCCTTCATCGACCACGACCACCATCGAGACCATCGAGACCGCCGCAACCCCCGGTAAGATCGCTGCTTCCCCTCTAGAACTGTCGGAGCACCACCCTTCTGACGCGCCGCCGCCGCGCGCAGTGGACAGCACCGCCAGTTCGTGGCCAAACGCTGAGATCCGTCGGATCCAGATCCTAAGGCTAGGATTAGATCACTTAGCCGAAGCGGTATCAGCTGATCTGGTCCGTTAGTTCCTCATAAAATCCAACGGCCCACGTTGACAATCCGACCGAACCGGTATGGACCAATAGGAACACGCCACGTCAGCCTTGGCGTCTGTTTAATTTAGAAAATAGGCACAAAACATATTTAACTTGGAAATTCAATAACTTTTGATCCACAATTCAGAAAAATACAAATTTGGTGTCCATGGATTCAGAAAAATGAGAGCTTCACTATAGAGGCCTTATTTCACCCTGTAGATTCTGGAAAATAGGAGTTTTAGGCAGAAACTTTTTAGGAGTATTTTACCCATAAAAATTACTTTGTAAATTATTTTTGGGTGAATCTCTTTGCTATGGATTGCAAATTGAACCCTCTGTCTAGTAAGACCGAAATATAAATTTAGTTTACTATACATAATTACATGGAAATTATTTAGTGAGTTTGGCCTTTCCAATGCTAGAAAATATTGCTAATTGTTACAATTGCACAAATGGTTGCATCTGTAATCTTGCAGATATAAAATGTTCAGAAAGCACTTAGTGATATTCATAACCTTGTTATAAAACAAATTGTACAATAAAAATTGCCATCTTGCATGCTTGCATATTTTTGCATGATTTTTTGTATTGCCATCAGTGTTGATTTTGTGCATGTTTTGTCTTGGTTGTTTTGTTTGATAGATTGTGTGGATTGTCAAGTGTGTTACTGCGAAGAGTGTACCAACACCACCAACTACTAAGGCAAGTGGCACTATCATCCATGTCCTACTATTTTCATTACACTTAGTGGATTTTTGTAGTATGCATGATAGGACTACTATGTTACTATGCTATGATATGTCCTATTTAGGATATCCTTTGTATCTTTCTTAGTTGAAACATTGTAGTTGTAGTATGCTTAGCCCTGCTATAGATTCGGGGTGGAATATACCATATTATGATGATATGAGGTGTTGGAAAAATATATATGTTTTATATAATAAAACAAGTACTCAATGAATCACCTAGGTGGAATGTGGATACTCAGTTGTGAATAAGGTGGCAACGAAGGGAACCATATCTTTGGCTATCTCTTTCATGTGTGCACTAGAAGAATACCACCCAGGAACTTAGAGATTGAACATGTTTATCATACAGTGGCTTTCGTGTACAGCCACATGCTAAATGGGCTCTAGCTTAGTCAATTACATAGTGCAAGACCCTTGCATTGGTACCTCTTCAGGTTAACTTGAATTATGTATTGGAAGTATATCCTTGCATTGGTGCCTGGTAGACGTGCTGGCATTATGTATTGGGAGGACTTCTATGAAAGACTTTGTCACATTCTCGACCTGCCGGTACTCCATCTTGGTGTGTACTAATCCAGCGGCCACTAGTGGCATCAAGACGAGAGTGTGTCATGTGGGTAAAGTGTACAACTTCTGCAGAAGACCAAATTCTAAGTACTTAGCTATGTCCCCGGTTACGGAAAACTCTGAGCAACTAAGGCTTGAAGCTATGGAAGATCTCGCCATTCCAATTTCTCAAAGTAAAACTTGATGGTGTCAACAAGGTATTAGAAGAACTTGGAGTTTGCCAAGGAGTTCAGAAAGTTGTTGAAAGATGAAAAGTATTTTACAAACATAGGATAAAACCATATTGCTTTCTACAAATAAGCCTAAGATCTACTTAGCCAAATATGCATGTAGTGATAGTCCAACTTATATTCACAAACTTGTGACACTTGCCAATACATTCAAAGTATTGACCCTTTGTGGCTGCAACCTATCATGTTGCAGGTTATTCTATTGCTGAGTGAGGATTGATGATAGGGGTTACGAGTCTGCACTCAACATGTTTGCCTGTGGCACATGAAGATGAAGGACTCCATGCTTTACTTGTATTCTCCTGCTTTGTAATAAGATAGCCTATGGCTATGAGTTTGTAATAATTATTCATATTCTGGATCATGCGATGTAATATGACCTTTGTATCTTGATATTACATCTTAAACTGTGGGTGCTAGCTATTCGATCTAGGGACTAGCACTGTAATCACAGGGATTCGAACCAAGCTAGCTTCGGGTCTTGACAATCTATTGGATGCTTCTTGTGCTGGATCATTTACACACATGGGAGAAGAAGCTAAATGGGATCTTGTAGACCGTATTCAAGACAATGTTGAAGTATGGGAGAATGATAAAGGAAGAAAGTTAGGTATAAATTATGATTATGAATGCATTAAATATTTTGTGGGAACTGATGACTTTCATAATATTAGTAATTCTTATGGTCTAGACTCTCAAGCTATTGCAAGTTATCTTACAGCTTTTGCTTCTTATATTAAAATTCCTAAAAAGAAGTGGAATAATAATCATGAACCATATAAAGATATTGCTAATTGTGTTCCTACAAGAGATACCGAAGTTTATACTGCTAATCATATTTTACCTGAATCTTACATTGGGAAAATGCCTTTCCCAGTTAAGATAAAGGAACATTCTAGGATAGCTAGTATGGTTAATGAAAGTACAAATAAAGCTGTTGAACCTGATGAACAAATAGCTGCTGAACCTGTAGTAGCAAATGTGAAAGACTTTGTCACTAAATATGTATAAGATGGACACACTATCCTCTGTAAGGATACTTCTAATATTGTTTTACAAAGTAGTGTTATGAGAGCTAGTGTCCCTGTGTTTTCTGTTAGAATAAGTGATCATTGCTACAATTGTTCATGTGATGGTTATATCATTAAATTTATGCATGATACTGGAAGTTATTATGAGAGAGGGAAGATTGTTCTAATGCATCTCAATAATATTAAGTTTCCTCGCTATATGCTGAAAGTCTTTATGTTGCACCTGTTTTGCTTTCCTATGCTAGTAGCCTCTTGTTTCAACAATTTATTTTATTACAAAATTCCCTTGCATAGGAAGAGGGTTAGACTTAAACATGTGTATTTTTGCTTCTTGATGCTCTCTTTTACTTCAATTCATAATCTTATGTGAGCATTATTGAAATTATCATTCCCATCTTAATGGCTATAAAGAAAGAGCTTTTTGGGAGACAACCCAATATATTTTTGCTTTCAGTTTGTTTTTGGTTATTTGAGTATTGGAAGTTATTGCTTCTGCAATAACCTCTCCTTATCCTTTTGTTTGGGTTTTGTGTCAAGATCAACCTCTAATGAGAGAGAAGTAAGATTTGGGGAAGTTGCTGTCCCGAAATAGATTTTTGTGCTTCACTATAAACAATCATGAAAAATCCCAGAACGTCGTACTGATCTGTAAATTTTTGTATGCATGCCCTAGGTTATTATGTAACTTTTGTTAGTTTTGCACTTTTTGATTTGAGCAACAGAAGATTTTCGAAAAAATTTATCTTACCTGCTAGTCTATTTTGACAGATTTTTGCCACTCTTGCATTCGCCTCTTATATCGATTTCCTTTTTGAATTCCTTTTTGGGCTTTCGGAAGGAGTTGCTACCATAGCTTATGTTTTGATGGATTTCAGTTGAAATTGAACTTAAAAGGTTTATTACCTCGCTTGCACTAATGTTGCTAATGAGAATTGTGTGAAGTTTTGTGTGAAAGAAATTTCCAGGTTATAGGAGAAAATGGTGTAATAAGATGGTGAATGGTCATATGACTCAAAAAATATGTGCATAAAGATGAAAATATTGATGTTATTCAAGAAGTGATTCCGGAAGAATTTATTCAATGCCAAGTTCAGAGACCTGTAGAGTCTGTTTTCGAATAGGTAATAGTTCTTGTAAGGAAAGGTCCGCGAAAAATCTGTCAATTTATATTTTTGTAGTTTTCATCTAACAAGGAAAGCAATGAGAAGAAAGAGGGACGGAAACGGAGCCTAGGTGGCTTACACCACCCCGTGGCGCGAGCCCACCTGGCCGCGCCACCAGGGGGTGTGGCCACCCTGGAGCCCATCACCACCCGTTTTCTCTCAGTACTTTCCTTTTGTTGTAAAATCATAATATATAATCCCCCAGATCCCCCTAGGCTCGTATATCGTGTTCTCTTCGTGTTTTAATTTCTATCTGTTTCTGGCAAGAACTATTCTTAAAGTTTGGAAGCACAATGGTCTCCGCCAACGATAAGGGCAAGGAGCCCGCGGAGGAGGATCTCGAAGACTCTGACCAGGAGGAGGAGATCGAGAGTGAAGTTGAAGAGGAGGCAAAGGAAGGCCAGCATCCGCACACCAACACCACCATTGCAAGTATTTGAGTGGTAGCAAATCCCGCCAAGTTTAAAAGGACCGCTCGGATGTCCACTGGAGGGAAGGTTCTGCGTCATTGTTTGGCTTCACGGTCACCTCCTTCATGCACCAAGAATCCCTTCCATACCCTTATCCATGAGCAACAATTCCAGAATATGCCTAAGGAGAAACTACCCTCCAATTGGGATATGCCCCGTTCTAACCATGCAGGAAAAGAGGACTTCAAGGAGGAAGAGTGGGGAAAGAATCGCAAGAGCTAGGATTCACAGCCCGACATGATCATGAATCGCATTGAGCACAATTCGGAGTTGATTCGTACTCTCACCTTCAAGATTGAGGACTAGAGGGAATTGATTGAAAAGCTCATCGAGAGAACACCACCATCGAAGGAGTAATTCGTCATCAGGTTTTGGCATCCCCTTGGTTTGTTCCAAGCTTGGGGAGTGTCGCGGTATCACATCACTATCTTCTATCTTTTTACCTTTTTAAGTAGAGTCATATCATGAATAGAGAAGTTATCATATATGATGGTTTGCATTATGGAAGTGTCTCCCCTCTCGTTAGTTATCTATGTATCCCTTGGTGTGAGTTGCCGTTATAGAATATTAATGAGAAGTTCTATCATTTACTTTTTGCATATCTTATTTTAGTTTTCAATTTCTGTTATATGGTTGATCTTGTTGTTAGTATTGGTATCACTTTCAGATCATTAAGTAAATTTAGTTGGTTTTGGCAAACCTGGCTCGGTCAGTAGCAACACTATTATGAGAATTGAATGAAAAAGAGAAAAGTACTCTTAAGAAATATAATTTCATTATCTTTCTTTCTAGATTGGCTCATAAGCTTAGTATTCTCTGGTTAAGATCTTTTGTGCTTCCAAGGAAGATTGCATGTTTGTTTTTATCACTTGTATGTTTGTTTCCTTCAATTCTTATACTTGCTACCCAACCTTGCTAGCCAAAAACCTGTACTGAGAGGGAATGCTTCTCGTGCATCCAATCCTTAAACAGAAACCTATGCCATCTGTGTCCACCATACCTACCTATTAGCATTATTTCTATTCCAAGTAAATTCACGTTTTTATCTACCTTCCAAATTAAACTTGTTATGTGAAAATTAGTGATTAAAGCTCTCACAAACTTGATGGCACACTTTACTTACTTGCATTTAATAAACTTGAACCATTGTGCCCATCTATGTTGCGTATATGCTTGCGCTTTATAAGTTGTGAGTTAGCAGAACCATGTTACCATGGGGAATGCTTTCAACATTGCACTTATTTAGTTGATATCATGATTCTTTTGCTTATGGATCCCAGCGATGTGAAATAAAAGGGGAGCTTGTAAGCTCATGGAGTTTGTATGTGTGTTACAGAAACGCCTAGGCGGCTAGCCTAAGCCATGCCTAATCATGGTAGAAACTTGTAGCATAACCATAGTGAGCAATATGTGAAGCATCCTCAATAAAAACCTATGCAAATAGAAAATAAAAAGATCGCTGAGATGCTCATTGTCTACTTGCCTTGTCATTTTGATATGGGAAAGCTTTCGTATCATCGGGCAAGGGGTACCCCATTGGCGGTTCTCCATGATACACATGTATTTATAATGACAAGAACTTACTCGTGACTAAAGTTGAGTAGCATGAGGTCTGGTACTCGTAAGCAAGAGGCATGCGATTTTGAACTTATAACATGTCAAGAATATCCTCATATTTGTTTACTTTAAACTTAATCACCTAAAGATGCTTATGATAGGGGCAATGAGAGCTGAAAGCTAGTAAGTACCATAATTTTTGGAAGCTCTTTATGAAACTTGAAATCCCTGCTCCCCTCTATGAAGGGCCTATCTTTTACTTTTTAGTTGAGTCGGTAAACCTATTCCTTTCTATCTTAGCAAGTATTTTGGGTTATTGTGTTTCATTCATTCATATGATTATTTATTCAATCATGTTTCTTATGTTCCCTGTTTTGCACACTGCTCCTATCTTAGTGAGTACTACTTTGAAAGCTATCATTGAAAACCCCATTATGTTTGAACTCCTGCAAATTGTTAACTATTCTTTGACCAAGAGCAAAGTTTGCCATTAACAATAATGATCTACTTTGTGTATCTTTATTGTGTTTCCTTTACTTATTGCAAGTTAAGTTATATAATAGTGAGTTGTCTTCTATTATGATTTGTGTATTGATGAATGTGATGCTTCTTGTCCGTATTATTTTATTGACACTTCACTCCATAAACTTGAGGTCATGTTTATTGAGCTCAGTTTTCGCTTGGGGACAAGCGAAGTCTAAGCTTGGGGGAGTTGATACGTCCATTCTGCATCACTATTCTATATCATAATTTACTGTTATTCATTAATATATTTCATATTAAGAGATGATACTTATGTTATTTCATCTGTTATTGCATGGTTGATGACTTTTGGAGGATGGACCGCTGAAGTCAGGATTCTGATGGAAAAAGGCACTGTTTGGAGGCGAAATTTGCGAAGATCAGAAAATCCCAGAAAATATATGGAAAATCCTATTTTTTATAGAAGACGAAGGATGCAAGAAAGGGGAGCAGAGATGGGCCACATGGGGCCCACACCACCCCCTGGCGCGGGCCAACCCTGGCCGCACCACCAGGCGGTGTGGCCACCCTGGCCCACCTCTGGCTCTGCTCTTTGGCGTATATATTCCCCATGAAACCCTAAGACTCGGAGAGCAACCATAGAAAGATTCTGCCGCCTCTACAGGGCAGAAAACTGCAGAGAGAGAAAGAGCTCTCCGGTTGGCAGAAATCTACCGGGGAAATTCCTTCCCGGAGAGGGGAGATCGTCGCCATCAACACCATTATGAAGCTGGACTTCATCGGGATCATCATCATCACCATCATCATCTCCACCAACACCATCATCTCCACCAGCACCATCATCACCACTCCATACCGCTGTAACAATTGGGTTGAATCTTGCATAGTTCTTAGGGGAAACTTTCTCGGTGTTGATTACTTGTTGTAGTTGATGCTATTGAGTGGAACCATTGAATTATTGTTATGTTCAGATTGTTACTTGTCATTATCTCATCTCTGATCTTGATCCATATGATGTCTCGTGAGTAGTTCGTTTAGTTCTTGAGGACATGGGAGAAGTCATGTTGTTAGTAGTGGAATTGTGTTGAGAAAGATGCAATAGTTTGATATATAATTTGTGGTGTTATTCTTCTAGTGGTGTCATGTGAATGTCGACGACATGATACTTCACCTTTATGGGCCTAGGGGAATGCATTGTGTATTTGGCTATTAATCGTAGGGGTTGCCGGAGTGACAGAAACCTAAACCCCCATTAGGAAACCTTTGCACAAGGGAGTGTAGGATCTCAGAGTTTAAAGCTGTGGTTAGGTTTCTATCTTAATTACTTTCTTGTACTCGCGGATTCTTGCAAGGGGTATAATCACAAGTATGTATTAGTCCTAGGAAGGTCATTACATTAGCATAGGTTCACCCACACAACACTTATCAAACTAAATAAGATTAATCAACTATATGAAGCGAAAGCACTTGACGATATTCCCATGTGTCCTCGAGAACGTTTGGTCATCTTAAGTAATACAACCGGCTTGTCCTTTGCTAAAGAAAGGATTGGGCCACTTGTTGCAATTATTATTATTATTGTCTTTCATTTACTCGCACTTTATTTATTTGCATTATCAAAAACCCCTAAAAATCCGTTTTCTAAGTACTTACAGGGAATTCCTGCTCCAAGCCACTCGTGAACACCTTCTGCTCCTCGTTGGATTCGACACTCTTACTTATCGAAAATACCGCGATACACCCCCTATACTTGTGGGTCATCAAGACTATATAGTAGGATTAAAGCGTGGTAGGCATTGGGATGAATGAACGAGCGTTGCATGGACAAGACAATTCATGTAGCAATCAAGATATAGGGCAATTGCAGATAAGTAAGGTAAAACATCCAAGTACTAAATAATCATAGGCATGTGTTCCATATATAGTCATACGTGCTCGTAATGAGAACTTGCATAACATATTTTGTCCTGCCAGTCCGTTTGCAACGGGGCCTCAAGGGAATCTACTGGCAATTAAGGTGCTCCTTTTAATAGAGCACTGGAGCAAAGCATTAACACTCTGTGAACACACGTAATCCTCATATCATAGCCATTCCTTCCGGTTATCCCGATTATTGTCACTTCGGGGCCTTTGGTTCCGGACAATAAGATGTGTATACAACTTGTAGGTAAGATCATAAACAATAGTATCCTCATGAATCAATAACATATTCAGATCTGAAATCAGGGCACTCGGGCCCTAGTGACAAGCATTAAGCAAAGCAAGTTGCAACAATGTCAAAAAGCACTAACAATAGATACTAGGCACCATGCCCTAACAATCTGATGCAATTACATGAACGATCTCATCCAATCCCTAGCATCTCCATAGCCTACAGTGGGGGATTACTCACTCATGGATGGGGGAATCATGGATGGTTGATGGAGAAGTGATGGTGATGATGATGGCGATGATCTCCGCTGATTCCCCATCCCGGCAGGGTGCCAGAACGGAGTTTCTGGTTCCGAATCGCGGTATCTAGTGGTGGCGGCGCAGTGGAACTGTATCTGGAAAAACATCGAACACCCCGTCTGTTTTTGGTCAGAGGGCTTTTATAGGCGAAAGGAATGGTCGAGGCGCAGTCCGAGGCAACCACACCACCTCCTGGCGTGGCCTGGCCTGGCCCACGTGGCCAGGGGGTGTGGGCCCCTCGTGGGTCTTCTTCGTCTCCTCCTATGGCTCCATGAGTCTTCTAGTAAAATAGGAGTTTTGCGATATTTTCCAGAAAATAGTCTTGATGACCCACAAGTATAGGGGACCACAATAGTCTTTGAGGGAAGTAAAACCCAATTTACTGATTCGACACAAGGGGAGCCAAAGAATATTTATAATCCTCAACAACTGAGTTGTCAATTCAGCTACACCTGGAAATAATCTTGCTCGCAGTAGCTTATTAGTAGCAACAGTTTTGTAACAGCAATATCAAAGTAAAAGCAGTACTAAAAGTAAAGATAGTAGTAACAATTGCAGTAAACAGTAGGATTAAAGCGCGGTAGGGATAGGTATGGATGGACGGGCGTTGCATGGACACGACAATTCATGTAGCAATCAAGATATAGGGCAATTGCATATAAGTAAGGTAAAGAATCCAAGTACAAAATAATCATAGGCATGTGTTCCATATATAGTCATACGTGCTCGTAATGAGAACTTACATAACATCTTTTGTCCTGCCTGCCCGTTTGCAGCGGGGCCTCAAGGGAATCTACTGGCAATTAAGGTGCTCCTTTTAATAGAGCACCAGAGCAAAGCATTAACACTCCATGAACACACGTAATCCTCATATCATAGCCATTCCCTCCGGTTATCCCGATTATTGTCACTTCGGGGCCTTTGGTTCCGGACAATAATATGTGTATACAACTTGCAGGTAAGATCATAAACAATAATATCCTCATGAATCAATAACATATTCAGATCTGAAATCATGGCACTCGGGCCCTAGTGACAAGCATTAAGCATAATAAGTTGCAACAATGTCAAAAAGCACTAACAATAGATACTAGGCACCATGCCCTAACAATCTGATGCAATTTCATGAACGATCTCATCCAATCCCTACCATCCCCATAGCCTATAGCGAGGGATTACTCACTCATGGATGGGGGAATCATGGATGGTTGATGGAGAAGTGATGGTCATGATGATGGCGATGATCTCCTCCGATTCCCCATCCTGGCAGGGTGCCAGAACGGAGTTTCTGGTTTCGAATCGCGGTATTTGATGGTGGCGGCACAGCGGAACTCTATCTGGAAAAATGTCGAACCCCTCGTATCTTTTAGGTCAAAGGGCTTTTATAAGGGAAATGAGAGGTCGAGGGGGAGTCTGAGGCAGCCACACTACCTCCTGGCGCAGCCTGGCCTGGCCCGCAAGGCCATGGGGTGTGGGCCCCTCGTGGCTCTTCTTCATCTCCTCCTCTGGCTCCGTGAGTCTTCTGAATAAAATAGGAGTTTTGCGATATTTTCCGAGATTTTTCCTGAAAGTTGATTTCCTGCATAAAAACGAGACACCAAGGCAATTCTGCTGAAAACAGCGTTAGTCCGCATAAGTTGTATCGAAATCACACAAATTAGAGGAGAAACAATAGCAAATGTGTTCAGGAAAGTAGAAATGTTTTGGAGGTATCAACTCCCCCCAAGCTTAGCTTATTGCTTGTCGTCAAGCAATTCAGTTGAAAACTGAGTGCGATAAATGGAACTTTCACGAACACATTTGCTTCATAAGATGTATATATTCTCAGCATATGATCAAATACTTAGGCAATTCATAATAAGGAGTATGCAAATAAGCCTACCTAATAGTCATGCAAGGTATGAAGAGATTCCAACTCATTAATAATAAGCAACATGACAGATAAGCATATGCAGGATTGTAGTGCTCATAAGAAGATATGATAAAGTGGTGTCTCACTTTCCTTTCTTTGGAGCAAAACATAAATGCCAAGGCACCCCTTAATTTTAAGTGAAGACTAGAAATAAACATATTAAAGATACAAGTGTCAAACTTATGTCATAATTAACCGTGTTTTGGGACAAGCACATTACACTAAGAATGACAGCTATGCTCTCGGGAAGGTGCTCAAAGCATAAATGGTGACTTAACATAAAAGTGAAAGAAAATATTTGAAAAGTTTGAAAGGCTTCCAAATGTTTAAAGTATGGTACTCATTAGCTTTGAGCTCTCATTGCCCCTATCATAAGCATCTTTAGGTGATTAAGGTTAAAGTGAACAAATATGAGGATATGCTTGACAAGTTATAAGTTGAAAATCTCATGCCCAGTGCTTATGAGTACCAGACCTCATGCTACTCAACTTTAGTTACGAGTAAGTTCTTGTCATTGTAAGTACATGTGTATCATAGATAACCGCCAACGGGGTACCCCTTGCCCGATGATACGGAAGCTTTCCCATATCAAAATGACAAGGCAAGCAGACAATGAGCATCTCAGCGATCTTTTTATTTTCTATTTGCATAAATTTTTATTGAGGATGCTTCACAGATTACTCACTATGGTTATGCTGCAAGTTTCCACCATGATTAGGCATGGCTTAGGCTAGCCGCCCAGGCGTTTCTCTAACACATATACAAACTCCATGAGCTTACAAGCTCCCCTCTTATTTCACACTACCGAGATCCATAAGCAAAAGAATCATGATAGCAACTAAATACATGCAATGTTGAAAGCGTTCCCCATGGTAACATGGTTCTGCTAATTTATAACTTATAAAGCGCAAGCATATACGCAAAATAGATGGGCACAATGGTTCAATTTTATTAAGCGTAAGAAAGTAAAGTGTGGCATCAAGTTTGTGAGAGCTTTACTAACTAATTTTCCCATAACAAGCAAACAATTTTTATTGGAAGAAACAAAGCATAATATACATGCAAGGAATAGTAATGATGCTAATAGGTAGATATGGTGGACTCTTGTTGACAACTTTGGTTTTGGGGAGTTGGATGCACGAGTAAAGATTATACTCAGCATAAGTGAAGGCTAGCAATAGAAAGGGAGCGACAATCGAGAGAGCAGTAACTGTCATAATCATGCTTGCGACAAAACAAAATAAAAAGTGGCATAAAAGTGACACAAGAACTCTGAAATAGAATAAATCATCGAGGCTTAACTGACCTTTTGTTTAGTCATATGCATGCGTGAGCATGTGCCAAGTCGATTCAAATAAAACATTCAGAGGAGGATACCACAATGTCATACCAAGTTATGAATAGAACAATGCAAGCAAATATTTACATGACATGTTACAAACTAGTAATGGATTGGAACTGATCATAAGAAGTCAAGAACTACTAAGCATCCATTAAATAACATACACCTTACATGAAAAGACTAAGCATGCTCACAATGATGAGTATATGTACAAAAATGAAAACAAATAGTGTTCATACCAGCCTCTTACCACACCTCGAGTCGTCATAAATCATCATTGCCTTTCACTTGTGTGACTTGAATAATAAGATAAAATCAAACTCCAAGGAATCACTAAGGACCACTGAACCCTCCAACGGACTTTACAAAACCAGAGAAGAACAACATTTTTCTTTGATTTAAAAGGCAAGAACCGAAGGGAAGAACAAGCAAAGTGAAATCTTTTTGGGTTTTTCGAATAATCAAAATAAAGCTGAAAAGGATGAAGCAAACCAAGGCTAAAAGATAAACAAACAAACAAAGAGAAATAATGAATTTTTTTTGGTCTTTTTGTGTTTTGAAAGCAGAAATAAAGCAAGAACAAAAACTAAAAAGAAAACGAAACATAGATATGCAAAGTACCGACTAAACATGATATGTAGATGAGTGTGATGTCGGTATACCTCCCCCAAGCTTAGGCTTTTGGCCTAAATGGGTATCAATCCCAAGCTAGCGAGGTAGGAGCGCCTCCATAATATGGCGACGAAGTGCCTTCATCATGATATGAACTCGAGGATGCCCCAGCATAGTGCGCAGAGTAGTCGTAAGAGGGCACATCCCCCTGGTGCTGCCCGTGGAAACCAAGCAAGCAGAGCTGCTCGTCCACCTCCTCCTTGGAACGCGACCATGGCATCCTGCAAATACTGAACATAGTGGACTGTGGCAAAGGAATTTCCCTCTCGTCTCCGTCAGTAAACAACATCCTATAAACTAAGTTCTCGGTACTAGAATCAGTAGTAACAAAGTGATGTGTTTTCATAGCAGCAAGATCAAGCCTTTGTGGTGTCAACACAGTGTCATTAGGATCAATAGAAAGTTCTAAGGCAGCAACCATGCGTGCGGAAATGATGCCCCCATAAATGGGTCCTCTAGCAGCTAAGCGATGGGCAATGAGAGAACCAAGATTATACTTGGTATCATTATTAAGTGAACAGCTAGAAAGGCTAAATGATAATTAGAAATATACTAGTGTTTTCCCTACCAAGAATGCTAGTGGCAAGATAGTAAGCAAAATATCTAAGAGCTAGGAGTTGAATGTTCCTTATCTTCCCGCGCTGAGCTATGCGGTCATCGTCATTTGTCACACTTCGGTAGAGTTCCAGCAAATCAGCGGGTTGACCTTGGATCTTCTTCACTGTCCCAGTCATGCCTATGCCTATAATGCTGCAAAATCTTTCCAATGGCATGGTAATAGGCATATTATAAATTTTGAATGAAACAGTTGACCTATAAGGGGTGTTAGTGAAAGTGAAACTTTCAACGAAAGTTTTGGTGAGCACGGCATATTTCTCACTCTCATCATGCATGTAAGTGGTTAGACCAACCCTCTGAATAAGATGTAGGAAATCATCAAGGATCCTAGCAGCTTGCAAAAAGGCAAAGCAAGGGAAGGTGGATGGTGAGCATCTCCTTCATCTACTTCATTGCCAAAGCACGATGTAATAAGATCCTCATTATATGATGGTCTAAATTGAGACGCTGATCTTGAAGGCCTTGCCCTCCTGGGTGTGTCTCTCTCAAATACTTTCCCAAAAGTATGATTGCTCATCTCTCCTTTTTTTGAAATTTTAGACAACCATCATACAAGTGATTGCAAAGTGATTACATAATGAAAGGAACTACTTATAGGGACTTGTAAGAGGCCTAAGCATGCATCAAAACAATTTTTCTAAGCATTGAACAAGCTTACAATCTCACATAACTTGTCACCTACAGTAGAAAAATACTCAAGATATAATCCACTAATCACAAATCTACTTGGACAAGCGAAGGAGTCACATACTAGAGATCAAATGCTCCAAATCTCAGTAGAAAAGATGGGCTGAGCAAGGAGATAGAAATCGCGAGTAAGAACAGCAAGAACACGGGTTTGAGCAATGAACTAGTGTTTTCTTGGGAGAGAGAAAGGAGTGGCAGGAGGGAGAATAAGTGGAGGGCCAGGGGTGGCCCACGCCATGGCTAGGCGCGCCCCTGGTGTGGCCACGCCACCAGGTGGTGTTCCTGCCCGGTGGGCCCCCTGGGTCACTCCAGGTACTTCTCTGCCTCTTTTTTCACGTAAAAATTTAATATGAATTTTCTGGAATTTTTCGAGACACTTTATTTTTTTTAGCAATTTTCAGCTATTGATAAATGATTTTCTAACAGAAAGATAATATTGGAATGATGCAATAACAAAACAAAACTAAAACTTTAGAAGTTCTAAGACACTCTAATATGCAAGCAACTACAATAGAAAAGTAAACTAAGTGAAAGCAAAAATTACAATGGATAAAATAAAAGTAAGCAAACATAATCATGGTGAAAACATTGTTTTGTTCATTAAAATCCCTTTGTTAACAAGGTTGATCAGGTCTTGTTACCAAAACAATTTTATATGAAACAAAACTTTGCATTCCACTAAATGATTATGTTACCTCAACCTTGATAGCAATGGTCCCAATCATAATAGTTTCATATTTTTCTTGTGGTATGGGACAATATATTTCTCCAACTTGGATGCCCTCAATATTTTCAATTGAATTTAGGCCATAGGTCTTATCAATCTTCTTGGGGAAATAGACAGTATGCTCCTTGTCATTAACATTAAAAGTTACCTTTCCTTGATTGCAATTAATGACAGCTCCTGCAGTATTTAGAAAAGGTCTCCCAAGAATAATAGACATATTGTCATCTTCAGGCATTTCGAGCACAACAAAGTCAGTTAATATCAAGCAATTCTGAGTCACTTGAACAGGAACGTCCTCACATATACCAACAGGAATAGTAGTAGATTTATCAGCCATTTGCAAAATATATAAGTTGGTATTAATTTCTCCAATTGAAGTCTCTTGTAGAGAGAAAAAGGAATAACACTAACTCCTGCTCCCAAATCACACAAAGAAGTTCTAACATAGATATTTTTAATAGAACATGGAATAGTTGGAATCCCTGGGTCTCCAAGTTTCTTTGGAACCTTACCATTAAAGGAATAATTAGCAAGTAAAGTAGAAATTTCCTCATTAGGGATCTTCCTTTTATTAGAGACAATATCCTTCATATAATTTGAATAAGGAGGTAATTTAATAGCATCAGTTAAAGGAATTTGCAAAAATAAAGGTTTCATCCACTCACAAAACTTATTATAGTGTTCGTCTTCCTTTGACTTGTGTTTCTTATCAGGGAAAGGCATTGGTTTTTGAACCCAGGGCTCTCTTTCACTACCATGTTTATTAGCAACAAAATCTTCCTTGGTGTACTTAGCATTCTTAGTGTTCCTTTCAGGTTCTTCTTCAATTTCTTCTTTATCAGGAGCATCAATTTTCTCGTTACCACTCTCAGTTTCAGCATAAGAGACAGATATACTATTAGGATCTTTAGCAGGATCAAAAGATTCTACAACTGTTTTATGTTTCTTTTTCTTTCTCTTAGAAGAAGTACCACTATTTTCAATTTGTTGGGAATCCTGCTCAATTCTTTTGGGATGCCCCTCAGTATATAGAGGATCCTGGGTGGCAGCACCACTTCTAGTTCTAATTTCATAAGCATGTTTTTCTTTACAAGCATTAACTAGCAAATCTTTTTGTACTTTAATAAGCTGATCAATTTGAGTTTGAACCATTTGGAAATGTTTAACAAGCATTTTAACATCATTAGAGGTTCTTTCCACAATATCCCTTAACTCAATAATATCTCTAGAGTTTTCCATCAAATGATTTTGCACTCTTTTATTAAAATTATCTTGCTTAACAACAAAGATATCAAATTCTTCTAAGCATTGATCAGGAGGCTTAGAATAAGGAATATCACCTTCATCAAAATGTTGGAGAGAGTGTACCTCAATAGTGGATGAGTGGGAGATTGGCTTGCATAACTCTTCTATACGAGGTAGATTCTTCACATCTTCAGATTTAATACCCTTCTCCTTGAGACATTTCTTAGCTTCCTCCATCACTTCATCATTTAGTTCAATCACTCCCCTCTTCTTTGGTGTTGGTGTTGGCTCAGGCACAGTTAACTCGGGTGTAGTTGATTCAGGTGGAGTTGACTCAGGGGAAGTCCAGTCATCATAATTCTTGCTTATTTTAGCCATTAATTCCCCAGCTTCTTTGGGAGTTCTCTTCCTAAAAACAGAATCAGCACAACTATCCAGGTATGTCCTAGATTCTTTAGTTCGTCCATTATAATATATATCAAGAAGCTCATTTTTAGGTAATGGACACACATGCTGTGCATGAATCAAAGCACAAAACCTTCCCCATGATTCAGGCAATATCTCCTTTTCTCCTTGTTTAAAATCAAAAAGTTCCTGCCGAATGGCATGTCTAGCACTAGGAGGGAAATGTTTCTGAAAGAAAGTATCAATCAAGCAATCAGGGCTATTAATAGATCTAGGAGGTAAATTATTAAACCAAGCTTTGGCCTCTCCTTTCAATGAAAAAGGGAAAATTTTAGCAACAAAGTAGGTGCGCATCTTAATATCATCAGAAAATAGGCCACTCATGGTAGAAAGCTCGGTCATATGTGCTACAGGAGATATAGTCATACGTGCTCGTAATGATAACTTGCATAACTTAGCATTAATGTTTATGGGAGAAATAGCGATCCTTATCTTTAATGTTTATGGGAGATAAATCAAGAGAGAAATCGTAATCCTTATCCTTAACTTTAATGTTTATGGGAGATGTAGCAAACTTAGCATTAGGAGATAATTTAGGCCTAATAGTATGTTTCTCAAGAAGACTCTTAATAGCACTCCTACCATGAGTGTTTTGGCATTCTTTCATAAATTCATATCTGTCTTCAATATCATAGCTCTCTCTAGACTCAGGTGAACTGATAGGTGTATTAGCATCTTCATTAGGAGTTTTAGTATTTCTAGCTATAGTTCTAGCAATCGTAGCATCTAGGAAAGGACCTAATGAACCACTCTTATCAAGCATAGTAGAAGCAACATCATAAGTATCAGAAGTTTCAGATTCAGCAGAACTAGCAATATGTGTAGCATGTGTATGTGGTGGTGGTGTGAGGAGCTTACTCATCACAGATGGTGAATCAAGAGCAACAGAGGTGTCCAGAACTATACCTCTCCTTATAGTGGATGGTAATATAGGAACCTTTCCATCATGAGACTTACCCATGATGAATGGATAGCAGCGAACAGTAGTGATTCCAAGTGAACTTGATAAATAGAGATATGCTCCCCGGCAATGGCGCCAAAAAAGTCTTGATGACCCACAAGTATAGGGGATCGCAACAGTCTTCGAAGGAAGTAAAACCCAATTTATTGATTCGACACAAGGGGAGCCAAAGAATATTTATAAGCCTTAACAACTAAGTTGTCAATTCAGCTACACCTGGAAACAATCTTGCTCACAGTAGTTTATCAGTAGCAATAGTTTTGTAATAGCAATATCAAAGTAAAAGCAGTAGTAAAAGTAAAGACAATAATAACAATTGCAGTAAACAGTAGGATTAAAACGAGGTAGGCATAGGGATGGATGGACGGGCGTTGCATGGACAAGGCAATTCATGTAGCAATCAAGATATAGGGCACTTACAAATAAGTAAGATAAAGCATCCAAGTACTAAATAATCATAGGCATGTGTTCCATATATAGTCATACGTGCTTGTACTGAGAACTTGCATAACATCTTTTATCCTGCTAGCCCATTTGCAGCGGGGCCTCAAGGAAATCTACTGGCAATTAAGGTTCTCCTTTTAATAAATCACCGGAGCAAAGCATTAACACTCCGTGAACACAAGTAATCCTCATATCACAGCCATTCCCTCCGGTTATCCCGATTATTGTCACTTCGAGGCCTTTGGTTCTGGATAATAATATGTGTATACAACTTGTTGGTAATATCATAAACAATAATATCCTCATGAATCAATAACATGTTCAGATCTAAATCCATGGCACTCGGGCCCTAGTGACAAGCATTAAGCAAAGCAAGTTGCAACAATGTCAAAAAGCACTAACAATAGATACTAGGCACCATGCCCTAACAATCTGATGCAATTACATGAATGATCTCATCCAATCCCTACCATCTCCATAGCCTACAGTGGGGGATAACTCACTCATGGATGGGGGAATCATGGATGGTTGATGGAGAAGTGATGGTGATGATGATGGCGATGATCTCCTCCGATTCCCCATCCCGGCAGGGTGCCAGAACAAAGTTTTTGGTTCCTAATCGCGGTATCTAGTGGTGCGGCGCAGTGGAACTGTATCTGGAAAAACGTCGAACCCCCCGTCTGTTTCAGGTCAGTGGACTTTTATAGGCGAAAGGATAGGTCGAGGCGGAGTCCGAGACGACCACACCACCTCCTGGCGCGGCCTGGCCTGGCCCGCACGGCCAGGGGGTGTGGGCCCCTCGTGGCTCTTCTTCGTCTCCTCCTCTGGCTCTGTGAGTCTGATGGGTTCGTAGCATGGAAAACAAAAAAATTCTACCGCAAGAACGAACAAAACCCAGATCTAATCTAGATAAAAGCCAAGATCTAATCTATTAGATATGTGCAACGAGATAGATCTTTACTAACCCTTGTAGATCCGAAAGCCTTGTGCGAGATCGGATCCCGTGGTTGATGTAGAGGATCACTTGCCGATCTCAAGATCGAGTAGACGATCCTTTCGACGCCGCATTCTGGCAGCGCTTCCGCAGTCGGTCACACGTGCGGAGTCGATGCAGACCTTCCTCGCCCCGTTCCAGCGAGCAGCGGAGGTAGTAGATCTCTCCACGGAATCCTAGTAGCACGACAGCGTGGTGGTGGTGGTGGAGTAGAGAATTCTGTAGGGCTTCGCCTAAGCCTGAGCAGAGCGAAGGAGGAGAGAGGCGGCTAGGGGAAAGAGTGGAGGGGCAAGGGGGGTGGCGCCTCCATCCCTCTATATATAGAGGGAGGGGTGCGGCCTAGGGTTCCCACCCCTAGGCCCACCTCCTAGGGCCGGCGCACAAGGGAGAGGGGGGATGGAGTTTCCTTCCCCCCCAAGTCTCCCCCTTTCCTGTCTTGGTTTTCAAGTAAAGTCCATGGAACCTTCTGGAACTTTCCGGAACATTCCGAAACCTTCTAGAACCCCCATATAAACACTCCGGAACATTTCCGAACCTAGAAAATGATCTCCAATGTTTATGGGAGATGTAGCAAACTTAGCATTAGGAGATAATTTAGGCCTAATAGTATGTTTCTCAAGAAGACTCTTAATAGCACTCCTACCATGAGTGTTTTGGCATTCTTTCATAAATTCATCAGTCATTTCTATATATCCATCTTCAATATCATAGCTCTCTCTAGACTCAGGTGAACTGATAGGTGTATTAGCATCTTCATTAGGAGTTTCAGTATTTCTAGCTATAGTTCTAGCAGTCGTAGCATCTAGGAAAGGACCTAATGAACCACTCTTATCAAGCATAGTAGAAGCAACATCATAAGTATCAGAAGTTTCAGATTCAGCAGAAGTAGCAATATGTGTAGCATGTGTATGTGGTGGTGGTGTGAGGAGCTTACTCATCACAGATGGTGAATCAAGAGCAATAGAGGTGTCCAGAACTGTACCTCTCCTTATAGTGGATGGTAATATAGGAACCTTTCCATCATGAGACTTACCCATGATGAATGGATAGCAGCGAACAAATAGTGATTCCAAGTGAACTTGATAAATAGAGATATGCTCCCCGGCAATGGCGCCAAAAAAGTCTTGATGACCCACAAGTATAGGGGATCGCAACAGTCTTCGAAGGAAGTAAAACCCAATTTATTGATTCGACACAAGGGGAGCCAAAGAATATTTATAAGCCTTAACAACTAAGTTGTCAATTCAGCTACACCTGGAAACAATCTTGCTCGCAGTAGTTTATCAGTAGCAATATTTTTGTAATATCAATATCAAAGTAAAAGCAGTAGTAAAAGTAAAGACAATAATAACAATTGCAGTAAACAGTAGGATTAAAACGCGGTAGGAATAGGGATGGATGGACGGGCATTGCATGGACAAGACAATTCATGTAGCAATCAAGATATAGGGCAATTACAAATAAGTAAGATAAAGCATCCAAGTACTAAATAATCATAGGCATGTGTTCCATATATAGTCATACGTGCTTGTAATGAGAACTTGCATAACATCTTTTATCCTGCTAGCCCATTTGCAGCAGGGCCTCGAGGGAATCTACTGGCAATTAAGGTGCTCCTTTTAATAAATCACCGGAGCAAAGCATTAACACTCCGTGAACACAAGTAATCCTCATATCATAGCCATTCCCTCCGGTTATCCCGATTATTGTCACTTCGGGGCCTTTGGTTCTGGATAATAATATGTGTATACAACTTGTTGGTAATATCATAAACAATAATATCCTCATGAATCAATAACATGTTCAGATCTAAATCCATGGCACTCGGGCCCTAGTGACAAGCATTAAGCAAAGCAAGTTGCAACAATGTCAAAAAGCACTAACAATAGATACTAGGCACCATGCCCTAACAATCTGATGCAATTACATGAACGATCTCATCCAATCCCTACCATCTCCATAGCCTACAGTGGGGGATAACTCACTCATGGATGGGGGAATCATGGATGGTTGATGGAGAAGTGATGGTGATGATGATGGTGCTGATCTCCTCCGATTCCACATCCCGGCAGGGTGCCAGAACAAAGTTTTTGGTTCCTAATCGCGGTATCTAGTGGTGGCGGTGCAGTGGAACTGTATCTGGAAAAACGTCGAACCCCCCGTCTGTTTCAGGTCAGTGGCCTTTTATAGGCGAAAGGATAGGTCGAGGCGGAGTCCGAGACGACCACACCACCTCCTGGCGCGGCCTGGCCTGGCCCGCACGGCCAGGGGGTGTGGGCCCCTCGTGGCTCTTCTTCGTCTCCTCCTCTGGCTCTATGAGTCTGGGTTCGTAGCATGGAAAACAAAAAATTTCTACCGCAAGAACGAACAAAACCCAGATCTAATCTAGATAAAAGCCAAGATCTAATCTATTAGACATGTGCAACGAGATAGATCTGTACTAACCCTTGTAGACCCGAAAGCCTTGTGCGAGACCGGATCTCGTGGTTGATGTAGACGATCACTTGCCGATCTCAAGATCGAGTAGACGATCCTTCCGACTCCGTGTTCCGGCAGCGCTTCTGCAGTCGGTCACACGTGCGGAGTCGATGCAGACCTTCCTCTCCCTGTTCTAGATAGCAGCGGAGGTAGTAGATCTCTCCTCGGAATCCCAACAGCACGACGGCGTGGTGGTGGTGGTGGAGTAGAGAATTCTGTAGGGCTTCGCCTAAGCCTGAGCAGAGCGAAGGAGGAGGAGAGAGGCGGCTAGGGGAAAGAGTTGAGGGGCAAGGGGTGGCGCCTCCACCCCTCTATATATAGAGGGAGGGGTGTGGCCTAGGGTTCCCACCCCTAGGCCCACCTCCTAGGGCCGGCGCACAAGGGAGAGGGGGGAGGGAGTTTCCTTCCCCCCCAAGTCTCCCCCTTTCCTTTCTTGGTTTTCAAGTAAAGTCCACGGAACCTTCTGGAACTTTTCGGAACATTCCAAAACCTTCTACAACCCCCATATAAACACTCCGGAACATTTCCAAACCTAGAAAATGATCTCCATTATATGAATCTTATTCTCTGGACAATTCCAAATCTCCTTGTGATGTCCCAGATCCAATCCGAGACTCCGAACAACATTCGTTTTCCAACGCACATTCCATATCTACCTAAACAGCATCGAACCTTAAGTGTGTCACCCTACGGTTCGTGAATATGCAGACATGATGGAGACACCTCTCCGATCAATAACCATCAGTGGGATCTGGAGATCCATAACAGCTCCCACATACTCAACGATGACTTCGTGATCGATAGAACCATTAACATACGAAACAAATTCCCTTTGTCACGCGATACTCTACTTATCCGAGGTTTGATCGTCGGTATCTCCATACCTAGTTCTACCTCGTTACTGATAAGTACTCTTTACTCGTTCCATGATATGTCATCCCTTGTGACCTAGTCACATGCTTGCAAGCTAACTAGATGACATTCTACCGAGAGGGCCCAGAGAATATCTATCCGTCATATGGATGGACAAATCCCAATCTTGGTCCATGCGCTTCAACACATACTTTCAGAATACCCAATGACACCTTTATAACCACCCAGTTACGAAGCGGTGTTTGATGTCATCAAAGTACACATCCGGTGATGGTGATTAACATAACCTCATGGTCGAAGGATTAGGTTACTATGCATTTGAAAGCTTGAAGCAATACGAACTTAATGACTTGATCTTATGCTATACTTACTATGGGTGTGTGTCCATCACATCATTCTCCTAATGATATAACCTTGTTATTAATGGCATCCAATGTCCATGATCAGGAAACCATGATCATCTATTAATCAACAAGCTAGTTCAACAAGAGGCTTACTAGGGACTCTTTTACGTTTACAAAACACACATGTATTAGTGTTTCCTTATAATACAATTATAGCATGGGATGTAAACATTCATCATAAACACAAAGATATAATAATAACCACTTTTATTATTGCCTCTTGGGCATATCTCCAACAGAGTCTTCTAGTAAAATAGGAGTTTTGCGATATTTTTCGGGATTTTTCCTGAAAGTTGATTTCCTGCACAAAAACGAGACATCAAGGCAATTCTGCTGAAAACAGTGTTAGGCTGCATTAGTTGTATCCAAATCACACAAATTAGAGGAGAAACAATAGCAAAAGTGTTCGGGAAAGTAGATACGTTTTGGACGTATCAACTCTCCCAAGCTTAGCTTATTGCTTGTCGTCAAGCAATTCAGTTGAAAACTAAGTGCGATAAAAGAAACTTTCAAGAACACATTTGCTTCATAAGATGTATATATTCTCAGCATATGATCAAATAGTTAGGCAATTCATAATAAGGAGTATGCAAATAATCCTACCTAATAGTCATGCAAGCTATGAAGAGATTCCAACTCATTAATAATAAGCAACATGACAGATAAGCATATGCAGGATTGTAGTGCTCATAAGAAGATATGATAAAGTGGTGTCTCGCTTTCCTTTCTTTGAAGCAAAACATACATGCCAAGGCACCCCTGAAGTTTAAGTGAAGACTAGAAATAAACATATCAAAGATACAAGTGTCACAGTTATGTCATAATTAACCGTGTTTTGGGACAAGCACATTACACTAAGAATGACAGCTATGCTCTCGGGAAGGTGCTCAAAGAATAAATGGTGACTCAACATAAAAGTGAAAGAAAATACTTGAAAAGTTTGAAAGGCTTCCAAATGTTGAAAGTATGGTACTCATTAGCTTTGAGCTCTCATTGCCCCTATCATAAGCATCTTTAGGTGATTAAGGTTAAAGTGAACAAATATGAGGATATGCTTGACAAGTTATAAGTTGAAAATCTCATGCCCCATGCTTACGAGTACCAGACCTCATGCTACTCAACTTTAGTTACGAGTAAGTTCTTGTCATTGCAAGTACATGTGTATCATAGAGAACCGCCAATGGAATATCCAGCGGAACTCTATCTGGAAAAACGTCGAACCCCCCGTCTATTTTAGGTTAGAGGGCTTTTATAGGCGAAAGGAAAGGTCGAGGCGGAGTTCGAGGCGGCCACACCACCTCCTGGCGTGGTCTGGCCTGGCCCGCGCGGCCAGGGGGTGTGGGCCCCTCGTGGCACTTCTCCGTATCCTCCTCTGGCTCCGTGAGTCTTCTGATGCGTCCATTTTTCATCACTATTCTATATCATAATTTACTGTTATTCACTGATATATTTCATATTAAGAGATGGTACTTATGTTATCTCATCTGTTATTGCATGGTTGATGACTTTTGGAGGATGGACTGCTGAAGTCAGGATTCTGATGGAAAAAGGCATTGTTTGGAGGTGAAATTCGCGAAGATCAGAAAATCCCAGAAAATATATAGAAAATCCTTTTTTTCCAGAAGACGAAGGATGCCAGAAGGGGGGCAGAGATGGGCCACAGGGGGCCCACACCACCCCTGGCGCGGGCCAGCCCTAGCCGCGCCACCAGGTGGTTTGGCCACCCTGGCCACCTCTGGCTCTGCTCTTTGGCATATATATTCTCCACGAAACCCTAAGACTCGGAGAGCGACCACAGAAAGATTCCACCACCTCTACGGGGCGGAAAACTGCAGAGAGAGAAAGAGCTCTCTGATAGGCAGAAATCTGCCGAGGGAATTCCTTCCTAGAGAGGGGAGATCGTCGCCATCAACACCACCATCAAGCTGGACTTCATCGGTATCATCATAGTGCCGACCCTGGTAACCACCACCATCACGGCGGCCCCAGTCATCACGGCAATCGAGGTAGTCGTGCTGGTAGCCACGGTCATCACCGTGACCACGATCATCGTAGCATGGACGGACATCGTAGTGTTGTCGAGGGCGATCATCCTGACGTGGGCGGTCATGAGTGCATGGCGGGGGACCAGTGCCACGCCTGGCAACATTAGCCGAGGAGGAGAAGCTGACATCCTCAGTCTTGTGCATGCGATCAAATTCTTGAACTTGGCTTAGTAACTTAGAAAAAGTAGTACCAGGGTTTGCATTGACCGTAGTGCCTAAATTATTGTAGTGGGTACCAAGACCACGAAGAACATACCATACTAATTCACCATCATCAATGGGTTTACCAACAACAACAAGTTCAGAGGCAAGACACTTCATCTTAGCAAAATACTTACCAGCAGAAAGATCATTCTTACGAGTATCATTGAGAGCAGAACGAAGCTGTTGAACGCGGGAACTTTACGTGGACGAGACGTGGTTGTTGATGGCGGCCCAAGATTCAGTAGATGTCTCCATATATACCGATGACGTGAACGAGCACATCGGGACATAGAGAGTTCAAGATCCACCGCAAGACCTGCTGATCATGAGAGACCCAAGCAGCGTACTCTGGATTTTCGATCGTGACCTTCTTTTTGTTGATGTCTTTAGTCTCCGGGAGCTTCTCCGACGCCTTCTCCAAACCCTCGATGAGAGCGATGACATGAGCACCACGAAGGGCCGGGACTAGCAGCACTTTCCAGATCAGCCCATTGTCCTGCGTGAGAAGTTGCGACGGGGCCGATCCAAGGGCATCAGCAAGGACGGTGGACGTTGAGGAGGACATGATGGTCTTGGACACGGCGGCGGCATGAGTCGTGATCTCAACGGCGACACAGGATGTGCGGCGACGGAGAGGGTTTTAGGTCGTTGTTTGTAGATCGTAGGTTGTAGTTTTGGCTTGTAGATCGGTTTTTGGTCGTGGTTCGTAGCTTTGGCGGTGGCGACAGGGTGCGGCGGTGGCGGCAAATTTTTTAGGGTTTTGGGGTGGAAGCTAGAGCTGAGAAGAGGATGGCTCTGATACCATGTTAATGTTTGTGGAACGATGCGTACACTTTTGGGCCATCGGTTGCATGTTATATAGATAGGGAAAAGCCCCCTATATAGTGTGTACAAGGTTTGTACGTGTACAGTCGGAGTACTACAACTTACGTACACGTATCTGTTACATATGCTAACAGGATCCACAAACAGCGAAGATGGATGGATCAACAGAGAAGGATCAGGCTGGGAGTTCAGGTTGTGCTAGAGTTAAAAAGGATTTGGAAGATCGGTTCGAAGGATTGAACCTCTATGGAGAAGAAGAAACATATCTGGATTTCTCGGAAAAGATTGAGGCTCTGATTGGTGATGTCCGCTGTTTTTAGGGTTTATACTCCAAAATTGTATGCTACCATTAGCTGTATAGGAAACCGACACATCAATCATGCTCATTGTATTCAACATATATGTGTTACGGTATTAATTGACAATTTCTGTAGCACATGATATTATGTTCAGTTGCAAATTTATGCTTGTGGTTCTTCCTGATGATCCTGACAGAATATATGATCCTGACAGAATATCATGATTAGTGCTGTCACCATTTTTCAGTTGCAAATTTATGCTTGTGGTTCTTCCTGATGATCCTGACAGAATATATGATCTATGTAGTGAACGTATGCTGCGCCTTCTTCATAAAGTGTACAACTTAAACAGATAGTAATGCAATTACTGATACCCAACATTTCTCCTGTTAATGTTGATACTTCTCAGCAACAACTTAATTGATCTTCTTTGCAAGGTTTTGGTTTAAGCCTGGCACCACAGACTCAAAGGACAGTTATTTCAAATCATTTATGGTCTAATGTTGACGGAATGCAACCTGAATACTCTGGCAAGGGCTGAACACCAGGGACAAAAACCTTACACTGCTAACCAGTATTTGTCACCTTCTCATATAAGCTCACAACCAACACCATTTTATTCTTCAGAAATGGGCAGAACTTATAGTATGCAGTGGCATACTATAAGAAAAAATACCAGGTCTTATAGCAGTGTGGTGCCATCAAGTCGTCGATCACTGCGGTACAACGGATTAAGCACTCGAATATAAGGGTACAAAGGCATCCGTATGAACTGCGCCTTTGACAATATTCCTCTCTTTACATCTTAGTACCTTTTAATGGATTGGAGCCTATTAGTTCGGTTGATTCGAACAGTTCATATAAGAGAAGGGACTGTACTAGTTCGGTTCATCTGAACACTTCATATAAGAAAGAGACTATACTTTACTAGTTCGGTTGATTTAAACACTTGTTCGGGTTATTAATCGATATGCGCCCAACAAGAACAATAAATTGCTCCATGTGTTTGGTATATTCACGAAGCTAATCTTTTTGTGTCTAGCTGACATAAAACTTTCTTTTGTATTACCAAACATATATCGCCGTGTTTTAAGATAAACGGTATACCGTGACTTTACATATTGTGATGGTGTAAATACTAAACGAACGGGTGTCTTGCTAGCACTTTTGCATGCTTTATTATTGACATCAGACTTGAAATGGTTGAGGTATGAAAATCACTAAGACAATTTTCCGAGCACGTATTAATTAATTTTCTTAAAATCGGCACGAGAAATTCGGTGTATTCTTTCGTGATACTCCTACTCAACAAATGATTTTGTTCTGAATCTACAGCACTTAGAAGTACATTTTCTACAACATTCATCTCTCGTTTTACGAGGATGACACTCTCGCTCGATTCATATTCACTACGCACATCCATGGAGGAAGCACTTCTTTAGACCTCATGTTAACTAGTTTTAGAACTTAACCGACAATATTTGGTAAGAATACAAATACAATATGAGAAATCAAACTTTGACAACTAGGGTATATTTCCATTTTAGATATTTGGGAATACCAATTCACTTTAGAAGATTATAAAGAACGGTGAATGGAAACCGCTGAAGACCGTTTTGAGAAAAATATTTGGCCGTGTTGGTTGGGTAAATTATTATGAAACGGAGATCGTTTGGTTTGAATTAACTCAGTCTTGAAAATTATACTCATATTTATGCTTTCTTTTATGGAAATTTCAAAAGGCGTTTGCGAGATTTTAGATTTCTTCCGATCACTTTTCTTTTGGCAAAGCGATGGACATAAGAAAAAATATCATCTCACCAAATGGAACATAATTTGTAGACTAAAAGATCAAGGAGGGCTAGGAATTGAGGTGTTAGAAATTAAGAACAAGTATTTACACAGTAAGTGGCTGTTCAAATTTTTAAATGAGGATGGGGTATGGCAAGAACTTCTCAAAAATAAATACCTACACTCCAAAACGTTATCTCAAGTCCAAGTAAAACCAGCAAGAATCAACTTTATGGAAATGCCTTATCCATGTGAAGGATGAGTTCTTTGCTCGAGGGTCTTTAACACAAGGTTCTCGGAAGATACTTGGCTTGGAGATACACATCTAGCCCTATCTAGCCCTATAGTATCCATCGTTGTACAATATTGTACAAAGAAAACAAGTTTTGGTTGTACAAATAATGGTTAATACACCACCAACCATTGCGTTTCACAAAGTGTTAACCGGAAACAAATGGTCAAGATGGCTACACTTAGTTAACCGACTCGTGCACATACAAATATCTGATAACGAGGATCACTTTAGGTGGGATCTTATGGAATCCGGGGTTTTCTTGGTAAAATCGATGTATCTTGACTTGCTAAATGGTCACACTTGATGTTTAGCTAAACATATTTGGAAAATAAAGGTGCCATTGAAAATTAGAATTTTATGTGGTTTCTGCACTGAAAAGTGCTTGTCACAAAAGACAATTTAGCTAAACGCAACTGGCAAGGAAATCAAAATGTTTTTGTGGTAGTCCTGAAACGATCCAGCATCTGTTCATTGAATACCCCTTTGCTAAAAGTATATGGCATATAGTTAATATGACCTTTAATCTAACACCCTCCCCCCAAATTATCAAGAATTTATTTGGAAAATGGTTGTATGGAGTGAACAAGCTTGATAAAGCACATCCGAGTGGGTGTCTGTGCTTCATTTTGGGCTGTTTGTCATGCGAGGAATGATTTGGTCTTTAACCGAACTCCGACTTCTTCCTTTATGTAGGTTAGTCCCTTAACAACGCACTGGATCCATATGTGGTATTTTCTGCTGCCAGAGGAGCTCGGTCCAGCCATGGCCATTGTGTGCAGCCCTTTGGAAACGGTTGCACATGATTTATTCAACCGGTCCGGTTGGCGTTCTGATAATAGGAAATCATGTTGATGCGCCAATCCTTTTTCATGCTTGCTATTTTAGATGGTTGATACATGAGCTGGACTTTTTGTATGAATTATGTAATAATTTTTTAATAAGTTAATAGAGGTCATATGCATTTATCCATTTATCGATGTAGAGACCGGGATAATGCCCCCTTTCGGGGGAAAAACAACTAGGGTATATATTAGTCTTATTGCAAACTGTTTTTCCGCACATCATGCGAAAAATAAATATGTAAAAAGGTGAATTTGTCTAGGCAGGAACAGGGGGAGGAGGGTTTGCCGTCGCTACTGTATCTGAAGCAGAGGATTCTTCAGAGTGTTTCTCGCACACCTTCATAGTTGTGTAGCACATGCTAAGTACTCCCTCCGTTTTAAAATATAAGATGTTTTGGCTTTGTGAAAGGAGTCTTGACAACAGAAGCAAACTCCGTCGTTGCACCCTTTCGAATAGAAGCACATCCCATGTGGAAATTGATCTTCTCGTTATCCAAGTCATAGATTCGAGCTGAACAAATGAAGCATTGTTATGCAATTATCTTGGATTGGTTAACAAACAAGCAAACAGATCACGCAAGAACACATGCTTCCGGTGGAACTATACAAATTACGCGTACATAACCAGTGGTCCAGTGGACAAACTTATCGAGCTTGAAGGGCGAGCGTCCTAAACAAAAACTCAATCAGCAAGAGGAAAAGCTTAGCCGCGTATATATACTTACATTGCCCAACAGCAGCAGAGCATACGAGATGTAGAAAAAGTAGGGCTAGTGCAAGGGGGCGAATCGTGTACTTGTCCATCCTCTGTTACAACACTAGGGCTGCACTTGATGATTTGCCGATGGGAAATTATGTGTCCTGCTACGAGATTGATTGCTATCGACACATGACTCAGTATATATAGAGGGATTGAGAGAAGGGAGATCCGGTACTTCCCGCTACCAAGCAGAAAAGATCAAGCAATAAATTGGAATGATTTAGTAGCACTAGTATGTTTCCACGTCCGTCTGCGTGTCTCGCATCATGCTGCTAGGCTAGTGGCCTAGTGCGCCTTTGCAAGACAATAGAACCAATGATCCAGATCTGGGCACAGCAGCGACCTGCAGACCAACTTCAGATGGTGGCCGAGGAAAGGAAGAATGGAGTTTGCAGAAAACCCAGCAGATAATTGCCAATAACTCAGCTTTAGCCGACAAAATTATGTTGATCATATGATACCTTCCACCGCTACACAGTATTTGTCACCTATCATGTTACAAGCTCACAACCAACACCATTTCATAATTCAGAAATGGGTAGTGCTGGACTGTAAGCTGGGCGCCTTCCCCAGTTAAGTTCAGGCCAGAAATATATCCTGTGTCTGTGCCAGACACAGGACTACCAACTCCTCAACAAGGCAGCTCAGCAACAGTATTCATGGATGTGTGTGGACAAACATATATCAGCACAACATCTAGACGGCATCAAGTCTAACAAGATTACACCCAATATATTCTCCAGTCTATGATATTTTCCAGTAACGCTTCAGAATCCAACTTATGGGGCTCGTAAACCAAGGACAGAAGGCATCAACGGCCACCTGACGTTCCCACAAGTCCTGCCAATTCACATACTCCCTCCGGTCCATATTAATGTTCTCAATTTTGTCTAGATACGAATACATCTAGTCTAAATATTTAACTAGATATATACGAATCTAGACGAAATTGAGGCCATTAATATTTAATATGGATCGGAGGGAGTAGAAAAGAGACAGGACAAGCTCTGGACAGTGGTGTAGGGTTAGGGTTAGCCTCTTCTGAGATAGCAAATTTTGATTCTTCTGGAAGCTACTGTACCCAGAGGGAGTATAAATCTCTGTAGAAACACTCTCCAGATGGGAACTTTGCCATTCCTGCTTCATCCGCGGCACAGTTGCATCAGCAAGGTATCATGAACTCTAGGCAGGAAGAGAACCCTGCAGCCAACTTTCAGGATATGAATACTTGTCACAGCACTAGTAGTACTAATGGTAGTGGCATTGGGGTACATGGAAACCTAGCACCTTCGAACCTCTAACCGAAAATTTTAATTTTCTCTCTCCTGCATCAAATGCAAGCAATGTGGATACTGATCCAGGCAGCACAACTGGAAAGATGCTTAAACCAAATGAGATAGTGGTTTCTGATGCATCTTAAGTTGAAAAGGAAATCAGCTCGGAGGTTTAAACATGAGCCAATAACTCGATCAGGTCGTTCATGATAAACAGCAGTGCAGCACTATCCTTGCAATCCGTTTTTATCTATGTGGGATGTGGCAATAATCTAATAACATTTGACTTCTTTTTTTGGCAAGCAAGACAGTCAATCTTTGACATTTGATAAACATTTGACTTCTCTCAGTCAATAATCTAATAACAAACATTTCTGAAAATCTTGACTAGCGCTTGCTGATCTTTAAATCCTTGTGCACTCTGACTCATGATGTCAATTATATTTTTCCTTCTTAGGATAGCTCTTATTTCTGACCCCTGGGATGAATTTCAAACCTACCTTATTGTTAACATAACTATATTTAGCTGGACTTGTAAAATGTAAAGTGATTCTTTAAAAAAGCTTGGGGGTCCTCTTGTGCTCCTCAATCATAAGAAATAGTAGCATTAAAGATTGGACGAAATAGTGGACTGGTGCACTGATAAGTTGCTCTTTAAAGAGTAGCTTGGAGTTTGTGGCTGAAAGAATAGTGCTGGAAATGGATGGGGTAGAACCACCCAAAGTAAGGATGGAAAGATGCCATACCCCCCCCCCCCCCCCCCCCCCCCCACACACACACACAGCAACATAGGGGACTATGTAGTAGAAACTCGGATAGTGATTCCGATTTGGTCTCTCTCCCAGATATTCCGAGTTTGTACTTCGTAGGATAAGGCTTTGTTCTGGTCCTAACCTCTTTGGCTGACCAGCTTAGTACTAGTAAATCTTTAATATGTCCCAGACACATCAAGAGTAACAGGGTAATACAAGAGAGAGATAACACAGGCTGAGGTTTTAGCCTCAAGGACTTCAATTAAGGAAACCACTTAAAGGATGATTGGTCATTTCATATGCATCAAAATATTCAACACAATCTGATATGCATCTCGTCCCCTACCAGCTCCAATATTTCGCCAATCCTGGAATGAAGTCAAGCCATCAATACTAACACCGAAGTTAGATGATACATATTAATTTTCGAAATTCAGGGAGCAATTTCTGATATTATTTGTTTCTATATCCAAAAGCTAAAACAGTCAATGAAGCAA
The DNA here is from genome assembly GCA_910589775.1 of Avena eriantha. Lineage (NCBI taxonomy): Eukaryota > Viridiplantae > Streptophyta > Magnoliopsida > Poales > Poaceae > Avena > Avena eriantha. The sequence continues at coordinate 95,382,495 of OU342741.1, forward strand.
ATTACCTACTCAACTTGATGTTCACATTAGCAAGCCAAGAGGTTAAATAAACCTGTAAACCAAGCAATTGACAAGACCTTGTTAGATAGCATGCTGAAATAGCATAACACATTTGATCTAATCCAAAGTTGGGCCTTCCATTCTTCAGTTACATGAGCCAAGTTAGTGCTTATAAGTCTACCAAATAAACAGTTAAAGGCATAAGCATCAGGACGGAGACAGTTGAGTTCTAATGTATGAAATCAATGCAACAATTCTGCAAAATTAGACCTATACCTGCAAATGCTCATGGGATGGAGTATGGCCAGGTAGCCGTGGCTGAAAGACATCAGCCCTCCAATTTCCAGTCAGTGGGCAGCTGTCTCTAGACCGAGGGCCGGTAATCGGAGATTCGTACCTTTCACCATCATATAGCTCATCTGACCATTCTAGTGAAGGATCTGCACCTTCCTTTAAATTGACTGACAGGAGTTCCAAGACAATCAGTCTCTATATTTAAAATGATTTCCAGTGTCAGAAATTTCCGAAAGAACGGGAGAAAGCAGGCAGATAAAAATAAGCGATTCATGACTGCACAAGCGCAAAACATAGCAGGATTGAATGCACTAACTGTTTCTGCGATCAACAATCAACAAGCATCACCATCTCATAGAAAACAGTATAGTGAAAATATGATAATACCTTCAATTGTAGCTCCGAAACAAACATCTCAACAAGCTCTTGAGCAAGATCCTCTGAGATGAATTCATGAACAAAAGGAAATTAATATAAATAAGACTGTCTTGCTTGATTAGGAACAATCGAACGGCATAGTCATGTGCAGATTTGAATGTTCAGTAGCTATTTCAGAAAGGAAATAGGACATGAGAAACTAGATATTTAATACTCCCTCCGTTTCAAAATAAGTGACTTGAGTTTGTCTAGATTCGTATGTCACTAAAACGTGTCTAGATACATCCGAATCTAGACAAAACCACGTCACTTATTTTGGGACGGAGGGAGTACTACATAATAAACTTGATCTAATGTAACAGTGCTACACTGAAAACTAGTACAGAGTATGTGATAACTTACAGTTTATTTATTAACTACTGTATATAATACTTACTCGACTTTCTGACTAACTTGCAGCTACTATGCAAACAATACAAAATGCGTTGAATTCCCGAATCATATTCAAGAATTCATTTCTCCCATACCTTACAGAATGGAAAGAAAGATCATCTGTCTCTGCGTATCTTAGTATTTCAGAACACAAATTTCTGAATCTCTTTAAGGAAAGTATTGTAATGCTAATCAGAAGGAAATAGAAGTTATGGAACTTTAATCCCGTTTTGGTTAAAATGAATATGGGTAACCCACCGAATTCTGATATGGAGATCAATTTGAATACTGGAGCTCCTCCACCATCCCCTGAATCATTGAAATAACCTTGGGAGTCTGTAAACCGGACTAGCGGGCTACTGGATGATACTTTGGAAAAACACCGCATGGCGCGAGAAGCTCTAACCAAGTCGGACAAGGCAAGGACCTATAGTACCAGGATAAATGAAGAACATCAAATCAAGCAAACCTTTCATGCCTATGTAGTCCTGACTAAAACAAAACGACATGAACAAGCAGGGTCTGAGCTTTACCATCTCCTTGTAGGTTGATAGAAGCATCTCGCGGCATTGCACCTGAACCAACCAAAAGACATGAAAATGAGGAGACCAACAAGGATTGGCCGAGTTCCAGCCGAAAGTGTAGCTACCTCCGTGTTTCGGCCGAAAGGGTTGCTCAGGTTACATCTTGTTAATAGGTTAGTTCCAGAAAATGTGTAAAAGTACTCCAAAGTGTAGACAAAACATAAGATAGTTGATATAAAACAAGCATGGAACATCAAAAATTATAGATACGTTTGCAACGTATCAACATCCCCAAGCTTAACTCATGCTCGTCCTCGAGTAGGTAAGTGATAAAAAGAATAATTTTTAAGATGACAAGCACCATCATAATCTTGATCAAAGTATTTGTAGAACATTGATAGTTGGGATCATACTACTTTAACATAGCATGAAACATATAGTTCTAACAATAAGACATATCAACTATGTTGTAACATGAAAAGGTACAAACAAAAGATTCATGAATAACAATGCTTTGAAAGACGTTTGTTTTTTTCACATATAGAAAACATAATGAGAATGGTATTCAGCTTGTCTCTCATAGTGTAGCAAAACATAAATGCATAGGACACCTTCAAAGTTCATACGGGTGACTAGATAAAAGTAGTTTAAGAACAAGCAATATCAAAGTTATGAATCAATCAACAAGTTTTGGAACAATGCACATTAAACTAAGAATGGCCACTATGCTCTCGCAATAGGTGCATAAAGATAGAAGATGGAGACTCAACATAAAAGTAAAAAAAAGGCCTTCATAGAAGGAAGTAGGGATTCAAGTCTCATAAAGAACTTCCAAAAATTATGGTACTTATTAGCTTTCAGCTCTCATTGCCCCTATCATAAGCATCTTTAGGTGATTAAAGTTAAAGTGACACAACTAAGAGGATATGCTTGACAAGTTATAAGTTGAAATCGCATGCCCCTTGCTTACGAGTACCGAACCTCATGCTACTCAACTTTAGTCACAAGTAAGCTCTTGTCATTGTAAATACATATGTATCATAGAGAATCGTCAACGGGGTACCCCTTGCCCCATGACATAGGAGCTATCCCATATCAAAATGACAAGGCAACAGACAATGAGCATCTCAGCGATCTTTTTATTTGCTATTTGCATAGGTTTTTATTGAGGATGCTTCATAGAATGCTCATTATGGTTATGCTGCAAGTTTCCACCATGATTAGGCATGGCTTAGGCTAGCGGCCCAGGCGTTTCTCTAACACACATACAAACTCCATGATCTTACAAGTTCCCCTTTTATTTCACACCGCCGGGATCCATAAGCAAAAGAATCATGATATCAATGGAATAATAAGTGCAATGTCGAAAGCGTTCCCCATGATATATGGTTCTGCTAACTTCAACTTATAAAGCGCAAGCATATACGCAACAAAGATGGACACAATGGTTCAAGATTATTAAGTGCAAGAAAGTAAAGTGTGCCATCAAGTTCGTGAGAGCTTTAATCACTAGTTTTCACATAACAAGTTTAATTTGGAAGGTAGATAAAATCATGAATATACTTGGAATAGCAAATGCTAATAGGTAGGTATGGTGGACTCTTTGGAATAACTTGGTTTTATTTGGAGTTGGATGCATGAGTGGAACTCATACTTGGTATGGAGGCTAGCAAAAGACTGGGAGCGACCAACTAAGAGAGAAATAATGGCCATAATCATGCAAAGCGACAAAACATCATTAATTAAAGCATAAAGTGATATTACAAGTTGAAAACTAAAGGATCATAGAGGCTATGGTGACTTGAGATAGTCTTAACATGGTGTGAGCATGCGCCAAGTCAACCCAAATAAAGCATCAAAGGAGAATACCACAATACTATGCTTTAATATGCTAAAACAACACATGATTCTTTCAAGGCACATTAAGCAATCTCAATTGTTTATAACATGTCATGCTACAGCAAAAATCACTAAGCATATAGCCAAAATAATACCAAGAATGACATGACAAAGCATAGGCCACAGTAAAAAACAAGCTCCTTTTTACCACTTAAGCATGAACTTTTCCTACTCTTTTCCAATCCAAATCAACTTATTTGAAAACTAATGCATGAATGTGGGGGTTCAACCAATTTATTCAAGCAAACTAAACAAACAAAGCAAATGAAAACCAAAAACAAAAACGAAGACGCTCCAAAAACAACACAACTGTGCATGAAACAATAAAAATAAAGTGTTTGGAAGAAACCTGAGATTTTTATTGATGAAGAAGGGGATGCCTTGGGCATCCCCAAGCTTTGACACTTGTACTTCTTGATTATTTCTTTGGGTGACACGAGTGACATCCCCAAGATTGAGATTTTGTCCATTCTTCATCTTATCACATTACTCTTCCCTACACTTTAAAATTTCCTTCATACAAAACTTCACACAATCTTCATTAGCAACATTAGTGCATTCAAAAGATAATAAACCTTTGGTTCAGTTCCAACACAAAAAAAACTTCCATCAAAACAAAATCTACTGTAGCAATTTCCTCAAAAATCTCAATTCACCAAAAAGTACCCAAAAAGAAATCGATAAGGAGGCAAATGCAAATAACGGCAGAAATCTTTCAAAACAGACCAGCAGGTAAAAACCGATTTTTTAGAAGCCCTTATGTTGCTCAAATAAACAAGTATTGAACTAACGAAAGTTAGCTAACAACCTGGGGGATTTATTCAGAAAATTACAGCTCAATCCGACATACAGAGATTTTTCATGAATTTTTACAGTGAAACACAAAAATCTGTTTCGGGACAGCACTTCCCCAAATCTTACTTCCCTCTCATTAGAGGTTATTCTTGGCACAAAAATCAAACAAAAAGGATAAGGAGAGGTTATTACAGAGGTAATAACTTCCAAGACTCAACTAAAACTTTTGGGTTATCTCCCAATAAGTACTTTTCTTTAACGCCTTTAAGTTAGGCTTGATAGTTTGAGAAGATGCTCACATAAGAAATATGAATTAAAGTAAAAGAGAGCATCAAGAAGCAAATTCAAAGCACATTTAAGTCTAACCCACTTCCTATGCATAGGAATCTTGTAAATAAACAAGTCATGAAAGCACAAAGCAACAAGCATAGTAGAGCAAAACAAGTGCAACTTCAAGACTTTTAACATAAAGAGGGGAAACTTAATATTATTGAGATACATAAAACCATGTTTCCCTCTCTCATAATAACTTTCAGTAGCATCATGAATAAAATTAAAAATATAACTTTCACATAAAACATTCTTATCATGAGCCACATGCATAAAAGAATTAATACTCTCCACATAAACATAGTCATTCTTATTAATTACAGTGGGAGCAAATTCAACAAAATAGTTATCATTATTATTCTCATCACCATAATCATCAAATATAGGAGGCATATTGTAATCATAATTAATTTTCTCCTCAATAGTAGGTGGACTGAAAATATCATATTCATCATTGTAATCATCATATATTGGAGGTTCGGTATCATCATAAGCAATAGAATAGCTATCTTCCAAAGCTGGGGAACTAAAAAGATCATTTTCATAAAAACTAGCTTCCCCAAGCTTAGACTTTTCCATATCATTAGCAATAATGGTGTCCAAAGAATTCATACTAACAATATTGCTATTAGCATGCAAATAGAGTTCCATAGGTTTTTTAATTTTCTCTTCAAACACTTCATGTCCTAACTCAAGATAAATACTATAAAGCTCTCTATTTTGTTGTTGTTTTCCATTAAGCCTAACTAATGAAAATAAAAACAAGAAACAAAAAGATATAATTGTAGAATCTAAAGGAAATAACTTCGAGCACTAACACACCAGCAACAGTACTAGAAGATAGTTTAGTAGCCAGAGGATGTGAGTACCTTTTACCTTACCTCCCCGGCAACGGCGCCAGAAAATAGCTTGATGTCTACGCACTTCTATTCTTATAGACAGTTGTTGGACCTCCAAGTGCAGAGGTTTGTAGAACAGCAGCAAGTTTCCCTTAAGTGGATTATCCAAGGTTTATCGAACTCATGGAGGAAGTGGTCAAAGGTATCCCTCTCAAGCAACCCTGCAATCAAGATACAAGAAGTCTCTTGTGTCCCCAACACACCCAATACACTTGTCAGGTGTATTGGTGCACTAGTTCGGCGAAGATATAGTGAAATACAAGTGGTATGGATAATTATAAGTGGTAACGGTGCCAGAAAAGAGCTTGACGGGTAGGAAGAGACTAAAGGCAATCTGTAATAAAGATGGAAGCAAACAAACATGTAACATATCTAGTTGCAAATGGTGTTTCAATGCTTAGAAAAAAGGCCTAGGGATCATACTTTCACTAGTGAACACTCTCATATAGATATCTTCTCTTCATGATACTACTCTGAACTACTCTCCGGTTGGACACTCTAATCCATGATAGGGCTATAACTACACACCTCAAAGTTCGCTTTCCCCATCTAGATAACCCCACACTGTCACCTTGAGCACTAGATGGTTCCAACAAACACCACAATTTCATAGAAACATCCAACTCCAAATATAACTCATAACAAGTATTTGTAATCTCTAGCCTAAGTGCCACCATGGTGTGCATGCTGTCACTTTCACACACACGGGGAGAGCAGAGATCTATTAAAGCACTTGAGTAGCAAAGTAGATCTACTTGATTATAAAGCTCATGATCACGATATGATCATGCATAGAGAGAGAGATGAACACATAGCTACCGGTAGAGCCCTTAGCCTTGAGAGAGAACTACTCCCTCCTCATCATGGGAATCAGCAACGGCGATGGAGATGGTGGTGGAGATCGATGGAGATGGCTCCGGGGGCACTTCCCCGTCCCGGCAGGGTGCCGGAACAGAGCCTTTTTGTCCCCCGAATCTCCCCTTCGGTGGTGGCGGCGCTGCGGAACTTTTCGTGGCTGGAGGATGGATTCTTTAGGGTTTATGCATCGGAGGCTTCTTATAGGCGAAAGGGCGATGTCAGAGAGTGACCAAGGGCCCACATCACCTGGTGGCGTGGCTAGGGGGACCCACGCTACCACATGGTGTGGCCAGCCCTGTCCCTTCTCCGTCTCGTCTTCTGGCTCCGTGAGTCTTCCAGTAAAATATCGACTTTGGCTTTTGTCTGGTCAAATTCCGAGAATATTCATTTTCTAGCTTTTCTGGAACCAAAAACCGAAGAAAACAGACAACTGGTACTGTGGCATCTTATTAATAGGTTAGTTCTAGAAAATGTGTAAAAGTACTCCAAAATGTAGGCAAAACATAAGATTGTTGATATAAAATAAGCATGGAACATCAAAAATTATAGATACGCTTGCAACGTATCATTGGCGTCATGCAACCTACCATGTGGCAAGCGCTATTAATGACATGTTACCGTTGTTAACGGTCACAAAAACCATGGTGGAAGCCAAGGCCCAGTCAAGGCCTGCTAATCATTAAGTGGGCTTGCCCATGCAAGAATCCCAATAAGAACATGGCCCATCATTGTTTCAGCCTACTATAGGCCTACGCTGCTTTAATGGGACCCATAACTTTGCAGCCCAGTTGCGGCCTATTAACTTTCAGATTCGTTATTGTTATGGCTTGCGTATGGCCCAACTTGATCCAGCATTGTACATTCCATTAGCGTCATGTGTGACGTCGGGTAGGTACTGTTCAACCTACCCTAGGCCCATCACTATTCATAAAGCCCATCGCTTTCCATTTGTTGCGGGCCTTTTTGCAGGAAGGGCTATTACTGTTCAGGACTTCTTCCAATCTGGTCTTTCACTGTTCTGGCATGTTACTGTTCTGGCCTATTACTATTTTGGTGGATTGTTAATGTTCTGGCCTACTACTACTTTCTGGCCATCTACTCTTTGGGCCTGTTGCGATTCAGGCCTTTTACTATTCAAGCCGTTACTATTCATGCCTTTTACTGTTCATGCCTTTTATTGTTTAGGCCTTTTACTATTCAGGACTTTTACTTTTCATGTCATTTACTGTTCATAGCATCCCATCCATGTTTGTTCAATCACGGCCTTTCATTCTTCGGTTTATTATTGTTCCGTCCGTTCACTGTTTGACATGTTACTGATTCTACATTTTTTGCACCATCGGAGTTTTGTAGAACAACACAGGAATGACAACAAGTTGATTAGTAAACATTAGAAATTTAAACTTCTCTCTCAAAAAAATGAGAAATTCAGACTACTTATTACACAAATATTAAAGTTTGTGACACATAAGCCAATAGGGTTTCTCTAGATTGAAAATTACAACATATCATTAGAGAAGATCTACATTTTAAAAGATCGCAAAGAAGAGTTCGCATCATCAATACGAGATTGGTATATAGGGATGCGCTTCATCGTATCATATGTCCTCTTCTTCAACATTTCAGTTATGAATCTAAGAGCAGCTACAACCTTTCTTTCTGCATGCAATACAACATTTATATATATCACCTGAAGGAGTTCTTCTAGGTGGACTGTTAACAATGTTGTTTCCTTAAAAACTGCAATGGGAGGATGAATAGGGAGGGATCACAACTTTTATCCCTGCCTTTCGAGGACTCCTGCTTGGTTTTAACTATAGCTTGGTAAAATACGGTGAAAGAGGTTAAAACAAAGAAGAAGGGAAAAACATACTATATAAAATACAAATCATTTAAGTAAGTATGAACTTAAAGTAGCTCGTTCAGGCTCACAATAGTTTCTTCTTAAGCGGGTGTGAGTCCTGGTCAATCTGCCAGTAGAATCCGAGTCGAGCAGCTAGAACTCTAGTCCTTCTACTCCATTATCCTTTCTCTACATTAAGGCATGACATTTAAAATCGAGTAAGCTAGATTGGAAGGATAAAAGCACTTTAAAACACCAAAAATATAGCATTAAAATTGACCAAATGTATGATTCAAACTAGCTAGCTGGTTTGGAAGGATGAAAGCAGTTGAAAACACTAAAAAGATAGCATTAAAAATGACAAGGTGTATGATTCAAACTAGATGGGCATTTTCTGAATTACTCAAAGCATTCACAGATAGAAAGAAAATAAAACATGATGGAAATGTTAGGGTAAGGTTTTAGGTAGAATGACTTATTAACTTATTATGCATAAAGGTTATATGAGTTATTAACATGATAATAAATTGGCCAAAGTAACACACGAAAACCTCACACATCAACCTTGCTTGGCGTTAGATTATCAGTGTTGGATCATCTATGAGCAGTTTACATGACCCAAGAGAGCGCTCAAAAAGAATAGCATCTACGAGTTAGTGTTGCAGGATTATATAATGTGACAATGTAATAAAGGAAATAATAGCGAGAAGCTAATGATGTGGATAGGACCAACCATATGTGAGTTCAAATGAAATGGAAATAGCAGGCAGGATATGGAGCAACATTTTAACGCTTTCATAGCTTAATAGTACCAAAAAAATCAAACGAGCAAGAGAAATTACCACTCCGCAGCAGGGACAGAAGATGGGCACTTCGAGGTCAGTGAACAAGTGATTCAACGAAATACCCCCTGATACGTCCATTTTGCATCACTATTCTATATCATAATTCACTGTTATTCATTTATATATTTCATATTAAGAGATGATACTTATGTTTTTTCATCTGTTTTTGCATGGTTGATGACTTTTGGAGCATGGACCGCTGTAGTCAGGATTCTGATGGAAAAGGTGCTGTTTGGAGGCAAAATTCGCGAAGAGCAGAAAATCTGGGAAAATACATGGAAAATCCTATTTTTCAGAAGACGGAGGAAGCTAGAAGGAGGAGTGGAGATGGGCCACAGGGGGCCCACACCACCCCCTGGCGCGAGCCAGCCTAGGCCGCGCCACCAGGTGGTGTGGCCACCCTAGCCCACCTCCAGCTCTCCCCTCTGGCGTATATAATCCTCCCGAAACCCTAATACTCGGGAAGCGACCACAAAAAGATTCCACCGCCTTTGCGGGGCGAAAAACACTGAGAGAGAAAGATCTCGTCGGTAGACAGATTTCTGCCGGGGGAATTCCTTCCCGGAGAGGGGAGATCATCGCCATCAACACCACCATCAAGCTGGACTTCATTAGGATCATCATCATCACCACCACCATCATCATCATCAGCACCATCATCACCATCTCCATACCGCTGTAACAATTGTGTTGAATCTTACATAGTTCTTAGGGGAAACTTTCTCGGTGTTGATTACTCTTTGTAGTTGATGCTATTGAGTGGAACCATTGAATTATTGTTTATGTTCAGATTGTTATACATCATTATTCCATCTCTGATCATGATCCATATGATGTCTTGTGAGTAGTTCATTTTGTTCTTGAGGACATGGGAGAAGTCATGTTGTTAGTAGTGGAAGTGTGTTGAGAAAGATATATTTAAGTTATGGTGAACGTCGACTACATGACACTTCACCTATATGGGCCTAGGGGAATGCATTGTGTATTTGGCTAGTAATCGTAGGGGTTGCCGGAGTGACAGAAACATGAACCCCCGTTAGGAAACCATTGCACAAGGGATGTCAGGGTCTTAGAGTTTAAAGCTGTGGTTAGGTTTCTACCTTAATTACTTTCTTGTACTTACAGATGTTTACAAGGGGTATAATCACAAGTATGTATTAGTCCTAGGAAGGTCGGTACATTAGCACAGGTTCACCCACACAACACTTAGCAAGCTAAAGAAGATTAATCAACTATATGAAGCGAAAGCACTTGACAGTCTTCCCATGTGTCCTCGAGAACGTTTGGTCATCTTAAGTAATACAACCGGCTTGTCCTTTGCTGAATAAAGGATTGGGCCACTTGCTGCATTCATTCTCTTTGTCTTTTATTTACTTGTACTTTATTTACTTGCTTTATCAGAAACCCCTAAAAATCCGTTTGCTAAGTATTTGCATAGAATTCCTGATCCATACCACTAGTCAGCACCTTCTGCTCCTCATTGGGTTCGACACTCTTACTTATCGAAAATACTGCGATACACCCCCTATACTTGTGGGTCATCAATACTATTTTCTAGCATTGTTGCTGGGGAGTGAAGCGCTATTGGAGAGTGGAACTGGTAAAGGAAACTTCTACTTTGAGTATTGTTTACTTCTGTTAGTTGCTTTATTTTCAATATGGATAATTTGCTGAGTTTCTTGTTTCGTAATGCTACTACCACTGCTAAGGTAGTAGATGAACCACCACCTGTTGAGAATGATACTTTTAAAATACCAACAAGAATTATTGATCGTGTTATGGATAACTACTATGTTGGGGATGGAACTATCCATCCCGGTGATCATTTGCTCTTTATACACAAATTATGCGGGTTGTTCAAGTGTGCAGGTATTACAACAGATCAAGTTAAGAAGAAGTTATTCTCATTATCGCTGAAAGGAAGAGCTAAGGAATGGTATAAGCTGCTGAAGAATGGTCAAGCTCTGGAATGGGAGGAAATAGTACCTCTCTTTTATTCAAAGTTTTATCCTCCTAGTGAGATTCATAAAGATCGGAATCAAATATACAAATTTTGGCCTCTTGATGGAGAGAGTACAACTCAAGCTTGGGGGAGATTGAAGTTACTAATGCTTAAATGTCCCATTCATGAGCTTCCCAACAATATTATTATCAATAACTTTTATGCAAGGCTTTCTCTTCATGATAAAGATTTACTGGATGCTTCTTGTGCTGGATCATTCACTCGCATGGAAGAAGAAGCTAAATGGGATCTTTTGGACTGTATTCAAGACAATGCTGAAGCTTGGGAGAATGACAAAGGTAGAAAGTCAGGTATAAATTATGATTATGAATGCATTGAATCTTTTATGGGAACTAATGACTTTCAAAATATTAAAAATGCTTATGGTCTAGACTCTCAAGCTATTGCAACTTATTTTAAGGCTTTTGCTTCCTACATTGAAGTGCCTAAAAAGAAGTGGAATAAGTATCCTGAACCTTATAAAGATATTGCTAAGATTATTCCTACAATAAATACTGAAGTTTATACTGCTAATCATGTTGTACCTGAACCTTACATTGAGAAAATGCCTTTCCTAGTTAAGATAAAGGAGCATTCTATGATAGCTAGTATGGTTAATGAAATTACAAGTAAAGCTATTGAACCTGATAAACAAATGGATGATGAACCTACAATAGAAAATGTGAAATACTTTGTCACTAAATATGTAGAAGAGGGACACACTATCCTTGGTAAGGATACCTCTAATATTGTTTCACAAAGTAGTATTATAAGAACTAGTATTCCTGTGTTTTCTATTAGAATAAGTGATGATTGTTACGATGGTCCTTGTGATAGTTATATTCTTTACTTTTATGCATGATACTGAAAGTTATTATGAGAGAGGGAAAACTGTTCTTATGTATCTCAATAATATCAAGTTTCCATGTTTTATGCTGAAAGTTTTTATGTTGCACTTCTTTTGCCTTCCTATGCTAGTAGCCTCTGGTTTCAACAACTTGTTTGTTTACAAAATTCTCTTGCATAGGAAGTGGGTTAGACTTAAACATGTGTATTTTTGCTTCTTAATGCTCTCTTTCACTTCAATTCATATTCCTAAGTGAACATCATCAAAATTATCATGCCCATCTTAATGGCTATAAAGAAAGAGCTTTTTGGGAGACAACCCAATTTATTTTTGCTTTCAGTTTGTTTTTGTTTCTTTGAGTCTTGGAAGTTATTAATTCAATAGTAACCTCTCCTTATCCTTTTTGTTTGGTTTTTGTGTCAAGATCAACCTCTAATGAGAGAGAAGTAAGATTTGGGGAAGTTGCTGTCCCGAAACAGATTTTTGTGCTTCACCGTAAACATTCGTGAGAGATCTCTGTCTGTCCTATTGAGCTGTAATGTTTTGTGCTTCTGCCCCAGGTTGTTATTTAACTTTCGTTAGTTTTGCACTTTTTGATTTGAGCAACAGAAAATTTTCTAAAAAATGATCTTTACCTACTAGTCTGTTTTGACAGATTTTGCCACTCTTGCATTTGGTTCGTTAATCAATTCCCTTTTTGAATTATTTTTGTGTTTCGGAAGGAGTTGCTACAGTATCTCTTGTTTTGATGGTTTTCAGTTGAAATTGGACTTAAAAGTTTTATCACTTCACTTATACTAATGTTGCTAATGAGAACTGTGTGAAGTTTTGTGTGAAAGAAATTTCCAGGTAGGTGGAGAAAATGGTGTAATGATAAAGTGAAAGGTTTCATGACTCACAATAAGTGTATGAAGATGAAGATATTGATGTTATTCAAGTGGTGACTTCGGAAGAATCTACTAGATACCAAATTCAGAGACCTGCAGAGTCCGTTTTAAAATAGGTAACAGTTCTGGTAAGAAAAGTTCCGCAAAAATACTATCCAACTATATTTTTGTAGTTTTTAGCCAATAAGGAAAGTTATGAAGCGAAAGAGGGATGTAAATGGAGCCAGGGTGGCTCACACCACCCTGTGGCGCGGGCCCACCCCTAGCTGTGCCACCAGGTGGTGTGGCCACTCCGTCTCCGACCCGTTTTCCCCTAGTACCTTCCTTTTGTTGTGAAACTTCATAATATATAATCCCCTGGATCTCTCGAGGTTCGTATATCATGTTATCGTCGTGTTTTTGTTTCGATCAGTTTCTGCCAGGAACTATTCTTGAAAGTTTAGAAGCACAATGGTGTCCGCTAAGGATAAGGGGAAGGAGCCTATTAAAGAGGATCTCCAAGACCCCGGGCGGGAGAAGGAGATCAAGAGTGAAGGTGAAGAGGAGAAAAAGCAAGGCCAACATCCTCACACCGACACTACCATTGCAAGCATTGGAGTGTTGGCAAGACCTGGCAGGGTCAGGAGGACTGCACGGATGTCAACTGGAGGGAAAACTCCGCGTCACTATTTAGCTCCACGGTCACTTCCTCCATGCAGCAAGAATCCTTTCCATACCCGTATCCATAAGCATCAACACCAGAATATGCCCAAGGAGAAATTACCCTCACATTGGGACTTGCCTCGTTCTAGCCATGCAGGGAAAGAAGACTTCAAGGAGGAAGAGTGGGAAAAGAATCGCAAGAGCTGGGATCCACAATCTGACATGATCATGCACCGTATCGAGCACAACTCGGAGCTGATTCGTACTCTCACCTTCGAGATTGAGGACTTGGGGAAACTGATCAAAGAGCTCATCAAGAGAATACCACCACCACTGAAGGAGTAATTCGTCATCAGGTTTAGCATCCCCTTGGTTTGTTCCAAGCTTGGGGGAGTGCTGCGGTATCACATCACTATCTTCTATCTTTTTACCTTTTTATGTAGAGTCATATCATGAATAGAGAAGTTATCATGTAGGATGGTTTTCATTATGGAAGTGTCCCCTCTCTCATTAGATATGTATCCCTTGATGTGAGTTCCGTTATGGAATATTAATGAGAAGTTCTATCATTTAGTCTTTTGCATATCTTATGTTAGTTTTCAATTCGTGGTTATATGATTGATCTTGTTGTTAGTATTGATATCACTTTGGGATGATTGAATTAATCTAGTTGGTTTTGGCAAACCTGGCTCGGTCAGTAGCAACACTATTTTTGAGAGTTGAATGAAAAATATAAAAGTACTCTAAAGAAAAATTATTTCATCATCTTTCTTTCTTGATTTGCTCATAAGTTTAGTATTCTCTAGTTAAGATATTTTGTGCTTCCAAGGAAGATTGCATGTTTGATTTTTAGCACTTGTATGTTTGTTTGTTTCCTTCAACTCTTATACTTGCTACGCAGCCTTGCTAGCCAAAAACATGTACTGAGAGGGAATTCTTCTCGTGCATCCAATCCTTTAAAGCCAAAACCTTTGCCATTGTGTCCACCATACCTACCTATTAGCACTATTGCTATTCCAAGTAAATTCATGTTTTTATCTACCTCCCAGATTAAACTTGTTATGTGAAATTTAGTGATTAAAGCTCTCACGAACTTGATGGCACACTTTACTTTCTCGCAATTAATAAACTTGAACCATTGTGCCCATCTATTTTGCGTATATGCTTGCGCTATGTAAGTTGTGAATTAGCAGAGCCATGCTGTCATGGGGAACGCTTTCAACATTGCACTGGTACTTTGTACCTAGTTGATATCATGTTCTTTTGTCTATGGATGTTGTCGGTGTGAAATGAAAGGGGAGCTTGTAAGTCCATGGATTTATGCATGTGTGTTAGAGAAATGCCTAGGCCGCTAGTCTAATCCATGCTGACATCGTGGAAACCTGCAGCGCAACCATAATGAGCTGTCTATGAAGCATTCTTCTTATAAAAAAAAGAGTCCAATATTGAGAAAAAGGATAAAAAGAAAAAAGAGATTATGAAAAGAGGAAAGAGAGAAAAAAGCACCATATTCCCATGGCAAATAAGAAGATTGCTGAGATGCTTGTTGTCTGCTTGCCTTGTCATTTTGATATGGGGATTCTTCCGTATCATCGGGCAAGGGGAACCACGTTGGCGGTTCTCTATGATACACATGTGCTTACTATGACAAGAACTTACCAGTGACTAAACTTGAGTAGCATGAGGAGCGCCCTCGTATTCAAGGGACATGAGATTCTCAATTTACAACTTCTCAAGCATATCCTCGTATTTGATCACTTTAACCTTAATCACCTAAAGATGCCTATGATAGGGCAACGAGAGCTAAAAGCTAATAAGTATCATAATTTTGGGAGGCTCTTTATGAAACTTGAAATCCCTGCTTCCCTCTGCGAAGGGCCTTTCTTTTACTTTTTAGTTGAGTCGGTAAACCTATTCCCTTCTATCTCAGCAAGTATTTTGAGTTGTTGTGTTTCATTCATTCATATGATGATTTATTCAATCATGTTTCTTATGTTCCTTGTTGTGCACTTTATTCTTATCTTGGTGATTACTACTTTGAAAGCTATCATTGAAAATCAGTTATTTGTGAACTCCAGCAAACTATCAACTATTCTTCGACCAAGAGCTAAGTTTGCCATTAGCAATTATGATTCACTTTATGTATCTTTATTGTGTTTCCTTTACTTACTGCAAGTTAAGTTGTATAATAGTGAGTTGTCTTCTATTATGATATATGTATTAATGAATGTGATGCTTCTTATCCGTATTCTTTTATCGACTCTTTACTCCATAAACCCGAGGTCATGTTTATTGAGCTCAGTTTCGCTTGGGGACAAGCGAAGTCTAATCTTGGGGGGAGTTGATACGTCCATTTTGCATCACTATTCTATATCATAATTTACTGTTATTCATTGATATATTTCATATTAAGAGATGATACTTATGTTATTTCATCTGTTTTTGCATGGTTGATGAGTTTTGGAGCATGGACCGCTGCAGTCAGGATTCTGATGGAAAAGGTGTTGTTTGGAGGAAAAATTCGCGAAGATCAGAAAATCCGGGAAAATACAAGGAAAATCCTATTTTTCCAGCAGACGAAGGAAGCCAGAAGGAGGAGTGGAGATGGGCCATAGGGGGCCCACACCACCCCCTGGCACGGGCCAGCCTAGGTTACGCCACCAGGTGGTGTGGCCGCCATGGCCCACCTCCAGCTCTCCCCTCTGGCGTATATAATCGTCCCGAAAGCCTAATACTCGGGGAACGACCACAGAAAGATTCTGCCGCCTCTGCGGGGCGGAAAACACCGAGAGAGAAAGACCTCTCCGGCAGACAGATTTCTGCCGGGGGAATTCCTTCCCGGAGAGGGGAGATCGTTGCCATCAACACCACCATCAAGCTGGACTTCATCGGGATCATCATCATCATCACCACCATCATCACCATCAGCACCCTCATCACCATCTCCATATTGCTGTAACAATTGCGTTGAATCTTGCATAGTTCATAGGGGAAACTTTCCTGGTGTTTATTACTCTTTGTAGTTGATGCTATTGAGTGAACCATTGAATTATTGTTTATGTTCAGATTGTTATACATCATTATTCCACCTCTGATCATGATCCATATGATGTCTTGTGAGTAGTTCGTTTTGTTCTTGAGGACATGGGAGAAGTCTTGTTGTTAGTAGTGGAGTTGCATTGAGAAAGATTCAATAGATTGTTATTTAAGTTGTGGTGTACTTCTTCTAGTGGTGTCATGTGAACGTCGACTACATGACACTTCACCTATATGGGCCTAGAGGAATGCATTGTGTATTTGGCTACTAATCATAGGGGTTGCCGGAGTGACAGAAACCTGAACCCCCGTTAGGAAACCATTGCACAAGGGATGTCAGGGTCTTAGAGTTTAAAGTTGTGGTTAGGTTTCTACCTTAATTACTTTCTTGTACTTACGGATGTTTGCAAGGGGTATAATCACAAGTATGTATTAGTCCTAGGAAGGTCGGTACATTAGCACAGGTTCACCCACACAACACTTAGCAAGCTAAAGAATATTAATCAACTATATGAAGCGAAAGCACTTGATAGTCTTCCCATGTGTCCTCGAGAACGTTTGGTCATCTTAAGTAATACAACCAGCTTGTCCTTTGCCAAATAAAGGATTGGGCCACTTGCTGCATTCATTCTCTTTGTCTTTTATTTACTCGTACTTTATTTACTTGCTTTATCAAAAACCCTTAAAATCTATTTTCTAAGTATTTGCAAAGAATTCCTCATCCATACCACTAGCCAGCACCTTCTGCTCCTCGTTGGGTTCGACACTTTTACTTATTCAAAATACTGCGATACACCCCCTATACTTGTGGGTCATCACCCCCCGTGCGGTAGACGATGGCGTTGGTGAAGAAAATCCGGTGCGGCGAGGAAGTCAGTGAAATAGTTCTGGTGTCCAAAACGCGAGATTCACTGACGTAAAAATGGTTGTAGTGTAGAAGGGCAGCGAGAGGTGGATATGGTGCATGGAAAACAAAGGAGGTGAAGAAGCTCCTGGGTGGAAGAGCATGCCGGCGGTGAAGGGGCTCCGGTGTGGATGAGAGAGCCAGTGGTGAAGCTGGTGGAGGAAGGTGGAGGGCGGAGGGGTGGGCGGGTAAAATTTGAGGAAGGGCGGCAAAGAGGCGATGAGGGGATATAGGTTAGATGGTGCCCATTTACCACCTATACCCCTCTATTATTGTAGTGCTCCTCCAGTTCTTGTTTTGGGACAAGTTATAGAAGAAAATATTTGCATATGCAAAAATGGTGCAGGGTATCTAAATAGATGTGCGGGATATTTGAATGGATGCGCGGGATGTTTCGGCGCTCTATAGAAATTTTGAGGTTAAAGTTTCCAAGGTACGCTATTCTGACGCATGGCTGCTCCTTAGGTGGTAGCCACGTCTAGATCGACACGCTAGTGACAGTGTGCTTACCAACATTTAAATGAGTTTCTAGAAACTTGCCGAAATTGATAAAGTTTATTGAAGGCTTTTAAACAAGATGACCAAGGTCACGGCCATATCTCTGCCGTAGTTTATGATAACGTGTCCATATTTGGTAGATCGGGGCATCTTGGTATTGCAAGCATTGTTTATATAAGGAGATTCCAGATTTGCTCAATAACACCCTACTTTCATGAATTTCCAAGCTTCCTACCTAAATCTGTCCAATAAAATGACTTTTTGATGATTTAAAGTAAGTATGTCTAATTCCTAACTACAAAGTCTATGATAAAGCTTGCTCTTGATTCTTTATAAACATAATTTAAAGGTATCAAAGTAGTCAAATATCGGAGAACCACCTAGAGTTTTGCAAGATTCATCTTCTTGATACGAATGGTAATGACACCAAATTTGGGCCATTTTCTAAAATATATACAAAGAATCACAATATGAAATGAAATACTACCATTATGTTCTCTTGATGTCTCACTGTGTGCACTAGCAAGTTTCCATGAAAACATTTAAGCTTAACATTTGACAATTTTGAAAAAACGTGTTCCACAATATGGCTCACCATGTATGAACATTCATGCCTTTCAAACTAGATGACCAATGTCAAGGCCATATGTTTACCATACTTTACGATAATGTAACTGATACGTCGTAAACGTATCTATAATTTTTGATGCTGCATGCTTGTTTTATATCAACTTTCTTATGTTTTGTTTACACTTCGAGGTATTTTTACACATTTTCTGAAAGTAACCTATTAACAAGATGCCGCAGTGCCAGTTGCCTGTTTTCTGCTGTTTTTGGTTTCAGAAAAGCTAGTAAGGAAATATTCTCGGAATTGGACCGGACAAAAGCTAAAGTCAATATTTTTTACCAGAAGGAACACGAAGTCCGAAGTGGGGCCACGAGGTGGCCACACCTAGGGCTAGCGCGGCCACCCCCTAGGGCGCGCTTCCCCATGGTGTGGTCCTCTCGGGCGCCCACCGACCTTGCCCCTTTGCCTATAAAAGTACCTCGATGCAGAAACCCTAAGTACCCGATCAAAAATCCACGAAAGAGTCTGTAGCCGCCGCCATCTCCATCCCTAGATCGCGGGATCCAAAGCTCTTCCCGGAACCCTGCCGGAGGGGAGAGATCATCCCGGAGGCCTTCTTCATCACCATGCCAGCCTCCGGAGTGATGCGTGAGTAGTTCGTCCTTGGACTATGGGTCCATAAAGTAGCTAGATGGTTGGTTCTCCTCCTTTGTGCTATCATGTTTAGATCTTGTGAGCTCCGTTCATGATCAAGATCGTCTATTTGTAATCCTATATGTTGTGTTTGCGGGGATCCGATGGATATTGAGATACTATGTCAGATTGATTATTGATTCTATCATGTCTATGTTATTTGTGATCTTGCATGCTCTCCATTGCTAGTAGCTATCTTGGCCAAGTAGATGCTTGTAACTCTAAGAGGGAGTATTTATGCTCGATAGTAGGTTCATGCCTCTAGTAATCTGGGGAAGTGACAGAAATCTCTAAGGTTGTAGATGTGTTGTTGCTGCTAGGGAGACAACAACAATCCTTTGTTCATGGGGCAATTGTATTGTTTACTTTACACACTTTTCTTAATGTAATTATCTATTGCTTGCAACTTAATAATGGAAGGGGTTCGGATGATAACTTGAAGGTGGATTATTAGTAATATATGCAGTTGGATTACGGTCTATGTATTATGTTGTAATGCCCAATCAAATCTCATAGGAGCCAAGATGTCTAATATATGCATTGTTATGCTTTCTCAATCTGTCAATTGCCCTGCTGCAATTTGTTCACCCAACATGATATTTATCTTAAGGAGAAATACCTCTAGTGAACTATGGACCTCAGTCCATTCCTTTACCATTAATATACCATCTATTGTTTACCGTTTACTATTTACTTTCTGCAAGCAATTACTATCTTCCACACTATACGTTTATTCCTTTGTTTTCAGCAAAACCAGTGAGATTGACAACCTCACTGTAAGTTGGGGAAAAGTTATGTGGTTGTGTTGTGCGGGATTTCAAGTTGCTAGCAACACCTTGGAGTTGTTTTCTTACTCCTACTGGTCTGATACCCTTGGTTTCATAACTGAGGGAAACTTGCCGCTGTGCTCATCATACCTTACTCTTGGGGTTCCCAAGAAGCTCTACATATCTTGAGCCATCAGTAACCATATTTGGTAGAATGGTGCATATTAGCATTTAAATATTGTTTACAAAAAGGCTTCCATATTTAAAGTTATTTTAAATTTTCCAATTGACAACAATGGCTTTTGTCATGAATCAACCACAAAGATTATGGCTCAAAAGCACACTGCCCAAGTTTTGCACAAAGTATAAACTAACAAAGGAACTATTACTTGTGTTTTTTGCACGACCAAACCTACACGGGCTCTCTGAGCCGAACGATAGACCAAGACTCCATCGAATAAAGTTTTGGCCCGACTGACTCTGCTAGTCGGCCCGAAATTCGGGGGCTACACCCAATGGGTGTGCTCCCGTGCCCCCACAGGAAGATGGAACCACCCACCCAAATGGAGAACCGGCTGGTCGACGACACAACAAGCATGAAAGGGTCAAAAACATGAGTAAAGTTTTGGCCCGACTAACTCCGTCAGTTAGCCCAAAACTCAGGGACTACACCTAGTGGGTGTGCTCCCGCGCCCCCACAAATTGTCAAAGTCAAGGAAAGGAAAAAGTAGCTTCAACCTAGTTGTATCCTCCAGCCGGCCTGAACCTCGAGGACTACACCCAGTGGGTGTGCTCTCGCACCCCCACACAAAGACAAGCAGACCAACAAAATCAAAAAAATTCAAAGTCAAGTGCAAAAGGAAATTTCATGCAAACATCCAGAAGACGAAGCTTTCACCAGTTTTTAACAAGCACAAACTGTTCGCACACACATGCAGAAATAAAATGAGTTCATACAATTCCACTCGGCACACCAGGGATTCAGACTCAAGGTTGAGGGGTAGGATCGGTGGAGGCGGCAGACACGGTCCCGCTGTTGGAAGTCAGATCGGTGGCAGCCAGGGTGGTGCCTAGCAAAGGAGCGGTGGTCTCAGTACCAACTTCAGCATCATCTTGTCCATCCTGCCCCAGCTCCGTAGCATTCGGATCATCAAAGTCCTGATCCAGCTCCACGCAGATTGCAATCTTGATGGCGCAAGTGCGAAACTCAGGAAGTTCCTTGTAGAGGCTAGCATAACTGGTACCCTGCCAGAAGCCACGAACAAGGTGTCCAGCTTCGCAACCAGATAACATGACTTGATAAGGGCCAGGGTTAGATCCGCGCCCTGCGCGCAGCCCACTCCCACCTAGAGTCAATCGCATCCAAGGCAGGCTCTACTACCGCAACGAGCACTACGATGGTAACCGGCTCTTTGTCAAAAGGCTAGGGATACTCAGAGTTCGGTGCAAGCTTTGCACATCTGGAGGGCATCCTCGCCGAGGGTAGCGACAATATCTTCAAGCACCAGGTCATGCTTCCTCGGTGGGCAAACGGGCAAGCCCTTGATCGATCACCTCTGGATAATAGGCTACAACAGACAGAACAAAAGTCAGAAGCCGACTCAAGCAATCGGAAAAGAAGAATAGAAGCGAAAGGGACATACCAACGACGGCCTCGGTGATGCACACCAACTCCTCGCGCGCCTCCTTCTCGCGTGACTTTCTTAATTTGTACAGCTCCTCCTGCTTCTTATGGGCACTCTCGAGAACCATGAAGTCTTCGGCGCAGACATCTGCATTCTTCTTAGTATTCTCGGCAGAGGCCTCCAATTTGTTCTTTCGCACCATAATATTATCAATCTAATCCTGGCATGTCTTGTTGGACTCCTCCAGCAAGCGTACCTCTGCCCGCAGCCGGTCGACCTCCTTCAACCTGTCCAAAATCATGGCTGCAGGAGGATACCAGATGGTTAGAAAAAACCGCGAGAATTCAGGCAATTGTGAGAACATATCAGAGTGAGCAATCTTACGCCCCAAATCCTGCATATTCTTCGTCATCTCCGAAAAATCTTTCTGAAGAGAGAGAAGTGAAAAGGAGAAAAAGCAAACCGCTTAAAATAGTGACGCTAGTGGGGAGAAGATCATACCTCCAATGAAACGTCCAGCTGCTTGGCCTCCCCGAGCCCCTGCTCCACCACTTCCACCAGGCACCGCGCTTGGCCAAGGGAGACATGCGCCTGATTAGAGAGCTAGGCAAGGAGAGCATCCAGCGACAGCAAGGGCCGGGCAGGTTTGAACGCGGTAACTAACACCTCCTTGTCATCATTCGCATCAGCAGCAGCGTCCTGCAATGACCCCTCCACAATCAGCTCGGCCCTAGAAGCCGTAGCACTGGATCCGGAGCCTTTTGGGCACCTGCCGTCACCCGCAGTCGGCTATGTCGAAACATCTGGTGTCACCTCGCCTTGGCCGACGCTCGCATCCAGCTGGACAACGCTCCAATCCGGCTTCACGACCAATGACGGCTAGGGTGGAGGAGTGGTTGCACAGCTCTCTCCTGCGATTAGAAGAGCAATCAGGGAAGCGGCGAGAGCCCGGTGTAGTGACATCGGTGCACTCGGTGCAGGCGCAACCGACACAACTGCCATGGCCGGTGTAACTGGCGCAGCCAGGGTGGCGGCAGCGTAGGCAGAGCCGGAGGCGTGAAGCGACATTGCCTCGCTACAAGGACAAACGAAGTTCAGAAAAGAGCAAAATGCAAGGATGAAAACACTCTAGAAGGGCAGTAAGGGATGTACCTGGCCACCATTGGCATGGTCGCCGCCTTCCTCAACTAGCGTGGTTTCTTCCCGCCACCCTCTATCGGGGCAGCGCTAGCCGATGACTGCTGTTTGGGCTTCGGCACGGCCGTGGGCACGGGAGGACCCTCATTGCCATACATGGCTGCATCAACAACACCAACTTCAGAATCCGGTCGAAACCTTCCCAGTCGGTCTAGGAGCTACAAATAAATACCATCACCATGCGGATCCAATAATCCGTCATCACTCCGGGTGGGGAAGAGCTCCTGCTCGGTAGGCGGATACTTCAGCGGTTGACGATCGGTCATGAAGACGGGAGCTCATCTTCCCCCATACCATATTTAGCAAGTTGCACCATAAAAAGATATTTAAAAAAGCAGATGGGCAACATAAGGTAACCGTTTGGGAGAAATCCATCCGACAAAACAGTGAACTTACCCGAGGAGGGAGGTGACCCTAGTGGTACGACGCATGGGAGTAGCTCTAGGGCTCCTTGAGCTCCTCCTTAGAGATCATGGCAAGCCAATCTCGAAGGGCCTCAAATGGCACGTCCAGCCAGGAGGACTAAGTCAGGTCCATCGGCCCAGACAAATGGCACATCTTATGTGACCTGCGCTATAGCCGGAGCACCCGGCACGCCATCCAGGACAAAGTGATGTCCTTGGTGGTGAGCTTATTCTCCCCCACCAGCGACCTAACCCACATGGCCATATTGTGGATGACCTCCTGCCCCCCCCCCAACCCTTCAGTCCAAGCTTGCCAGCTGGAGACGACATTGGCGAACGTCGGCAGCCGGATCCAGCTGGTCTTGGTGGTGTTGTGCACATAGAAATACGAGCGCTTCCAAAGCTTCAAGGTGTTGGGAAGGTCAAGCTAGGGCATTGGCGACGTTCCCCGTGGATAAATGGAGTAGTAGCCGGCATCCACCAGCGGGCCGTCCTTATGGACTGTCTGAAATTTGAAGTTGAATAACTTCAAAAAATTGCCCGCATCTAGGCGAACACCGAGGTACGACTCGTACCATGCAGTGTGGTGTGCGAGTTGTGCCATGGCAATTTCTCCAAGGTGGTGGAGGCGTAGGTCGAACATCTTGAAGAGCTCAATGAGGAAGTCGCTCGTGGGCAGGCCGAACCCGTGAGCAAAGTGTGCGAGGAAGACGACGGCTTCGTCGGGCTCGATATTGGGGATCCGCTCCCATACCGACGCGATTTGATCCCTAACAAGCCTCTCCGATGGTAGGAATTGGCATCGCTGATATTTCACAATGATCTCCTCAGTCACGAAGGATCCGCACCCCCCTCCCCCCGCGTTATGAGGGTGACATGGGTATGCCCTACGGGTACCCAAGATTAGCCTATACGGTCCAGCCCACGGTCATAATGGAGCCTAGGAAGGTTCGGGTGGCCCAAGCCCAGGGATATGCGACTCCTTGGAGGACACAACAAAGTGTGGATAGTAAGCTTAAAAGGGGAAAACCCTAATCTATAACCGACTTGGCCTGCTATCCTGAGACTTGGCCTCCCCATATAAAGGTCATGAGGGAGCAGCGAGGAGGATCATCTCAACCATAGTTCATACACCGCCAGATTGCATCTGCGCACCCCTATAATCCTCGATTACATCAATAATCAAGAGTAGACAAGCAGGAGTGGGTTCCTTCTGAGGACCTAAACCTAGGTAAACCTTGTGTCCCCGCTGTGTTTGTTTGCTAGCCGATCGATGCCTCCAGCGCTCCCCACTTACTCAAACCCAAGTCCATCAACCATGGGCATTGATGAGTTAACCCCTCGCTAGAGGGCGTCATGTCTTCCAGAGGAGCCGTAATGGAGATTCGAGGGCCATCGTAGTGTAGGCTCGTGGTGGTGCCGACGAACTTTCTCTGGCAGCGTAATATGGGGGATAAGAAGGAGCAGCAGAGTAGTGGTGGCAGAAGAAAAGAGAAGGGGAAAGTGCGAGGAGGGGAAAACCCCAACCCCTAGACCCCTATTTATCATCATGGCAGGCATGTCACCTCGGATCCCTCACCCCCACGTGGCGCGTAACCGCTCCTCTCCTCCATGATGGTTCGGATCCGGATCATGTGCGCCAGCACGACCTAGCACAGAAGATCTGGAGAGGTTAACAAGGCATGCGCATGCGTGGTTACCAAAAAACTGAAGCGACAAGACGTGTATCAGAACTGGTGCTCATGGCAGACACAAGCTCTGACCTCAGCAGCGAGACCCTTCGTCTCCAAGGCTCCGGTACTGCTAGTCGGCCACTTTCGTCAATGTTTCACCTAGTGGGTGTCTACCGATTCCGTATCCAATTGATTCCAGTCGGGTACTAGATGGGACAAATAATTCAAGCTCTAGCCGGCATCAACAAGAACTACTTCCACTCAGTCAGGACCATGCAAGAACTTCTCCACAGGGCAAAGTCCTAGCGCTTGGGGACTAGTGTCGAGGGGTCACCCTCGGGTAGGATAAGCTAGGCCGGACATGCCAGCTCCAGAAGGATTAGGCCGGATGGCCACAGGACACAAGGCTACAGCTAGTTGGAATGCTCCAACCGAACCACAATCAAGATCTTCCCGGCTAGCCCGTCTAGCCAGACAACCAGAGAAGCCCACCGGATGGCCAGATCCATCTGGTAACCTCAGAATCACTACCGAGGATCCAGAGGGTGTGAAAATCGAAGCAAGAGCACGCCTCCGGGTTCTCGGCTTTGCGTCAGCCTAGGCTGCGACACCTCCCATACCACAGGATGCGACACCCGCTCTATGCGGGGTAAAGGTGGCGGCTAACCAATGTAGCTCTGGTGGCTAGCCACTGTAGCACTGACTATTGCGCTATGGCTAGGCCCTGCCAGCAGTCCAACCTTGTAACCTGCACCCCCAGGCAGTATATAAGGGGGCAGGGATATCGTTAGTAGGTACTTCACTTTCTCTATATCACCTTCTACCTCTGGTTCTCACTAGTTCATCACAGATACAGCTCTAGGAGCACTTATACTAGGCATACGCCCATGATATAGTAGATCCTTGCAGGAGTAGGGGTGTTACCTCGCCGAGAGGGCCCCGAACCTAGGTACCTTGTTGTGTCTACAGTGCTTGTGCCCAATCCTGAATGTAGTAGCCACCTCTAGCATCTGATTGTCCCTTCTTAAGCCTTCCCCGATGGCACTACCGTGTTCCATACCACAACAAGAGGGATGTAATACTAGTGGAATGGTGTTTCATTGGTGTTATGTAAATGACTATAGTATACTAAATCATGCAATGGTATGTTAGGTCACCGCAGCATACAATTGTTTGTGTGTGCGCTTTTATTGGTTCACAAATGGTTTTTGAGGCATCCTACGCATGCCCTAATTAAGCTGCAACTACCACCGTCTCGTCCTCTGCCAGCCTTTCCCTCCCTCAATGATCCACGAACCAAATGAAGAGGATAGCCGGATCAATTTGATTCGAAGAGGGGCGATTTTCTTGGTCCTAGGAGTGGAACACGGGAGAACTCACATGAAGGGAAGGAGGAGGTTGGCTCGGTCAAGTTTTTTATCTAGACGTGGATCCCGCTTTTACTCACCCCCTTGAAAAGGTTGTAGGCCACCATGTGAAAGCTGGGTGTTGAAAATTTAGACCACACGCGGGAAACAACCAATCACCGCCCCTTAAACTTTTACTGTAGAAAATAAGTACTCCTCTTTTATTTTCCCTGCCCATGGATTTCTCGACCAGATAAACCACCACTAGCTAGCTCCCATCCAGCAAAGGAAGCAAGTGTCGGAACTGGTGCAACGATTTTTTTCCCAATTTGCTCTGATTGGGGAGTTCTTGCTTTATCTCGAATAGGTGGGTGTATTTTCTCACCTTGAAAATAGGCTTTGTTTGCTTCCAGTTGGGACATCGGGGGTTCTATTTGGTATTCTTTGCTTGTGGAGTTCTTGCTCCTCAGATAGGTGGGGGATTAGTGCTCATCTCAGAATCACCAAAGAAGAGTATTGTGCCACGTCTGCTCTGATCGATTAGGCCATTGGTATTTCGTATGGATTGGGGATTGGGGCATGGTCACCGCTATTCTCATTGGGGCATGGTCACCGCTATTCTCATTGGGGCATTTAGTCGGGTTCGATCTGGGTGTTCTTCTCTCTTTAGTGACTACTGTAACCTTTTTATTTCTAGTAATGTTCAATGCATTTTGTGTTAGATTCTCTATGGAGAACTATGGGTCAGTGGTGCACACGGCCACTACAGACAAGGATGGTCACGTCGGTTCCCTAAAAGTTGCCTGAAAAAGGTATTGTAGTAGTATATTCCTTGTGTTCTTCCATTCTTTTCCATGCTGAAAGTGGTTTTCTGCAACTTGGATGTATCAATGTGCTATAAAAGTTGTCTCTGTCTACATCCCGTTTTTGCGGAAGCCTCTGTGACACCATCTTCTTCTTTATTTACTGTAGCAGGGTGGTACATACTTGTGAATGAGCGGTCCTCCAGGTGCAGCAAACATGATGATACCCACACATGACGTAGGATCCTACTAGTACCACTACTCACCAAACAAGCTTAAGGCCACTACCCGGCTAGGAGACCAACTTAAAGATAAGGGTATTTTTTTCTTAATCCACTTACCATGGTGTAGTCTGATTTAATTATTATCTGCTTAGTTTCATGCATGCTTATCAGATGTTCAAAAACATATGTGTGATTTTATTAATTCCGGCACTATGTTTATGTGAATCTAGATCTAGATATGTTTGTATGTCTGAATGTCTCATACAGTCATATGACTACTACTGTATTAAACTGTTGAGCTATGTTCCTATTTATGCAGATTGAAGGTGTTGTTGTGGAGGCTGAGGCTGCTGTAGAGGCTAGTACATTGCCGATGCCCCCACCAAAAGCGGACATCATCTACATGTTGAGGAAGCACAAACACGGCACCCAGGTGGGTAGTGACCTCTCTAAGAAGTGGGTATAATTAGGAAATCTAGAATTTCACATGTTATGGTTTTATATATTATTGTTATCAACTTTATCTTTATGCGCAACCAAGGCCGGAACTTCTGGCCGGTATTAGCAGTCCACTACCGGCCAAGTACCGATGATAAAACGCGACCAAATCAAAGAGTTACTATAGGGTGTCAAGGGATGAGCGGATGTGATCCAGAACTTCTACTGGTACTACCGGCGACAAAATATGCCCGAGCAGTACTTCCGGTCCTTCGCTGGTACTTCCGATTAGGGAAACTTTAGAACCAAAACTGCAAGAACTTTTGCATCCGAACTCCAAAAGGGATGAAACCAATTTTGTTGAAAAAATAATGATGTTTAGAATCCAACAAGGGAGAAAATACGTTGAATAAACATGTGATATACCTCCCAAGGCGTGGAGCCAGAAAACCCGCAAGATCAAAAACGCAATAAGATATTCAAGGGAAATCCATTTTTGATGAACTAGAGCTTGTTATGAGGATAACCACAAGCTCTAGATCCTTGCATGTACAATATCGAAACAAAAACCATGAAAGATGATGCAACAATGCAAATGTTTGAGATCTCTCCGAAGGAAATGAACAAGCTACAAACTCGAGAGCCCCTCTTGCTAGTATGACTATCTATCCTAAACCCGGTCTCCCCACAAACCACAAAAGACTGGCAAAATAGAAAACCTATCAATATCATACCTTTGATTTGAGCATTACACTTGAACTTGATGTAGAAAACTATCTTCCTCAATGTGGAACACCTCTCTTGATTGCATTTTCTTGTGCTCGCTTGATGAAGACTTATGAATTGCTCCCCATACTCCATGAGGAAACCTCTTCTTTGAACTTGTCTTCATAGCTCCATGATCACCGAGGATGAAAAGCTTCAAGCATGAGATCTTCTAGAGATGGCGCATCTTGAGCTTGCACTTCTTCATTTCTTCTTGAGTGTTGATCCATCTTGAATCAACACTTTGCACTTGTCTTGATCAATCTCCAAGATTCTTCTTTCTTCAACAAGATTCCAATAGGCCCAAAGCCCTTGGAAATTACTTCCTCTTAATTTCTTCATCTTCCAACCTTGAAACCAACACATGGCCCAAGCGATGCCAATGGACAGTTCCTACAAGTGTAAATAAATGCAAAAATTAGTCCATAGAGATTGTCATTAATTACCAAAACCACACATGGGAGCACACATGTACTTTCAAGTAGTACCATTCCCTAGCAGTACCAAGTGAGTACCGTTGCTGCAGCACCTCTAGCGGCATAATATAGGTAGTACCATTATGGTACCATCACGAGTACCGCTTCAGTTGTTCCCAGGCCACATATTAGCAGTACCACCAGCCTTTGTGGAGCAGAAGTATCGATCCCACTAGTACTAATGTGCCACCCGTGGTAGTGCATTAGTAGCACAGTAATAGCACGATAGTCCCATTCTGGTTCTTCTTGCGCTATCACTTGAGGCCCTTTGAACTGTTGGAGTGCTAGTACCGCCAGTGCCATAGGTAGTACCACCTAGTACATTAATTGTGGATAACGGTTTGATTTTTTAGGGACCCTATATAAAGCCTCCTTCTTCCCCCAAATGGAGGTTACACTTCACACTCTCTCTCCTCTATTAATCCAAGAATTCAAAGCACTAGATCTCCCACTCCCTTTAGAAAAACACCTTGATTCTTTCAGGAGTGAAGCAGGAGGTCTAGATCTACACTTTCGCCAAAGGTATTTTGAATCCCCACACTGGTCCCTAGAGGATCTTGTTACTCTTAGATTATTTGTAATACAAGATGGAAGGGGTCGCCCTCGGAGGTCAGTCATTGCTTGTAAAGCTCCACAATAGTGTTGGGATCCTCCAACAGAGTTGTGGAGATTGCACCAACCTTATTTGTAAAGGTTTCGGTCACCGCTTTTAAGGCCACCGCATAGTGGATCGGGTGCTCGCCTTGGTGGTGCACACCCAGGATAAGATGAGCCTTTATGGTGTTGGTGGACTTTGTGGCGCTGATGGCACCAAATCACGTGATACCAATTTGTTGGGACTCCAAGCACAAAGTAATGTAGCAAGGGGTATTTCCCCATAAGGGTAACTTGGGGTTTAATATCAAACTCTCGGGGAAACAGGAAAAATCTTTCCCTATCCTTTTCTATCAACATACAAAACAATATAATCTGCCTTGTGTCCCCAACTCTACCGTGTGGTTGTCAAGCATAAGGTTTGGTATTAGAATTGAAAACAAATGACAAATAACTAAAAAAATAAACTAAGTATGCAAGAAATGAAAGTAGCTAATCTATATATGACTCTAAAACTAAATGCAAAGGTAATGGTAGTGTTGTTTTGGGGTTTTCGATGCTAAATAAATGAAATAAGTAAAAGTTTGTTTGTATTTTCAGATTAAATAAATGCATAAAATAAAAGATCTTGTAAATGCAAGTAAAAGGTGTTTATTATGATTAAATACGAATCGGGTTCATGGGTTCACTTGTCTACTCTCTCATAAACATGGTAGATCTAAAATAGCCTTAGAGATATCAAAAATCTTTATGGAACTTTCATGTTAGTTCGCATTACAATGAAGATGATGCAACACATCTCCCTCATACTCCTCTATTAATAGAAAACTCCGCAAACTAGATTTAAGATAAATAGAGTATAACATTAAGTATTTTCACATGAGGTTAAATAGAAAATATGCCACCTCAAAAAAGCTCCTATTTCTATCATTAGATGATTATAGTATAACTATTCCATTCTCCCTAGTGAGGCAACAAAGGAAACGTAAAAAAATTGAGAAGGACCCAAATTTTCTATCACTATCCAGTTACTACACATGTCATATCATACTTTTCTGATAAGAACATGTATACATGAACAAGGTAATCATATGCATCTATAAATACACCAAACACATAATAAAAATTGTAAGATCATATAATCATCTCATAAAACAAATATCCACCATAAGGGGATTATATATGTGACTATAATCATGTTGGACAACTCATATGGTTCTAAACAATCATAGCACAAGAGAGGGAGAGAGATCAATCTACTCACACAAATCCATATTCCAGGGGTAGAGTACTCCCTCTTCATCATGGAGATGGTGGTATTAATGTTGAAGAGGTTGGAGAGGCAACCGGGGATGACTCTGGCATTGTTTCTCCCTCTAATCTTCATAAGCTCATGCCTCTATATCTTGTTCTGCATGTTTATATCTTTGTGCTCCACCTATTTTTGAGCTTGTGATGGGGGACATATATACAGTCATTCTTAGGTCAAAACAAAGAGAACCATGTGAATATGGATGACATCGGAGAAACGATGCGGCCAGGGCATCCCATAGTGTGGCTAGCCTACCTCAGGCCTCGTGTTGCTCCTCGTCAGTTCAAGTGCTTCCGGTCTTCGTTTCGCTGAAAATGCATGTATAAAAAATCATAGGTCCTCGTGAGTTTGTGAAGGTCCCTGCAATTCAAAAATACACAAAATAGGGTTTTCCTGTCCTACAGAGTTATAACCCAAATAAACGTGATCTTTTGGAAAATCCCAAAAATAAATATAAAACATGGATATAACAGTAGCTATGGAGCAAATATGTTGAAATATATCACAATAAACTACAAAGTTCATGGATGCATTTTACATGCATCAGGTTCCACACCTCTCCAACGAAGATGTTCTTCCCCTCAAAAAAAATAACTTCAGGAATACATCACTGAGTCTTGATTGCGGTTATTTCTATCATTTACTTACTTGTACTATTGTTTACTTGTTTATATGTTTGCTTGTCATTTAAGAAAATTCACATAGATGCATATTTATAGAATTTACCTTTGTGTCAAGTCTTAATTTTGAAAAAAACACAAAATGGTTAGCGGCTATTCCCCCCTCTAGTCGCTCATACTGGTCCTTTCACCTATCATGTCTGAGATTCGACACCGGGGATGGGAGGTCCCCTTTTTAGTTCGTCCAGGGGTGCAACGTCCAGAGAGGTTGATTGGTGAGCGAGACGAACACACTATCACAAGAGGCACATTTTTTTACCCAGGTTTAAGCTGCAATGTGCGGATCTCTACGTCTTGCAACAATCAACTATCTGGTGGATGATCACACAATTACAAAATATGTTCTCGGGGAAGAACTTAGCTTGTTCCTTCCCTTCTTATCCCCCTCTCTCCATTGGCTTGGGCCTCCTTTTATAATGGTAGGGGACACCACAGATGTTTGGGCCACACGGCGATATTGGGACACCACAAGGCGGAGTGAGACGTGCATGGCCTCGACATGGTGTGGTTATCCTGCTATCCACCGATGTGTGCCAGCATGCGCGTGCGAGCAGAGGTAGTCTCGTGACTATGTTAGGCATTGTTGGCCACCTATCTTTTTTGTCCCCGAGCTCTTCTCGCGGGGCACTGGGTACATCCTTGTCTTGCTGCTCCTCAAAATGATCTCCAGGCGCCCTCGATTGCAGGGATACCTGGGCTATCGAAAGGGTCCTGGTGGGCTCTGTCTTCCTAGGATGAGCTTGCGCAGGGTTGGTCTTCTCGAGCGCGTTGGCGGGCTCGTTGGTAGGCAGCCCCGTGATGACCCCATTTCTCTAGGGGACCAAAAGTAGCCCTAGGGCACGGGTTCAGTGCCCAATAGTGGAGTCAAATTTTCTCCTAGAATTTAAAGTGGGCCCTCTTTTGGAATGCATCGAGCAATCATGTCATGTTTGTCATGCAACAGACAAATCACACCCTTATCTTCTGGTTGGGAGGCGACGGATCGCCCGGCCGCCGCTAATTGGGGCGATGATGGTCGTGTATTGGGATGTAGTGGCAGTTACCGCGTCGGCGCGCGACCATCCCCTCCCCTTTATAAAAGAAAGGGACAAGCAGTGTATTTCTCCTTTCCCTCTTCCTCTAAAATTCTTCCTCGAGATTTCTCCAATGGTGAGATCTTCCTAAGGTTGGAGATCCGAAGCCACATCCAGCGGGCCATCCTCTAACCAACAGAGCGGGAGGACATAGGACCACCAGGCGAGGCTCTTGACGTGTCTTAGCAGCAACTGCGACATAGGCCTCATGCGCTGGCTTGCCACCAACGAGGCCCGCGCCGACGGGGTGGCGGTATGAAGCCCATGAACTCCTCGGACAAGGACACCCTCGACATCCTGATGTTTGTCCAATTCACCGTGGATGGTTTTGTTCCACTGTTGTCACTATTTTCCACACCATGATGGCGGCGTACGGGGTCGTAATGTCCCAACTCCAACCTTGAGCCGTCATCACCTTAGCGGCGTTTCAGCTTCTTTGCGAGAGCTTCGTCGAAGTTATGTCATTGTTGGCTCTATTCCATAACTTCATCCCACACATGGTGGATTCCATGGCCCTTGCCGGAGGAGTAGACTTCTTCCTCCAGGAAGGGCTCACTAGCGAACACCTTCTAGATGACCTTCAAGGCAAGTAGGGAGAGTGGCACTGCTAGTGCCTGGTCCCCTTTCGGAGCTACTTAACCAACATGAATTACTCCATACTATGTTTAGGATTTTTATTAAAAATTCTTGATCTATTTTAAGTCTTCCCATAAGATTGAACAATATGTCTAGTCCCTTGCACAACACTAGAAATGCTTAAGAGCATATCTGTAATTAAAAATGATTATGCAAAGGGAAAGAAGTCAAGAATATGAGAGGAAATGAAAGAGACCATTCAAAAGTTAAACCAAGAGTGGATGTGCGAAGTTATAAACCTGTTTGAGAACCCCACACATACTCGTTCGGTTAAACTAATAGTTTATATTGTGCTATCATTTGTTATTCTCATTGAAAAATAGTAATAAAGGTGTGGAATCCTTCTAATGAAGGGGTTCCCGGCAGAAAACAAAAAAATACTAGCTAGCGCAACACCCGAAGCTAGGATCTATCTATGAGTTAATGCAATATCGAGGATGGGGTTTCGGTTACATACCATTATAGACTGAGTGCGGTTAACGTTCCATGGGGAATGTGTCAACACCCGTATTTTTAAGTCCAAAGGCCTGTTATGTTGTAGATCGCAATCCCAGGATTACCATTTTTGCGAGACATAACAGAAGTGGTACCACAGTACATCATCCATTACAAACCATAATAAGGTTCTTACTAACAAAGGATCTCATGATCCAGTCTTTAATACAATCAAAGCAGCGGAAAGTAAACGTAGAGGGGCTTCATTTTCATAATCACAGGCAATGCTGACGATGGGATATGATCCTAGTTGTCATAGACCTCCTGTTGTCCATCTTCTGGGTAATCCTCCTCATAGTATGGCCATGGGAATAACCAGGGACAAAGCCATGAGTACTCTTTAGGTACTCGCAAACTAACACTAGTATAAGTAAGGTCAAAGCTAATTGTAAACTTAAGCTCTAGGTTGGTTTTGCAAAAAGCCAGATTTATTTCATAAAGCTTCAAGGGTAAACACCTAATTTAGTTCTCTACATTACTTAAGTGGGAACTTAGATCTCATGTCCACAACTCTGTTGTGGTCAAGTCAAAGTCATCTTTCAAGTCACAAATCATTTTGAAAACATCTGACAACGGAACAGTATGGCCACTCCAACTATCCATAACCATGGACGCGGCTGTTTGAATAGTTTGACACTCTGTAGAGATTGTACACTTTCACCACAAAATTCGATACATCCGTCAGGAATAACCCTGAATCATCATACTTGGTATGTAGATAATCAAACTTAACCTTTCAATTACACACCCTAGTATAGGCACCTCCCCTATGAGTTTGGCCTCCCAACCATTACCATCTGTCATCTTGGGTACTACTTAGGTGGACATTCATCACGAGGTAGCCTCAGTTCAACCTCTTCCGCAAGGGAACCCTTACTAAGACATATAAACTTCCGGTGAAGCCCTAGCCAACTCAGGTATTGTGGCTGTATGATAAAATTGGAATCGTATCGCATCCGAACCCAACCATCAGTTTTTATAAAGGTTCAAGGCTCATGCCTCAAAATTTTCATCATCAACCATTGTATTTCTCAACACATGTCAAAACATTTCAATAGAATGAATAATCATTCCAAGGTTTTCATAATCATTTTCACCAAGTATTCCCATCTAAAGTGATCAAGTTTTATGCTTAGCACTAGCCACTAAAGTTGAGGGTATTCACTATTGGGGGTGCTAATCTAGTACAAGTATCCAAGACTAATCCTAAGATCTTGATAGGATCCATTCTAATTTCCACTAGTCACAATTCATTACTAAGTAATAACTGTAGTAAAAGGGGAAAGTAAAGCTTGGAGTAAAAACTGGGAATTGGTAAAGTTGCACAACCAGGTATGCCTAGTGCATCTTGTATAAGGGGCTTGCATATATAGTATGCATAGTTCTAGCTTGCAATTAGTGATGGCTTTCCTTGAGCAGAGCAATTGTTGCAGTCGTTGAAGTTGTCCTCCTCCTCCTCGAAGTACTCCCCTTCTTTGAATCCTGGGTCGATACTGGTGTCTATAAATACATCCAATGTACACAATCACCAAACAACACTTCACTACTCCTATTTAGCACACAAGGCTCACACTAGATGATCTAATATCATCTCAATCATTCCATGTTATAATGGCACATTTTTATTTCTCTTTAATGAGAAAAGTAATTTCTATTCATTGAAATTGTTTAAGATTTAATATTCTCCAACTATAATATAGGTTCATATGGACCATGTCCTCACCATATATTCTCAAGCTTGGGAATGTGATTTAAAAGGGTAGTCATGCATTACAAGATTAAATATTACTATTTAATAAGATTTAAATGACTAGAAAAGCCTATATAGCATTCTTTTAATACTAATCCAAGTTTAATATCTGTAAAACCAAAAACAATTTACATATGCAGGTAGAGCATGGCAAATGTGATTTTTGAGAGGTGGAATCATCTCAAAAGCATTTATAGTTTATTTTAAAAAAATGTTTGAAGTGTCAAAAGTCTCTGTCTTGTTATTTTTGGTATAGGTGATCTATAATTCCAATTGGTTTGAATCCAACGGGAGTGATTAGATAATTTCAATACCTTTCCAACAAAATTGAAATCATGCATTTTGGTTCAGTGAATCTCTTTGAATTGATTTTTGAATCTACTGACAGAATCTAGTTTTAACTAAAATGGAAACAATCCTATTTGAATGGGTGGGCCCGGCGCGGGAAACTAAACGGGCCGACCCAACTGCACTACGTTGGCGCAGCGCGCTGCTGACAAGCGGGTCCTACTCGTCAGCGATTCAACTAAGCCGAAACGGTATGGTTCAATCTTAGCGCTACGATTAGACTAGAATCTAACGGTTGTGGTTCGTCGTCTATGTCGAATAGCTCCGGCGAGAAACGAACCCTAGAAAGGTGGTGGGGTTCATGTGAGGCTCACGTGGGCTCCAGCTAGGGTCGACAATGGGAGCGAATGGGGTTGTCATTGATGGCGGTTCGAGGCGCGGTCATGGTAGCTCCTGGGGTGGTCGTAACCAACGGGCTCCTTCCTCCTCTGTAGCGGTGGACTCCAGCTAAATTCCGGCGGACTGGTGCTCGCCTTGCTCCGGGGAAGGGACAGTGAGGTTATGTGGTGAGTGGGGAGTGGAATGGTGTGGAGATAGAGATCTAGGGTGGCCTCTATTTATACACCCAGTGTGGCGATTGGGCGGCATGGTAGGGCTACTCCGATGATGCTGCTACAGGTTGCAATCGTCACGGCGGAGGGCATGGGTCGAGGCGGTGGACTATGGCGGTTGTCATGGAAGTGATGGCACGGCAAGGGGCACTCTCCATTGGTCGGGATACGTTGGTGCTCTAGGCGGGTACGCAGGCGTTCATCACTTGGTACGGTGGACACGAGGCACGAGACGACGAACGATCATGTCTAGCATCTCATTGGTGCCATGGCGAACGCAGGTACAGGCGGAGAGAGTGAGGCGGGACGTGTACGAGTGAGGCGGTTGCGACGCTCCGTCGTGCTCTCGGCATGGCCAGGGTTAAATGGGCGCGGCTGGTATGGCTCCTTCTCGCCTCGCCGTTGGTCAAGGGGTGGTCAGGGGGTGGCGGTGAGGTCACACCTATCTCGTGGGGGTCGTGGTAGAGGGCGGCATGGCGCGCAGCGACTAGCTCGTGCTCGCGTCAAATCTCCCCGTGCTCGGCCGGCATGGACGGCTCGGCATGGGCATGTCACTAGTGCAACGGTGGGCCAAGGGCTCTTCACTACACGGCAAAGTACCAGGGATGATCTAGGACAATTCAATGTACTGATTGCGGTACATTTTGTGAGCAAATGACAATTCCAAATAGTGAATAGTTGGTGAGGTTGTACTGTGCATGCCAAGTGTTCGACACAATGGCCGCATGAATTCATATTTCGAATTTTTGAAAGATATTTGGTGAGTGATCTTGTTGTTTGCTTGGTAGACTGTGGTTGCTGAGATTTGTCAAGTGGAATTTATTTGGGTGGTTTTTGAGAAAGTGTGATCTATACATATGATCTTGATTCAATTTTGCACTGCCTCTTAAATAGATTTGAATTTCGTTTCTGTCTTTTTGTAAGGCTTGCTTGGATTCACCTTTACTTGGTCTAGCAAGGGGTGAAAAGATTAGGAAATGTTTCTGTTACAAATCCTTTACTAGGAACACTCAAAGTGGTCTAGTGGATAAGTTTGGCCAAAATGACCATTTGCTTATATATCTTATTTTTTATTTTTCCTTTATTTGATTCTGCTTGGATTTGATCTAGGTGATGTAGTATTCATATTTGAACCAAACCTTATCATTTGTAACCATCAAACATGGCAATTGCAATCATTCATACACTAATGCAAATCACACATACACTCTTATTAGGTTTAACTATAAAAGTTTTTGTTAACCCTAAACTTTGGTGATTAGAGCTTGATAAGCTGGATTAATATTTTTGGGATGTTACAAACCTTCCCTCGTTAAACAGAATCTCGTCCCGAGATTCAGGAAAAACTAAGAACTAAAGAGATTGGGATACTCAGTCCTAATGTAATCTTCTCGTTCCCAGGTGGCTTCTTCGGTATGGTTACTCCACTAGATCTTGAGAAACTTGATACTTCTGGTCCGAGTGGTTCTAAATGCTTCTTCGAAGATATGGATGGGCACTTCACGATAAGTTAGATCCTTGTCAATATATATGGCTCAGTGATCGATGTTCTTGAACACTTCGGTCTTCTCCGAAACTTCTAAGCATTTGCGAAGTAACGAGATATGGAACACATTGTGAACGGCTGACATCTCTTTAGGTAGTTCCAATTGATACGATACTTCTCCTCAGCTATTCAAAATCTTGAAGGGCCCAATATATCGCGGGCTAACTTTCCTTCAGACGAAAACGCTGCATTCCCTTCAAGGGTGATACTTTGAGATACACAAAATCTCTGCAATTGAAGGTCGGGTCTCGACGTCTCTTGTCAGCATAACTCTTCTGTCTGGATTGAGCGGTCTTGAGGTGCTCACGGACTTTGTGAACCTTCTCTTTAGCTTCTCGTAGGATGTCGGGTCCGAAGATCTGACTCTCTCCTACTTGCGACCAATTCAATGGGGTACGACACTTCCTTCCATACATAAATTCAAAGGGGGCCATTTGCAAACTGGCTTGATAACTATTGTTGTAAGATAATTCTATGAAAGGCAGACAATCTTCCCATTTAGATCCATACTCTAGCACACAAGCTCTCAACATATCTTCTAAGATCTGGTTGACTCATTTAGTTTGTCCGTTGGTTTGCGGGTGATAAGCTATGCTAAAATTCAGTTTGGTTCCTAATCCTTCTTGGACTTTCTGCCAAAATCTTGAGGTAAACTGGGTTCCTTGATTCGATACTATGGTCTTGGGGGTTCCATGCAAACTGACTATTCTAGCGATGTACAACTCTGCTAGCTTCAAACTTTGGTAGGTTGTCTTGATGGGTATGAAATGGGCTACCTTAGATAATCTATCAACTATGACCCAAATAGAGTCATTTACCCTACTAGATGTAGGCAAACCGGTGATAAAGTCCATTCCGACGGAATCCCATTTCCATTCCGGAATCTGCAATGGTTGCAAAAGTCCTGCGGGTCTCTGGTGTTCCGCTTTGACTCTCTGACAGACATCAAACTTGGCTATGTAGCTTCCGACTTCTCTCTTCATTTTGTGCCACCAAAATTGCTCCTTCAAATCCTGATACATCCTCGTTTCTCCCGGGTGGATAGAATAAAGGGTATCATCAGCTTCTTGCATAATGACTTGTTTCAACTCTGAATCTGCTGGAACACAGATACGTCCTTTGTACCACAGAACCCCTTCTTCATCTTTTGTGAATCCGGGTACTTTTCCTGTTCCGATACGACGCTTGATTCCATTGATACTTTTGTTTCCTTTTTGGGCTTCTTTTATCTGACTAATCAAAGTGGGTTGGAGTTCTATGCTAGCTAAGAATCCTTCGCTAACTAGCTCCACTCTGAAATTCTCCATCTCCTCATACAAACTTGGTTGGGCTTCCTTTATCATGGTGTTTAGTCTACACGGCAATCTGCTAAGAGCATCCGCTACCACATTGCCTTTGTCGGGGTGATAGTGAATGTCAAGGTCATAATCCTTGATTAATTCAATCCATCTCCTTTGCCTCATATTCAACTCCTTCTGGGTGAAAATATACTTCAGACTCTTGTGATCTAAATAAATCTCACAGTGGTTACCCATAAGGTAATGACGCCATGTCTTCAAAGCTAAAACTACGGCAGCTAGTTCTAGGTCATGGGTGGGGTAATTCTGCTCATGTTGCTTCAGTTGTCTGGATAGAAAGGATATAAATTTGCCTTGTTGCATCAATACACATCCTAGTCCAATCTTAGATGCGTCACAGTACACATCAAAAGGCTTCTTGATATCCGGCGTCATCAAAATTGGGGATGAAACTAATCTCCTCTTGATGTCTTGAAAACTTGCTTCACATTTGTCAGTCCATTCAAAGTTCTTATCTTTCTTCAGCAACTGGGTCATTGGTCTTGCAATGCTCGAAAATCCTTCAACGAACTTGCGGTAGTATCCGGCTAATCCAAGAAATGCGCGAACTTCTGTTTGGGTGGTTGGGGCTTTCCATTCTTCAACATCTTTGATCTTGGCGGGATCAACAGCGACTCCTCCTGCTGACAGGATATGGCCTAGGAATCCTACTTCTTTTAACCAAAATTCACACTTACTGAACTTGGCATACAACTGATGCTCTCTAAGGGTTTCAAGGATGGTTCTCAGATGTTGCTCATGGTCCTCTTCTGATTTGGAGTAGATCAGAATGTCATCGATAAAAACAATGACAAACTTATCCAAAAAAATCATGAAAATCTTATTCATGAGGTTCATGAAATAGGCGGGGGCATTGGTTAATCCAAAATACATGACATTGTACTCATACAATCCATATCTGGTGGTGAAGGCAGTCTTTGGGATATCTGTTGCATGAATCTTCAATTGATGATAACCAGTTCTAAGATCAATCTTAGAAAACACACTGGCACTAGTCAGTTGATCAAACAAATCTTCTATCTTTGGCAAAGGGTATTTGTTCTTGATGGTGACATCATTCAGCTTCCGATAATCCGTACAAAGACGGTTGGCTCCATGCTTCTTATCAACGAACAAAACATGTGATCTCCATGGTGATGCACTAGGTTGAATCGGTCCTTTTCCCAGCATATCATCAAGTTGCTTCTTCAGTTCCACTAGTTCATATGGGTTCATACTATAAGGTTTATGAGTTATGGGTCCGGTTCCAGGGATTAGTTCAATGATAAACTTGATATCCCGATCTAGGGGCATACCGGGCAATTCATCCGGGAACACATCGGGGTATTCATAGACTACTCTGACTTGGTCAATGGTGGTCTTAGCTAGACTCTTGTTGCACTTGAATTGGCGGGGTAAGGTCTCAGATACATGTTCTACTGATACTCCGGTGCTACTGGTCATTGTTATGGCTTTCTTAGCATAGTCGATTAATCCTTGATGTTTAGACATCCAATCCATTCCTAGCACTACTTCCAATCCTTTGGTTCCAAGTACTATTAGATTGGCATAAAAGTCTATCCCATGTATTCTGATAGGTACTGCTTTGCAAACTTTTCTAGCTTTGGTGGTTAAACCAGAGATTTGAACTATCATCACATGCTTTAGATTTGTTGGTTGAATCTTACTAGTGCATGCAAATTCTTCGATAACAAATAAGTGCGATGCTCCAGAATCAAACAACACTCTTGCTAGAACTGAGTTAATAGAAAACATACCCAGCACGACATCTAGCACTTCCTGGGCTTCCTCAACATTCATGTGGAACAGACGGCCATTACAGTTGTGCAGGTTTCCTTGGGCGAATCTCTTTCCAGGCTGGACACGACGTTGCTGCTGGGCAGGTGCATTCACATTGGTTGCTGGGGCAAGCTTCTTGGGACACTCGTTGGAGTAGTGACCCATGACTCCGCATTCAAAGCAAGTGATCATTGACTTGTGTTTCCCTGTGACAGGCACATCATTGCTTCTAGTCCTTGGGGCAATATTGTTGTGGTTGTTGTTGGACTTGGGTGGTGCACGATTGAAATTATTGGAGTTGCCGAGGTTGTTGTTGTGGTTTCCTCCGGGCCTTGGGTTTCCTCCTCCACGGTTGGGATAGTTTGGGCGATTCATTGGGGGTCTGTTGTTTCTGGGTGCATAACTTGTAGATGGGTTGGGCGATACTTCGGGGTATGGTGGGGTCCTGGTTGATGCATCATCCTGCGCTTGCGGTTCTCACTTGCCTGGTTGATCTTGCCATCCATATAAATTGTAGAATCCACTAAGTCTTCAAGGTCATCAAATGGAATGTGGACTAGCACTGCATGCATCTCATCATGCAGACCATTCAATAATCTCTCCTTCTTCTTGGCTTCGTTGTCGATCTCATCCGGGGCATATCTGGCTAGTGACAGGAATTTGTCACGGTACTCAACCCCAGTCATCCTTACTTTCTTCAAGTCTCTGAATCCGTCCCTCATCCTATTGATTAGACCCAGGGGCACATGGGTCCTGCTGAACTTGAGTTTGAACTCCTCCCAAGTCATCATCTGACCTCCATGCATTGTTCGGGTACTATTCCACCAAGATCTAGCATAGCCGGACAAATAGTGGGTAGCAAATAACACCTTCTCATTTGCATAAACTCGTGCAACTTCTAGATTGTTTTCTATGGTCTGCAGCCAATCATCTGCATCTAAGGTCTCTTCAGACTTGCTAAACATGGGTGGGTTGGTATTCTGGAAGTTCTTAAGTTTGGATCCATGGTGATCTTGGTTTCCATGGCCTTGATTATTATGGGCCATTTGGGCTATCTGTTGAAGAGTGGCTAAGTTGTCTTGACGTTTAGCTCTACCAGCTTCACGGTCAGAAACTAGCATTTGCAGAATATGCAACATTGGGTCCTAAGAGAACTGCTTCCTCTAGGATTTCCTCGAGTCATCTGAATATTGAGATAGATAGTCAGACAAGAGGGAAATTTTCTAGGGCTTGTGGTTTTGTTTCAAAAGCTTTAAACTTTGAGTATCACTCGGGTTTGGAAACTAACAACACTCTTTTCATTCATTCATTCATGGCACACCATACAAACACACACCACAACACAAATAGAAAACAAATGGTTTTAGGAACCATTCTGTGAAACTATGATACATTGGGACTGGGTACATCTCACTCCTACGGTAGTGCTCAGGTGCGACTAATCATCATCAATGAAGGCAGCATCATCCTCATCAGTGTGGTCCTCCATGGCCTCGTCCTCCAGGTTGTCATTGTCATCACTAAGGTAAGAGTGAAATCCCCTCGGATGTCTTCACCTTCCTCCTCCTGCTGTTCCTCCGGCTAGATCTCCTGGTCGTGGACGGTCTCCTCCAAGGTTACTATCTTCTAACAAAGACAGGGGATGGTACAATCCTTCTTGTCACGTTGTTGACGAAGAGACTTGCGATCCTTGGCGAGCATGGCGATGGTATGCTTCCTCTCAATAGCTTCAGCATTGCTCTGGTTGACATGATCACGGGCATTGTCTAACTCCTTCTGTGTCTCATGGAGCATGAAGTCCATGTGATCCACATAGTGCCTCAACTCTGGATGGGCTGGCATGGATAGAGGCTGTCCTGAAGAGTCACGTCTTGCATAGTGTGCAAAACGGGTTCCAATGATCTAATTGATGTTCTGAGCACATAAGCGAGCAAGAGCTTCTTGCATCGCCCTAGCTAATCCGTCTAGCCAGTTGTTCTCCCGAACGCTGAACTCGATCTTTTCGGAAAGAGGTGGCTCCATTCTGCCTCTCAGGTTAGCAATGATCAACCACTGTAGCTCTCCTCCCACGTGATTGTTGAGTTATGCCCCGAAGAACTCCGGGTGCGGGCGCTAAAGATACTCTACGAGTGCATCTAGATCCCTCTCAAAGATCAGGTGGCCTCCGTCGCCCAGCTGGTAGAACTTAGTGTATTTAACCTCCATCTATAAGAAATTGAGATGAGTAAGTTAGTGGAGGGTTTCAAGTGTGTCAAATTTTAGGTAGATTGGTAAGAGTTTTGAGTAACAAGTGATTTCTTTTGGAAAGAATCTCAAGGGTAAGAATGAGAATAGTTTTTTGCAAATACTCACTTTCTTTGTTTTGAAGCTAGGTTTTTCAGGCATCGATTCTAACTAGGGTCTCCTATGGTCAGGATGGCTCTGATACCAACTTGTCAACACCCGGATTTTTAAGTCTAGATGCCTATTATGCCATACATCGCAATCCCAGGATTACCATTTTTGCAAGACATAACAGAAGTGGTACCACAGTACATCATCCATTACAAACCATAATAAGGTTCTTACAAACAAAGGATCTCATGATCCAGTCTTTAATACAATCAAAGCAGAGGAAAGTAAACGTAGCGGGGCTTCATTTTCATGATCACAAGCAATGCTGACGATGGGATATGATCCTAGTTGTCATAGACCTCCTGTTGTCCATCTTCTGGGTAATCCTCCTCATAGTATGGCCATGGGAATAGCCAGGGACAAAGCCATGAGTACTCTTTAAGTACTCGC
Source organism: Avena eriantha (assembly GCA_910589775.1). Taxonomy (NCBI): domain Eukaryota; kingdom Viridiplantae; phylum Streptophyta; class Magnoliopsida; order Poales; family Poaceae; genus Avena; species Avena eriantha. The sequence goes on from OU342741.1 coordinate 95,426,293, forward strand.
AAACTAACACTAGTATAAGTAAGGTCAAAGCTAATAGTAAACTTAAGCTCTAGGTTGGTTTTACAAAAAGCCAGATTTATTTCATAAAGCTTCAAGTGTAAAGACCTGATTTAGTTCTCTACATTAATTAAGTGGGAACTTAGACCTCATGTCCACAACTCTGTTGTGGTCCAGTCAAAGTCATCTTTCAAGTCATAAATCATTTTGAAAACATCTGACAACGGAACAATATGGCCACTCCAACTATCCATAAACACGGACACGGCTATTCGAATAGTTTGACACTCTGCAGAGATTGTACACTTTCACCACAAAATCCGATACATCCGTCAGGAATAACCCTGAATCATCATACTTATTATGCGGATAATCAAACTTAACCTTTCAATTACACACCCTAGTATAGGCACCTCCCATATGAGTTTGGCCTCCCAACAATGACCATCTGTCATCTTGGGTACTGCATAGGTGGACATTCATTACGAGGTAGCCTCGGTTCAACCTCTTCCGTAAGGGAACCCATACTAAGACATATAAACTTCCATTCAAGCCCTACCCAACTTAGGTATTGTGGTTGTACGGTAAGATTGGAATGGTATCGCATCCGAACCCAACCATCGGTTTTTATAAAGGGTCAAGGCTCATGCCTCCACATTTTCATCATCAACCATTGTGTTTCTCAACACATGTCAAAACATTTCAATAGAATGAATCATCATTCCAAGGTTTTCATAATCATTTTCACCAAGTATTCCCATCTAAAGTGATCAAGTTTTATGCTTAGCACTAGCCACTAAAGTTGAGGGTATTCACTATTGGGGTGCTAATCTGGTACAAGTATCCAAGACTAATCCTAAGATCTTGATAGGATCCATTCTAATTTCCACTAGTCACAATTCATTACTAAGTAATAACTGTAGTAAAAGGGGAAAGTAAAGCTTGGAGTAAAAACTGGGAATTGGTAAAGTTGCACAACTAGGTATGCCTAGTGCATCTGGTATAAGGGGCTTGCATATATAGTATGCATAGTTATAGCCTGCAATTAGTGATGGCTTGCCTTGAGTAGAGCAGTTGTTGCAGTCGTTGATGTTTTCCTCCTCCTCCTCGAAGTATTCCCCTTCGTTGAATCCTAGGTCGATACTAGCATCTATAAATACATCCAATGTACAGAATCACCAAACAACACTTCACTACTCCTATTTAGCACACAAGGCTCATACTAGATGATCTAATATCATCTCAATCATTCCATGTTATAATGGCACATTTTTATTTCTCTTTAATGTGAAAAGTAATTTCTACTCATTGAAATTGTTTAAGATTTAATATTCTCCAACTAGAATATAGGTTCATATGGACCATGTCCTCACCAAATATTCTCAAGCTTGGGAATGTGATTTAAAAGTGTGGTCATGCATTACAAGAATTAATATTACTATTTAATAAGATTTAAATGACTAGAAAAGCCTATATAGCCTTCTTTTAATACTAGTCCAAGTTTAATATATGTAAAACCAAATGTTTTGTACATATTCAGGTAGGGCATGGCAAATGTGATTTTTGAGAGGTGGAATCATCTCAAAAGCATTTATAGTTTATTTTAGAAAAATGTTTGAAGTGTCAAAAGTCTCTGTCTTGTTATTTTTGTTATAGGTGATCTATAATTCCAATTGGTTTGAATCCAACGGTAGTGATTAGATAATTTCAATACCTTTCCAACAAAATTGAAATCATGCATTTTGGTTCAGTGAATCTCTTTGAATTTATTTTTGAATCTACTGACAGAATCTAGTTTTAACTAAAATGGAAACAATCCTATTTGAATGGGTGGGCCCTGCGCGGGAAACTAAACGGGCCGACCCAACTGCACTGTGCTGGCGCAGCAGGCTGCTGAAAAGTGGGTCCTACTCGTCAGCGACTCAACTAAGCCGAAACGGTATGGTTCAATCTCAGCGCTACGATTAGACTAGAATCTAACGGTTGTGGTTCGTCGTCTATGTCGAATAGCTCCGGCGAGAAACGAACCCTAGAAAGGTGGTGGGGTTCATGTGAGGCTCACGTGGGCTCCAGCTAGGGTCGACAATGGGAGCAAATGGGGTTGTCATTGATGGCGGTTCGAGGCGCGGTCACGGCAGCTCCTGGGTGGTCGCAATTAACGGGCTCCTTCCTCCTCTACAGCAGCGGACTCCGGCTAAATTCTGGCGGACTAGTGCTCGCCTTACTTCGGGGAAGGGACGGTGAGGTTCTGTGGTGAGCGGGGAGTGGAATAGTGTGGAGATAGAGGTCTGGGGTGGCCTCTATTTGTACACCCAGTGTGGCGGTTGGGCGGCATGGTCGGGCTACTCCGGTGATGCTGCTACAGGTTGCAATCATCATGGCGGAGGGCATGGGTCGAGGCGGTGGACTATGGCGGTCGTCATGGAAGTTCATGGCACGGCAAGGGGCGCTCTCCATTGGCCGGATACGTCGGTGCTCTAGGCGGGTACGCATGCGTTCGTCACTTGGTATGGTGGTCACGGCGCGCGAGACGGCGAACGATCATGTCTAGCAGCTCACTAGTGCCACGGCGAACGCGGGTACGGGAGAAGAGAGTGAGGCGTGACGTGTGCGAGCAAGGCAGTTGCGGCGCTTTGTCGTGCTCTCGGCATGGCCAGAGGTTAAATGGGCGCGGCTGGTCTGGCTCCGTCTCGCCTCGCCTTTGGTCAAGGGGTGGTCAGGGGGTGGCGGTGAGGTCACACCTACTTCGTGGGGGTCGTGGTAGAGGGCGGCGTGGCGCGCAGCGACTGGCTCATGCTCAACCGGCATGGACGGCTCGTCATGGGAATGTCACTAGTGCAACGGTGGGCAAAGGGCTCTCCACTGCACGGCAAAGTACCAGGGATGATCAAGGACAATTCAATGTGTTGATTGCAGTACATTTTGTGAGCAAATGACAATTCCAAATAGTGAATAGTTGGTGAGGTTGAACTGTGCATGCCAAGTGTTCGACACAATGGCCACATGAATTCATATTTTGAATTTTTGAAAGATATTTGGTGAGTGATCTTGTTGTTTGCTAGATTATGGTTGTTGGGATTTGTCAAGTGGAATTGATTTGAGTGGTTTTTGAGAAAGTGTGATCTATACATATGATCTTGATTCAATTTTGCACTGCCTCTTAAATAGATTTGAATTTAGTTTCTGTCTTTTTGTAAGGCTTGCTTGGATTCACCTTTACTTGGTCTAGCAAGGGGTGAAAATATTAGGAAATGTTTCTGTTAGAAATCCTTTACTAGGAACACTCAAAGTGGTCTAGTGGATAAGTTTGGCCAAAATGACCATTTGCTTATATATCTTGTTTTTGATTTTTCCTTTATTTGATTCTTCTTGGATTTGATCTTGGTGATGTAGTATTCATCTTTGAACCAAACCTTATCATTTGTAACCATCAAACATGGCAATTGCAATCATTCATATACTAATGCAAATCACACATACACTCTTATTAGGTTTAACTATAAAAGTTTTTGTTAACCCTAAACTTGGGTGATTAGAGCTTGATAAGCTTGATTAATATTTTTGGGATGTTATAGAACATGTATGAAGTAGTCGTACTTGTAGCAGACCTCAAGGTCGTGAAGCTCCTCGCTCGTCACCTCCTGGTCCTTGCACGACAGCTTCGACACCATAAGTGGAAGTGCCCCCGAGGTATCACATACGTACAGTATCCGACGATGACTCCCATTCTCCTTGATCCAGCGGGGACGCGGAAGTAGACCCTCTGAAACTGGGATCCAGTAGTGCGACGGGATGATAATGGTGTTGTCTCTCTCATGCATAGTTCTTCTTGGAACCGCACTCGTGAGATTCAACAGAGAAAAGAGAAGGGAAAATTTTCCCTAAGGAAAAGGCCTTAGGAAATCCCCTTTTTTAGGTATTTCTATTTTTGTGCCCCTGGTTCCTTAGTTATACTCACTTTTGTCCAGACGTTAAACTTTTCCTCACATTTTCCCAACCTATTGTGTGAAACTCTCATAGAGGCCGTCCGTCAGCCTTACCATTACATGCTGACGAATGGGGCCATGCTGGTTTGGGTCTATAGTGGACTCCTCTCTCCACTTATCTAGATTGGCATGGGACCCACAACTTACCTAGGTGATCACCGGACACACAACTTACCTAGGTTAGCGTTGCAAGATGGCAGCCCAAGTCAGCCCCGCATCTGTGCCCTTCCTATTGCCTCCCCTTTCTTTTCTCGCACCCCATTCTTCTTCTTCTCCGGCGACGATAACCCTTCTCCGACCGGCGAGTGATGTCTAGGTTCACTTCCTCCCTCCATTTTTACCAAATTGTTCAGATTTCTCTCTATTTTCTTGTTATTCCCTCGAAATTTGGGATTTAGAGTTTATGTTGCCATTTTTAGATCTCGAAGAAATGTGGGCATTTCGAGTGGATCGATGTGTACATTGATAGGCTAATTGGAGGAATCAATTGGCGCAACTCAGGAGCTCGGGGTGGGGTTGGGGTGGGGGGCTTGCTGTGGAGAATTCGGCCGACAAAGTAGCCATTTTGATGATTCCCAATGCTAGTTTGGGTGCTTAGTAAAAATTAACTTCAAGCCTTTACTTCCATCTCCCTAAATTCAATTTGTTTATCGAGTTAGTGTCTCAGTTGCAACCAAGTGAATCTATGAGGTGAAAGTCAAACTTTAAGATTTAGGGAGATAGAATTATAAGAAATAAGAAAATGACACAACTCTTGAACACTTCTAAATTTAAAACATTATACAACTCTTGATGTAAAAGAGAGTTTATCATTTTTAGAGGATGAAAAGTAATGCATTCACTAAAATCTTTTTGTCTCGTGCATATACCAAAATGATACGACTCTTGAACACTTTCAAATTACACTTTGGACATGATAATGTTGTCCTAAGAAAATATTGAGAGTTTACCATTTTCAGAGAGTGAAAATAAATGCATAAACTAAAGGGATCACTAAACTGAAATCTTTATGTCTCATGCATATACCAAAATTATACAACTCTTGAACACTTACAAATTACACTTTGGACATGCTAATGTTGTCTAAAAAATCTTGGGAGTTCACCATTTTCAAAGAGTGAAAAATAATGCATAAACTAAAGAGATCACTAAACTAAAATATTTATGTCTCATGCATATAAGAAAATTATATAACTCTTGGATACTTTCAAATTACACTTTGGACATGATAATGGTGTCCTAATAAAATCTTGAGAGTTTACCATTTTTTAGAGCGTGAAAAGAAATGCATAAACTAAAGGGATCCCTAAACTAAAATCTTTATGTCTCATGCATATACCAAAATTATAGAACTATTGACCACTTTCAAATTATAATTTGGACATGATAATGTTGTCCTAAGAAAATATTGAGAATTTACCATTTTTAGAGCATGAAAAGAAATGCATAAACTAAAGGGATCCCTAAACAAAAATCTTTGTCTCATGCATATACCAAAATTATACAACTTTTGAACACTTTTAAATTACACTTTGGATATGATAATGTTGTCCTAAGAAAATCTTGAGGGTTTACCATCGTTAGAGCATGAAAAGAAATGCATAAACTCTATGTCCAATTCCTTTTGTTTCTTCGATACATGATTTGTCCGAGATTTGATGTATCAACATACTAATCTCGTTACCGACAAGTCTACTTAACTCGTTACCATGATATCGTATCCCCATGACCTAGTCATACAATGCAGTTTATTGGATACAATCTCACCGTCTGGGCCTAGTGTATCTTCCCATCACGTGGGTGAACAAATTCTGATCTTGATGTATAGGTATCAACCTATTCCTTTGGAATACCCAATACACACCTTTATAGTCACCCAGTTACAATCGTGATGGTTGATATCATCAAAGCATCCACAGGAGATAGTGATTAATATGATATCACGGTCTAAGGAGTAGGTCACTTCGTTTCTAACTATCACAATATTGAACCATGTGACTAGATCATGTTATAATACTTATTTAGGTAATATCCATCATATCATTTTTCAATTATATGCTCCATTGTCAACCCCATGTGAAATAAAAAAAATTGTGTTAGTGTTAGTTTTGTTTTTGTTTGTTTTGTCTTTGTTTTCTAATAAAGAGTGTTCAAGAGATCTATTGAAGATAGGAGAAGAAACGAAGGTAATATTTCTTTAAATATTTATTCACTATCATGCAATTATTTAATCACTGGTTTAGTGTTGTATTTATACTGTCATTTTCAAGGTAAAACTGTTGTGCAAAGGCGAGTGAGAAAGATAAAACAAAAATTTCAAATTTTGCAGACTTTTATAGCCATAACGACCATCGGTACGGTGGGAGATCATCATACCACATGCCCGTAGCGCATCCCGGTTGAAGAAAATGAAGATTGCAAATCTTGTTCAAAGGTACTGAGTCCTTAATGACCACCCGTGCGGGGATACTCTTGCCCTTACCATTTTCGATGCAAAGTTTGTAAAATTATCAGAAAGTATTGTGCACATAATGACCATCAGTACGGTGGCGCGCGGCTGTACCATGCGCCCAAACCGAGTGGGTTGCCAGGATCGACCCTCGATCCTAAGGCAACCTCGCTCAGTACGGGCGAGCCACGATCGCTGCGACCGTACTGCCTGCCCGTACCTACCGTTCGGCCGCGACTTGAGCCCAGGGAAGAGGTAAACCTAAACCTAAACTCTCATTTTCTCTTTCTTCTTCTTCCAAACTCCAAACCACCTTCATTGGATCTTCACCTCTACTCCTTTTTTATTCGATTCCTCACACGTCATCGATTTAAGGTATGATTCTCTTTCGATCCCCAACTTATATGCGGCAAAACCATGCCCTATCTCTTGCCATTACCAATCTAGACTTAGGTCTTATTTTACGCTTATTATCTAATTGTGCATGTTTAGTTTTGATATTTAAAGGAGATTCTTTTGTAGAATGTGTAGAGGAGTACTCTGTCGTCACGTACCTCGAAAGATAATGCTATCAGCTCGGCTCTTGGCTGCGAGAACGCGATCGAGGGATGGCGCTATCAGCTAGACCAACCGCGGACGTCTACCGTCTAAGCCGCTGGCTCAGGTAGTAACGGGACCCACCGTACGATCTCAACATGAGAACACGCGCACGTCTAACGTCTGTGCTTCTAGTTGGCCTCTCCGTCTGCGAGAATATGTGGTCGGTATGGGCTTACGACGCCATGTCGTCTTTAGACAGGCCCCATGATCGCGGGAGCCCGTAGCCAGCATGGGATCACGTTGCCACGTCGGTTCTCTATGGGCCCCGCCACCTAGCGGGTGTGGAGGCATGTCATGCCGGGAATGCATCTCACAAAGCGTGGTCCTATGAACGTACGCTGACGACGGGCCCATGTCACACGCGCGGCCTACATGTCTGCGATGGGAGCTACGATGGCGCGCACGCCACCAAGCCACAGTCTGGAATCTTTCTCCCTGGCCCGCAGCGGGTACCTCACGGTATAGCAGGGCTCCATTGCAACATCGCCGCATGTCCTTTGCGGCCCCCATCCCACGGAAAAGAATCGGGTCGGCGTGGATAGCAGTTTGAGCCGAAACAATCTAGCGCTATTATTTGCTCCTGATTACGAACGGATTGGATGTTCTTTCGCCTTCTTGTTCAGTAAGCGAGAAGGAGGATGGTATATGGTTTACTTTATGTTACATATATATGATGGTTCGGATAAACAAGCACATGTCTATATCTAGTTAGATGAGTGCTATAGCGCGTCTCTCTATAAAACTGTTTAGATATTTTATCCTCCGCTGCAATTGTGTCAACCCGGTTAATCTATTTAGATACATAAATACTTGCTAATGACCTTAGGGTCTCACACTCAGAATTTTTCAAATTATCAGGCACATCTGTATGGAGGCTACTTTGTCGACGAAGCTGACGATGGAGGTATCGACTGCCTTGAGTAGATATTTTGGAGTTAGCGCCCTAAGATCTATGTATGCGAATTTTATTTGTTCATGGAATCTTATGCCCATTTTTATCTTAATCCGTACTCGGATTTGTGCTTCCGCTTCCGCTTGATGTTTGATCGATGATGTATGAGGTCATGTAACCAACTATGATTTTATTATTTATATATTCGGATCTTGCCGTAACGGCGTTGTGTATTTCTATTTCTTTCTAGATGGAATGATTCTTTTATACTCTTGTACGTCGTATCTTGTACACGCCTATTTGTGTACAAGATACATACTACTCTGAGTGTATTCTCACACTTGAAGCTATAACCTTGAATTGTGGCTGGTATTGTTGGCCGGTATCGTGTCCTTCCCTTGGGTCTGCCTGTAGGTGGCCTCCACGGTAGTACGTCCTGCAACCATATGTTTTGGGTTATACTAGCTTGTGATTTAGAATATGTCCTCGGAGGGTTTTACGGTAATACCCTGGGTTATGTGAATTGCCCTGATATGCTACTACTGATGATGTTGGCTTGCTCTTCCCGGAACTACTAGCATGATCCTCCTTACGGTATGTTCTTGGCCTTCTTCTCGTAGCCCTGCTGCTTCTTAAGCTAGCTTGACCTTATAGATACTAAGTGATCATGGTGGCTATGTGGTTATGATGAATGAAGTGTATATGAAATGGGCTCGTATTTGTGATGTGGAGGAAGAAGCAGTGATCTAGCAGCTCTACCGCGGTTGCTTTCTTCTTCTTATCTCCTTCCCGATGTTGCTACTATGCTGACACACAACAGTGTGCTTGTATGTGTTAGCTTTTGTATAGTGGCCCCTCTCTGGTTCAAGTTATAATACATGGAGATATTTCTCTATACGGATGAGCTCGAGTGCCTTGCTAATTTCTTTAGTTGGGATTAATTTTTGATGTTGCCAAACGGATTTTGCCCCTAAGACTATGGTGCCAAGTCTAATGCATAACTTGATAAGAACAGATTCTAAATTTTTCCCCTTTAAAATACTCAATGATGAGTATAGGCAATGCATCTCATTGCCAAAAACTGAGAGTAATCCTAACCCCTAACCTCTTTTCTATTTTATTTTATTTTCTTTGTCTTTTTATTTTACAGGAAACAAGAACAAGAAAATGATCAATAAGAATACGAAGAAAATAGATAGGTTTCTAGTTTAGATTTATTTCTTCTTTACTTTTAATGTAATTTTCATTTATTTGGTCAATGTAAAAAACTTTGTAATATTATCAATGCAAGGACCAATATTCATTTTTGTTTTTCCTATTCCTTGTATTTTATTTTCTTATTGTAATCTTTTCTTTATTTAAGATTTGTAATTTAAAGATCTAGTCCATTATAATAAAGAATATTCTTTTATCCATTAGTATTTAATTTATATTAGAATTTCAAATTTCTTATAGTTTGAATTCAAATATTATACCTTAAATTTTCAAACTAAAATTGTTTCACCCAAAAACTAAGAAATCCACAAAGGTCCTGTTAGAACTTATAGCACTCTTATTTGATAATCTAAACCCTAAGTCATCAAACATAGAGAAACTTCGATCCCTTTGGGTTTTAAACTTTTTCACGAAAAATTTCCCCACATTTTCAGATGCATGCATGTAGATGCATAAAACCTTACTTCTACTCCTCGTTTGGTCCTAAACGTTGGGATGTCACACTCTAGCGGGGGTGGGGGTAGCCGTTGCAGCAGCACAGGAGGCGGGGGTGACGGCCGATGTTGCGGATAGCTCTCCCCCGAAGAGGGAGCGAAGCTCGTTTCCTCGAAGGGGCGAAGAAGAGGGTGGTACGGTGGTGGACTAACCACAGCCTAACCCCGCCGCCATCCATGTGTCGTCGTCGTCCCCACCCTACGGCTCGATGTCCCCACGCACGTCCCCTCCATCGGCGCCTACGCCCACGTCCATGTCGTGGACGCGGCGTCCTCGCGCGGTCGCGCTCCTCCGTCCCCCACCTACTCCGACATGGAGGTAGAGTGGAGCACACCGTCGGGGTACTCTGCCTCCACCGAAGAATCATAGGGGGATAGGGTGGTGTTTCACGACTTCATCGACGGGACGAAGCAGAGGCGAGTGCTGGAGATGCAGGTGCGCTGGTCCCAACGAGCTGCCACTGTGGCGCGGAAGCGCGAGGAGAAGGAGGCACATTCAGCCATCGTCACGGTGGAGGGGTAAGAGGAGGAGTAAGCTCGCCGCGTCAAGCAGGAGGTCATCAACTTCGACTGAGCACCTCGCCACTATGACGCCTCCACACCGCGGTGCCCAGAAGCTCCGGTGAGGTCATCCGGGGCTCGAATTTAAAATTATGGTTAGCGGCAGCGTTGCCAATATGTAATAGGGTAGTTTAATTTCTGTTCTTAAGCTTTTGATGTGTAGAAATATGTATAATTATGAGATCAAACTCTAGTTTATCTCTGAATTTTGCCGCAAGTGAAACATTTAAAATGTTCAGTTCCTAATACGGCTTCTACTCTATACGAACGGACTATGAACTGTAAAAACTTTTCGATGCCATGTACTCGTGTTTTACGGTTGTCGTTTTAGGTTATCTGCTAGAGTTGCTAAAGGTGACAGCTCTACTGCCAATCCTGTAAGTTTCTTGCAGAATTGCCTCAGCATCATGTCTGATGGTATTAGTGCTGAAGATAATGTGGAAGGTAAAACCCCTGTTCAAAATACTGGTGTTACTGATTCCACTAGGTGTTGCTTGTGACCATGATGGTTCTATTTTGGTGGCGTCGACTATTGGGGTTATTACTCGTGACCATGATGGTTCTATTTTCGCGACATCAAGCTTGGTCATTCGGAATTGTTGCGACACGGAGAAGACGGAAGACAAAGCTATCATCGAACATGACCTTAATCTGTTTTCCCTGGATTTAGACAACGATGTGGTTTAATGTAGTCATCTGCAAATTTCTCCCGATGCTGGAGCCTCGTTTATGAAGACGTCACTACATCAGGAGAACAAAATCTCAGGTACCTCATTGTTCTTTGGTTCAACAAAGTGGCTCACAATCTCCCTTCTTTAGCTAGTAGAATTAGTTGAGAGAGCAACGTCTCGCTGCCCCCTCGTCTGCTTTTGGTGCTTTGAAACTCTTTGTCTATCAATACACGAGTCCTCGTTCCCCCAGGAAAAAAAACAGGAGGATGATTGATACACAGATGGCTAGGAGGTGCCCCTTGGGATGCCCAGCCTCTAGTAGAGGACAAAACAAACGTTTAGCAATTACTAAACATACTCCCTCCGTTTCAAAATATGAAATCTTTAGCTTTTGTAAAGTGAAAGTATCTAGACACATATTAATGTGTAGGTTCACTCCAAATCTACACACTAAAAGATGTTTAGATACAGTCATTTCAAAAAAGTTAAAATATTTTATATTATGAAACGGAGGGAGTAGCAATTTGTACTCAGTGTTTCCCTCAGGACACAATAGAGTAGCATAGATTTCTGATCACAAGAACAGACGCTTCACTGGAGAAGTTGTCTCTAACAATCTACCATTACCTAGGAGAACACACTAAGAGACGTTGCGTTGTGAAAGACGAATATGCATTAAATCGACAGTACAAAAAAAAAGTTAATCAAAACAAGCATATTGAATTTCTGTTGCATTTTCATGTTTAATTTTTCCTTATGCGTCTTCTACCTCTACGTATGTAGATTCAAGAATCATATTTGTTACAATATTAAAGTCAAAGTTTTGTTTTGGTGCAATGTGTTTATTTGGTTTGTCATGCGTGAACAATACAAAGAAAAACATTGTTGAATAAGCTCTCCTCGTGATATTCCTGCTTGAAACAAAAAAAAATGGATTTTCTCGCATTTGTTATCAACGTATCACCAAGCATGACAAGAGAAACTGACAAATACTTATTGCTTGTCAATTGACTAATTTTAAACAAAGTAGTTTGCTATAGAAATAATATTGATTCTTGCATTGAAATTTCATAAAAATTGTGTGTTTATCCATCGAGGATGTAGGCTGAGTACCCTAAGAGCTTTGAGCCCTTTGGCTTTAGTATCAGTGCATCCACATTTTAGATGTAGGGCTTCACAAGTTGAAGAGGAAGAAGAGTCACGACAACTTTGTTGTTGGGGATATACTTTCCGGATATCCTCACAGTTTCTCACTGATCAGGGTGGCCCACTTCGGGTTAGAGCTTTACTTCACGGGCGACCCAGTCAGGGAGAAAGACGGAGTCCAATCCGGCTACGGAAAGGCCCAGAAGACTTATCGACTTAGGCCATAATGTTACTTGTAGTTCAAGATGTACTCTGTAACCAACTCTTAGTCGTAGCCGGATAGATCTCTCCTGTAAACTCTCGGCCGGATATCTATATAAGCCGTCCTAAGGAGAGCCTTTAGGGCAACACTCTAAACACCTCAATAGTCTACAAACTCAACTCGCACAGGCGAAACCCTTGTAACCCATATTCTGGCTCTGCCGTATTACTGGATTGCTAGCAGGAGTAGGATCCATCCAAAGCCGGCGGATTCGAACCTGGGTAAACTTGTGTGCTCACTGTCCCGGAATACCGTACGTCTCACACCCCTCTCTTCCACACGCCTCAAGGACCCCCTCATGGCATACTTGTCATCAATCCGACGACATTTGGCGCCCACCGTGGGGCAAGTGAGCTTTGGATCTGCGTTCAGGGCGGAATCTGCAAGAATCGGAATCGGCGAGACTATCGTCGTCGGTCGCATCCTCTACGCCAGGGACGTCCCTCTCATCGTTCTCGACGAGACTTGGATTCTGGCTAGGGAGGCCGTGACTGCCTACACAATCATGTCTTTTGGCGAGATCGATGTTTACATCGGTTTCGCTGAACCTGCCCAACCCACCCCAGCGGTGATGATAGAGGCAGAAGAATCTTCTGGGTCCCCTTTGTCCGCGGAGGCGGCAGAGTTCCGGATCTCAGAAACCCATAATCCCACCCAGCCCGCACCAGTTGCGGAGATAGTGGAGAAATCCGAGCCTGAAGAAGACCTAGCGGTCCAAGTCGAATCTGGAGCGGATCTCCCTGGAGAAGCCGGATCCCAGATCGACCCACCCGTGGAAGTCGAAGTTTAGGAGGAGCTAGTCAACGACACTGATTCCGACTCTGATGACACCGGGACAGACATGCCTTTCCTGAGGTATACGCTGAGACGCATGATACTGCAAGGCGAAAACGCATATGCAATCTTCGAGACCATCAAAAGCTTCGACATGGCTGATCGCGAAAGCCGCAGGTACCTCAGGAAGCACGCGTTGCACTTCGTTGGATACGTGGGATCCGGATCCAGCTCTGCCGATGCTGGAGAAAACACCGACTCTGTGCTGGAGGCAATTGGAACAAACGCCGACGTACCCGCATCCTCGGATGAATCGATGACGTCAGCAGATTTCCGAAAGTTCTCCGCGGAATATGAAGAGGAGTATAACTCCAAAGCTGCAAAAGAAGGAGAAGCCATAGATGAAGGATCCGGGGAACACTCTCCCAAAGCGCAGGATGACATGGACGTCGGAGATAATCCCGAGGTCCAGATGTCTGAAAGTACCGATCAGATCTTGACTCCGGGAAACGGACCCAAAGCCGTCTTTGCTACCGGTGCTGCCAAGAAGGCAAATAAGAAGAACAAGAAGAACAAGACCCTGGCAAAAGACCCTTTGATAGAGGAGGTGATTGCCGAGGAATACGAAGAAGACTCGGATGGAGCACTTATCCCAGAAGAGCCGAAAAAAGAAGAATCGGTGGATGGACACGTGATCACCGAAGGTGCGCGTAAACTCATCGATGCTGCACTAACCACACATATCCCTACAGCTGCAGAACTTACTACGGAAGAGCTGGACGAAAGGGCCCAAGCCCTAGAAGCGCGTCGTCAACAACTCCTCGATGAAGCCAAAAACATCGAGGGGGAAAAGAAACGCATGGCAACTAAGGATTACATGTCTCGGTTGCATCAGAAGACCCGAAAACGTTACACAGGTGACGTTAAGTTTCTGGAAGTGAACAGGATCCTCTTTGAAGGAGATCCAGGGATGCCTCGTCTCGACAGTAAAGGAGATCTGATGTACCCAACGCCGGTACAGAACACTGTCGCAGCACGAGATATCCTGTCAAATAACCCAGGCCCAGAACAGGTTCGATTGGGCATCAAGCTACTCACCAAGGGTCTGGAGCAACAGATGGCTGCGAAATCCGGAAGTGGAAAACTGGTCTCGAAATCCGACCAATGTCACACGGACTCATCCTAGAATGATATAAGGCCCCAACGCGTTCCGGAACAGCGTCACCGTTCCGACCGACGGGAAGATAACTACTCCAGAACCGGATCGTCAGGACAGCATCACAGAACCGCACATGACTGGAGCAACGCCGCTCCAGCGGCCGAGCAAGAGGCCATTGCTGCGCTGTATCCGAGGAATCCTCCCCGACGAGAGTCGAACAATCGAAGGGGAGAAGATAAAGAGAAACGTCGGGAGGAGGATCGTAAAAAAATGCCACCTCCTAGACATGCAAGCCGTCCGGCTGAGCCTCACCATGGTGGGAACGACGGACGAAGGAACGACGGAAACCACGCTGGTACAAGTTGGTAGGGGGCTCGTCATAGCCAAGACCCTCACCGAAACCGGAATAATAACGCTCCGGACGGAGGTCGGCGATCAGCCGGAAACTACCCAGCTGCTCCACCTTCTCCACCAAGCAGTCATCACAACGGCTCCCAAGGGGGACATGGAGGACGGCATGGCGGAGGAGGTGGTGGCAGAAGCCGAAGTCTGGCTCCAAGGCACCGCAGCCACAGCCGGCATTCGGGACGATCTCTATCCCCGAACGACGCAAGGCACAAGATCAATTCTAATATAGAGGTGCGGCGCTACAAAAACGATGATATCTACGTGGGCCCAAAGTGCTTCGGACCATGCATCAGAGCTACAAGATTCCCGGAAGGATTTGCTATCTCAAGGCATATCCAAGCCTACGACGGCATTGCTCGGCCAGATACTTGGCTACAGGATTTTTTCCAAGCTTGCTGCATCGCCAAAGGTGGAAACAGCCTAGTCGCAACCCCATATCTCCCACTTATGTTGCGGAAGACGGCGCGATCATGGCTCAATGAACTTCCGGAGAACACCATCCTTAACTGGTATGACATGCAAAGTGCGTTCTTTCGGAATTTCGAAGGCACATATCGGAGGCCCTGTTTGGTCGGAGACCTACAGCGTTGCACCCAGAAAGCCGGAGAAACTTGCCGGGATTACCTCAGATGATGGATCGACACCAAGAACTCATGTGAAGGAGTAAACGATCAAACCGCGATTGAAGCTTTCATTGCAGGGCTCCTAATTGGTCTATTACGTCACCGCTTGAAGTGTGACAAGGTCACTGATTTGGGAGAGATGATAGAAACAGCGAGCAAGTATGCAGATGCTGACGACGATGCAGAGGGATTACTCAATGTCCTAGTTGTGCCTAAGTCGGCAAGACAACCAAAGCAGCAAGCTTAGAAGCGCAAAAATACCTCGGAAGAAAAACCCAACACGGAAACAGCGGTGGTTACTACTGTTTCCGGGTCTGGAGGACGAGGAGGACGCGGCGGAGGCCGCGGGCATGGCCGTGGGACTTCAAGGGTCCAAGGTAGAGGAGAACAGCAACCAGAAAAAACCTACTCTTGGGCCGACATTTCCAATAACCCATGTGTGCATCACCTAGACGCCAATGGGGGCTCGTCCCACACCAACGCTGAATGTCGTTTCAATGACGACATCAAACAAGATGACACCGCGGGCTACAAAGCTAAGCGGAAGAAGGGAAAGAAAAAATCCCGAAAAAGACAAAGAGACCAAGGAAGATTCCGACATGGAGGAAGATGATGCTTCAAATCCTAAGCCGGAAGGGAAGAAGACTTTTCCCACCAAGAAGGACACTTTCGTCACTTTCCTCGGATCTCAACTAGCAAAGGTCAAGAAAGCAGTTCTTCACGAGTTCAATGCAACAGTTCCGGCTGTCCCTCAATATCTAGACTGGTCGGAAGTGGCAATCACATTTGACCGCGCTGATCATCCGCCTAAGTTGCACAGGCGAGGAAAATACGCCTTAATCGTCAATCCACTTATTGACGGTTATGGTTTCTCCAAGACCCTCATGGACGGTGGTAGCAGCATCAATATCCTCTATGTCGAAACGCTACGCCGGATGAAGATCTCAGAAACCCAGCTGAACCATAGCTCTGTGATCTTTCACGGAGTTGTCCCAGGAAGGAAAGCTAATTCCCTAGGAGAGATTACTTTAGATGTTACCTTTGGAACTCCAAAGAATTATCGGACGGAGGCACTTTCCTTCGAAGTGGTCCCATTCAAGAGCGCATACCACGCTATGTTCGGACGTCCGGCTTACTGGGCTTTTATGGCTCGTCTGTGTTACATTTACAATATGATGAAAATTCCAGGTCCCAACGGTGTGATCACCATCAGGGGAGACCCGAAGAAAGCGCGAGAGTGCGAGGATGGAAATGCCGCCTTTGCTGAAGCCGTGCTGCACGCCCAGGAGTACCAGGAGATCAAGAAGAGCATAGATCCGTCCGAGATGCCCACAACGAAGAAGGAGGTGACAAAGCCAAATCCGGAGTTCAAGGCATCAGAAGAGCCGAAGAAGACGCCGTTGAAGGATGATGACCCCTCCAAGGTGACCCAGATAGGCGTAGGCTTAGGTAGCGCATAGGAAAGCGCGCTCGTCAAGTTCCTCCAAGCAAATCAAGATATCTTCGCATGGCAGCCGTCTGACATGACCGGAGTACCTAGGGAACTTGCCGAGCACTCTCTAAATGTAAACCCGAACGCTAAACCCGTCAAACAGTCCCTACGACGGTTTGGCGATGAAAAGCGTAAGGCAATAGCTAAGGAACTAGCACGGCTCGAGTTAGCCGGATTCATAGAAGAGGTCATCCACACTGAGTGGTCGGCCAATCCTGTATGGTCCCTAAAAAGGACACCACTGATTTAAGGATGTGTGTTGATTATACTGCCTTGAACAAGGCTTGTCCAAAAAATCCGTTCGCTCTGCCTAGAATTGATCAAGTTATCGATTCTACGGCAGGCTCGGAACTCCTCTGTTTTCTCGACACATATTCCGGCTATCACCAAATCCGGATGAAGGAATCTGACAAAGTCAAAAATTCATTCATAACCCCTTTCGGAACCTTCTGTTTTGGTACGATGCCTTTTGGGCTGAAGAATGCAGGAGCTACGTACCAGCGCACGTTGCAGCGTTGCCTCCATTACCAACTAGGACGCAATGTACATGCATACGTGGATGATATTGCGGTGATGTCCAAAAAGAAGGAAACACTGATTTCCGACTTGGAGGAAACATGTGCCAACCTACGAAAATACAACATCATGCTTAACCCGAAGAAATGCTTCTTTGGAATACCAGCCGGAAAATTGTTAGGTTTCATCGTGTCTCAAAGAGGCATAGAGGTGAACCGAGACAAAATCAAGGCTATACTCAATATTTCCAGGCCAACTCGCCTGAAGGACGTACAAAGATTAACTGGCTGCATCGCTGCGGTCAGTCGATTTGTAAGCCGGCTTGGTGAAAGAGCCGCACCATTATACAAACTCCTGAAAAAGACCAAGGATTTCGTTTGGACTAACGAAGCTGAAGCTGCACTACAAGACCTGAAGAAAGTACTCTCATCTGCTCCTATCCTTGCAGCGCCGGAACCTAAGGAACCGATGTTGCTCTATCTTACTGCGACAAATAAGGTCGTTAGTATCGTCATGGTGGTGGAGAGACCAGAGGAAAATCAGGAACACCTGGTGCAGCGTCCGACTTACTTTGTCAGTGAGGTCCTGACAGAATCAAAACAGTGGTATCCGCACTATCAAAAATTGGCTTACGATGTTTTTCTAGCATCCCGTAAGTTACGACACTACTTTCAGGAGCATCCAATTACCGTGGTGAGCACAACTCCCATGAGAGATATAATCAACAACCGTGACGCCACAGGACGCGTCGCCAAATGGGGAATAGAGCTCTCAGCTTTTGACATTGAGTATAAACCTCGGACAGCAATCAAATCCCAGATCCTTGCTGACTTTGTCGCTGATTGGACAGAGACGAAGGAGAACTTGATCCTCCCTGAGTCGGAATATTGGACCCTCTTTTTTGATGGGTCTAAGGCTCGAGGGGGCTCGGGGGCTAGCGTGGTGCTCAAATCACCCCACGGAGATAAACTTCTATACGTGTTGCCGATCCACTTCACAGCGACAAACAATATTGCCGAGTATGAATCACTCCTGCATGGAATCCGGATTGGTAAGGATATTGGCATCCGACGTTTGATGTGTTACGGAGATTCGGATCTTGTTGCTCAACAAGTGTCAGATATTTGTAATGAAAATAAACACATGGCGGCATATAAAGTTGTCATGGATGATCTATCTAAATCGTTTGAAGGGTTTGAAGTTCAACACATCCCTCGAGCAGAAAATGAGGAAGCAGACGCACTATCTCGAATAGGTTCTGCGCGGAAAGAGGCCCCGGATGGCGCTTTTTTAGAGCACCTCAAAATTTCCTCAATAAAGGGAGTAGATGAAGAATATCCGACCAAATCCGACTCACCTTTGATAGCAGTTCTGGCTGGAATTCCCAGCTAGACTCAACCCTACCTAGATTATCTGGTAGATGGCAAACTACCCGAAGACGAGGTGCTGAGCCGGCAGATTATCCGACGAGCAAAAGCCTATACTATTGTTAAAGGTGAGCTCCATAAACGGAGTATTTCTAGGGTTTTTCAGCGCTGTGTATCTTCAGAAGAAGGAGTGGAAATCTTAAGGGAAATCCACGAAGGCGAGTGTGGTCACCACGCTGCAGCCAAATCTTTAGTGGCAAAAGCTTTTAGACACGGATTTTTCTGGCTTACAGCTCAGGCAGATGCCGAACGATTAGTCAAGACGTGCAAAGGCTGCCAAAAGTACGCCAAGCAAGCTTATGTTCCGGCTGATCAGCTGCAAACAATACTTATAACATGGCCTTTTGCGGTCTGGGGGCTTGATATGGTAGGACCATTTAAACGAGCTCCAAGTGGATTTACTCACCTCTTAGTGATGGTAGATAAATTCACGAAATGGATTAAGGCTAAACCTATCACTAGTTGTGATGGAGCAACAGCCAAAAGATTTGTCGAGGATGTCATAATCCGGTATGGTTATCCGCATACCATTATCACGGACAATGGGAGTAACTTCTCTATGGGAGAATTGGCTGAATTCTGCAACAAGCAAAATATCCGGCTTGACGTTGCGTCAGTCGCACATCCATAGGCTAACGGACAAGTTGAAAGAGCAAATGGTTTAATCCTACAAGGCCTGAAACCGAGACTCGAAGCAGCACTACGGCGTGCTGCGGGGGCTTGGGCAGAAGAATTACCCTCTGTAATATGGAATTTACGAACGACTCCAAACAGGTCAACAGATTACACACCTTTCTTCTTGGTCTATGGCGCAGAAGCAGTTCTTCCTAGTGATATTATTCATACTTCTCCTAGAGTGGCCGCGTATATCGAAGAGGATGCCGAGATTTCTCGACAAAATGATCTCGACTTAGTCGAAGAAGTTCGCGTCGTTGCTGAAATGAGATCTACAGCCTATCAGCAGAAGTTACGCAAGTATCATAGCCAGAGAGTCCGAAATAGATATTTCAATAAAGGTGATTTGGTTCTCCGGCTTGTGCAACAAAGAAAGCACAAACTTTCCCCAGTATGGGAAGAGCCCTTTTTAGTTAGTCGAGTATTGCACAATGGATCGTACTACTTAACTGACATGAGGCCAGTCAAAGAAAGACCTGCTACTAAGAAGAGAAAGAGAGCTGGAGGCAATACAAATCCGGATGAGTTAGACAGACCGTGGAATATTGCTCAGCTACATCCCTTTTATTCTTAGTTTATCCTTCTTTGTAATCATATATATGTACATGTTCTGTGAGAAATAAAAGTTTTGGTTGCCTCAAGTTTTTCTGAGAAGTTTTTACCATCTTATTTCCGAATGATCATGTCATAGTCAAAAATTCCAGAATGCTTGAAAGTACTTTATGCTCATATTCGTTCTGGTCTAGATTTCTGATTCTAAAATTGCTACCTTCGGGTATAACTCTAAAATTTCTAGTCTTTACTTTGGTTATTTGTCTGATTGCTAGATGCGAGCATTTTCCGAGTAGTGAATTGTTGGTACTGGAAGCCGGCTTTATTTCCGAGTTTAAACTGATTTAGCAATTGAGCTCCGTTGCTTGGCAAAGTTTCCGGTGGAAGGTTTAGCCGGCTCACGAAAGGGACGAGGCGGAAAGCCAGATAAACGATAAGTATAGATGAAAAAATACAAGTGTTTATGTAAACATTTCAGGCACGCAAAAAGTTTAAAAGCCAAAAGTGCTGAATAGATCAAAAGCTTAGCACTAGCAAAATAATAGTACTTCATATTTACAAATGTATCATGTTTTTCAGATAATACAAAATGTTTCTGGTAATCTATGATGCAGGAGGAGATGAAGGAGCTGCCGGCTCACTGGTTATGCCGCCTTGGTATCGTTCCGAGATATCCGCATCCGAGGTGGTGCGTTCATCGTCGGAAACTTCTGCGGATTCTTCTGGAGGAGGAGGCGGAGTATCCACGCGGGTGAAGAAAGGGGTCTCGTAGCTGGTCAGGTCAGCCACGTGACACCCATATCCGGCGCAGGAGTGCATGATGGCTTGAAGGTCCTGCTCATGGTCGTCCTCATCTACTTTGCAGTACCCTCTGGTCACTTGCCATATCTCCATGTTTCCATGGTGGCTCATGAGCATGGTAAGAGCGTTCTGCGCCGCAGTCCGCGCGTAGGACATGTTCCAGTCCCGAACAAGTTGCGGCATCTCCTTTGCCTTGTCCCGCACCTAAAAATCCGACATGTTGTGTATGTACGGAATCTTGAGGGCTTCGCCGATGTCCTCAAGGGATTGGCGGAAGTCATGAAGCAAGTCACCGACTTGGGTAAGCCGGTGGGTGCAGAGCTCGATGGAGGAAGAGTCCGTCAAGTTCAGAGGACCTATACACAAAACAAGTTAAGAAAAATCCGACATTGATAGAAGTCGAAGAAAAAGACAAGTCAGACAGATAGAACGTACCAAAAATGACGTCGTCAATTTTGGTCTTCTCCTCCCGGAGACTCTGGAGTTCAGCCCGGAGCGCCTAGGAAAGGTCCCTCTCTCTGCTAAGCTCATCCTTGAGGTCTGAGATTATTTTATCTTGAGCAGCGATCTTGCGATCACGCTCTTCAGTAGCCATGGAGGAGGATTCAAGGACTTGAGATATGCTATTTTCATGATCCACCTTGAGCTTATCCAGCTCTTGGTGAAGCTCCTTGTTCTCCACCACCAAGGTCTTGAGGTTCTCGGTCTCTTCGATCATGGCGCAGGATTGTTTCACCAGCGCTGTAAGTCAAAAAGAACAACAGTTCAGAAAAATTCGACATTGAAAAAACAAAGACAAGGTTTGAGTCTCGGAATGTTTACCTTCGGCTTCATCCTTGGCAACTTTAAGTTCAGCATTTTTAAGTCGGAGAGCCTTGATCTCTCTCCGCTTATCACAGACATTCTTCAGTAAATCCTGGTTATAGGAACATACTTTCTATAAGTCAGAATACCCAAAGTCAGAAAGCTACTTAAGACTCGGGCTAATATTTTTGCTAATATCAGCACGAGCCTTGGGGGCTACACTAGTTCGTTCTTTGGCATCCTAATGAAGTATAAACCCGGATTATATATCCTACTTCATACTTGGGGGTTAGAGGATATGATATAAAATAAAGGAAAAAACAGGAGTTGGAATTCCAACTTACATATTGTTCGCGAGTGAGTTTATCCAAACCCGCGTTCACTTCAGCGGCCACCTTCTCGGCGAGAGTCAGAGGAATCACTGGGGCTGTTGGAAGCTCACCAGTCCTAATCCTCTCGTCGCGAAGGCGCACCTAGGCAAGAAGGTCGAAGAATTTGACGTCCTCTGCTTCTTGCGCTTCTTGTTCGGCAGATAAAGTACTTTTCTCCAAGCTTTGCCTGGCGAGCCGCTGGATTTCTTCAGCAGATTTCCGAGACATGCCAAACTTGGCAAGTCCCGGATTGTTGATAAGGTTTTCGGCGAAGGTGTCTGCCAAGGGATCATTATCCAAAGAGGGTTCACCCTTATCTAGATCTGACTCACCCATGGTGACGTCAGTTTGCGATTCAGGGATCGCAGGCTCTGTCAAAGGAGCCGGATCTTCTGCGACAACCGGGGAAGGAATGGTCGCCGGCGTTGCAGAAGGTTGAGGGGCAAGAGTCGGAGGAGCTACGGCAGGGGAAGCTATGGTGAGCTTCGTCTATCGCAGGGGCTTCAAAGAAGTTCCCTTCCCCTTGCCCTTGATGAGCGGTTTTGCTCTGAGAATGTAGTAAAGTCGGAAACATTACATCTCGAAAAGAAATTCGAGTAAAGTACAAAGGCGGAAGTTGTGATCGAAAGTTACCTCTTCACAACGGGCACCTCCTTTGTGCCAACAGCCACTGTCGGGGCGTTGCGCTTCTTGAGCGCAAGGTCCGGCAATGGGACCACCTCTGTCTCCTTAGAAAATTCAGGAGGATATCCTTCGAGCGGAGCAAGTTCCGACTCGGGGAGGTCAGCAAGCTGAAAATAAGAAAACATATCAGTATTGTAGTATAACTCAAAGATTGAAACACATGAAAGGTGTACTGATGGAAGCTTACCAGCACTACGGGGTTTTCCGCCGTATGCATATCCAGAGAAACCTCCGAGATCCTCCTCTTGATCCGCTCCCTAATCAGCCACTTGATCTGGCTTATGTAGCCCTGAGTGGTGTAGGATTTGGGGCTGATGCGGAGGGAGTCTTTCTTGGATGACGTGATGGAGTGCATCAGTCGATCCCCATGGTACTGAAGGGGCTAGATCCGGCGTGAGACCCAGCATTGGACTAAGTCGGATTCCTTCAGCTCCTTGTGTTTGATCAAGTATTCGATCCGCCTCTTAGCGAGGATCAGATCATCGGTGAGAGCCGGAGCGGCCTCGTCCCACGACGGTTGGGTCGTGGCAGCTCCGTCAACAAAAGCCGGCAAAGCAGTAGCTTTGCCGGGAGCCAGAATATCCCTATGATAGAAAAACGTGGCTGGCCATTTTTTGATCGAGTCACTAGCTAAGATTTTGGGATACGCGCGCTCGCGTCTAAGCGAAAAACTGATAGTGCTGGTGATATAAGGAACACCGGCGGTAATGGAGTTTCTCCGGACATGAAAATAGTACCGAAAAAGAGTCAAACTCGGCCTAATGCCGAGAAAGCCCTCACACAAAGAAGCGTACGCGCTCATCTCTAATAGAGAGTTGGGAGGAAGATGATGGAGTTGAACTCCGTAATGATCAATCACCTCAGAGAAGAACTCCGAGGGAGGAAACGACAAACCTCTGTCGAGGTGGGTGCCGAAGTGGACCCGCTCGCCGTCGCGCGGGTTGGGGACGGTTTCCTCGAAGCCGCTCCGCCAGTCGCCGGCGGCGAGGAGCCCTTCCTTCTCCACGTTCTTGAGACCCTCGTCGTTGAGCGCGCAGGGAATCCAGAGCCCGCGAAAGCTCTCTTTCTCCGCCACCGCTTTCGCCGTCGTCGTCGCCGCCGCTGCCGCCAAGCCGGAAGAGGAAGATGAAGCCATATCTCCGGCGAGCAGTTGACCTAGAATGGGCGGCGCTGGGAGTTCTGTGGGGGAGGAACGGGGGAGCTCTGTGCACGCAGGGAGATTGGGAGGATAGGAAAAGGCAAATGACTGGTGAAAGGAGAAGGAGAAAATCCTAACCCCTTATATCCACCTAACTGCGCCAAGATTCGTGCAAATGCTACAGTGTAACCGCCACGCGTCGTGGAAGGAACTGGGAAGGACCCATGCGATGATTACGTCGCCTCGATCTCCACGCACGCATTGAAACGGCGTCTCGGTTCCGCAAACCACAGACCCACCAACGGCCGTGCTGACGGAATGCCTGTCAGATGACGTGACTTGACCATGACTTGTGTCAGGTGGCGTTAGGAACCAAGTTCCGGCTTAGTTTGAAATCAAGCTGAAAAATCCGAGTAACCTGTTGATAGGTCCGACTTATTTTTTAAGACCCGGATCGTATTTTTTTTGTGAAGTTTCAGGAACCCTTCAAGATTCTGCAAGCCGAAGATTAAAGCTAGGTGATGATAAATCCGACTTTGGATCTTGGAGGCCTCCGGGGGCTACTGTTGGGGATATACTTTCCGGATATCCTCACAGTTCCTCACTGACTAGGGTGGCCCACTTCGGGTTAGAGCTTTGCTTCACGGGCGGCCCAGTTAGGGAGAAAGACGGAGTCCAATCCGGCTACGGGAAGGCCCAGAAGACTTACCGACTTAGTCCCATAATGTTACTTGTAGTTCAAGATGTACTCTATAACCAACTCTTAGTCGTAGCCGGATAGATCTCTCATGTAAACTTTAGGCCGGATATCTATATAAGTCGTCCTAGGGGGAGCCTTTAGGGCAACACTCTAAACACCTCAATAGTCTACAAACTCAACTCGCACAGACGAAACCCTTGTAACCCATATTCTGGCTCTGCCGTATTACTGGATTGCTAGCAGGAGTAGAATCCATCCAAAACCGACGGATTCGAACCTGGGTAAACTTGTGTGTTCACCGTCCTGGAATACCGTACGTCTCACACCCCTCTCTTCCGCACACCTCGAGGACCCCCTCATGGCGTACTTGTCATCAATCCGACGACAATTGTGGTTGTTGTGTTGATGGTGCGTGCAGAGAAACACAAATTATATGTGTCTTGCCATCTGGTTTGGCGATGACGATTGGTGCTTATGTTGCTACCCTGGTTCATGGGTGGGAGCGACGACATTTGTGGTTGTTGTGTTGATGGTGCGTGCAGAGAAACACAAATTATATGTGTCTTGCCATCTGGTTTGGCGATGACAATTGGTGCTTATGTTGCTACCCTGGTTCATGGGTGGGAGGACCGATGTGAAAGACCACCAAACTCACTGTGGCTATGAGCATCAGTGAGCAAGTGAGAGATCACAAGGATCACTGGGCAAAGTTGCCCGTTTTGTTCAAGAAAAAAACAAGAATCACTCTAGCGATTAACATCACATAGCAAGAGGCTTGGGATTCTCAAGAGGGAAAGAATGATGTATGACACATGAGAGCAAGATTAGGCATTATTGAGCGATAGGTAGACAGGTAGATGTGCGTTGAATGTGCAAACTTACTAGTTGGAAAAGTTGTCTAACAATCAAAGATTACCTAGAAGAACACGCTAAGAGACGTTGTGTTGTGATGCATTAAATCAATGGTACAACAAACAAAAGTTAATCAAAACAAGCATATGACAAAATATCATTTGACAAAGCATCTATGGAATATGGTGCTAAAAGATCCAGCAATCAACAAACTAACCTAAATGGAATAAACGGAAACCATGGAATTAGGGAGAAAACTATATGCATGAAGTATCTGAGCCTCTGATCTGCTGCCTGAGAAAAGGGGGAAACTTACAGTTCAGGATATCCTATTTGACTGTTCTACGGGGCATCCAACCACCAGGTAAAGAAGCGGTATCACCTATTCTTTTGTGCAGTGAGCATCCGTGCCACGCCGTGTACATCGGTTGTAACCAACACTACCAAGAAATGCTCTTATCTCTTGTGCACTGCTGTTGCTCGCCTGCAGCAGGCGCTCATCTTCTTCATATATAAGGTAGGGAGCTTCACCTTTCCTCCTTGACAGCAACTTTGATGCACCTCTCAGGACATGATATTCCCAACCTTGAACATCAATTTTGATCAGAACCACATGCTCTGCATCTGGAATGACCTCATCCAATGGAGTTGTAGCAACCTCCACAGCAACTTCTTCATTAGATTTGAATGCTAACTTCGCACCAGTTGCAGATATAGCACTGTTGTCAAGTCGTCCGATAACCTAGGGTTACCAAAATACTCAAAGTGAGCTGCTGAGAAATCACAATAAAAATATCATCTGAACAAGAGAAAGCAATCTGAGATTTCCACAATGTGACATTCTCATATGAAGGCACAAGTCAGACTAATTTGCAAATAGGCGTTTGCACATACATGATAGTGACAATGTCTATGGTTCCACATGATAGTTTGAAATTTTATCAGCATGAACCAGAAATGCAACAGGCAAATCAGAGAGTTAGAACTACCTAGGAAAGGGTCTGTTTTCGTCCAGTTCCCTATAAACTGGTCAAAAAAAATTCTACACTGCTGATTGCATAAAAAGGTTTAGGTTGAAACTGGTCAAAAAAAAATCTACACTGCTGATTGCATGTCAACCCTGTAACACCAAGAGAAACTTGCCATTTGGCGTTGCCATTGGAAATATATGCATATTTAATATTAAGTAAGATTTAAAAAAAATCCTAGTCCACTTAAAAAGAACCACAAATCCACAATGGCAGACCACGAATTAATTCAAATCCCATGATGATATTAATATGTTAAGGAAGAAGAAAACATTCTTTTTCGCTTAAATGGGAAGCACGACATTGAGTCTACGTGATAACTAAATCTGTTTTATAGGCAGGCTAAAAGCTGCTGAATACAAACCTTGCAGGATGATTAGCATGAATAAATTCCTGTATGTAAAAGTATCCACTTCAGTATCTAATTTCCCACAACTTTTCATGCCCTTCTTTCCCAGACAAGGGCAGTGCAGTCTTTTTAAATAATAATGTACTAACTAGAGCCCTGTTGATATAGACCAGGATCTGCCATTTGGTTTGAAATTCTAATGATTATACATGGATTGCCAACTTATAATATTTTTGATCAATCATCCTTGACATAACCAATACTAATTACAATAGTACTTATGTCCAGATAGCATTTGACAGTGTCACATCACAGTGCCATTTAGTTCACTGACATCTACATAAAGCAGCAACTACTCCAAGAGATCAACTGTAATCTACTCAGTGCAAGTGCAGTGCGGAGGAGTGATCCAGGCATAAGCTGATCCAAGAAAGGCTGACAGGCAGCCCAAAGATATATTTAGTTATGTTGGAAAAAACACCATTGCCAACAGATTTACATTCAGGAAAGTGTGCTACTATTCTGTCATTTTGTAAGTTCAAGAAAGATTATAACAGCATTTGCCCCAGCATATTTTTATTATAGTTGTAGTTGTGAACAGTAAAATGGCAGGCACCATTTATTTGACACATGAGGTCCTCAGTCTGAAGGAAAAGGTAATAAGTCTCTGTCTTAACAAAAAAGACTTAGTCACAATTGTATAACAACTTAGCACATAAAGCCATCGTGTCATATCAAAATCTACAGCAAAGTATCTGCGCCATTTTAACAAGCTATTGCATAGCTCCAAGCAATATGATCTTTCACATCCAAACAACAACAACCAAGCCTTTTATCCCAATCAAGTTGGGGTAGGCTAGATATGAAACCCAAACAGAAACTAGTGGAAAGTGCAAGTTCGGGAGAAACTAGTGAAAAGTGCAAGTCAAGCAGAAAAAAGTGGCAAGTGCAAGTAAAATAAAAAGAGCAAAAGAGTAAATCAAGGTTTGGGCACATGCTCATCTGTCTTTAATTATGGAAACTGGGCAATCTCTCTAACTTCTTAGGATTCGGGTTCTTCTGCTTAAGCTGCAACCTCAGAATATAAAGGAAGAAGAAAGTAACAGGCCATGAGTACTGAAAGTATCTCCATGCATGTAAAATTTGTGGTCGCTCAGCTGCAGGATACCTTATCATCGACCAAGTATGACTTGTGCCTTCTGTGGAGTCAGACATCATAAGAGAACTATCTTGAGAAAAGGTCAAACAACTTATATTCTTCTGCACGCACCATGCTTCTTTTAATGTTACACTGGTCAACTGAAGTTCCACGTTACTCACTTAGAAAATGATTAATATGTATAATTTTTTAGCAATGTCTTAGCCAAGGCCCATGACTTGTATTTCTTCAGTAAGAAAAGAAATGCATGCTCGCTACTAAATCTCAGATAGTGTTGTAGAATCTATATATACCAAGAAACACCAAAACCAAACCATCCTTCATTAGGAAAGAGCCCTGAGGTAATCTCAGTCAGTGGAGATAGCTCTATTCTCTAATGCTTTCTACCACTTACTAGCTTTCACACATACAGTTAGAGCAATGTGAATCAGACAAGATACCTTATACATTGTGATGTTCCCAACGCGATCAGACGCTGCAGCATGATACACCGCCACCTGGTCCTGCACCCGGTTCAGGTATATTCCATCGCAAATCCGCAGCAGGTTCTCTAAGACCGGCTCGAATGCGAACACCCGGAACCCCATCACAGCCGCCGCGAAAGCTGCCATCCCAACATTGGCCCCCACGTCCACAACCACCCCACCGGAAGGCCTCGCTAGCTTTCCCGCGAGCAGCTCTTGGATGGTCTCGGAGATGTCGGGCTTGCGGAAACGCTTGCCCTTGAGGATGCGGGCGATGTTCTTGTGTGGGCGGTCCGGGAGGGACCCCATGTCGGCGAGGGAGTAGAAGAAGGGGCGGGGCACGCCCTCCACGAGGCTGGCGAAGACCGGCGAAGCCTGCGGCGAGGCATAGCAGTCGAAGGGGCGGAGGTGAGCGGGGAGGTGGCGTGGGGCGGCAGTGATGGGCGAGAAGGCGAGATCTGGGGCTCTGGAGAGGACGAAGAGGAAGAGGAGGAGAACCGGGAGGAGTAAGATCAGGGTCCTGGGAGTGGAAGAGGACGCCGCGGCGGAGGCATGCCGGCGCCACGAGGCGGCGAGCGCCGCCGGCATTGGCTTGTGACGGTTCTGCTGGGGTTTGGGGCGGCCGCCGATGGAAAGCGATGGCAGTGAAGAGCGGTCGCGGAGAATTCCGGAGCGTCGGTGCAGCTCCAGGTGCAACAACTTCGGCGCGTCGGTGGAGCTCCAGTTGTAGCACCTCGTCGGCCGGCAGAAACCGACGCGCTGACTGCGGGAGGCGTCCGCGCGGCGCGCGGTGGGGTGGGGGGGGGGGGGGGGGGGGGGGTGGGGCGGAGGTGGAGCGGGGCAACAAGGTGGGAGGTAGGAACCGAGGCTGGGGAGGGACAGGATGATGCGGGGCGGTTGGATTCGGCGGCGGCGGAGGGAAGATGCGGCGGCTGACAGCAGGACCGAAACTTAGGCGGTGAGCATCGCGGGCGTGAGAGGAGGAGGCGAGGGCGGCAATCCCTATATCCCGCTCATTGCGGGAGGGATTGCGTCCCGCTCCCGCGCCGTGCGACCTGGGCCGCGGCCGTTAGCTGACTGCAGAGTATTTTAGGTGTTTTTTTTTATTTTAAGTTTTTTTTCTCAACTTTTTCTAAATATGAATGCATTGTAGATATTAATGCATCTAATTTCATATACTTCACTATACATATGAATCTAGATAAAGTTAAGACCACTAATATGAACCGGATGAGGTACTTCAGTTTTTTTTATTTTTCTCAAATTCGAATACCTTTTCAAATTCAAATATTTCTCGAAATCTGAATATTTTCCAACTCCGAACAATTTTTAAATTTTAATTTAAAAATATAATTCTTTTAAATTCGAACCATTTATAGTTTTAAAATTCTCAAAATTTGAACAAAATTAAATTTTGAATCTTTTTTTAAATTAAAAATAGAAAAAATTATCATCCTAGTTATAGATTTGTAAGTGTAAGGGATTGTGATCACGAATCGATGGGCTAACAAACTAAAGGTACACAAAATTTTATGCAGGTTGATGCCCTGGATGATGATCTGATAACAACCTTGTTGAGAAAAGGCAAAATAATATTTTCTAATGCATAACCAAGAGCAATTATGCGGTGTCAACACCTGGATTTTTAATTCCAGATACCTGTTATGCCATACATCACAATCTCAGGATTACCATTTTTGCGAGACATAACAGATTGGATATCACAGTACATCATCTATTACAAACCATAAATAAGGTCTTACACAAATAGAGGATCTCATGATCCAGTCTTAGTACAATCAAGTAGCAGAATAAATAGCATAGCGGTTGGGTCCATCTTCAGAATCACAGGCAATGTTGATGATGAGAGATAGTCCTAGTTATCATAGCTGTCCTGTTGTCGTTCATCTTGGTAATCTCCTTCATAATCTGGCCTAGGAATAGCCAGGTACAAAAGCCATGAGTACTCTTTAAATACTCGCAAACTACCACTAATAAATAAGATAGTTCTAGTAGGAATGCTAACTCTAAGTTTACTTATAAAGCTAAGTTTGAAACCTAAGCTGAGTTCAGAAACAAAGAAAGATAAAAGAAGTTTGAAAGCACCGAAGTGGGAACTTAGTTATCATAGTCACAACTCTGTTGTGGTCAAGTCATGTCACAATTCATTTTATAAGTCATTTTGAAAACATCTGACAACAGAACAGTATGGTCACTCCAACTGTCCATAACCGCGGACGCAACTATTTGAATAGTTTGACACTTTGCAGAGGTGGTACACTTTCACCACAAGATTCGATACATCTGTCAGGGATAACCCTAAATCATCATACTTAGTATGCAGATAATCAAACATAACATTTCCTTTACACACCCTAGTATAAGCACCTCTCCTATGAGCATGGCCTCCCAACCATGACCATCTGTCATCTTGAGCACTTCATAGGTGGACAACATTGAGAGGTAGCCTCAGCTCAAACCTCTCTCGCTAGGGAACTAATACTAATGCATATAAACTTCCGGCTAAGCCTTACCCAATTCAGGTATTGTGGTTGTACGGTAAAATTGGAATGGTATCGCATCTGAACCCAACCATCAGTTTTGTAAAAGGGCTAAGGCTCATGCCTCAACATTTTTATCATCATAAACCATTTGTGTTTCTCAACACATGTCAAAACATCTCAATAGAATGACTCATTATTCCAAGGTTTTCACAAGTCATTTTCACCAAGTATTCCCATCTAAAGTAATCTAGTTTTGGTTTTGCTCTAAACTACTAAGTTAAGAGTGTTCACTAATGTGGGATGCTAAGATCAATCTCATGCCATAGAATGACATCTAAATCTAACTAGATAGGCCAAGTTTTATACTCTTTATGCTACATATAAACAAAGTAAAGGACTTTGGTAAAGTAAGGAAAGTAAAGCTTGTAATTAAAACTTGGGGTAGGTGATAGTCAAAAGTATAACCAAAGCATGCATATTGCATCTTTCTTAGGTTGTCTAGCTTGAAAGGGTTAGCTTGCATTGTTAATGATGGCTTGCTAGGTATAATACTTGCAAGTGTTAGCTTGCCAATAATAGCTTGCCTTGGTTGGTGCAGTGGTTGAAGTTTTCTTGGTAGAACTCCTCCTCCTCATAGACTTGGTTGGTACTATCGTCTATAAATACATACGGGATACACAATCACCAAACAATATTTAACTAGTCTACTTAGCACACTAAGGCACACATTTGATGATCTATTATTATCACAAGCATCACAAGGTTTAATGAACTAGTTTCATTCTTTTTATGTGAGAAAAGTAATTTCTACTCATTGAAATTAACTAAGATTTAATATTCCCCAATTAAAATATGGGATCATGTGGACACATGTCATCACCACATATTCTAACATATGGGAATGTGATTTAAAGGTTGGATCACATTTTAAATAAGTTTAAGTGTAATAATTAATGATTTAAAGTGACTAGAAATGCCTATATAGCATTGTTTTGGTACTAGTCCAAAGTCACTGCATGCAAACCTTAATATTATTACATATTCAGATAGGTATGGTTAAATGTGATTTTTGACAGTTGGAATCAACTCAAAAGCTATTATGGTTGATTTTATAAAAATGTTTGAATGTGCAAAAGCTTATGTCTTGTTATTTTTACTAGGAGATATCTCTAACTCTAAATGATTTAAATCCAATGGTCTTGGATAGAGTTTTTAATTACCGTTCCAACAAAATTGGAATTACTCAATTTGGATTTGTAAAACTCTCTGAATTCATTTTTAAACTAAGGGACATAATTGATTCTAAGTCTAAATAGAAAAATCCTAATTTGAATTACTGGGACAGCACGGGAAAGTAAATGGCCGGCCCAGTGGCGCTCCGCGGCGCAGAGGGCGACTGACAGGCTGGTCTCGCATGTATAAAACCCGAAGCGGTACGGGGCAATCTGGGCCACACGATTAGAACACAGATCGACGGCTCACGGTCGTCGTCGACGACGGACTCGTCGCCGGCGAGACTGAACCCTAAACGATTGGTGGGGGTCTACTAGGGACATACCAGGGCTCCAGCTAGTGCGGCGAGGCAGGCAAACAAACTGGACGGCGACGGCAGACTCAGGCGAGGTCGCGGCAGGGGCTGAGGTGGACGAAATCGACGACCACGTCTCCTCCTCTACAGCGGCTACCTCTGGTGGAATTCCGGCGATGTGCTGCTCGAGCGGCTCCGACGAGAGAGGGGAAACGGTTAGTGGAGAGAGGGGAGTGAGATGGTGGGAAGAAATGGTGCTGGGGTGGCCTCCTTATATAGGCTCGATGAGGGGACCGAAGGTGTGGGCTGGCGTCTCTGGCGAGAGCGATATAGGGACCTACCAGCGTGGGCGAGGTAGGCGGACGGTGGGCGGTCTGCTGGCGGTCCTCTACGGCGTAATGGCGTGGCTAGGGGCGGTGCCTAGCAGTAAATAGTGGGATTCGAGTGCGGTAGGCATAGGGATGGATGGACAGGCGTTGCATGGACAAGACAATTCACATAGCAATCAGAACATAGGGCAATTGCAGATAAATAAGATAAAGCATCCAAGTACTTGATAATCCTAGGCATGTGTTCCATATATAGTCATACGTGCTCGCAATGAGAACGTGCACAACATCTTTTGTCCTGCCAGCCCGTTTGCAGCGGGGCCTCAAGGGAACTACTGGCAATTAAGGTGCTCCTTTTAATAGAGCACCGGAGCAAAGCATTAACACTCCTTGAACACATGTAATCCTCACATCAAAGCCATTCCCTCCGGTTATCCTGATTTCTGTCACTTCAGGGCCATTGGTTCCGGACAACAACGTGTGTATACAACTTGTAGATAAGACCAAAAACAATACTATCATAATGAATCGATAACATGTTCAGATCTGAAATCATGGCACTCGGGCCCTAGTGACAAGCATTAAGCATAACAAGTCGCAACAAAGTCATAAAGCACTAATAGAAGATACTAGGCACCATGCCCTAACAATCTGATGCCACTACATGAACGAACTCATCCAATCCCTACCATCCCCATAGCCTACAACGGGGGAGATTAATCACTCATAGATGGGGGAAACATGGATGGTCGATGGAGAAGCGATGGTGATGATGATGGCGATGATCTCCTCCAATTCCCCATCCCGGCAGGGTGCCAGAACAGAGTTTCTAGTGCTGTTTCGTGGAATCTGATGGTGGCGGCGAAGCGGAACTCCTTCTGGAAAAACGTCGAACCCCCCTGAGCTTTTAGGTCAGAAGGCAACTTATAGGCGAAGAGGGAGACCGAGGGGCAGTCTGGAGCGGCCAGACCACCCCCTGGCGTGGCTTGGGCTTGCCCACGCGGCCAGGTGGTGTGGCCTGGGCCCAGCCCCCCTCTATCTCGTATTCTGGCTCCAGGAGTCTTCTGGTGAAATAGGATTTTTGGCATATTTTCCAGGATTTTTCCTGAAAGTTGATTTTCTGCACAAAAAGTAGACACCAATGCAATTCTATTGAAAACAACGTCAGTCCACGTTAGTTGCATCCAAATCACACAAGTTTAGAGGAGAAACAATAGCAAAAGTCTTCGGGAAAGTAGATACGTTTTGGACGTATCAACTCCCCCCAAGCTTAGCTTATTGCTTGTCCTCAAGGAATTCAGTTGAAAACTGAGTGCGATAAAAGAACTTTCACGAACACATTTGCTTCATATGAAGTATATATTCTCAGCATGTGATCAACTACTTAGACAATTCATAATAAGGAGTATGCAACTAAGTTTACTTAATAGGCATTGCAAGCTATGAAGAGATTCCAACTCAAAAATAAT
Organism: Avena eriantha; assembly: GCA_910589775.1. Lineage (NCBI taxonomy): Eukaryota > Viridiplantae > Streptophyta > Magnoliopsida > Poales > Poaceae > Avena > Avena eriantha. The sequence continues at coordinate 95,460,372 of OU342741.1, forward strand.
AAGTAGCATGAAGCATAAACATAAGCAACATTACAATGCTCATAACAAGTCATAACACAAATAGTCAAGTAATGGGACAAGCACAAAAAATGACAACTATGCTCTTAAGAAGGTGCTCAAAGAATATGTGGAGACTCAACAAGTAAAAGAAAAGGGTTTGAATAATTTGAAAGGCTTCCAAAGGCTCACTTGTGTCCTGTAGGCCCCGAGTACTTGATACCTGTTCCTTGACTATTCGCACTATCCACATCCGGGAGACTCTATGGGATCCCCCTGAGCCAGAGCTTGATTAATTTCTATTTCTTGGGGCCACAAACTAGTTTGGGGTTTTATTTACTATCCTGTACTTATGCCATGTTACTGTTTTATTAAGATTGTGCGTGGAGCACCTGTACTGTTTTGGATGCGGAGTGTTTTCGCAGTATCGACAAGCCCAGTCACACTTTCGAGTTCCTAGTCGTTTACAGCCATTGACGCAAACCTTGGGTCCGTCTCGGAGCCGGCCAACTTCGTTGCGGGTAGCTTAATGGGGTGGCCCCCTGAAATATTTATGAATCCTGTGATTGCTTTGTCGAGAAAGCCTCGTTGGGTTTTGTGTTGGTTTTTCCGAGGTTGATCGAGTGTGTGTTGCTATTTGTGCACCCCTGCAGGGTAAAACTTTCTGAAAGCCATGTCCGCGGTTATGGACGACTTGGAGCACAGTATCTTGATCATAGACAAGCATAACTAAAGTAGTGCTATAAATTTGACTTAATATGTGACTAGTAATCAGATTCAAATACAACGGAATGTAAATTAAAAATGCCAACAACTGGTGGATCTGTGGTGATCTGTGTCATACTATACCTGCCTAGTAAGTACTACAACTCCAATGGAATGTGATAAAAGTGGCAACAATTGCTGGGTTTTGGGATTCCTCAGGACAATTATATTTGACTAGTAAATGTTCCAATTATAACGGAATGGTGATTAAAACTGCCCACTACTTATGCTTTAGGATGACTCATGCTATCTATATCTGACTAGTAAGTGTTGCAACTATAATGGAATGAATAAAACTGCCAACTGTGTGAGTTCCTCGGTTTGACTTCCTCGTTTGGTCTCGAGGGGGAAAACCAGGATGGGTATGATTGGTGTTAGTATATGGTTGGTTCCGAATAGGTCTTTCTTATCCCTCTCTAATAGCCGACAGTTTATCGAGTCTCTATAGGTTGTTTAGTATATGATGCGCTGCCGCTTCAGTCCACCATACCTATGTAGGCGAGAGACGCCGAATTCTAGCCTCGCTGTGTACTGGCCTTAGTACTGACGCTCCTCTTTTTCCTTTGCCCTTTGTCGGCACCCCTTTTGTTTTAGCAGGTTTGAGATCGACGTCGTTAGCAGGGTTACCCTTCCAGCTTGGCCTGGGTAGGGTTATGGACGCCATTGGTTATTCTTCAGGGCTCTTAGCCCCATTTGCATCTTGTTCGTAGTCGGACGCTCTACCGTTTTCAAGGTGATTTGGATCTTTGTATATTATATCTGTATTCTTGACTCATGGAATCGTTGTTGTATATATATGTTCTGTGGGTTCCATCGTGGACTAATGTGTAATGATATTACTTCGTTTTCCACCCGCACGCAAGTGCCTGGTGGGCGTCCTTGAATCGTTTCTATGTGGGTTTTGGTGGGAAGCGCTAAAACTTGCATAGTGCCGATTCGAGGGTGTTACAAAAACGTTCTCCATGAAACATGGTTCTGCTAACTTCAACTTATAAAGTGCAAGCATATACGCAACAAAGAAGGACACAATGGTTCAGGTTTATTAAATGCAAGAAAATTACTAACTAACTTTCTCATAACAAGCAAACATTTTATTCGGAAGAAAACAAGGCATATTAAATATGCACGGAAGTAGCAAATGATGCTAATAGGCAGGTATGGTGGACCCTTTGGAAATATTTGGTTTAGGAAGTTGGAAACTTGAGTAAAACATACTCAGTGTAAGTGAAGGCTAGCAATAGTAAGGGAGCGACAAACGAGAGAGCACTACCTGTCATAATCATGCTTGCAACAAAACAGGACTAATCATGGCATGAAAGTGATTCAAGATCCTCAAGGCAAAATAATTCATCAAGGCTTAACTGATTATTATAGTCATGTGCATGCGTGAGCATGTGCCAAGTCAATTCAAATGAAACATTCAGAGGAGGATACCACAGTGTCATACCAATTTATGAATAGAGCAATGTAAGCAAACATTCATAAGACATGCTACAAACTATTAGCGAGCTGGAGTTAATCATAAGAAAGCAAGAACTACTAAGCATCCAAAGATAACATACACCTTATGAATGGACTAAGCATGCCCACAGTGATGAGTATATATACAAAAATGAAAACAAATAGAGTTCGTTACCAGCCTCTTACCACGCCTCAAGTTGTCATTAATCCTCATTATTGCTCTTCACTTATGTGGCTTGAATAATAATATGAAACCAACATCCACTGAGGACTGCTGAACCCTGTAGCAAACTCACAAAACCAAAGAAGAACGACAAATATTTTTGGTGTTTTCGATTTTTAAAACAAGAACCAAAGAGGAAAAACAAGCAAAGCAAAATCTTTTTGGGTTTTTCGAATAGTCCAAAGAAAGCAAAAAGGTAAAAAAAACCAAGGCAAAAAGAAGAGGAAAACCAAAGAGAAACAACAGAAATATTTTTGGTCTTTTTGTGTTTTAGAAAGCAAAAGAAAAGAAAGAGCGAAAACTAAAAAGAGAACAAAACATGAATATACAAAGTACCGACGCAACATGATACGGAGATGAGTGCGGTGTCGGCGTACCTCCCCCCAAGCTTAGGCTTTTGGCCTAAGTGGGTATCAATCCAGATACGGGTAAGGGTTCCAAGCAGGAGGATCATGATAAGAATGGTCGTAGTTGGGCCCGTGGGAAGAAGAAGAAGCTCCCCAATCATAAGCAGGCTGCTGATATGGAGACTCTCCCTCATTCGAGGGCTGGACCGAATCATTCGTGACCTCCCTTCTAGTATCCTTCTTCTGTTGGGAGAGCTCTCCCAAGTAGGTGTCAAGCTCCTCCTCAGTGAGGGACCATCCTTCCCTGTTATCAAGGTTAAACAAAACAGGTGCAGGCAAAAGAACAACACGCTCGGACTTGCTCTTTCTCCAACCAGCTTTGAGAAAGGTTATTTCATAAGATAACTCATTCAAACTAGCCCACGAGGAAACAAATTTATGTTGTATCATGGAATTAAAATCAAGCCTTTATATGGGGAACTGTAGGTCTAGATGATGAGGCACTAAACCATGCAATGCTAGTAAACGAGAAGCAATGAGGCCTCCACAAATTTCACATTTCTCACGGCTAGTAGCAAGACGGAAAGCTATCAAAGCACCTAAGTTGTAAGACCTATCTCATTTAAGAGCAGCAGAGATAAATGCTAGATCATATGAAGATAACTTATTGGCAGTTTTCGTAGCAAGAACACACTTGGCAACAAAGTAGGCAAAGTAACGAATGGAAGGAAGATGAAAGTTACGGATTTTGCCATTCTCCTTCGAGAAGCTGCTCCCTTGGCAAATTTCTGTGTATAAATCCATGAGTGGTTCAGGTCGCTCCTTAATCCTTCTACATGATCCCCATTGAGGTACCTTAATAGCTGCACAAAAGTCATCGAGAGAAAGGTTGACAACAATATTGTAAATTTTTTAGTGGACCATGGGGTTAGGCAAAGAGTGACTAAATTTAAAGTCCTACACCACAGACATGGTTAGCTTCACAAATTGACAAGGTTCATCTTCCAAAAAGTGCTCCAACCCTGCATTAGAAACCAAAGTGCGGAAATCTTGGAGAATTCCTACAGCTCTCATGAACTCAGAGCATGGATAAATGGAAGGAAAAACTTCCTCCTCCCGGTGGACCTTCATGACCTCAGGCACCCATAGTTCATGTTGGTTTAGTTGATGCTCATTCATCTTCTATTCTGAAATTTAAACACCTATTGAACAAGTGATTGCAAGGTGAATATAATGAAGGATACTACTCATAGGGACTTGTAAGAGGCCTAAACATGCATCAAAACTATATCTCTAAGAATCAAACAAGCTTACAAGCCCTCATAACCTGTCACCTACAGCAGCAAAATACTCAAGATATAATCCACTAAACACAAATCTACTTGGACAAGGGGAGGAGTCACATACCAAAGAACAAGTGCTCCAAATTTCAGCAACAAAGATGGGCTGAGCAAGGAGATCGAAAAAATCGAGAGCAAGCACAGCAAGAACGCGATTTTGAGCAATGAACTGGAGCTTACTCGGGAGAGAGAAGAAAGTGGCAGGTGAGAGAGTTAGTGGAGGGCCGGGGTGGCCCACACCATGGCATGGCACCACCCAGGGCAGGCCGCGCCACCAGGTGGTGTGCCTGCCTGGTGGGTCCCCCTGGCACCTCCCAGGCACTCCTCTGCCCCTTTTTTCACGTAAAAATTTAATATGAATTTTCTGGAATTTTTCGAGACACTTTATTTTTGGGCATTTTTTAGGTATAGAAGAATGATTTTCTAACAGACAGATTTTTTTGGAAATGATGCAATGACAAAACAAGGCTAGAACTACAGAAGTTCTAAGACACTCTAACATGCAAGCAACTAACAACAAAGAAAACTAAACAAAAACTAAAATGGATAGTAATAGAAGTAAACGGAGATAATCATAGTGAAAACATTGTTTTGTTCAACGAAATCCTTTTGTTAACAAGGTTGATCAGGTCTTGTTACCAAAACAATTTCATATGCGACAAAACTTTGTATTCCACTAATGATTATGTTACCTCAACCTTGATAGCAATGGTCCCAATCATAATAGTTTCAAATTTTTCTCTTGGTATGGGACAATATATTTCTCCAACTTGAATGCCCTCAACATGTTCAATTGAATTCAAACCATAAGTCCTTTCAATCTTCTTGGGGAAATAGACAGTATGTTCCTTGTCATTAACATTGAAAGTCACCTTTCCTTGATTACAATTAATAACAGCTCCTACAGTATTAAGAAAAGGTCTCCCAAGAATAATAGAAATATTATCATCTTCAGGCATTTCAAGCACAACAAAATCAGTTAATATCAAGCAATTATGAGCCACTTGAATAGGTACATCCTCACATATACCAACAGGAATAGTGGTAGATTTATCAGCCATTTGCAAAGATATATCAGTTGGTATCAGTTTTTCTAGTTGAAGCCTCTTATAGAGAGAGAAAGGCATAACACTAACTCCAGCTCCCAAATCACACAAAGCAGTTCTAACATAACTATTTTTAATAGAGCAAGGGATAGTTGGAATCCCTGGGTCTCCAAGTTTCTTAGGAACCTTACCATTAAAGGAATAATTAGCAAGCAAAGTAGAAATTTCTTCATTAGGGATCTTCCTTTTATTGGAGACAATATCCTTCATATACTTTGAGTAAGGAGGCAATTTAATAGCATCAGTCAAAGGAATTTGCAGGAATAAAGGTTTCATCCACTCACAAAACTTATTATAGTGTTCATCTTCCTTTGACTTGTGTTTCTTATCAGGGAATGGCATAGGTTTTTGGACTCTAGGTTCTCTTTCACTACCATGTTTCTTAGCAATAAAATCTTCTTTTGTGTATTTAGTATTCTTAGTGTGGTTTTCAGGTTCTTCTTCAACTTTTTCTTCATTAGGAGCTTCATTTTCTTCATTACCATTTTCAGTTTCAGCATTAGAAATAGATATACTATTAGGATATATAGCAGGTTTAGAGGGTTCTACAATAGTTTTATGTTTCTTTTTCCTTTTCTTACGAGTAGAGCCACTATTTTCAGCTTGTTGAGAATCCGGCTCAATTCTTTTGGGATGCCCCTCAGGATAAAGAGGATCCTGGGTAGCAGCACCACTTCTAGTTCTAATGTCATAAGCATGTTTTCCTTTAGCGGCATTAATAAGCATGTCTTTTTGCACTTTAATGAGTTGATCTATTTGAGTTTGAACCATTTGAAAGTGTTTAACAATCATTTTAACATCATTAGAGGTTCTTTCCACAATATCTTTCAACTCAAAAATAGCTCTAGTGTTTTCCATTAGATGATTTTGCACCCTTTTATTAAAATTATCTTGCTTAACAATAAAGATATCAAATTCTTCTAAGCATTGATCAGGAGGTTTAGAGTAAGGGATATCACCTTTATCTAAGTGTTGGAGAGAGTGTACCTCAATAGTGGGTGAGTAGGGAATAAGCTTACATAATTCTTCTATAGGAGGTAAATTCTTGACATCTGCAGCTTTAATTCCCTTCTCCTTAAGACATTTCTTAGCTTCCTTCATCACTTCATCATTTAATTCAATAACTCCCCTCTTCTTTGATGTTGGAATAGGCACCAGAATAGTAGTTTTAGGTACAATTACTTCAGGTATAGCTTGTTCAGGAGGAGTCCAGTCTTCATAATTCTTGCTTATTTTAGCCATTAATTCCTCAGCTTCCTTGGGAGTCCTATTCCTGAAAACACAATCAGCACAACTATCTAGGTATGTCCTAGATTCTTCAGTTACTCCATTATAAAATATATCAAGAAGCTCATTCTTAGGTAATGGACTTCCAGCTTGTGCATGAATCAAAGCACAAAACCTTGCCCAAGATTCGGGCAATACCTCTTTTTCTCCCTGTTTAAAATCAAAAAGTTCCTGCAAAATAGCATTTCTAGCACTAGGAGGAAAATATTTCTGCAGGAAAGTACTAATCAAGCAATCAGGGCTATCAATAGATCCAGGAGGTAAATTACTAAACCAAGTTTTAGCTTCTCCTTTCAGTGAAAAAGGGAAAATCTTAGCAACAAAGTAAGTACGCATCTTAATATCATCAGAAAACAAGCTACTCATGGTAGAAAGTTCATTCATATGTGCTACTGCACTTTCATTCTTAGTCCCACAAAAAGGTTCTTTCTCAACAATAGCTATGTAAGATAGATCGAGAGAGAAATCATAATCTTTATCTATAATGTTTATGGGAGAAGCAGCAAACTTAGCAATAGGAGATAATTTGAGTCTAATAGTACGCCTCTCAAGGAGACTCTTAGCAGCGCTCCTATCATGGGTGTTTTTACATTCTTTAATAAATTCATCGGTCATCTCAACATAACCATCTTCAATATCATAACTCTCACTAGACTCAGGTGAACTAACAGGTGTGGTAGTGTCTTCATTAGGAGTTTCAATATTTCCAGCTATAGTTCTAGCAATCGTAGCATCTGGGAAAGGACATAATGAACCACTCTTATCAAGCACAGTAGAAGCAGCATCATAAGCATCAGAAGTTTCAGATTCAGCAGTAGTAGAAGTGTGTGTAGCATGTGTATGTGGTGGTGTAACGAGCTTACTCATAACAGATGGTGAATCAAGAGCAATAGAGGTGTTCAGAACCGTACCTCTTCTTGTAGTGGATGGTAAAATAGGAAACTTGCCATCACGAGACTTACCCATGATGGATGGATAACAACGAACAATAGAGAATCCAAGTGAACTTGATAAATAAAGCTATGCTCCCCAGCAACGGTGCCAGAAAATAGTCTTGATGACCCACAAGTATAGGGGGTGTATCGCAGTATTTTCGAGGGAAGTGAAACCCAATTTATTGATTCGACACAAGGGGAGCCAAAAAATATTTATAAGCCTTAACAACTGAGTTGTCAATTCAGCTGCACGTGGAAACAATCTTGCTCATAGAAGTTTATTAATAGCAACAGTTTGTAGTAGGAATAACAAAGTAACAACAGTAGTAAAGTAAAGACAGGAGTAACAATAGCAGTAAACAGTGTGATTCGAGTGCGGTAGGCATAGGGATGGATAGACGGGCGTTGCATGGACAAGACAATTCACATAGCAATCAGAACATAGGGAAATTGTAGATGAATAAGATAAAGCATCCAAGTACTCGATAATCCTAGGCATGTGTTCCATATATAGTCATACGTGCTCGCAATGAGAACTTGCACAACATCTTTTGTCCTGCCAGCCCATTTGCAACGGGGCCTCAAGAGAACTACTAGCAATTAAGGCGCTCCTTTTAATAGAGCACCGGAGCAAAGCATTAACACTCCTTGAACACATGTGATCCTCACATCAAAGCCATTCCTTCCGGTTATCCCGATTTTTGTCACTTCGGGGCCATTGGTTCCGGACAACAACGTGTGTATACAACTTGTAGATAAGACCAAAAACAATACTATCATAATGAATCAATAACATGTTAAGATCTGAAATCATGGCACTCGGGCCCTAGTGACAAGCATTAAGCATAACAAGTCGCAACAGTCATAAAGCACTAATAGAAGATACTAGGCACCATGCCCTAACAATCTGATGCCATTACATGAACGAACTCATCCAATCCCTACCATCCCCATAGCCTACAGCGGGGGATACTCACTCATAGATGGGGGAAACATGGATGGTCGATGGAGAAGCGATGGTGATGATGATGGCGATGATCTCCTCCAATTCCCCGTCCCGACAGGGTGCCAGAACGAAGTTTCTGGTGCTGTTTTGATGGAATCTGGTGGCGGCGGCGGAGCGGAACTTCTTCTGGAAAAACGTCAACCCTCCCTGAGTTTTTAGGTAAGAAGGCAACTTATAAGCAAAGAGGGAGACCGAGGGGCAGTCTGGGGCGGCCAGACCACCCCCTGGCGTGGCCTGGGCTTGCCCGCGCGGCCAGGTGGTGTGGCCTGGGCCCAGCCCCCCTCCGTCTTGTATTCTGGATCCAGGAGTCTTCTGGTAAAATAGGATATTTGGCATATTTTCTGGGATTTCTCCTGAAAGTTGATTTTCTGCACAAAAAGTAGACATCAATGCAATTCTGCTGAAAACAGCGCCAGTCCGCGTTAGTTGCATGCAAATCACACAAGTTTAGAGGAGAAACAATAGCAAAAGTGTTCGGAAAAGTAGATACGTTTTGGACGTATTAGGTTGGTAGGTTCAAGGCGGAGCAGCGTGCGCGATTTGGTGTCGAGGCGTGGTCTGAGGCATGCTAGCGGCAATCGCGCTCTGGCACGCTCTGGCTACACGCAGAGAGAAAGGGCGGCGAGGCTATGGGGTGGTCCAGTGGCTAGCAGGGGCCGTGGGGTGGACCGTGGGCGGCGGTGAGGTCACGCATCACCCCTTGGAGCGGCGGAGAGGGGCTGGTGGTCACCTGGGGCTTGTGCACGTTTGGCCAGCGAGCTTGGCGTCGGGGCTACGTTGCACTGGCGCTAGGGGCTAGGGATAGGGGTGGTTTTGGTCTGGTTGGGCCTGGGGGAGACCAAGGTGATCAATGCACACCAATTGGCTTGACAAGATTTGCTGCTAAATAGTATTAGTTAGGCCACTTTTTATCTGCCTGCCAACTGTTCGATCAAATGGCCGCATGAAAGTTTTATTTGAATTTTTCAAAGATTTTTGGTGGAGTGATTCATCTTATGCTTAAGCATCTAGGTTTGCTTGGGATTTTGAAATGGAGTTCATTTGAGTGGTATTTGAGAAAGTGGTATCTAGACATATGAACTAGATTCAATTTTCAAATGTCATTTAAATTTAGAGTTTGAATGTTTTTGGGAGATCACAAAGTGGGCCTTGGTACATCACTACTTGTACTAGCAAGGGGTGCAAAGAACCACAATTGTCTCTGTTGGCATTTGAGTCCTAGGAACACCCAACGTGTCCTAGTTAGTTAAAATGGCACAAATGACCATTTCCTTATTTTATTCTTTTTGATTTCTTTTTCTTTGGGATTTGTTTGGGAATGATCTAGATGATGTGTAATTCACCTTAGAATCATTTTACAATCAATAGATCACTCAATGATGGAAATTCAAAACAACTCCTATTTAAATGCACACACATATGAATGCTTAAAGATTTTTCAAAATGGAAAAGTTTTTATTAACCCTAAATTGGGTAGATTTGATCTTGATCACTTGGATTAAAGTTTTGGGATGTTACAAACCTTCCCCCCTTAAACAAAATCTCATCCCGAGATTTAAGAAAGAAAACTAGGATCTAAAGAGATCTGGGAACTTAGTCCTAATGTAATTTTCTCGCTCCCAAGTGGCTTCCTCTTCGGTATGGTTGCTCCATTGGATCTTGAGAAATTTTATACTCCTGGTCCTGGTGGTTCTGTAGGCTTCCTCCAAGATATGGATGGGCACTTCACGATACGTCAGATCCTTGTTGATATCAACAGCTCGGTGATCGATGTTTTTGAACACTTCGGTCTTCTCTAGCACTTTTAGGCATTTGCGAAGTAACGAGATAAGGAAGACACTGTGGATGGCTGACATATCTTCAGGCAGTTCCAGTTGATACGATACTTGTCCTCGACGGTTCAGAATCTTGAAAGGTCCGATATATCTGGGGGCTAACTTTCCATTCAGACTAAAGCGTTGGGTTCCCTTCAATGGTGAAACCTTGAGATATACAAAATCTCCGACATTGAAAGTCAGGTCTCTCCTTCTCTTGTCAGCATAACTCTTCTGTCTGAATTGGGCGGTCTTGAGGTGCTCACGGACTTTCTGAACCTTCTCTTCGGCTTCTCAGAGAATGTCGGCTCCAAAAATCTGACTCTCTCCTACTTGCGACCAATTCAAAGGGGTACGACACTTTCTTCCGTACAGGAACTCAAATGGGGCCATTTGCAAACTGGCTTGATAACTGATGTTATATGAGAATTCTGCGAAAGGCAGACAATCTTCCCATTTTGATCCGCACTCCAACACACAAGCTCTCAACATATCCTCTAGGATTTGATTGACTCTTTCAGTCTGTCCATCGGTTTGCGGGTGATAAGCTATGCTAAAATTCAACTTGGTTCCTAATCCTTCCTGGACTTTCTGCCGAAATCTCGAGGTAAATTGGGTTCCTCGATCTGATACGATGGTCTTGGGGGTTCCATGCAGACTGACAATTCTGGCGATATACAACTCTGCTAGCTTCGAACTCTGGTAGGTTGTCTTGACAGGTATAAAATGAGCTACTTTGGATAGTCTATCAACAATGACCCAGATTGAGTCATTTCCCCTACTAGAAGTAGGCAAACTAGTGATAAAGTCCATTTCGACGGAATCCCATTTCCATTCCGGAATCTGCAATGGTTGCAAAAGTCTTGCGGGTCTTTCATGTTCCGCTTTGACTCTCTGATAGATATCACACTTGGCAATATAGCTCCCGATTTCTCTCTTCATCTTGTGCCACCAAAATTGCTCCTTCAAATCCTGATATATCTTTGTTCCTCCGGGGTGGATAGAATAAAGAGTATCATGAGCTTCTTGCATGATAACTTGCTTCAGCTCTGAATCTGTGGGCACACAGATACGTCCTTTGTACCACAGAACTCCTTCTTCGTCTTCGGTGAATCCAGGTACCTTTCTTGTACCAATACGATGTTTGATTCCGTCGATACTTTCATTTCCCTTCTGGGCTTCCTTGATTTGGCTAATCAAAGTGGGTTGAAGTTCAACGCTAGCTAAAAATCCTTTGCTAACTAGCTCAATTCTGAACTGCTCCAACTCCTCATACAAACTAGGTTGCTTCTCCTTGATCATGGTGTTTAGCCTACACGGCAATCTGCTAAGAGCATCTGCTACCACATTGGCTTTGCCTGGGTGATAGTGAATGTCAAGGTCATAATCCTTGATTAACTCTATCCATCTCCTTTGCCTCATATTCAGATCCTTCTGAGTGAAAATATACTTCAAGCTTTTGTGATCTGAGTAAACCTCGCAGCGATTACCCATAAGATAATGACGCCATGTCTTCAGTGCCAAAACTACGGCTTCTAACTCAAGATCATGGGTCAGATAGTTCTGCTCATGCTGCTTCAGTTGTCGAGATAGATTCGTAATGACTTTGCCTTCTTGCATCAATACACATCCGAGACCAATCTTGGATGCATCACAATACACATCAAACGGCTTCGTGATATCTGGCATGATCAATATTGGGGCTGAAATCAATCTCTTCTTCAGCTCCTGGAAACTGGCTTCACATTTGTCTGTCCATTCAAACTTCTTGTCCTTCTTCAACAATTGGGTCATGGGTCTGGCGATGCTAGAAAATCCTTCGACGAACTTGCGGTAATATCCCGCTAATCCAAGAAATGCACAAACTTGGGTTTGAGTGGTTGGGGCTTCCCATGCTTTGACATCTCTGATCTTGGTGGGATCAACAGCTATTCCTCCGGCAGACACAATATGTCCTAGGAATCCTACTTCTTTCAGCCAAAACTCACATTTGTTGAACTTGGCATACAACCAATGCTCTCTAAGGGTTTCAAGGATGATTCTCAGATGTTGCTCATGCTCTTCTTCTGACTTGGAGTAGATAAGGATATCGTTGATAAACACAACGACAAACTTGTCTAGAAAATTCATAAAGATCTTATTCATGAGATTCATGAAATAAGCAGGGGCATTGGTTAATCCAAAATACATAACCGTATACTTGTATAATCCATAACGAGTAGTAAAGGCGGTCTTCCGAATATCCATTGCACGAATCTTAAGTTGGTGATAACCAGTCCTAAGATTGATCTTAGAGAACACATTTGCTCCAGTCAACTGATCAAATAGATCTTTTATCTTTGGCAATGGGTACTTGTTTTTGATGGTGACGTCATTCAGCTTCCTGTAATCGGTGCACAGACGGTTGCCTCCATCTTTCTTGTCGATGAATAATACTGGCGATCTCCATGGCGATGCGCCTGGTTGAATCAAGCCTGTTGCCAACATAGCATCCAGTTGCTTCTTCAATTCCACTAACTTTGAGGGGTTCATACTATAGGGTCTCTAGGCTATGGGTCCGGTTCTGGGGATTAGTTCAATAATGAACTCAATATCCCTATCCAGGGGCATACCGGGCAATTCATCTGGGAATACGTCGGGGTATTCACATACTACTCTGACTTGGTCAATGGTGGGCAGGGCTAGACTCTTATTACACTTGAATTGACGGGGCAAGGTTTCAGATATATGCTCTACTGAGACTCTAGAGCTACTGGTCATTGTGATGGCTTTCTTGGCACAGTCAATCAATCCTTTATGATTTGACATCCAATCCATTCCTAGTACTACTTCCAAACCTTTGGTTCCAAGTACTATTAGATTAGCATAAAAATCTATCCCATGTATTCTGATAGGCACAACTTTGCAAATTTTTCTAGCTTTTGTAGTTGAACCAGGGATTTGAACTATCATGACATGCTTCAAGTTGGTTGGGTGAATCTTACTAGTGCATGCAAATTCTTCGGTGACAAATGAGTGCGATGCTCCAGAATCAAACAACACTCTTGCTAAAACTGAGTTGACAGAAAACATACCTAGCACTACATCTGACGCTTCTTGGGCTTCTTTGGTGTTCATGTGGAAGAGACGGCCGTTGCAGTTGTGAGGGTTCCCTAGGGCGAATCTTGTTCCTGGTTGAACACGACGCTGCTGTTGAGCTGGGGCATTGACATTGGTAGTGGCAGCAATCTTATTGGGACACTCATTGGAATGGTGACCCTTCACTCCACACTCGAAACAAGTGATCTAAGACTTGTCTTTTGCTGCCATGGGCACAACATTGCTTCCAGTTCTGGGTGCAATGTTGTTGTTATTGTTCTTGGGAGGTGCAGGGTTGAAATTGCTGGTGTTTCCAGGGTGATTGTTGTTTCCTCCGGACTTCACATTTCCTCCGCTACGGTTGGGGTATCTTGGGCAAGACATTAGGGGTCGGTTGTTCCGCGGTGCATATCCCGCAGAAGGGTTGGGACGGTACTTCTAGTGACTGTTGGATCCATCTTGGTGCATCATACAACGTTTGCGGTTGTCATTTGCTTGATTAAGCTTCCCCTCCATCTGAATGGCAGAGTCGACTAGCTCTTCGAGATCCTAGAAATGGATGTTGACGAGGACAGTCTGCATCTCATCATGCAGTCCGTTCAAGAATCTCTCCTTCTTGTTGGCCTCCATGTTGATCTCATCAGGGGAATATCTGGCGAGGGACAAGAATCTGTCACGGTACTCCACTATAGTCATTCTGCCTTGCTTCAATTCTCTGAATTCATCCCTCATTCGGGTGACTAGACCCTGCGGCTGAATTTGATTTTAAAGGCTTCCCATGTCATTACTTGACCATGGTTCATTGTGCGGGTGTTGTTCCACGATGCTCTTGCATCTCCTGCCAAGTCGTGGGTGGCAAAAAGAACCTTCTCGTTGGCATCCACTCCTGCTACTTCTAAGTTGTTTTCCATTGTCTACAACCAGTCATCAGCATCCAGTGGGTTCTCGGAAGTACTAAAGATTGGGGGATCGGTATTCTGGAAGTTTTTGAGTTTGGATCCATGATGATCCTGATTTCCATGGTTCTAGTTGTTGTGAGCCATCTGGGCAATCTGCTGTAGTGTTGCTAGATTAGCTTGGCGCTCCGCCCTGCTTGCTTCCCGGTCTGCAATGAGAGTCTGCAGAATCTGCAGCATTGGGTCTTGCGATGAGATGCTCCCTCCTTGGTTTCCACAAGTCATCTAAAGATTGAGGTAGATAAAGGGGTAAGAGGGAAAATTCTATGGTTCAGGGTTTTGATTTCAAAGCTAAAACTTTGAGTTTGACTCAGGTTTTTGCAACTAACTTCTTTTCATTCATTCAAGCAAAGCACATGATACAAACACACACACCACAACAAAAGGAAAACAGAAGGTTTGAAGAACCATTCTGCAAGCTACGATATGATGGGACCGATACTCCTCATGCTACGATAGTGCTCTAGTGCATCTACTCATCATCGATGAAGTCGGAGTCGTCATCGTCGGTGTAGAAATCCACGGCATCTTCCTCCAGAAAGTCATCATCATTGCTGAGGTAGGATTCAATATCCCCTTGGATATCTTCACCTTCCTCTTCTTCTTCCTTTACGGCAAGCTGAGCTTATTGCTCCTTGATGGTCTTCTCGAGGTCGGCCACCTTCTTGCGAAGACGGGCGATTGTGCGATCCTTCTTGGCGCGTTGATGGCGCAGAGACTGGCGATCCTGGACGAGCAGTGAGAAAGTCTGGGCCTTCTGGGCTGCAATGGCGAGGTTGTTGTTGGTGAGCTCTCTAGAATTGTCCAACTCCTTCTGTCTGTCCTACAGTAGGAAGTCAAGGTTCTCCACTTGGCGCTTCAGTATTGGGTGACTTGGCATCTCTAGCGGCATTCCCATGGAATCACGCCTTGCATAGTGAACAAAGCGGGTTCCTTGGATTAGGTTGACACTAAGGGCACACAGACGTGCGAGAGCTTCATGCATTGCCCTGGCTAATCCATCTAGCCAGTTGTTCTCTCTCACCGAGAACTGAATCCTCCCAGATACTGGTGCTTCTATCTTGCCTCGAAGATCAGTAGTCACTAGCCATTGTAAATCTTCTCCTGGTGGACCCGGAAGTTGAGCTCCAAGGAATTCCAGATGAGGACGCTCCAAGAACTCAGACAGTGCATCAAGATCCCTCTCGAAGATCAGTTGGCCTCTATTGCCCAACTGGTAGAACTTGCTGTATTGGGCTTCCATCTATAAGAATTTAGGATGAGAAAGTTAGTGAAGTGATCAAGTGTGTCAAAGTTTTATGTAGTCAAGTAAGAATTTGGAGGAACATGCATTTTTTTGAGAGAAAGAATTCCCAAGGGTAAGAGAGGAAATAGTTTTCATAAGTACTCACTTTGGTTTTTGAAACTAAGTTTTTGTTCGGACGTCCATTCTAACTAGGGTCTCTTATGGTCAGGATGGCTGTGATACCAACTTGTCAACACCCAGATTTTTAATCCCAGATGCCTGTTATGCCATACATCGCAATCCCAGGATTACCATTTTTGCGAGACATAACATATTGGATATCACAGTACATCATCCATTACAAACCATAAATAAGGTCTTACACAAATAGAGGATCTCATGATCCAGTCTTAGTACAATCAAGTAGCGGAATAAATAGCATTGCGGTGGGGTCCATCTTCAGAGTCACAGGAAATGCTGACGATGGGAGATAGTCCTAGTTATCATAGCCGTCCTACTGTCCTTCATCTTGGTAATCTCCTTAATAGTCTGGCCATAGGAATAGCTAGGGACAAAAGCCATGAGTACTCTTTAAGTACTCGCAAACTATCACTAACAAATAAGATACTTCTAGTAGGAATGCTAACTCTAAGTTTACTTATAAAGTTAAGTTTGAAACCTAAGCTGAGTTCAGAAACAAAGAAATATAAAAGAAGTTTGAAAACACCTAAGTGGGAACTTAGTTATCATAGTCACAACTCTGTTGTGGTCAAGTCATGTCACAATTCATTTCATAAGTCATTTTGAAAACATCTGACAACGGAACAATATGGTCACTCCAACTATCCATAACCGCGGACGCGGCTATTCGAATAGTTGGACACTCTATAGAGGTGGTACACTTTCACCACAAGATTTGATACATCTGTCAGGGATAACCCTGAATCATCATACTTAGTATGCAGATAATCAAACATAACCTTTCCTTTACACACCCTAGTATAATCACCTCTCCTATGAGCATGGCCTCCCAACCATGACCATCTGTCATCTTGGGCACTTCATAGGTGGACAACATTGAGAGGTAGCCTCAGCTCAAACCTCTCTCGCGAGGGAACTAATACTAATGCATATAAACTTCCGGCTAAGCCTTACCCAATTCAGGTATTGTGGTTGTACAGTAAAATTGGAATGGTATCGCATCTGAACCCAACCATCAGTTTTGTAAAAGGGCTAAGGCTCATGCCTCAGCATTTTCATCATCATAAACCATTTGTGTTTCTCAACACATGTCAAAACATCTCAATAGAATGACTCATCGTTCCGAGGTTTTCACAAGTCATTTTCACCAAGTATTCCCATCTAAAGTAATCTAGTTTTGGTTTTGCTCTAAAGTACTAAGTTAAGAGTGTTCACTAATGTGGGATGCTAAGATCAATCTCATGCCATAGAATGACATCTAAATCTAACTAGATAGGCCAAGTTTTATACTCTTTATGCTACCTATAAATAAAGTAAAGGACTTTGGTAAAGTAAGGAAAGTAAAGCTTGTAATTAAAACTTGGGGTAGGTAATAGTCAAAAGTATAACCAAAGCATGCCTATTGCATCTTTCTTAGGTTGTCTAGCTTGCAAGGGTTAGCTTGCATTGTTAATGATGGCTTGCTAGGTATAATACTTGCAAGTGTTAGCTTGCCAATAATAGCTTGCCTTGGTTGGTGCAGTGGTTGAAGTTTTCTTCCTCCTCCTCTTGGTAGAACTCCTCCTCATCCTCCTCCTCGTAGACTTGGTCGGTACTATCGTCTATAAGTACATACGGGATACACAATCACCAAACAATACTTAACTAGTCTACTTAGCACACTAAGGCACACATTTGATGATCTATTATCATCACAAGCATCACAAGGTTTGATGAACTAGTTTCATTCTTTTTATTTGAGAAAAATAATTTCTACTCATTGAAATTAACTAAGATTTAATATTCTCCAATTAAAATATGGGATCATGTGGACACATGTCATCACCACATATTCTAACATATGGGAATGTGATTTAAAAGTTGGATCACATTTTAAATAAGTTTAAGTGTAATAATTAATGATTTAAAGTGACTACAAATGTCTATATAGCATTGTTTTGGTACTAGTCCAAAGTCACTGCATGAAAACCTTAATATTATTACATATTCAGATAGGTACGGTTAAATGTGATTTTTGAGAGTTGGAATCAACTCAAAAGCTATTATGGTTGATTTTATAAAAATGTTTGAATGTGCAAAAGCTTCTGTCTTGTTATTTTTACTAGGAGAGATCTCTAACTCTAAATGATTTAAATCCAATGGGCTTTGATAGAGTTTTTAATTACCTTTCAAACAAAATTGGAATTACTCAATTTGGATTTGTAAAACTCTCTAAATTGATTTTTAAACTAAGGGACAAAATTGATTCTAAGTCTAAATAGAAAAATCCTAATTTGATTTACTGGGTCAGCGCGGGAAAGTAAATGGGCCGGCCCAGTGGCGCTCCGTGGCGCAGAGGGTGACTGATAGGCTGGTCCCGCATGTCAGCGGCACTTAAAACCCGAAGCGGTATGGGGAAATCTGGGCCACACGATTAGAACATAGATCGACGGCTCACGGTCGTCGCCGGCGAGATTGAACCCTAAACGGTCGATGGGCGTCTACTAGGGACGTACCAGGGCTCCAACTAGTGCAGCGAGGCAGGAAAACGATCTGGACGGCGACGGCAGACTCAGGCGAGGTCGCGGTAGGGGCTAAGGTGGACGAAATCGACGACCACGTCTCCTCCTCTACAGCGGCTACCTCCGGTGGAATTCTAGCGATGTGCTTCTCGAGCGGCTCCGGCGAGAGAGGGGAAACGGTCAGTGGAGAGAGGGGAGTGATATGGTGTGAAGAAATGGTGCTAGAGTGGCCTCCTTATATAGGCTCAACAAGGGGACCGACGGGTGTGGGCTGGCGTCTCCGGCGAGAGCGGTATAGGGGGCTACCGGCGTGGGCGAGGTAGGCGGACGGTCTCCTGGCGGTCCTCTACGGCGCAATGGCGTGGCTCTGGGAGACAGAGGTGGTGCTCGACGGTGATCATGGCGACTGTGGGTCGCGCGGCGGTGCACGACCATGTCCGGCGGGTTGCTGGGTTCAAGGCGGAGCAGCGTGCGCGATTTGGTGTCGAGGCGTGGTCTGAGGCGTGCTGGCGGCGATCACGCTCTGGCTGCACGCTGAGAGAAAGGGCGGCGAGGCTGTGGGGTGGTCCAGTGGCTAGCAGGGGCCGTGGGGTGGACCGTGGGCGGCGGTGAGGTCACGCCTCACTCCCTGGAGCGGCGGAGAGGGGCTGGTGGTCTCCTAGGGCTTGTGCACGTTTGGCCGGCGAGCATGGCGTCAGGGCTGCGTTGCACTGGCGCCAGGGGCTAGGGATAGGGGTGGTTTTGGTCTGGTTGGGCCTGGGGGAGACCAAGGTGATCAATGTGTAGGGGTTCCACTTATGAAAACAATAAAATTTTACCCTACACCCCTGAACCCCTGAAGCTACCAGGACCTATCTATTAGTAATACAGTAACGAGAGGGGCTTTTCATGAACTTACCCTTGAAGACCGAAAAGCGTTGTCAACGCTCAGGAGAGCGTGGTGGATGTAGATGAGCCGAAGCCGACCTCAAGGTCGTGATGAAGTCCTTGCGCTCCTTGGCTCCAACGACTTGAGTGCCTCAAGTGCGACACCTCACGGGGAGTTACACACGTCCGGTGCCTGACGATGACTCCCGCTTCCCTGATCCATCAGCAGTTCCAGAAGTAGAGCTCCCGGATTCGAATCCCACAGCGTGACGGCGCTCCACGGTGAAGATGTCTCTCGCTCGCGCAGTCCAGACTTGGGACCATGGTCACGAGAGAGAGAGAGAGAGAGAGAGAGAGAGGGGAGAGATAAAATATCAATTAGAGGTCCTCCCAAAAGTGGGGAGACCTTTATTGATTATTCGTGTGTTTATCTTTGCCAAATACCCCACTATATATAGGGGGAGGAGGGGGTACACCCTCCCTCAAAGTCCCGGGGTGGGACTAAAGGAGAGGAGGAGGGAGGGGGTGGCCGCCGGCCACCTAGTGGGCCCCGCGGGGGGGGGGGGGGGGGCTAGGCCCAGCCGGCCAGCCCCCATGGCCCCTCTCCGTCTCTCCTTTCCCTAATGGGCCCTCTCCCTCCGGAAATTGGCCCATTAAGCCCTTTTGACCGTTAATTGATTTTCTCTTTATTAAATAATTATGAATAAATGATTAAATCAATATTTAACATTCATTCACATATTATTCAACCTCCGTGGCCATGGAACACCTCCCACCTCCACTCTGGACATCCTCCGGACTTACCGAAACCCTTCCGATTTTCTCCCTACTCTTCTTCGGTGATTCCACCGATCCTATAAACACTCTCTATGCATCATCAAGCCCTTAAGCGTGATACCCCACGGTTCAGGAACACTCCAGAGATGGTCGGGACACTCCCGCACCAATGATCGATAGAGGGACCTGGATGGCCATGTGACCCCTGTGCGTACCATGAAGATCTTTCGTCGTTTGAACCGGGACAGTCGTGTCTTATTCCCTTTGTCACTCGATACTTGCATTGCCCGAGATCTGATCAATGACATCACCATGTCGTGTTCAACCTCGTTACTGAACAATGCTACTTGAGTCGTTTCGATAAGTGATATCCCCGTGATCAAATCACACGCTGCGTAGTTATTGGATATAACTTCTCCGAGTGGGACCTTGAGTATCTTCCCGTCACATGGACGGACAAATCCCGCTCTTGACATATATTGCCTCTACGGTTTCCTCCGAGTACCTGAACACACCTTTATAACCACCGTTTTACCAGATGGCGTTTGATGCTATCTAAGCACTCTCATGAGACAATGATTGATATAGCCTCACGGTCTAAGGAATAGTCTACGAGGATCCATTTCTAATCATCATAACTTGAACTTCGTGACATGATCGGGTCACGATGTTTAGGCTGGGTATTGGTTCATCATCTCATTCTCAGAATGAGATGACCTCATTTCCAACTGGCATAAATGCCACATGATCAAGAAACATGATCATCTGTTGACCAATGAACCAGTGACTAGAGTTTCACTGGGAACCCCTGGTTGTTTGTATATCCCACGTGTATTGATGTTTCCACTCAATACAGTTATAGCACGATATAAAACTTAATCATAAACTATATGAAATATGATAATAGTCCTTACTACTATTTGTCTCTAGGGCATATTTCCAACAGTCTCCCACTTGCACTAGAGTACAAATACACTAGCTGCATTTGTTCTCAATCTTTGGCACCATATATCTGGTACCCTGAACATGCTTACTCATGGAAGAGGTTGAGTCTTGTGTCTGTACTTTACAGTCCCAAATCCTTTTCAACTTACTAATGTCACCTGGATTGACATTAATTCTCTATCCTCACATGATAGCATCTGTGTGTATGCATTATCGCTATGGCAGCAGAACGAGGCCTGATTCCAGGAGCCTACAGTGACGTTAGATCAACCTCGAGGGCTTTCTCATGGGCACTGTGCCCTGGGACACATCATTCTATGTTAAAAGCGAACTAGCCCCGCCATAACTTTATACAACACTTTAGATGGTACCCTTATCTATTATTATAAATGTAGCCATCGAAACATTAGTGCACTCTGTGCAACTTTCGATGATTTCGTTCACCTCGCTTCCTACTTGACTTTAATCGGTATTTATAGGAGATTCCAACATATTCCCTTATAACATAACTCTTTATGCTTTAAGATATGTCATCCTTTATGGATTTGGAAAAACATGTCTACATTTCTCTATTAGACACTGCGGACAAACTTAGCTCAACATTCTGTGATTTGAACTTAATCACTTTCAAACGTTCCTTATTTGGATCACATATTATGCTAATTTATCATCATGGTTTACTAAGACAGAACCTATGTCTCAACATAGTGGATGACGAGCATCCTTTTCTTTCTTTCAACCATTGATGTTAAACTTAATGCTATTCCTAATTCGAGTTATTAAGGACTGGTTCCTTAATTAACTTCTATTCTGAAACCCCTTTCAGAATCCCTTAAGAAATACTACATAATATCATAATACACCTATTATCAACTTCTACATCTTATAAATCATTATTTATAAGTATTTGTGCCTTCATTCTTAACTCCCTTAAGAATTACTCCTATAAGCTCCCAAAATATGTTCCTACATATTTGAATTTGAGACTTATATTGCTCCCACTTAAAAATATGTCAATCACATATTGTTTAGGGAAGACTTTCATAGCTCCCACTCAATTTTATGCAAATTGCATATCTCCTTACTATTTTGAATAACTTCAAAATCCTTTGATCAACTATCAAACTTGGAGATTTTACTATGAGATACTAGTACTTTACTAGTTTTAAATCCACTAGACATTTAGCACATTTGAATCAAATTCATTTGAATTTGTCCAATACTTGACAAATTGTGCTTTTGTCATTCACCCCCTTTTCCACTATGGCTTTGCAGTCATTTGTGAAAATTCCAAGTAACCCCTTTACTTGTGAGATTCAGCAATGAATTTATTTCTAATCTCAAGGGAATTTTACTTCTAGGATTTCTCATAATTTAGTTTACCATTATTTCCTTTGTAGTTAGTAGGTATGTCTTATTCCAAGAATCATGACAAATGATTCACAAATGTCTCCATACAAGATATGGATTACATTTTGAATCCTACTTCATGTAGTGAAAACACTAGTTGGGAAATACAATGATCACTATCATTGATTCTTTCCTTCCGTGAAGAGAATCGTTCAGGAACATTGTCCGTTGCGCTTCTCAATACTCTGATGCTGGGATATGAACCTCATCATGTTTTTCACTATCTTCCATTCGCTCCATAATCGAGAAACATCACTAAAAGTGAGCTTTCTCAAGAATGCACCAAAATCCAAGCAATACAAGTTTTGCTTTCCTTTTGGCTTTAGCTATGGGTTTCGTATTCAAAGTTTCCAATGAATACTCTACAAGGACTTATTCGCTATTGTTTTGGTTATATCGAATAACCCCAAAACTTTCACGAATTCAAATGGTTCACTGCATTCTAATTGAATGCTAACTATTTCTAACTAATGGTCTCTACATCTACACTACAATGATTTATTTGGTTCCTTTTTATTCAACCCCTTTGATATCTAATATCACATTATGATGCTTTGCATTTTGAAGTTTCAAAACGCTTTGCATTCGACAATTTCTTTTATGCCATTCTTATAAAGTCGAATTTCATTACTATTGATCAAATCATAGTAATTAGATTCTCTTTCATACTTATACCCTTTGTTGATGAAACATTTTGATCAAATCAAATAGTTTCATATTCATGTTTCCTTTGGTAAACTTATTTACATATTTAAACAATCATATAATGATAATTACCATTTTCGTTAAAACATAATACATCGAATATGTATTTACTTTTAACAATTCATTAAACACTTTGTATTCAAGTAATACTCGGTGTTCAAGTTATTTTGCCGAACTTAGGCATGATTTATATGTGATAAGAAATCGAATGACTTTCACATATTATCATTATAACTTTGAATTCAAACAATGGTTTCATTCAATTAATGAAATGTCATTAAGTTGGGTATTTTTAAACAAGGCATTTTAATGTTTTACAAATGTTCATGCATTATCAATTAGTTTCAAACAATAAGGATAATTCACACATAATCAAACAAGATATGAATATGAATATAAATCATTCATAAAAGTGGAACAACTGTTTGTTACAAACTCATATAAATAACCGTCTCACGAAGTGTGAGACACTCTAAAGAAGTTCACAATCTCTTGATTACATTAATCATCCGAAAACACAAACTAAATGATAAATGTCGAGGGAGAGTGTCGTGGCCATCATCATCATGCTCGCCATCAACACGCAACGTCACCTCCTCTCCAGCAAGCACCTCTCATGCAGAAGGACCTGTTTTCAGTAAAACAGAACAAGTATAAGATATACTTAACACTGCAAATGTGTTTGCAAGATTATAACATTTATAAAACTGTATATCAAATATATACCTTTGTCGTTGACGACTCCAGCGACGTTGGGTTCATCTACCACATTTCTGAAATGTGATATGAACTCGAGGAAATCTAGTGTTTCCGTGTCGCCTCTCATAATGCAGATCCTGACTTGTGCTTGGAAGCATGGAGGAAGCGACCGTAGCACAACTCCCATCGCAAATGAGCTTGAGAACCAGTTGTCCAGGTAATATGCCAGACTCATGTACGCATCATAGATGCGCAATAAGTGCTCATCCAGTGAGGAGCCCTCCTCCATCTTTATGGAGATGAAGTCCCCCATCAGCTCATACTCCCACATGCACACTTGTTCCACGAAATGCGATCTCAGATGTGCCATGACCACCTGGGCTTGAGACTTCCCACCATTGGCCATAGCCCATCCTCCATTCCGAGGCGCATGGTCACTGATATAAATGTGGCCATCACACGACGATGATAACGCAGATCCCGCTGCTCCTGGGTCTCATGAGAATAGGGTGGTTCCAAATACATCTCGCAGGTCATGTAGTCAGCTACATTGTTCTCCCCAAGGAGATCAAACAGGAGTATGACCCATGCAGAAAAGTTGGATCCATCTAACTTGAGGTTTTCTCCTTTTAACCAATCGTCGATAGGAAAGGTAATCTCGGGAAGAACCATTTTCTACATTTATAATTGCAAAAGGAATTTAGACTAAGTTTATAATTAAATGAGTTAATAATAACTCCACTCAGAAACACCTATCCCCAAAAGGGTTCCTAGTGATAACACGACCCCTATCAGCCAAATCTCCCCCGATCATCACGGCCATCAATGTGGGTTCAAGGGTGGATGCTAAACGTCGGTCACATCATTCATGCGACTCGTGCTCGATCTTTCGACCATCCACATTCCGAGGCCATGTCTGTACATGCTAGGCTCGCCAACTCAACCTTAGTGTATTCGCTGTGCAACATGGCTTGGACCCACTGTATGCGGACGTAGATATGTTTGACATCCGATCATCACGGCCTGCCTCATACCGAAGAACTTTCTTGGTGGAGCACACTAAGGGGGAACACAATCTTTGGTAATTTTAACAGGGATCATCTTATTAGGCTACCGTCGAGTATCTAATACTAGGACACAATAAGACATACAAACAATAACATTGAATGTAAATGCCACGTGATATGGTCCTTCACGTCGTGATCTCCATCCGCTGTCACCGGGTTCCGGTGCCAGGGTTCCGGCGCCGTAGACACTAGGGTACCGGTGTCATTCCAGCGTGGTAGTTCGTCACCTCCGTGACTATCTACTACTATGTAACAAAGGTAATTACTTTACCTTTGCCACAACCATATCACAAAGGAACGCCCCCGTGCAAAACAAAGTTAGATGCCTCTACTTTATCTTTGCATGTTTTATGTGGCTGAATGGGCTTTCGCACAAGAACCGTTCTTACCTACAAACTTTCAGCACATCACTGATCAAGTAGTTGTCTCTACTACACCCCTTTCGGGTCCCTCCGTTGCAAATGGCATACCAATTAATGCAAGAGAGACAGACACCCCCCAAAGCCACTTTATACGATACAAGCTGTATGTCAAGCGTGGACCAGTCTCGTGAATGAACGCGTAAAGTCGGTTGGGGGCCGCTTCATCAAGCATTACTTCGGTATACACAAGTACACGTGGGAGGGTAATAACTAAAATATCAACGCCCACACGCTACATCTCGTGTGGTCTACCCGTACTAGCATTACTACGCATAGATCTAGCTCTGATACCATTGTAGGGGTTCTGCGTATGAAAACAATAAAATTTTACCCTACGCTCCTAAACCCCTGAAGCTGCCAGGACCTATCTATTAGTAATACAGTAATGGGAGGGGCTTTTCGTGAACTTACCCTTGAAGACCGAAAAGCGTTGTCAACGCTCAGGAGAGCATGGTTGATGTAGACGAGCCGAAGCCGACCTCAAGGTCGTGATGAAGTCCTTGCGCTCCTTGGCTCTAATGACTTGAGTTCCTCAAGTGCGACACCTCGCGGGAAGTTACACACGTTGTCGTCATGATGAAGTACGCTATGAGGGGGTCCTCAAGGCGTGCGGAAGAGAGGGGAGTGAGACGTATGGTATTCCGGGACGGTGAGCACACAAGTTTACCCAGGTTCGAATCTGCCGGCTTTGGACGGATCCTACTCCTGCTAGCAATCTAGTAATACGGCAGAGCCGGAATATGGGTTACAAGGGTTTCGCCTGTGCGAGTTGAGATTGTAGACTATTGAGGTGTTGCCCTAAAGGCTCTCCCTAGGACGGCTTATATAGATATCCGGCATAGGGTTTACAGGAGAGATCTATCCGGCTACGACTAAGAATCGTTTACAGAGTACATCTTGAACTACAAGTAACATTATGGGCCTAAGTCGGTAAATCTTCTGGGCCTTCCTGTAGCCGGATTGGACTCCGTCTTTCTCCCTAACTGGGCCACCCGTAAAGAAAAGCTCTAACCCGAACTGGGCCACCCTGGTCAGTGAGGAACTATGAGGATACCCGGAAAGTATATCCCCAACAGCAGCCCCCAGAGGCCTCCAAGATCCAAAGTCAGATTCATCATCGTCTAGCTTGACCTTCGGCTTGCAGAATCTTGAAGGGTTCCTGAAACTTCACAATAAAAAATATGATCCGGGTCTTAAAAAATAAGTTGGACCTATCAACAGGTTACTCGGATTTTCCAGCTTGATTTCAAACTAAGCCGGAACTTGGTTTCTAACGCCACCTGACACCAGTCATGGTCAAGTCACGTCATCTGACAGGCATTCCGTTAGCACAACAGTTGGTGGGTCCGCGGTTCGCGGAACCGAGGCGCCGTTTCAATGCGTGCGTGGAGATCGAGGCGACGCAATCATCACGTGGGTCCTTCCCAGTTCCTTCCACGACGCGTGGCGGTTACACTGTAGCATTTGCACGAATCTTGGCGCAGTTAGGTGGATATAAGGGGTTAGGATTTTCTCCTTCTCCTTCCACCAGTCCTTTGCCTTTTCCTCTCCTCCCAATCTCCCTGCGCGCACAGAGCTCCCCCGTTCCTCTCCCACAGAACTCCCAGCGCCGCCCCTTTTAGGTCAACTTCTCGCCAAAGAAATGGCTTCATCTTCTTCCTCCGACTTGGCGGCAGCGGCGGCGGCGGAGAAAGAGAGCTTTCGCGGGCTCTGGATTCCCTGCACGCTCAGCGACGAGGGTCTCAAGAATGTGGAGAAGGAAGGGCTCCTTGCCACCAGCGACTGGCGGAGCGGCTTCGAGGAAATCGTCCCCAACCCGCGCGACGGTGAGTGGGTCCACTTAGGCACCCACCTCGATAGAGGTTTGTCGTTTCCTCCCTCAGAGTTCTTCTCCGAGGTGATTGATCATTACGGAGTTCAACTCCATCATCTTCCTCCCAACTCTCTTTTAGATATGAGCGCGTACGCTTCGTTGTGTGAGGGATTTCTCGGCATTAGGCCGAGTTTGACTCTTTTCCGGTACTATTTTCATGTCCGGAGAAACTCCATTACCGCCGGTGTTCCTTATATCACCGGCACTATTAGTTTTTCGCTTAGATGCGAGCGCGTGTATCCCAAAATTCTAGCTACTGACTCGGTTTTTCTATCATAGGGATATTCTGGCTCCTGGAAAAGCCACTGCTTTTCCGGCTTTTGTTGATGGAGCTGCCACGACCCAACCTTCTTGGGACGAGGCTGCTCTGGCTCTCACCGACGATCTGATCCTCGCTAAGAGGCGGATCGAATACTTGATCAAACACAAGGGACTGAAGGGATCCGATTTGGTCCAATGCTGGGTCTCACGCTGGATCCAACCCCTTTAGTACCATGGGGATCGACTGATGCACTCCATCACGTCATCCAAGAAAGACTCCCTCTGCATCAGCCCCAAATCCTACACCACTCAAGGCTACATAAGACAGATCAAGTGGCTAATCCGGGAGCGGATCGAGAGGAGAATCCCGGAGGTTTCTCTGGATATGCATATGGCGGAAAACCCCGTAGTGCTGGTAAGCTTCCATTAGTACACTTTTATGTGTTTCAATCTTCGAGTTATACTATAATACTAATATGTTTTTTTATTTTCAGCTTGCCGACCTCCCTGAGTCGGAACTTGCTTCGCTCGAAGGATATCCTCCTGAGTTTTCTCAGGAGACGGAGGTGGTCCCATTGCCGGACCTTGCGCTCAAGAAGCGGAAAGCTTCAATAGTGGCTATTGGCACAAAGGAGGTGCCTGTTGTGAAGAGGTAACTTTTAGTCACAACTTCCGCCTTTGTACTTTACTCAAATTCCTTTCCGAGATGTAACGTTTCCGACTTTACTACATTCTCAGAGCAAAACCGCTCATCAAGGGCAAGGGGAAGGGAATTTCTTTGAAGCCCCTGCGACAGATGAAGCTCACCATAGCTTCCCCTGCCGTAGCTCCTCCGACTCCTGCCCCTCAACCTTCTACAACGCCGGCGACCATTCCTTCCCCGGTCGTCGCAGAAGATCTGGCTCCTTCAACAGAGCCCGCGATCCTTGAATCGCACACTGACGTCACCATGGGTGAGTCAGATCTAGATAAGGGTGAACCCTCTTTCGGTAATGATCCCTCGGTAGAAACCTTCACCGAAAACCTTATCAGCAATCCGGGACTTGCCAAGTTTGGCCTGTCTAGGAAATCTGCTGAAGAAATCCAGCGGCTCGCCAGGCAATGCCTGGAGAAAAGTACTTTATCTGCCGAAGAAGAAGCGCAAGAAGCAGAGGACATCAAGTTCTCTGACCTTCTCGCCTAGGTGCGCCTTCGCGACGAGAGGATTAGGACTGGTGAGCTCCCAACAACCCCAGTGATTCCTCTGAATCTCGCCGAAAAGGTGGCCGCTGAAGTGAATGCGGGTTTGGATAAACTCACCCGCGAACAATATGTAAGTCGGAATTCCAACTCCTGTTTTTTCCATTATTTTATATCATATCCTCTAGCCCCCAAGCATGAAGTAGGATATATAATCTGGGTTTATGTTTCATTAGGATGCCAAAGAAGAACTAGTGTAGCCCCCAAGGCTCGTGCTGATATTAGCAAAAATATTAGCCCGAGTCTTAAGTAGCTTTCTGACTTTGGGTATTCTGACTTATAGAAAGTATGTTCCTATAACCAGGATTTACTGAGAAATGTCTACGATAAGCGGAGAGAGATCAAAGCTCTCTGGCTTAAAAATGCTAAACTTAAAGTTGCCAAGGATGAGGCCGAAGGTAAACATTCCGAGACTCAAACCTTGTCTTTGTTATTTTCAATGTCGATTTTTCTGAACTGTTGTTCTTTTTGACTTACAGCGCTGGTGAAACAATCATGCGCCATGATCGAAGAGGCCGAGAACCTCAAAACCCTGGTGGTGGAGAACAAGGAGCTTCATCAAGAGCTGGATAAGCTGGAGGCAGATCATGAAAAGAGCATTGCTCAGATCCTTGAATCCTCCTCCATGGCCACTGACGAGCGTGATTGCAAGATCTCTTCTCAAGATAAAACAATCTCGGACCTCAGGAATGAGCTTAACAGAGAGAGGGACCTTTCCCAGGCGCTCCGGGCTGAACTCCAGAGTCTCCGGGAGGAGAAGACCAAAAGTGACGACGTCATTTTCGGTACGTTCCATCTGTCTGACTTATCTTTTTCTTCGACTTTCTGCAATGTCGGATATTTCTTAACTTGTTTTGTATATAGGTCCTCTGAACTTGACGGACTCTTCTTCCACCGAGCCCCGCACCCACCGGCTTACCCAAGTCGGTGACCTGCTTCATGACTTACGCTAATCCCTTGAGGACATCGGCGAAGCTCTCAAGATTCCGAACATGCACAACATGTCGGATTTTCAGGTGCGGGACAAGGCAAAGGAAATGCCGCAACTCGTCCAGGATTGGAACATGTCCTACGCGCGATTAGCAGCGCAAAACGCTCTCACCATGGTCATGAGCCACCATGGAAACATGGAGATATGGCAAGTGACCAGAGGGTACTCTACAGTGGATGAAAATGGCCAGGAGCAGGACATCAAGGCCATATGGACTCCTGTGCCGGATATGGGTGTCATGTAGCTGACTTGACCAGCTACGATACTCCATTCTTCAACCGCGTGGACACTCCGCCTCCAGAAGAAACAACAGAATTTTCCAACGATGAACCGCACCACCTCGGATGCGGACATCTCGGAACGATATCAAGGCGACGTATCCAGCGAGCCGGCAACTCCTGCATCTCCTCCTACATCATAGATCAGAAATTTTTGTATTATTCTGGAAAAACATGATGCGTTTGTAAATATGCAATACTTTAACTTTGCTAGTGCTAAGCTTTTGATCTATTCAGCACTTTTTGGCTTTGATTTTTTTTTGTGTGCCTGAAATGTTTACATAAGCACTTGTATTTTTTCGTCTCTACTTATCGTTTATCTGGCTTTTCGCCTCATCCCTTTCGTGAGCCGGCTAAACCTTCTGTCGGAAAATTTGCCGAGAAATGGAGCTCAATTGCTAAACCAGATTAAACTCGGAAACAAAGCCGGCTTCCAGTACCAACAATTCACTACTCGAAAAATGCCCGCATCCAGCAATCAGACAAATAACCAAAGTAAAGACTAGAAATTTTAGAGTTATACCCAAAGGTAGCAATCTTAGAATCGGAAATCTAAACCAGAACGAACATGAGCATAAAGTACTTTCAAGCATTCTGGGATTTTCGACTATGACATGATCATTCGAAAATAAGATGGTAAAAACTTCTCAGAAAAATCTTGAGGCAACCAAAACTTTTATTTCTCACAGAACATGTACATATATATGATTACAAAGAAGGATAAACTAAGAATAAAAGGGACGTAGCTGAGCAATATTCCACGGTCTATCTAACTCATCCGGATTTGTACTGCCTCCAGCTCTCTTTCTCTTCTTAGTAACATGTCTTTCTTTGACTGGCCTCATGTCAGTTAAGTAGTACGATCCATTGTGTAATACTCGACTAACTAAAAAGGTCCCTTCCCATACCGGGAAAAGTTTGTGCTTTATTTGTTGCACAAGCCGGAGAACCAAATCACCTTTATTGAAAGATCTATTTCGGACTCTCTGGCTATGATACTTGCGTAACTTCTGCTGATAGGCTGTAGATCTCATTTCAGCAACAACACGAGCTTCTTCGACTAAGTCGAGATCATTTTGTCGAGAAATCTTGGCATCCTCTTCGATGTACATGGCCACTCTAGGAGAAGTATGAATCAAATCACTAGGAAGAACTGCTTCTGCGCCATAGACCAAGAAGAAAGGTGTGTATCCTGTTGACCTATTTGGAGTTGTTCGTAAACTCCAAATTACAGAGGGTAGTTCCTCTGCCCAAGCCCCCGCAGCACGTCGTAGTGGTGCTTCGAGTCTTGGTTTTAGACCTTGTAGGATTAAACCATTTGCTCTTTCGACTTGTCCGTTAGCCTATGGATGTGCGACTGACGCAACGTCAAGCCGGATATTTTGCTCGTTGCAGAATTCAGCCAATTCTCCCATAGAAAAGTTACTCCCGTTGTCCGTGATAATGCTATGCGGATAACCATACCGGATTATAACATCCTCGACAAATCTTTTGGCTGTTGCTCCATCACAACTAGTGATAGGTTTAGCCTCAATCCATTTGGTGAATTTATCCACCATCACTAAGAGGTGAGTAAATCCACTTGGAGCTCGTTTAAATGGTCCTACCATATCAAGCCTCCAGACCGCAAAGGGCCATGTTATAGGTATTATTCGCAACTGATCAGTCGGAACATGAGCTTGCTTGGCGTACTTTTGGCAGCCTTTGCACGTCTTGACTAATCGTTCGGCATCTGCCTGAGCTGTAAGCCAGAAAAATCTGTGTCTAAAAGCTTTTGCCACTAAAGATTTGGCTGCAGCGTGGTGACCACACTCTCCTTCGTGGATTTCTCTTAAGATTTCCACTCCTTCTTCCGGAGATACACAACGCTGAAAAACCCCAGAAACACTCCGTTTATGGAGCTCACCTTTAACAATAGTATAGGCTTTTTCTCGTCGGATAATCTGCTGGCTCAGCACCTCGTCTTCGGGTAATTTGCCATCTACCAAATAATCGAGGTAGGGTTAAGTCCAGCTGGGAATGACAGCCAGAACTGCTATCAAAGGTGAGTCGGATATTCCTCATCTACTCCCTTTATTGAGGGAACTTTGAGGTGCTCTAAAAAAGCGCCATCCGGGACCTCTTTCCGCGCAGAACCTATCCGAGATAGTGCGTCTGCTTCCTCGTTTTCTGCTCGAGGGATGTGTTGAACTTCAAACCCTTCGAACGATTTAGATAGATCATCCACAACAGCTTTATATGCTGCCATGTGTTTATTTGCATTACAAATATCCAATACTTGTTGAACAACAAGATCTGAATCTCCATAACACATCAAACATCGGATGCCAATATCTTTAGCAATCCGGATTCCATGCAACAGTGCTTCATACTCAGCAATATTGTTTGTTGTTGTGAAGTGGATCTGCAACACGTATAAAAGTTTATCTCCTTGGGGTGATTTGAGTACCACGTCAGCCCCTGAGCCCCCTCGAGCCTTAGACCCATCAAAAAGAGGGTCCAATATTCCGACTCAGGGAGGATCATGTTCTCCTTCGTCTCTGTCCAATCAACAACAAAGTCAGCAAGGATCTGGGATTTGATTGTTGTCCGAGGTTATACTCAATATCGAAAGCTGAAAGCTCTATGCCCCATTTGGCGACGCGTCCTGTGGCATCATTGTTGTTGATTATATCTCTCATGGGAGCTATGCTCACCACGGTAATTGGATGCTCCTGAAAGTAGTGTCGTAACTTACGAGATGCTAGAAAAACACCGTAAGCCAACTTTTGATAGTGCGGATACCGCTGCTTTGATTCTGTCAGGACCTCGCTGACAAAGTAAGTCGGACGCTGCACCAGGTGTTCCTGATTTTCCTCTGGTCTCTCCACCACCATGACAATACTAACGACCTTATTTGTCGCAGCAATATAGAGCAACATCGGTTCCTTAGGTTCCGGCGCTGCAAGGATAGGAGCAGATGAGAGTACTTTCTTCAGATCTTGTAGTGCAGCTTCAGCTTCGTCAGTCCAAACAAAATCCTTGGTCTTTTTCAGGAGTTTGTATAATGGTGCGGCTTTTTCACCAAGCCGGCTTATAAATCGACTGACCATAGTGATGCAACCAGTTAATCTTTGTACGTCCTTCAGGCAAGTTGGCCTAGAAATATTGAGTATAGCCTTGATTTTGTCCCGGTTCACCTCTATGCCTCTTTGAGACACGATGAAACCTAACAATTTTCTGGCTGGTATTCCAAAGAAGCATTTCTTCGGGTTAAGCATGATGTTGTATTTTCGTAGATTGGAAAATGTTTCCTGCAAGTCGGGAATCAGCGTTTCCTTATTTTTGGACATCACCGCGATATCATCCACGTATGCATGTACATTGCGTCCGAGTTGGTCATGGAGGCAACGCTGCATCGTGCGCTGGTACGTAGCTCCTGCGTTCTTCAGCCCAAAAGGCATCATAATAAAACAGAAGGTTCTGAAGGGGGTTATTAATGAAGTTTTGACTTTGTCAGATTCCTTCATCCGGATTTGGTGATAACCGGAATATGCATCGTGAAAACAGAGGAGTTCCGAGCCTGCCGTAGAATCGATAACTTGATCAATTCTAGGCAGAGCGAACGGATCCTTTGGACAAGCCTTGTTCAAGGCAGTATAATCAACACACATCTTTAAATTAGTGGTGTCCTTTTTAGGGACCATTACAGGATTGGCCGACCACTCAGTGTGGATGACCTCTTCTATGAATCCGGCTAACTCGAGCCGTGCTAGTTCCTTAGCTATTGCCTTACGCTTTTGATTGTCAAACCGTCGTAGGGACTGTTTGACGGGTTTAGCATCCGGGTTTACATTTAGAGAGTGCTCGGCAAGTTCCCTAGGTACTCCGGTCATGTCAGATGGCTGCCATGCGAAGATATCTTGATTTGCTTGGAGGAACTTGACGAGCGCGCTTTCCTATGTGCTACCTATGCCTACGCCTATCTAGGTCACCTTGGAGGGGTCATCATCCTTCAACGGCGTCTTCTTCGTCTCTTCTGATGCCTTGAACTCCGGATTTGGCTTTGTCACCTCCTTCTTCGTTGCGGGCATCTCAGACGGATCTATGCTTTTCTTAATCTCCTGGTACTCCTGGGCGTGCAGCACGGCTTCAACAAAGGCGACATTTCCATCCTCGCACTCTCGCGCTTTCTTCGGGTCTCCCCTGATGGTGATCACGCCGTTGGGACCTGGAATTTTCATCATATTGTAAATGTAACACGGACGAGCCATAAAATCCCAGTAAGCCGGACGTCCGAATATAGCGTGGTACGCGCTCTTGAACGGGACCACTTCGAAGGACAGTGCTTCCGTCCGATAATTATTTGGAGTTCCAAAGGTAACATCCAAAGTAATCTCTCCTAGGGAATTAGCTTGTCTTCCTGGGACAACTCCGTGAAAGATCACAGAGCTATGGTTGAGCTGGGTTTCCGAGATCTTCATCCGGCGTAGCGTTTCGACATAGAGAATATTGATGCTGCTACCACCGTCCATGAGGGTCTTGGAGAAACCATAACCATCAATAAGTGGGTTGACGATTAAGGCGTATTTTCCTCGCCTGTGTAACTTAGGCGGATGATCAGCTCGGTCAAATATGATTGCCACTTTCGACCAGTCCAGATATTGGGGGACAGCCGGAACTGTTGCATTGAGCTCGTGGAGAACTGCTTTCTTGACCTTTGTTGGTTGAGATCCGAGGAAAGTGACGTAAGTGTCTTTCTTGGTGGGAAAAGTCTTCTTCCCTTCCGGCTTGGGATTTGAAGCATCAGCTTCCTCCATGTCGGAATCTTCCTTGGTCTCCTTGTCCTTTTCAGGATTTTTCTTTCCCTTCTTCCGCTTAGCTTTGTAGCCCGCGGTGTCATCTCTTTTGATGTCATCATTGAAACGACATTCAGCATTGGTGTGGAACGAGCCCCCATTGGCGTCTAGGTGATGCACACATGGGTTATTGGTAATGTCGGCCCAAGAGTAGGTTTTGCCTGGTTCATGTTCTCCTCTACCTTGGACCCTTGAGGTCCCACGGCCACGCCCGCGGCCTCGGTCGCGTCCTCCTCGTCCTCTAGACCCAGAAACAGTAGTAACCACCGCTGTTTCCGCGTTGGGTTTTTCTTCCGAGGTATTTTTGCGCTTCTAAGCTTGTTGCTTTGGTTGTCTTGCTGACTGAGGCATAGCCAAGACATTGAGTAATCCCTCTACATCGTCGTCAGCATCTGCATACTTGCTCGCTGTCTCTATCATCTCTCCCAAATCAGTGACCTTATCACACTTCAAGTGGTGACGTAGTAGACCAATTGGTAGCCCTGCGATGAAAGCTTCAATCGCGGTTTGATTGTTTACTCCTTCATAGGAGTTCTTGGTGTCGATCCATCGCCCGAGGTAATCCCGGCAAGTTTCTCCGGCTTTCTGGGTGCAACGCTGTAGGTCTCAGACCGAACAGGGCCTCCGATATGTGCCTTCGAAATTCCGAAAGAACGCACTTTGCATGTCATACCAGTTGTGGATGGTGTTCTCCAGAAGTTCATTGAGCCATGATCACACCGTCTTCCGCAACATAAGTGGGAGATATCGGGTTGCGACCAGGCTGTTTCCGCCTTTGGCAATGCAGCAAGCTTGGAAAAAATTCTGTAGCCAAGTATCTGGCCGAGCAATGCCGTCGTAGGCTTGGATGTACCTTGAGATAGCAAATCCTTCCAGGAATCTTGTAGCTCTGATGCGTGGTCCGAAGCACTTTGGGCCCACGTAGATATCATCGTTTTCGTAGTGCCGCGCCTCTATGTTGGAATTGATCCTGTGCCTTGCGTCGTTCGGGGATAGATATCGTCCCGGATGCCGGCTATGGTTGCGGTGCCTTGGAGCCGGACTTCGGCTTCTTCCACCACCTCCTCCGCCTCGTCATCCTCTTGCCCTCCTTGGGAGCCGTTGTGATGGCTGCTTGGTGGAGAGGGTGGGGCAGCTGAATTGTTTCCGGCTGATCGCCGGCCTCCGTCCAGAGCGTCATTATTTCGGTTCCGGGGAGGATCTTGACTACGACGAGCCCCCTGCCGGCTTGTCCCAGCATGGTTTCTGTCGTTCCTTCGTCCGTCGTTCCCACCATGGTGAGGCTCAGTCGGACGGCTTGCATGTCTAGGAGGTGGCATTTTTTGACGATCCTCCTCCCGACGTTTCTCTTTATCTTCTCCCCTTCGATTGTTCGACTCTCGTCGGGGAGGGTTCCTCGGATTCAGTGTAGCAATGGCATCTTTTTCGGCCACTAGAGCTATGTTGCTCCAGTTACGCGTAGTTCTGTAATCATGTCTTGACGATCCGGTTCTTGAATAATTGTCTTCCCGGTGTTCGGGGCGATGATACTGCTCCCGGATGTGATGGGGTCTTAGGTCAGCCCATGCCGGATCTGTGCGACATTGGTCGGAATCCGAGACCAGTTTTTGACTTCTGGACAGGGCGACCTTTTGCTGCTCCAGTCCCTTGTTGAGTAGTTTGATACCCAAAACGGATCTCCTCCGGTCCTGGATTAGCCGATAGAATTTCTTGGGCCGCCACGGTATTCTGTACTGGGGTTGGGTATACCCAATCTCCTTTGCTATCTTTCCATGGCTTCCCCATCTCATCTCCAAAAAGGACGACACGGACATGTGGGAATTGGTCGTCATCGCTGTGACGCTTCCGTGTCTTCTGATGCAACCGAGATATGTAGTCCTTAGTTGCCATGCATTTCTTCTCCACCTCGATGTTTTTGGCTTCATCAAGGAGTTGTTGATGACGCACTTCTAGGGCTTGGGCCCTTTCGTCCAGCTCTTCAGCAGTTAGTTCTGCAGCTGTAGGGATAGGTGTGGTTAATGTAGCATCGATGAGTTTACACGCACCTTCGGTGATCACGTGTCCATCCACCAATTCTTCTTTTTTTGGCTCTTCTGGGATAAGTGCTCCATCCGAGTCTTCTTCATATTCGTCGGCAATCACCTCTTCTGTTAGAGGGTCTTTTGCTAGGGTCTTGTTCTTCTTATTCTTCTTCTTTTCCTTCTTGGCCGCGCCGGTAACAAAGACGGCTTTGGGTCCGTTTCCCGGAGTCAAGCTCTAATCGGTACTTTCGGACATCTGGACCTCAGGATTATCTCCGATGTCCATGTCATCCTACACTTTGGGAGAGTGTTCCCCGGATCCTTCATCCATGGCTTCTCCTTCCTCTGCAGCTTTGGAGTTATACACCTCTTCATATTCGGCGGAGAACTTTCGGAAATCCGCTGACGTCATCGATTCATCCGA
This sequence comes from Avena eriantha, assembly GCA_910589775.1. Lineage (NCBI taxonomy): Eukaryota > Viridiplantae > Streptophyta > Magnoliopsida > Poales > Poaceae > Avena > Avena eriantha. The sequence goes on from OU342741.1 coordinate 95,497,431, forward strand.
GGATGCGGGTACATCGGCGTTTATTCCAATAGCCTCCAGCACAGAGTCAGTGTTTTCTCTAGCATCGGCAGAGCCGGATCCGGATCCCACATATCCGACGAAGTGCGACGCGTGCTTCCTGAGGTACCTGCGGCCTTTGCGATCAGCCATGTCGAAACTCTTAATGGTCTCGAGGATTGCGTCCGCGCTTTCGCCTTGCAGTATCATGCGTCTGAGCGTATACCTCAGGAAAGGCCTATCCGTCCCGGCGTCATCGGAGCCAGAATCAGTGTCGTTGTTATGCTCCTCCTGAATTTCGACTTCCACGGGTGGGTCGATCTGGGATTCGGCTTCTCCAGGGAGATCCACTCCAAATTCGACTTGGACCGCTAGGTCTTCTTCAGGATCAGATTTCTCCACTATCTCCGCAACTGGTGCGGGCTGATGTCTACGCACTTCTATTCTTGTAGACAGTTGTTGGGCCTCCAAGTGCAGAGGTTTGTAGAACAGCAGCAAGTTTTCCCTTAAGTGGAACACCCAAGGTTTATCGAACTCAGCTAGGAAGTGGTCAAAGGTATTCCCTCTCAAGCAACCCTGCAATCAAGATACAAGAAGTCTCTTGTGTCCCCAACACACCCAATACACTTGTCAGGTGTATAGGTGCACTAGTTCGGCAAAGAGATAGTGAAATACAAGAGGTATGGATAATTATAAGTGGTAACGGTGATAGAAAATAGCTTGATGGCGTGGAAGAGACTAAAGGCAAACTGAAATAAAGATGGAACCAAGCAAACATGTAACAGATCTAATTGCAAATGGTGTTTCATTGCTTAGAAACAAGGCCTAGGGATCATACTTTCACTAGTGAACACTCTCATATAAATATATTCTTCTTTATGATACTACTCTTAACTACTCTCCGGTTGGACACTCTAATCGTTGGTAGGGCTATAACAGCACTCCTCAAAGTAAGCCTTTCCCATCTAGATAACCCCACACTGTCACCTTGAGCACTAGATGGTTCCAACAAACACCACAATTTCATAAAAACATCCAACTTCAAATATAACTCATAACAAGTATTTGTAATCTCTAGCCTAAGTGCCACCATGGTGTGCACGCTGTCACTTTCACACACATGGGGAGAGCAGAGATCTATTTAAGCACTTGAGTAGCAAGGTAGATCTATAGATTACAAGCTCATGATCTCAATAAGATCATGCGTAGAGAGAGAGAGATGAACACATAGCTACCGGTAGAACCCTTAGCCTTGAGAGAGAACTACTCCCTCCTCATCATGGGAATCAGAAACGGTGATGGAGATGGTGGTGGAGATCGATGGAGATGGCTCCGGGGGCACTTCCCCGTCCCGGTAGGGTGCCGGAACAGAGACTTTCTGTCCCCCGAATCTCCCCTTCGGTGGCGGCGGTGCTGCGGAACTTTTCGTGGCTGGAGGCTTGACGATTTAGGGTTTTGGTATCGGGAGGCTCTTATAGGCGAAGAAGGTAAGGTCGGTGGAGTGCCAGGGGGCCCACACCACCTGGTGGCGCGGCCAGGGCTAGCCCGCACCACCATATGGTGTGGCCAGGCCCTGGCCCTCCTCCGTCTCTGCTTCTGACTCCATGAGTCTTCCGGTAAAATAGGAACTTTGGCTTTTGTCCCGTCCAATTCCGAGAATATTGATTTTCTGACTTTCCTAGAACCAAAAACAGTAGAAAACAGGCAACTGGCATTGTGGCTCTTGTTAATAGGTTAGTCCAAGAAATCATATGAAAGGTACTCCAAAGTGTGGACAAAACATAAGAAAGTAGATAAAACCAAGCATGGAACATAAAAAATTATAGATACATTTGCAATGTATCAACATCCCTAAGCTTAACTCCTGCTCGTCCTCGAGTAGGTAAGTGATAAAAAGAAAGAATAATTTTTGAGGTGACATGCACCATCGAAGACTTGATCAAAGTATTTGTAAAACGTTGATAGGTGGGATCATAGTACTTTAATCATAACATGAAAGACAAAGTTCTAGCAATAAGACAAAGAAACTATGATGCAACATGAAAAGGCACAAACAAAAGATTCATGAATAATAATGCTTTGCAAGACATTTGTTTGTTTCACATAAAGAAAACATAGCATAGTAGTATTTAGCTTGTCCCTCATAGAGTAGCAAATATAAACGCATAGGACACCTTCAAAGTTCATAAGAGTGACTAGATACAAATAGTTTAAAACAAGCAATATCAAGTTATGCATCAATCAATTAGTCTTGGGACAATGCACATAGAACTAAGAATGGCCACTATACTCTCAAAGTAGTGCATAAAGATAGAAGGTGGAGACTCAATATAATGGTGGAAGAAAGGCCTTTTGTAAAAGGAAGTAGGGATTCAAGTCTCATAAAGAGCTTCCAAAAATTATGGTACTTATAGCTTTCAGCTCTCATTGCCCCTATCATAAGCATCTTGAAGGTGATTAAGGTTAAAGTGACACAACTAAGAGGATATGCTTGACAAGTTATAAACCGAAATCTCATGCCCCTTACTTACGAAGACCGATCCTCATGCTACTCAACTTCAGTCACGAGTAAGCTCTTGTCATTGTAAGTATATGTGTATCATTAAGAACCGCCAACGGGGTACCCCTTGCACATGATACGGGAGCTTTCCCATAACCAAAATGACAAGACAAGCAGACAATGAACATCTCATCGTTCTTTTTATTTGCTATTTGCATAGGTTTTTATTGAGGATGCTTCATAGAGTGCTCATTATGGTGAAGCTGCAAGTTTCCACCATGATTAGGCATGGGTTAGACTAGCGGCCCAGGCGTTTCTCTAACACACATACAAACTCCATGATCTTACAAGTTCCACTATTATTTCACACCGCCGGGATCCGTAAGCAAAAGAACATGATATCAACGCGGTATAAAGGACAAGTGCAATGTTGAAAGCGTTCCCCATGAAACATGGTTCTGTTAATTTCAACTTATAAAGCGCAAGCATATACGCAACCAAGAAGGACCCAATGGTTCAAGTTATTAGGGGCAAAAAGTAAAGTGTGCCATCAAGTTCATGAGAGCTTTAATCACTAGTTTTCTCATAACAAGTGAAAGGTAAACAAAAACATGAATATACTTGGAATAGCATAAGCTAGTAGGTAGGTATGGTGGACTCTTTGGAATAACTTGGGTTAGGGAGTTGGATGCCTGAGTGGAACTCATACTTTGTTGTGGAGGCTAGCAAAAGACTGGGAGCGACAAACTAAGAGAGCAATAATGGCCATAATCATGCAGAGCGACAAAACATCATTGATCAAAGCATAAAGTGATACTACAAGTTGAAAACTAAAGGATCATAGAGGCTATGGTGACTTGTGATAGTCATAACATGGTGTGAGCATGTGCCAAGTCAACCCAAATAAAGCATCAAAGGAGAATACCACTATACTATGCTTTAATATGCTAAAACAACGCATGATTCATCCAAGGCACATTAAGCAATCTCAATTGTTTATAACAAGTCATGCTACAGCAAATAATACTAAGCATAAAGCCAAAACAATATCAAGCAAGGCATGACAGCATAGGCCACAGTCAAAAAATGAGCTCTTTTTACCACATAAGCATGAACTTTCCTACTCTTTTTCAAACCAAACCAAACTATTTGCAAACCAAAAGTATGAAAGAGGGGGTCCAACCAATTTATTCAGAAAAGTAAGCAAACCAAGAAAACTAAAAACCAAAACGAAAAAGAAAAATATGACGCTCCAAGAACAACAGAACTGTGTATGAAACAATAAAAATGAAGCGTTTGGAAGAAACCTGGGATTTTTATTGATGAAGAAGGGGATGCCTTGGGCATCCCCAACCTTTGACGCTTGTAATTCTTGGATATTTCTTGGGGTGACACGCGTGGCATCCCCAAGCTTGAGCTTTAGTCCATCCTTCATCTCATTACTCATTCCTTCCATACACCTGAAAATTTTCCTTCATACAAAACTTCACACAATCTCATTAGCAACATTAGTGCACTTAAGATAAATAAGTCTTAAGGTTCAGTTCTAACACCAAATAAACTTCCATTAGGACACTAGATACTGTAGCACTTCCCTCAAAAAGCTCAATTCCCCAAAAGAACTCAAAAAGGAACCCACAAGAAGCAAATGCAGAAAATGGCAGAAATCTGTCAAAACAGACCAGCAGGTAAAGACGAATTTTTTCGAAGACCTTCTGTTGCTCAAATCAAAAAGTGTTGAACTAACTAAAGTTATATAACAACCTGGGGCCAAAGCAAAAACAATTACAGCTCAATCCGACATACAGAGCTCTCTCACGAATTTTTACGGTGAAGCACATAAATCTGTTTCGGGACAGCAACTTTCCCAATCATTACTTCTCTCTCATTAGAGGTTACTCTTGGCACAAAAAGCAAATAAAAAAGGATAATGAGCGGTTATTACCAAGAATCATCTAAAACTTTTGGGTTATCTCCCAATAAGTACTTTTCTTTAACGTCTTTAAGTTAGGCATGATAGTTTGAGAAGATGCTCACATAAGAAATATGAATTGAAGTAAAAGAGAGCATCAAGAAGTAAATTCAAAGCACATTTAAGTCTAACCCACTTCCTATGCATAGGAATCTTGTAAAGAAACAAGTCATGAAAGCACAAAGCAATAAGCATAGGAAAGTAAAAAAGTGCAACTTCAAAATTTTCAACATAAAGAGGGGAAACTAAATATTATTGAGATGCATAGAACCATGTTTCCCTCTCTCATAATAACTTTCAGTAGCAACATGAATAAAATTAACAATATAACTATCACATAAAACATTCTTATCATGACCCACATGCATAAAAGAATTAATACTCCCCACATAAACATAGTCATTCTTGTTAATTGTAGTGGGAGCAAATTCAACAAAATAACTATCATTATTATTTTCATCACCATAATCATCAAATATAGGAGGCACATTATAATCATAATTAATTTCCTCCTCAATAGTAGGTGGACTGAAAATATCATATTCATCATTGCAATCATCATAAATTGGAGGTATAGTATCTTCATAAGCAATAGAATAGTTATCCTCCAAAGTGTGTTCATTTGTAAACATATCATCATTGGAAAGATCATGGATAGCACTAATAGTATAGCAATTATTAATAACATCATTTTCAGAATTGGTACCGAAGAGATTATCCATATCAAAAGTAGTGTGCTTTTCCCAATCATGATCACTACTATAGGTAATAGGCATAGGAACATCATCGAGTTCAGACTCATCAAAAACTATAATAGTAGCTACATGCTTAGGGGAAAATACCGTTTCCTCCCTCATTTTACTCCTCCTTTTCTTCTTTATCTTCTTCTCTTTAGGAGGGAGAGGCTTGAAAGGAAGCTTCTCCATATACCATGGTTCATTGTTAGAGACAATAGAAGAAACTTAGGAGGATTCCTTCTTTTCATTAATAAGATTAAAACACATATTAGTCCTATCATATTTTGGTAAAATCTCATCTTCTATAATATTTTGTATGTAAGTATTTGTGTGACAATTATCAACACAATAAAGATGACAACCATGCAGGACACTATTCACATCAAAATCACCCATATCTACCAAAGAGGTTTTTCTTGATAACTCTTCACACCCCAAAAATAATGTAAGTTCATCATGCTGATTAGGAGTGATCATGTCATCACAGTACAAACTTGCAGTACTCATTGGATTAGAAGGGCTATTATTATGGCCTGAGCATTGGAAATTGAAATGACCCACTTCAAAGCAAAGTTCACTAATAAAAGGATAGAGGGCACAAACTTTTTTACCAAGATCATTTAGAGCCCTATACCACATTCTAGTTTTTTCATTCCTGTGGGTGATACAATATTCTTCTTCAACTTGATTACTCTCACAAGGTCTATGTATCCCACAAAAATTAACATGCTTATAAGAAATAGTACTTTCATAGGTTTGTGCATGTTTCTTGCTATCATTAACAACAATTTCATTTTCCATGCAAGTGTCTTTAAAAGGCTCATGATACATGTCCCACTTTTCTTTAGGAGCATTAATATGAGAAGCAAAGGTTTTAAAACAATCAATAAGAATCTGAGGATCAAGACCATATTTAGCACCAAGCTCTTGAAAATCAGCAGTTTCAGCAAAAGACTTAATGCAATCATACTCATAGTTTATACCTGGTTCTTTACCTTTGTTGTTATCCCAATCTTCGGTATTGCTTTGAATTGTTTCAAGAAGATCCCACTTAGCTTTGACCTCCTTACTCGTGAAGGATCCCTCTGAACAAGTATCTAGATAGTCCTTGTAATGTCCTGAAAGCCTTGCATAGAAATTATTAATAACAATATTCCTAGGGAGCTCATGAATGGGACATTTGAGCATTAGTGACTTCAATCTCCCCCATGCTTGGGCAATACTTTCTCCATCATGAGGATGAAAATTATAAATGTAATTCCTATCTTTATGAATTTCATGAGGAGGATAAAATTTAGAGTAAAAGAGGGATTCAAGTTCCTTCCACTCCAAATGATGAGGATCATCTAGTAGCTCATACCACTCCCTTGCTTTGCCCTTAAGTGAAATAGGGAATAGCTTCCTCTTAACTTGGTTCATTGAAATACCTGCACACTTGAACAACTCGCATAATTCATGTATAAAGAGTAAATGATCACCATGATGGACAATTCCATCTCCAAAATAGCAGTTATTCATAACACGTTCAACAATTTTTATAGGTATTTTAAAAGGGATGCTTTCAGTATGTGGATTTAAAATATCACAAGTATCATCAGAATTACCACATATGGGAGATAAAGTATCATTAGAGCAAATTTTCTTCTTTAAAGCTGGGGAACTAAAAAGATCATTTTCATAAAAACCAAATTCCCCAAGCTTAGACGTTTCCATAGCATTAGTAACAAAGGTGTTCAGAAGATTCATACTAATAACATTCCTATTAGCATGCAAGGAAGGTTCCAAGGGTTTTTTAATTTTCTTTTCAAAGAATTCGAGTTCTAACTTAGGAAAAAGAATAAAAAGCTCTCTATTTTTTGTTGTTGTTTTCCATTAAGCCTAACTAGTGAAAACAAGAAACAAAAGGACACAACTGCAGAATCTAAAGGAAATAACTTCGATCACTCACACCGGAGGATGTGAGTAACTTTTACCTTACCTTCCCGGCAACGGCGCTAGAAAATAGGCGTTTGCCGTGGGAGGTTCTTCTTCTTTAATCCTCCGGTGTGAATACCTTTTACCTTTCCTCCCCAGCAACGGCGCCATAAAATAGCTTGATGTCTACACACTTCTATTCTTGTAGACAGTTGTTGGGCCTCCAAGTGCAGAGGTTTGTAGAACATCAGCAAGTTTTCCCTTAAGTGGATCACCCAAGGTTTATCGAACTCAGGGAGGAAGTGGTCAAAGGTATTCCCTCTCAAGCAACCCTGCAATCAAGATACAAGAAGTCTCTTGTGTCCCCAACACACCCAATACACTTGTCAGGTGTATAGGTGCACTAGTTCGGCGAAGAGATAGTGAAATACAAGAGGTATGGATAATTATAAGTGGTAACAGTGATAGAAAATAGCTTGATGGCATGGAAGAGACTAAAGGCAAACTGAAATAAAGATGGAACCAAGAAAACATGTAACAGATCTAATTGCAAACGGTGTTTCAATGCTTAGAAACAAGGCCTAGGGATCATACTTTTACTAGTGAACACTCTCATATAAATATATTCTTCTTTATGATACTACTCTTAACTACTCTCCGGTTGGACACTCTAATCGTTGGTAGGGCTATGACAACACTCCTCAAAGTAAGCCTTTCCCATCTAGATAACCCCACACTGTCACCTTGAGCACTATATGGTTCCAACAAACACCACAATTTCATAAAAACATCCAACTTCAAATATAACTCATAACAAGTATTTGTAATCTCTAGCCTAAGTGCCACCATGGTGTGCACACTGTCACTTTCACACAGATGGGGAGAGCAGAGATCTATTTAAGCACTTGAGTAGCAAGGTAGATCTATAGATTACAAGCTCATGATCTCAATAAGATCATGCATAGAGAGAGAGAGATGAACACATAGCTACCGGTAGAACCCTTAGCCTTGAGAGAGAACTACTCCCTCCTCATCATGGGAATCAGCAACGGTGATGGAGATGGTGGTGGAGATCGATGGAGATGGCTCCGGGGGCACTTCCCCGTCCCGGCAGGGTGCCGGAACAGAGACTTTCTGTCCCCCGAATCTCCCCTTCGATGGCGGCGGCGCTGCGGAACTTTTCGTGGCTGGAGGCTTGATGATTTAGGGTTTTGGTATCGGGAGGCTCTTATAGGCGAAGGAGGCAAGGTTGGTGGAGTGCCAGGGGGCCCACACCACCTGGTGGCGCGGCCAGGGCTAGCTCGCGCCACCATATGGTGTGGCCAGGCCCTAGCCCTCCTCCGTCTCTGCTTCTGGCTCCGTGAGTCTTCCGGTAAAATAGGAGCTTTGGCTTTTGTCCCGTCCAATTCCGAGAATATTGATTTTCTGACTTTGCTGGAACCAAAAACAGCAGAAAACATGCAACTGGCATTGTGGCTCTTGTTAATAGGTTAGTCCAAGAAATCATATGAAAAGTACTCCAAAGTGTGGACAAAACATAAGAAAGTAGATAAAACCAAGCATGGAACATCAAAAATTATAGATACATTTGCAATGTATCACGGGCTGGGTGGGTTTAGGGTCTGCTGAGATCCTGAACTCTGCCGCCTCCACGGACAAAGGGGACCCAGAAGATTCTTCTGCCTCTATCATCACCGCTGGGGTGGGTTGGGCAGTTTTAGCGAAACTGATGTAAACATCAATCTCGCCAAAAGACATGATTGTGTAGGCAGTCACAGCCTCCCTAGCCGGAATCCAGGTCTCGTCGAGAACGATGAGAGGGACGTCGCTGGCATAGAGGATGCGACCGACGATGATAGTCTCGCCGATTCCAATTCTTGCAGATTCCGCTCGAAACGCAGATCTGAAGCTCACTTGCCCCACGGTGGGCGCCAACTATCGTTGGATTGAGGACAAGTATGCCATGAGGGGGTCCTCGAGGCATGCGAAAGAGAGGGGTGTGAGACGTACGGTATTCCGGGACGGTGAGCACACAAGTTTACCCAGGTTCGAATCCACCGGCTTTGGACGGATCCTACTCCTGCTAGCAATCTAGTAATACGGTAGAGCCGGAATATGGGTTACAAGGGTTTCGCCTGTGCGAGTTGAGATTGTAGACTTTTGAGGTGTTGTCCTAAAGGCTCTCCCTAGGACGGTTTATATAGATATCCGGCCTAGGGTTTACATGAGAGATCTATCCGGCTACGACTAAGAGTCGGTTACATAGTACATCTTGAACTACAAGTAACATTATGGGCCTAAGTTGGTAAATCTTCTGGGCCTTCCCGTAGCCGGATTGGACTTCGTCTTTCTCCCTGCCTGGGCCGCACGTGAAGCAAAGCTCTAACCCGAAGTGGGCCACCCTAGTCAGTGAGGAACTGTGAGGATACCCGGAAAGTATATCCCCAACACATGTCCGGTGCCTGACGATGACTCCTGATTCCCTGATCCAGCAGCAGTTGCGGAAGTAGAGCTCCCGGATCCAAATCCCGTAGCGCGACGGCGCTCCGCGGTGAAGATGTCTCTCGCTCGCACAGTCCAGACTTGGGACCATGGTCACGAGAGAGAGAGGGAGAGAGAAAATATCAATTAGAGGTCCTCCCAAAAGTGGGGAGACCTTTATTGATTATTGGTGTGTTTATCTTGGCCAAATACCCCACTATATATAGGGGGAGGAAGGGTACACCCTCCCTCAAAGCCCCGGGGTGGGACTAAAGGAGAGGAGGGGGAGGGGGTGGCCGCCGGCCACCTAGTGGGCCCCGTGCGGGGGGGGGGGGGGGTCTAGGCCCAGCCGGCCAGCCCCTTGGCCTCTCTCCCTCTCTCCTTTCCCGAATGGGCCCTCTCCCTCCGGAAATTGGCCCATTAAGCCCTTTTGACCTTTAATTGATTTTCTCTTTATTAAATAATTATGAATAAATGATTAAATAAATATTTAACATTCATTCACATATTATTCAACCTCCGTGGCCATGGAACACCTTCCACCTCCACTCCGGACATCCTCCGAACTTACCGAAACCCTTCCGATATTCTCCCTACTCTTCTTCGGTGATTCCATCGATCCTATAAACACTCTCTATGCATCATCAAGCCCTTAAGCATGATACCCCACAATTTGGGAACACTCTAGACATGGTCGGGACACTCTCGCACCAATGATCGACAGAGGGACCTGGACGGCCATGTGACCCCTGTGCGTTCCACGAAGATCTTTCGTCGTTTGAACTGGGACAGTCGTGTCTTATTCCCTTTGTCACTCGTTGCATTACCCGAGATCTGATCAAAGACATCACCATGTCGTGTTCAACCTCGTTACTAAACAATGCTACTTGAGTCGTTCCGACAAGTGATATCCCCGTGATCAAATCACATGCTACACAGCTATTAGATATAACTTCTCCGAGTGGGCCCTTGAGTATCTTCCCGTCACATGGACGGACAAATCCCGCTCTTGACATATATTGCCTCTATGGTTTCCTCTGAGAACCTGAACACACCTTTATAACCACCGTTTTACCAGATGGCATTTGATGCTATCTAAGCACTCCCAGGAGACAATGATTGATATAGCCTCATGGTCTAAGGAATAGTCTACGAGGATCCATTTCTAATCATCATAACTTGAACTTCGTGACATGATCGGGTCACGATGTTTAGGTTGGGTATTGGTTCATCATCTCATTCTCAGAATGAGATGACCTCATTTCCAACTGGCATAAATGCCACATGATCAGGAAACATGATCATTTGTTGACCAATGAACCAGTGACTAGAGTTTCATTGGGAACCCCTGGTTGTTTGTATATCACACGTGTATTGATGTTTCCACTCAATATAGTTATAACATGATATAAAAATTAATCATAAACTATATGAAATATGATAATAGTCCTTACTAATATTTGTCTCTAGGGCATATTTCAACACAATGCACACCAATTGGCTCGACAAGATTTGCTCAAAAACAGTATTAGTTAGGCCACTTTTTATCTGCCTGCCAACTGTTCGATCAAATGGCCGCATGAAAGTTTTATTTGAAATTTTTCAAAGATTTTTGATGGAGTGATTCATCTTATGCTTAAGCATCTAGGTTTGTTTGGGATTTTGAAATGGAGTTCATTTGAGTGGTTTTTGAGAAAGTGGTATCTAGACATATGAACTAGATTCAATTTTCAAATGTCATATAAATTTAGAGTTTGAATGTTTTTGGGAGATCACAAAGTGGGCCTTGGTACATCACTACTTGTACTAGCAAGGGGTGCAAAGAACCACAATTGTCTCTATTGGCATTTGAGTCCTAGGAACACCCAAAGTGGCATATATAGTTAAAATGGCACAAATGACCATTTCCTTATTTTATTCTTTTTGATTTCTTTTTCTTTGGGATTTGTTTGGGAATGATCTAGATGATGTGTAATTCACCTTAGAATCATTTTACAATCAATAGATCACTCAATGATGGCAATTCAAAACAACTCCTATTTAAATGCACACATATGAATGCTTAACGATTTTTAAAAATGGAAAAGTTTTTGTTAACCCTAAATTCGGTAGATTTGATCTTGATCACTTGGATTAAAGTTTTGGGATGTTACATGCGGGGAGGGGGCAACAGGTCATACCCTCAAAGATAGATCTAGCGAAAGTTGTCAATGACAAGGTTGATGAAAACAAGCGTCGATCCTGCAACGAGATTTATTAAGTCACAAGGAGATGTATTATCCCATGAACGACTCCATGATCAAATGTTCCAAGTGTCGCATCTCCATCGGTATCCACACGTATGAGATCAGCGGCAACAGTCGAGGTGTGATCAAGCACACAGTCGAAGCAGAAATGTGTCGATGAAGATCCGGTAGCGCTTCCGCGGTCTCGTCTAGATTAGATCTAAACGGAGGAAGAACACAAACAACACTCCCGTGATGGTGATGACGTATAAGAGGGCCTAGGTGTAACACCCCTAGTTTTATTAGCCTCTAAGTAGGGTTTGTTTGTGCATTCATGGACATCATTAATTTTGCTAAGACAAAAATGCAAACAAGAAGTGTAACAAAACCCTAAACCGACAAGAGATCTACAAAACAAACAAAATGGTGTAGCTGAATGAGAGACCCTCCCACTGGCGACCCCCACTCCACGCCGACGATCTAGTGGATCTCTAGTGAAATCTTCTCTTCTCTCCGATCATCCTCTTCGTCTCTCCTTTACCCTTCTGGTAAGTGTTTTTTCCCCTAGTTTGGATCATCATGAAGCCCCATGCGTGCCGTTGGAAGGCAACCTATTCAACCTTCAAAGATCTGGAGAAAGGAAGACACACGTTGTACGATGGATCAGTGAATGTCTGGTTGGCTGAGCCGGTTGGTTGGTTAGTCCTTTTGAATGCGAAAGGAGCGCCGATCATTGGGAAATCTATGGGTTCTGAGGATAGGATTGGCCCAGGTACTGAGATCACATATCCTGATCATTCTGTTTTGATCGGCGATTGCATTGAATCATCTACTGGCTCCATGTGGTTCCCGGTTTGTGAAGTTGATCCGATCAATTCTGAAGTTCAGATTGAAAATTCCTATATTACTGATCAACATGTTCACGTGGCTGGTGAAGATTATCATAATCTATCTGTTTATGATTCCATTGTCATGGGTCTTGATTTTTCCCCGGGGTTTCTATTCCGATTTGATATAAAAAAGAGGTTTGGATCAACTGTACATCCTCTTGGGAAATCAAATCACTTTGTCCTGGCGGTATCTTTTGGACGATCTAAATTCAGACTTAATGAGGACTCTGTTAGCCTGGCTTTGGAATCTTGTTTAGGTGGGCTTTGTGATGATCTGGCTATACTGCACATCAGGGACAGGGTTTTCAGATTTTCAGTATCCTCAAAGAATGTTGGTTTAATGGTTTATTCAATGCGCTCTTATGTTTGTGAACAGTTCAAGTGTTTCTTCCATCTCTGGGGAAGGGTGGTCCAAATTGGCGTAGAGAATTTTCTTCTTGGCAGTATGAATGTGAGCATGAATGGATTCTTATCAGCCCGAATAAGCGTAGGACTGAGGCTGCTATTTCTGCTTTAAATATGCAACCTTCTAAATCAGCCATAAGCAGATCAAGGGAAATTGTTAAGTGTCAGAAGGTTTTATCTTATGCGAATACAATTGAGTATGAGGTATGTAAAGGTTATGTATGTCCTGGTGTGGCCTCATCCAGCATTGAGCGATCTGCTGTTTCACTACCTGAGACGCTAGAATGTTCAGATGAACGAATTAAGTTTGGTTCAGTGCCTAGTTCAGTTTCACAGTTTGGCCAATCAAATAATGTCACTCAGAGGCCCACGCAGTCAAACCTGGCATGCAGTGATGAGGGCACAAAGGCAGGAAATCATCTACTCTCTGATAATGGTCTTGATGGTCTTGAACAAGTAATTGATGATATTGCATATAGATTTTGGGAGTGTGGCCGTTGCCTTTCCATGGGTCATAATAGAGGAATCTGGCGTAATAGAATACGATGCAAACAATGCTTCAGATCTGGTCATATTAAAAAGGAGTGTCCCGGTATGTTTGGGCCTATTAAACAGGTCTGGGTTCCAAAACGAGTTCTGAGCGATCACGATTCTGTGCTAGGGGACAGAGGTGTTAACAGAACTGCTGAAGAATCTACAACTACTACTTCTACGGGCCTAGTTTGCCAAGACGCTCACCTCTTACCCTATTCCGCCTCTACGTATCTCAACTGCCCGCCTAGTGCAAACCAATCTACGTCAAACTCGCCGCCTCCCACCACCGCCCAAAACCCCCCGGCGCAAGAGCCATCTATGGCGGTGTACGAGGTTGATCCTATGCCCTGGGTTCCGATGGGACATCAGATCATTGATGGTGGGCCAACACGGTTGCCCAGGACCTTCTACAATCCGACAGTACCTCCAACACGCCGCCATGACAACTACTGTCTTGCTTATGTGGAGCCGCCGCAACCTGGAGGTAATGCTTTCTGGCGTTAGAGGGTTTCTCAGTTTATTGAGCAGCAGCTAGGCTATGATGTTATGGATGCGCAACCTTCGCTATTTGGAGTTGGTTTGCTCGAGTTGCGTAGCTCTGCGGTTAGGGAGATTCTTGTGCAACAACCACCGCAGCAGATTGAGGAGGATGTGTTTGTACGATTTGTAAATCATGATGAAGGAGAAAACTATAGGGGAACTCAGGGGTTTAGAAACGGATGGGTAATGCTGCTAGGGGTTCCGCTTGACTACAGGAATGACTTTGACATATCTAATGCTATTGGTACTTTTGGTCGCTACATAGATTGGCATCGTGATGATCCCTACAAGTTCAGAACCATGGTGTTTGCCTCCTTTTCATCGCTGCAAACGGTACCTAGAGACGTTGTTTTTGGGAATTACAGTAACCTTGGGGGTGTGCGTCACTCTTGGACAGCAGCTTGCTATATTTTAACTGCAGATTTTGCAGACGTAATGCCTGCTGATGAGGATCCCATGCCAATGAATGGGAACCACACCCTCTGCCCGGTAATTTGCAACCTGACATGCACAACTAGGTTCTGCCGCAGTTTCCTGAATTAGGTTGGAATGATGTGCCACAAGAAGCTCCCCAAGCTCCAGCAGGCTAAGGTCAGGACCAAGGGCAGCCTCCTTTTGAGCCGGTGTTGGAGGAAAATGTTCAGGATCCGATTGTCTTGGATTCATCTGTGGACTCTGGATCCTCATCTGTGCATTTAATGGATGATACTATGGAGGATGCTTTTATGGAGATTCAGCAGCCACTTGTATAGGTTTTGGGTCAGCCGGTCTTACAAGCCCAGGAGCAGGAAAACCCGGTGCGTGACATGGTGCTTTTTGTGCCACAACCTGTCATTAGGCACAACGCTGAGACGACCTTTACTTTCATTGGACCTGAACTACCTCCTGAGAGGATTTGGGACAAGTTGCTTCAGCCTATCATGACACAGTTGCTGTCTAGCGATCTCCCAATTTCTATCAGGACTAGTCCATTCAGAAGCTTGGTTTTGACTAAGAGAAGCTGGTCTATGGTTTTTGATCAGTTCTGCAGTTTTAGTGTGGATGTGGTTGCTCAGCGTATCTGTGGGTTAGGTTCTCCCCCTCGCAGGCTAGTAGCAAGAGCTTTATTTTCTGATCAGGAGGGTGCACATGAGGGTGAACTCCAACCTATGCTCCCACTAGTCTTTTCTGCCACATCTTGTCCATCGGTTGGGAAGAAATTTCGTGGACGTGCTAAACTGCAGGAAACACCTTTGCTGGAAAGCTCAGTGCGTCGTTGTACCCGCATCTTGCTTAAGAATGATGGCTATCGTCCTAAATCTGGGAACAAACAGCAGGAACGACCAAGGAAGCGTGCTAAGGTGCAGTCAAGCAAAGCCAAGGGGAAGAAGCCAGCAATTGAGGTTGATGTCCAAGAGGACATACCCCCTGAAACCCCCGTACAGGTGTTGCAGTCGGTGGGAATTGCCCTAGGCATTGATCCTGCACAGTTAACGAAATAGAAGCTTACGGCCTCTCCTCAAGCTGACAATGATAGGGGGAATAATGAGTAGTGGAAGCATCGTGCATTTGGTGGCAGGGGGAATTTGGGGTCCTTTCTGTCAGTTATCGGTTGGGAAGGTCTCTTTGGTAGCAAACTTTATCAGTGGATGGTTTATTTTGTGGTTGGTCCGTGTTCAGTTTATGAAGTTGGGAGTCAGGGTTAGTAATGTGAGGGTCAGTGTCAGTCTGGTTAATTTTGGTGTCAGTATGAGTTATATGAGGGTCATGGCCAGTGCCAATTATTTGTCTGTCAATCATGAAGCATGTTTCTGGTTGATGCTATGTTCTGTATCAGGCTGGGTGTTGAACATTCTGTCTTTCTTGTTTGCTGCCACTTATTTTCTTAAATGTGTCTGATCACTAAAAGAAAGTGGCATATTCTGTGTTGGAATGTTCGGGGTTCAAATTCTGAGGCAAGGCAAAGAGTAGTTCGTGCAAAGATAGAGGAAAGTGGATGCGAGATTGTTTGTTTGCAAGAGACAAAATGTGCCTTTTTTGATCAGCGTATCATACGGAAATTCAGTCCTAAGCGTTTTGATAATTTTGCTTATGCACCTTCAGCCGGGGCTTCTGGAGGCATTTTAGTTCTGTGGAATTCAACAGTGTTTTCTGGGTCACTAATTGAAATTAAAAGCTTTGGAGTCACGATTCAATTCACCTCTGTACATAATAATGAGTCATGGACTCTTACGACTGTTTATGGACCATGCCAAGGGGTATTGCGTGAAAACTTTGTTACTTGGCTTCATGATTTAGTCATTCCACCTCTCAGCAATTATCTCCTTTTAGGGGATTTTAATTTTATTAGATCAGCTCAAAATCGCAACAGAACGGGGGCAATATTAATGACATGTTCATATTTAATAATCTCATTGGATATCTTGGTTTGGTGGAACTACCTATTAAGGGGAGGTCGTATACTTGGTCTAATATGCAGAAGGATCCTCTGTTGGAACATCTCGATTGGTTTTTCACTAGCCCAAGCTAGACCATCTCTTTCCTTAATACAGTTGTGTTGCCGCTTGCTAGGCCAGAATCTGATCATTTGCCTTGTGTAGTAAGTATTGACACTGAAATCCCAAAAGCTAGATTATTTCGTTTTGAAAACTATTGGGTTGATATGCCTGGTTTCCAAGAGTGTGTTGCTGCATCTTGGAACAAGCCATCTTACAAGAAAACTAGTGTGGCAATTCTTGCTGACAAGTTAAAAGGATTGAGATATGACCTAAAACGTTGGCAGAAGAGTCTGTCTAAATGAAAGATGCTCATTACTAAATGTAATGAAGTGATCTTCATCATGGATTCTTTAGAGGATAGAAGGCCACTTTTTATAACCGAATTCAACTTCGGGCTCTTGGTTAAGCTGCACTTGCAACATCTTCTTCAAGCTGAATGTAATTACTGGCGTAAAAGATGTACGGTAAGATGGATCAAAATGGGAGAGGATAACACAAAGTTTTTCCACTCAATGGCGACTAAAAGGTTTAGAAAAAATAGTATTGCATCTTTAAAGGGTGATGATGGGACAGAGGCTACCGATCATGAGGTAATGGCCGGTATGTTGTGGGCAAGCTATAAGGAGAGAATGGGCTCCACGACAGGAATTCAAATGCAGTCTGATTTAAACCGGATATTACAGAATGTGGAGGGATTGGAGGCCCTTTCTCGACCATTTGAAAAGCAGGAAATGGATGACATAATCAAATTTATGCCTCTAGACAAGGCTCCAGGGCCAGACGGTTTTAATGGACTGTTCTTGAAAAAGTGCTGGAACATAGTTAAAAATGAGTTCCATAATTTTGCACATGATTTCCACGAAGGGAAGGTTGGGTTGCAGAATATAAACAACTCTCTGATTACCTTGGTGCCTAAGAAAGGATCTCCTGAGAGTGTAAATGATTTTCGTCCTATCTCTCTTACAAATGTGTGCCTCAAGTTCTTAACTAAACTTGTTGCAAATAGATTTCAGGAGCACATTCTTCGTTGCATTCATAAAAATCAGTATGGGTTCTTAAGAACAAGGTCGATTCAGGATTGCATTGCTTGGACATATGAGTATATTCATCAGTGTCAACAATCAAAAAAGCCCATCCTAATTATTAAGCTTGATTTTGCTAAACCATTTGATACAATTGAGCATGAGGCTATTATTCAAATTTTGGAACATAAAGGTTGCGATAAAGTCTGGATTCGTTGGGTTCGGGAGATCTTGTCTTCAGGGGTCTCATCAGTACTTCTTAATGGGGTTCTAGGAAAGCAGTTCCAATGCAAAAGGGGAGTAAGACAGGGGGACCCATTGTCTCCATTACTTTTTGTCTGTGGGGGTGATCATTTGCAATCAGTAATTAATGATGCACTGAATCAGGGAACTTTTACTTTACCTATCATTTCTAATAATGATGACTTCCCTATAGTACAATATGCGGATGATACAATCTTGCTGATGTCGGCTGACATGGATCAAATGGTGGCTTTAAAGAATATCTTACAGAAATTTGGTAACTCAACTAGTCTAAGGGTAAACTTTTAGAAATCTCTAATTATACCACTAAATGTGGAGGCACAAGATACTGGAAGCCTTGCTGCGGTTTTGGGCTGCCAAGTGGGATCTCTGCCTTTTCCATACTTGGGGTTGCCCCTAGGGACTACAAAGCCCTCAATTCAAGACTTGCTACCTTTGGTTAATGGTTTGGAACGTAGACAAACTGCAACATCTATCTTTCTATCTCAAGGAGCTAGACTTCAACTGATTTCATCCGCCTTAAGCTCCATGCCTTTGCATTTCTTATTGTCGCCTAGCTTACCTGTTGGTCTAACAGAGCAATTAGACAGGATCTTAAGACAGTGCCTTTGGAGAGACAAGGATGAGCCGAAACCTTCTCTTGCAGCCTGGGAGATGGTATGCAAACTTAAAATAAATGGTGGACTTGGGATTGTTAATTTCCAGAAGAAAAACGACGCCCTATTGTTGAAACATTTTGACAAATTTTTTAACAAAGCAGATGTACCTTGGGTCAACCTGGTTTGGAGTTATTATTATGATGACTTCTTACCTGATCTGGATAGGCCTTGTGGTTCTTTTTGGTGGCGGGACATTCTCAAGCTGCATAGGAAATTCAAAGAGGTGGCTTCTGTTCAATCTAGTGTGGGAAATACTTTCTCCTTTGGACAGATGCCTGGGAATTTATGGGTTCTACTCAGCCATTGCCTTTGCGATTCCCATTCTTATTTTCTTTTGTTCTAGACCCAAGGCTTTCGGCGGCAGAGGTTTATACGACTAATGATTTTACTACCCTGTTATACTTGCCGCTATCTGATCTAGCTTATGAGGAATTATGTTTAATAAGGGATGGCATGCTGGAACATCGTCTAACAGAGGAGAAGGATGTCTGGATATATGAATGGGGCCAGACGTATTCTGCTTCTATGTATTATGCTCACGTGCACTCTCATTTGGTGGTTCCTGCTGTCTACAAATGGTTGTGGAAGTCTGCATGTGTTCTCAAAGTCAAGGTTTTTGCTTGGCTGTTGATTAGTGATCGTCTAAACACTAAAGATTTGCTACTTCGGAGAAATTGGAAGTTTGAGGGGGATAATTTCTTTTTCACATGCAATTTCAGTCAGAGGGTGTGAAATTTTTTGCAGATTGATTGGTCGTTGAGCGACGATATGTACACAGCAATTGCTGAAGCTAGAAGGGGTTTTGGTAAGCCTTTCTTTATGGAGGTTATGATTATGGCATGCTGGCATATTTGGAAGCAACGAAATGGGAAAATACTCCGGTTTGAGAGACCCACTTTTGCTAGGTGGAAGAGTAATTTTGTACATGACTTACTTCTTTTAGTGTATAGAATCAAGAGAAAACATAGGGACAGTATGAAAGAATGGATAGGATCCTTATGCTGACTAGAGTTTAGGTGAGTCCTCTCGACTCTCTTTGTATATAGTGTAATATACACTTGTAACTTTTTTGGTCTTTTTTCATAATAATTTTTTTCTGTGGGGCTTTTGCCTCACAGTCTAGGGTCAAAAAAAACCCTAAACCCTAGTTTTCCCCTCCCTATTTGAAATCCCTTCTAATGGTTTTGAATTTTCGAGATGCAAAATATGTGGAGCCCAAATAGTATAAAGGGCCCTGCAATGTTTTCAAATAATTTACAAATCCTCTAGTATTTTTGAAATATACAAAACAGATTTCAAATGGTTTTAAAAAAAGGAAACTGAGAAAAAGGAAAAAAGAAAAAAGAATTTAGAAACAAAAATAGAGCCAGAGCTCAACCAGGCTACTCCATCTATTCCTTTCCTTCCCGCCTCTGCGGACATAGCAGTTACCAGCAGCCCACCGCCCAGTCGAAGCCTAGCAAGGCCCAGGACCGCATACCTCCTCGCTTCCATCGTCTTTGTTACCGACGGCATAGCAGAAGCTCCTGCGTGTATGCATCATCACCGCCTAATTTCGTGCCAGGATGCTCGCCACCGCTTCGCCCTCTAGACGAGGATAAGATCCCTAGAAGTGCCTCTCTCTCCCTCCGGTTCCTCTCTTTCCCTCCTAGGCGCACTCCCTTTCTCGTTCTCTCCCCTGGCTAAAACCTAGCTCCGGCCATCGTCCCTCCTCGCCATTCCCCGACGACCCAAGCCTGATAAGGGGGTGACATCAAGGGTGGCCCGATCTTCACGGATCTCGTGATCAAATCGATGGGAAAGCGGAGGGAAAGGGAGAAGGTAGTGGAAGCAAACACACACCTCGTGAAGAGCACGATGATCACACGCAAAACTCACATGATACAAGGCCAATTGCTCCCATCAACGGCCACCGATCCGATAGAATCCTTGTAAGGAAAGATCAGTCAACGTGCTCCCTTTGATCCCAATCGGAGAGGGAAGAACACCTTGGAGAGGGTCTTGACAACTACGCTCATGCACTCGCAAACGTAGGCCTTCTACAACGATGGATTCGCGATGCAAACTCCAACGAGGTTGGTGATGATAGTTGGCCCCTTGGTGAAGGGGATAAGGCGAAACTAGAGATTCTACAAAGGGGGTTGTCTTTAGTCAATCATCTATGCCTAAAGGATACATGAGGGGGTGGGGGTCTATTTATAGGCCAGCCACTAG
Source organism: Avena eriantha (assembly GCA_910589775.1). NCBI lineage: Eukaryota > Viridiplantae > Streptophyta > Magnoliopsida > Poales > Poaceae > Avena > Avena eriantha. Next base: position 95,518,262 of record OU342741.1, read on the forward strand.
CATGGGGGTAGTTTGGGGATAAACTAGGCAAAAGGGTAAGTAAAGGGAATATTCCAGGGCATCAAACCCAGATCCGTGCGCAGACGGGTAATTCTAGTTGTAAGTCCGGCAGCGCCGGATCTAGCGTCGGGATTTCCGGTCGTCGCTAGATATTCCAATCATTCGCCGGAAAGGTGTTCTGTAGGTGCGTCCAGATGGAGTCTCGGTCCGCCAGATTGGTCGTTGAGTATTCTAGCGGTGGATCCGGTTCACTGGTGTTGTTGCCGGAGATTTCGGCGATGGGTCTAGCGGTGCCGGATGGTCCGCCGGTTTCGCTCTGCCTCTTTCTTCTTCTCTTCCAAGCCTCCCTCCTGTCGGGCATGAGTCCCTGGGCTTCCTCCCTTGTCTTTGTGCTTGTCGGTGTGAACCTATCATAGTCACAGGACGGAGTATGAAGTAGTATACCATTTAATAGGGTAGGAAGTAGGATCTCAAAGAGGATAGGTTTCACCTTTCGAGTCCATGAAGACTTGGCATAAGTTGGAGACCTTAATGTGGTAACAACCATAGGTCAGGCTACATCAGCAACGTCCACCTCCCCATCGCATCAGCGCAATCTCTGGTGAGTCTGTAACCATCTGGATAGTTGTTTATGTGATTGCTATTTAAAATAGTAGATCTATATGCCACATTAGGTTGTTGGGATCACCATGGGTGTAGCCATGGAATTAGTTATAAGGTCCACTGAAAATAGGGAAGTGCTACCGAGAAGAGTCTTATGAGAATGGGAAGCTTGGCCCCTGGCTTTATTTCACAGAACGGTCCTCTACTGAACAATGCAAAGGTAATTTGCCGCATATCATTCATAAACAGATTGTTGTTTGCTAGAGTCCTGCATTACTAAGTTTTTTAAATTATATTTTTTGTAAATGGGAACACGCCCAATCCTTGGCATTAGGTTAATGCATGTATCCTTCTTTGAATTGCGAACTTGATGTGTTCTTTCCTAAAATTTACTGGTTTTGCTGCATTTCATTTAGAATCATGCACATGTCCCTGATGACCCACAAGTATAGGGGGTGTATCGCAGTATTTTCGATAAGTAAGAGTGTCAAACCCAACGAGGAGCAGAAGGTGTTGACAGTGGCTTGGAGCAGGAATTCTCTGTAAATACTTAGCAAACAGATTTTTAGAGTTTTTTGATAATGCAGATAAATAAAGTGCGAGTAAATAAAAGACAATAATAATAAATGCAACAAGTGGCCCAATCCTTTCTTTAGCAAAGGACAAGCCGGTTGTATTACTTAAGATGACCAAACGTTCTCGAGGACACATGGGAATATCATCAAGTGCTTTCGCTTCATATAGTTGATTAATCTTCTTTAGTTTGATAAGTGTTGTGTGGGTGAACCTGTGCTAATGTACCGACCTTCCTAGGATTAATACATACTTGTTATTATACCCCTTGCAAGCATCCACAAGTACAAGAAAGTAATTAAGATAGAAACCTAACCACAACTTTAAACTCTACGATCCTGACATCCCTTGTGCAAAGGTTTCCTAACGGGGGTTCAGGTTTCTGTCACTCTGATAACCCCTACGATTAGTAGCCAAATACACAATGCACTTACCTAGGCCCATAAAGGTGAAGTGTCATGTAGTCGACGTTCACATGACACCACTAGAAGAATAACACCACAACTTAAATAACAAACTATTGAATCATTCTCAACACAATTCCACTACTAACAACATGACTTCTCCCATGTCCTCAAGAACAAAACGAACTACTCACAAGACATCATATGGATCAAGATCAGAGATGATATAATGATAAGCAACAATCTGAACATAACAATAATTCAATGGTTCCAATTAATAGCATCAACTATAATAAGTAATCAACACCGAGAAAGTTTCCCCTAAGAACTATCCAAGATTCAACCCAATTGTTAGAGCGGTATGGAGTGGTGATGATCATGATCCCGATGAAGTCCAGCTTGATGGTGGTGTTGATGGCGACGATCTCCCCTCTTCAGGAAGGAATTCTCTCGGTAGAATTCTGTCTGCCGGAGAGATCTTTCTCTCTCTGTAGTTTTCCGCCCTGTAGAGGCGGCGGAATTTTTCTGTGGTCGCTCCCCTGGATTAGGGTTTCATGGGGATAATATACGCCAAAGGGGAGAGCTAGGAGTGGGCTAGGGTGGCCACACCACCTGGTGGCGCGGCCTAGGGCAGCCCATGCCAGGGGTGGTGTGGCCCCTCTGTGGCCCATCTCCACTCCCCCTTCTGGCATCCTTCGTCTTCTGGAAAAATAGGATTTTCCATGTATTTTCCCGGATTTTCTGATCTTCGCGAATTTTGTCTCCAAACAGCCCCTTTTCCATCAGAATCCTGATTGCAGCAGTCCATCCTCCAAAAGTCATAAACCATGCAAAAATAGATGAAATAACATAAGTATCATCTCTTAATATGAAATATATCAATGAATAACAGTAAATTATGATATAGAATTGTGATGCAAAATGGATGTATCAACTCCCCCAAGCTTAGACTTCGCTTGTCCCCAAGCGAAAACTGAGCTCAATAAACATGACCTCTGGTTTATGGAGTGAAGAGTCGATAAAATAATACGGACAAGAAGCATCACATTCATCAATACATAAATCATAATAGAAGACTGATGACCCACAAGTATAGGGGTGTATCGCAGTATTTTCGATAAGTAAGAGTGTTGAACCCAACGAGGAGCAGAAGGTGTTGACGAGTGGCTTGGAGCAGGAATTCTCTGTAAATACTTAGCAAACAAATTTTTAGGGTTTTTTGATAATGAAGGTAAATAAAATGCGAGTAAATAAAAGACAATAATAATAAATGCAGCAAGTGGCCCAATCCTTTCTTTAGAAAAGGACAAGCTGGTTGTATTACTTAAGATGACCAAACGTTCTCGAGGACACACGGGAATATCGTCAAGTGCTTTCGCTTCATATAGTTGATTAATCTTCTTTGGTTTGCTAAGTGGTGTGTCGGTGAACCTGTGCTAATGTACCGACCTTCCTAGGACTAATACATACTTGTGATTATACCCCTTGCAAGCATCCGCAAGTACAAGAAAGTAACTAAGGTAGAAACCTAATCACAGCTTTAAACTCTAAGACCCTGACATCCCTTGTGCAAAGGTTTCATAACGGGGGTTCAGGTTTCTGTCACTCCGGCAACCCCTACGATTAGTAGCCAAATACACAATGCATTCCCCTAGGCCCATATAGGTGAAGTGTCATGTAGTCGATGTTCACATGACACCACTAGAAGAAATACACCACAACTTGAATATCAAACCATTGAATCTTTCTCAACACAATTTCACTACTAACAACATGACTTCTCCCATGTCCTCGAGAACTAAATGAACTACTCACAAGACATCATATGGATCAAGATCAGAGATGATATAATGATATGTAACAATCTGAACATAAACGATAATTCAATGGTTCACTCAATAGCATCAACTACAAGGAATAATCTGAAGGAGTTATGCCCTAGAGGCAAATAATAAAGTATATTATTTGATATATCTCCTGTATGTTCATAATACGTTTCATACTGTGCTATAACTATGTTAAAACAAAATGTTAATACACGTGTGGTATGTAAACAAACCGTGTCTCTAGTTACCTCTAGTGAACTAGTTCATTGGTCATGAGGATGGTCTGTGTTTCAAGATCATGGGCATTTATGCCAACTGACAATGAGGTCATGTTGTTAGTTGAATAACATGATAGAGAAACATCCGACCGTTATATCTTAATGAGATCTAGTTACAAAGTTCACCATTAATGATAAAACACAGAGAACCTCGCAACCTGATCCTTTGACTGTGACGTAATGCAAATCACCATTCTGGAAGAAGCTTAGATGGTTATCAAGAATCATCTCATAACAGGGTGATCAAAAAGGTGCCACTCAGGTTTTCCGAAGGAATGCGTAGAGGAGTACATATCAAGACCAGGATTTGTCTAGTCCATGTAACGGACAGATACATGTGGTCATCTCTGTGACGTCGCATTAATGAAGCTTGCAAGCATGTGACTAGGTCACGGAATGCAACGACATGAGAACGAGAAAACAAGTTCATCAGTAACGAGATCGAACTAAGGTATGGAGATACCGAAGATCAAGGCTCGGATGAATTAGGTATCGAATGACAAAGGGAATGGGGAACGACTATCTCACGGTTCGAGCGATTGTATTCGTGAAACGCACGGGGGTCACATGGCCATACATGTCCCTCTGTTGATCATTGATATGAGAGTGGTCTCTATCATGTCCGGAGTGTTTCTGAACCGAAGGATGTCACGCTTAAGGGTAGGGACGCTTAGGGTAGATGAGGTATCGTATGAGGAATAGAGAGAGAGAAACCAGAATAGTTTCGGTAACACCCGATGGAGATCGGAAAGGGGCCCGGAAGTTGTTCCAGAGTGAAGAGATAATATAATATGTGTATTTGAATGTTAATTGGAGAATTAATATTAAATATATATTTTATTTTATTTTTGAAGGCACTATATTGCTAATGGACCTCACCGAAGGGAGGCCCAAGTGGGCAAGGCGCCTAGGGAGTGGGGGCCAGCCGGCCTAGGGCTGGTGGGCCGCCCCAGTGGGGCCCACCTAGGGCCAGTGGCTTCCCCAAGGTAGCCGGCGGGTGTGGGGATTAGTCCCACCCTGCCTGGCCCCTGGGTGGTGCGCCCCCTCCCACTATATAAAGGGGTCCCCCTCCCCCTTGGAAATCACCCCATTCCTCTCATTCTCTCTCTCATCTACTGAGGACTTCCCCAAAATATTGGGGAGGACCCCGTAGTTGAGTAATCCACCTTCACACTACCGTCGTGTGATCGGCGATCCGGCATCTACTTCTTCCGCTGCTCGGCTGGATCGGAGTCCGGTTGACGTCCCCTACACCGGACGTGTGACGAACTTCGGTGGCACCACACTTGGGGTGCTGCTCGTCTTCATCAATATACGCCTTCCTTCGTAAGGCGTGCCTCTTTCTGCAAAGGTATGAATACTGTATTCCTTCTTTCCGTTACTTATGTCTACATAGTATAGATCCTGGTATTAGTGTTCGTGTAGATAGAATTTTTTTTGTTTTTTGCTACGAAACCCTTCAGTGGTATCAGAGCGGGTCTATGGGTAGACATGTCGTATGGATAGAACACATGGTTAGATGTGGGCATTGATTCTCCAGTTGCTACTCTCTTTAGTATTGTTGTTCATATCGCGGCACTGTTTGATGAAGCGGCCCCCAACCAACCTCATGTGGTGATTCACGAGACTGGTCCACAAATCAAAGTGGCTTAGGGGGGTGTGTGTCTCCCTACAGTAGTTGATATGGCATTGATACTGGAGGGCCCTGAAAAGGGAAGAAGAACGGCAATCATTGAATCCATGTTGTGGCTCGATGTTCGTAGGTGGGAAGGGGTTCTACTGCGAAAGCCCTAAAGCCGCGTAAAACATGCAATAGTTAATATAGAATCGTCTATCTTCATTATTGCATAGGGGCAAGTATTATATCATCGCAACAAACAAGTTTGTGAAACTTTGAAGCTGTTGATGATGATCATAAAGCTATAGCCATGTTATAACACTTTACTTTTGAAGCATTACTTATTGTGCTAGTATACTTACTAGACGGTAGCATAATAAGATAATCCCTCGTAGTATTCCAGTTATCGTATTCCCCATGTGTGTGCACCACCAAGAAAGTTCTTTGGTATGAGGCCGGCCGTGATGATCGGAGTTCAGACATATCTACGTTCGCATACAGTGGGTGCAAGCCATGTTGCACTGCGAAAACACACAAGTTATAACTGGCGAGCCTAGCATGTACATACATGGCCTCGGAATACAAGAGACTGAAAGGTCGATCATGAATCACATAGTTGATGTGATCGACATTAGGGAATGTCCACCTTTGATACTGCACTGATGGCCGTGATGATCAGGGGAGGTGCAGGGGATAGGGATCATGTGATCACTAAACGAGTAGAGGGATGTTCGTTTAAGTGGGAGTTCCTTTATTAAAATTTGAACTCATTATTATGAACATAGTCTAAACACTTTGCAAATCCTTTGTAGATGTCTCGCCCACCCACCTTTAACCTAAGCACTTTCCTCGAGAAGGACAAGCTAAAAACTGATGGAACCAACTTCACCGCATGGTTCCGCAGTCTTAGGATCCTCCTAGTCCCCTACAAGTTAACTTATGTCATCGAGGCTGAGCTTCCGGCTAAGCCTGCAGATTCTGCCTCCCAGGACGAAAAGAATGTCTGGCAGTCCAAGGCGGACGACTTCTCCCTCATCCAGAGTGGAATGCTCTATGCCATGGAGCCGGAGCTTCAAAAGTGTTTTGAGAAGATGAATGCTTTTGAGATCATTGAGGATCTCAAGGCTGTCTTTGCTCCGCAGGCTCATGCAGAGAGGTATGATGCTTGTGAGCTCTTCTTCTCTGCTAAAATGGAAGAGCACAGCAGTATTAGTGAGCACGTGGTCAAAATGTCTGGCTACGTTAAGCGCCTAAACGCCCTGGATTGCAAAATCCCGGAGGAGATCGCTATAGATAGGGTGCTGAATGATGACCCACAAGTATAGGGGGTGTATCGCAGTATTTTCGATAAGTAAGAGTGTCGAACCCAACGAGGAGCAGAAGGTGCTGGCTAGTGGTATGGATCAGGAGTTCTCTGCAAATACTTAGCAAACGGATTTTTAGGGGTTTTCGATAAAGCAAGTAAACAAAGTACGAGTAAATAAAAGACAGTAGGAATAAATGCAGCAAGTAGCCCAATCCTTTATGCAGCAAAGGACAAGCCGGTTGTATTACTTAAGATGACCAAACGTTCTCGAGGACACATGGGAAGACTGTCAAGTGCTTTCGCTTCATATAGTCGATTAATCTTCTTTAGCTTGCTAAGTGTTGTGTGGGTGCACCTGTGCTAATGTACCGCCCCATCCAAGACTAATACATACTTGTGATTATACCCCTTGCAAACATCCGTAAGTACAAGAAAGTAATTAAGGTAGAAACCTAACCACACCTTTAAACTCTAAGACCCTTACGTCACTTGTGCAATGGTTTCCTAACGGGGGTTTAGGTTTCTGTCACTCCGGCAACCCCTACGGTTAGTATCCAAATACACAATGCATTCCCCTAGGCCCATATAGGTGAAGTGTCATGTAGTCGACGTTCACATGACACCACTAGAAGAAGTACACCACAACTTAAATAACAATCTATTGAATCTTTATCAACGCAACTCCACTACTAACAACAAGACTTCTCCCATGTCCTCAAGAACAAAACGAACTACTCACAAGACATCATATGGATCATGATCAGAGATGGAATAATGATGTATAACAATCTGAACATAAACAGTAATTCAACGGTTCACTCAATAGCATCAACTACAAAGAGTAATCAACACTAGGAAAGTTTCCCCTATGAACTAATGCAAGATTCAACCAATTGTTACAACAATATGGAGATGGTGATGAGGGTGCTGCTGATGATGATGGTGGTGATGATGATGATGATCCCGATGAAGTCCAGCTTGATGGTGGTGTGGATGGCGATGATCTCCCCTCTCCGGGAAGGAATTCCCTCGGCAGAAATCTGTCTGCCAAAGAGATCTTTCTCTCTCGGTGTTTTCTGCCTCGCAGAGGCGGCATAATCTTTCTGTGGTCGCTCCCTGAGTCTTAGGGTTTTGGGAGGATGATATACGCCAGAGGGGAGAGGCTGGAGTGGGCCAGGGTGGCCACACCACCTCCAGGCGGGTGGAAAACGAAGTAATAATATTACACAATAGTCCACGATAAAACCCACACAAACATATATATATACAACAACGACTCCATGAGTCAAAAATATAGATATACAATACAAAGATCCAAATCACCTTGAAACGATACAACATCCGAGTACGGATAAGATGCAAATGGGGCTAAGAGCCCTGAAGAATAACCAATGGCGTCCATAACCCTGCCCAGGCCAAGCCGGAAGGGTAACCCTGCTGACGACGTCAAACTTATACCTGTTAAAACAAAAGGGGTGCCGATATAGGGCAAAGGAAAAAGGGAGCGGTCAGTACTGAGGCTAGTACACGGCGAGGCTAGAATTCGGCGGCTCTCGCCTACATAGGTATGGTGGACTGAAGCGGCAGCGCATCATGCATAAACAACCTATAGAGACTCGATGCAACTGTCGGCTATTAGAGAGGGATAAGAGAGACCTATTCAGGACCAACCTGATACTAACATCAATCATACCCATCCTGGCATTTCCCCCTCGAGACGAAACGAGGAAGGCAAACCGAGGAACTCACACAGTTGACAGTTTTATTCATTCCGTTATAGTTGAAGCACTTACTAGTCAGATATAGATAGCATGAGTCATCCTGATAGCATAAGTAGTGGGCAGTTTTAGTTAACCAGTCAGTTGTGGTTGCAGTACTTACTAGTCAGATACAATTAGCATGTGACATCCCAAACCTAGCAGTTGTTGGCACTTTTATTTCATTCCATTGGAGTTGCAATACTTACTAGGCAGGTATAACATGACAAGATACACCCCAGTTCCACCAGTTGTTGGCACTGTTATTATCCATTCCATTGTAGTGAAGCTGATTACTAGTCACATATTAAGTCAACTTTATAGCACTACTTTAGTTATGCTTGTCTATGATCGAGATATTTTGCTCCAAGTCGTCCATAACCATGGACACAGCTTTCAGAAAGATTTACCCTGCAGGGATACACAAATAGCAACACACCCATGATCAACCTCGGAAAAACCAAATCAAAACCCAACAAGGCTTTCACGACAAAGCAATCACAGGATTCACAAAATATTTCAGGGCGCCACCCCATTAAGCTCCCGCAACAAAGTTGGCCGGCTCCGAGACGGACCCAAGGTTTGTGCCAATGGCTGTAAACGACTGGGAACCTGAAAGTGTGACTGGGCTTGTCGATACCGCGAAAACACACCGCAATTCCTAAACAGTACAGGTGCTCCACACACAATTGTAAATAAAGCAGTAAAGCATGGCATACGTATAGAATAGTAATAAAGCCCCAAACTAGTTTGTGGCCCCAAGAAATAGGAAATGAATCAAGCTCTGGCTAAGGAGATTCATGGTCCCACATGCGGATAGTGCGATAGTCAAGTAACAGGTATCAAGTACTCAGGGTCCTACGGGACACAAGTGAGAGGTTAAAAACCAAATATTTGCTATTGCCCACCGATGCCTCTACATTAGTTATATCTATTCCCAGCAATTAATCAAGTTGTATTGACAGTAATGATCATCTCCACCATTTGTCATGTGCCAACTTGCCGTCAATGGTGGAACGACAACGACACGAAGCAACACATAAGCAAGCAACTACGACTCGTAAGACCGACTATCTATCAAATAACAGGCAATAGGATGTGTCCATGGCAATATAGAGGCTGCAAGGAGTATAAATGGTGCACGGAAACTAAAGCATCGCAACACGGATAACAATAGATCAACAGGAGGAAATAAAGACTATAAAAGCAAAATAGGTAGAAAGAGGGAGATGCTCGCCTGGAAAACATAGCCGAAGGTTCATTACCCGAAGGACTTGTCGATACTCGCATCAACTCAACGGCCTAATCCGCGAAGAAGCAAAGCACTAGAAGAAACACCGAATGCACTATTTAATACTATGACAAAAGATCGAGCATGATGTATGTATGATGTATGGCATGACAAAGATGCGATGCAACTAGGCAACATTAAGAGGAACCAAGGTCCCGACATTTAAATAAAAGGTTCAAGTTATTTAGGTACCCGCAATTTAAATATTGATTAAACAAGGCAAAACATGGCATCGATTCACTACACCAATTTAAATGGAGGCAATATAACTATATTTGCCCACATATGGTCTCCATATTTAATTACTAGTTGCATCGCTATTTAATCTAAAACCACAGGATATATGATACACATGAATGGTTTTAATGCATACGAGATATACATGGCATTTTATAAAATAAAATAAAAAATAAAGGATTGGATCGAGGTCTCACGGTTTGGATCAGAGTTGACGAAACCATCTTCAAGTTATAGTGAAGTACAAATAATAGCTGGCATCACGGAAGGGGAAATATCGGCAGGCCGACATCATTGGACGGCTAGTACCAATGTCGTCTGACAAAGTGATGTTCATCTTGGTGAAATAGAAGACCCACGAAACATAGCTGTGATAGATCATGTTGGAAATTGGAAGCAAGACTCTTGTAAACATTTCGTCGAACACCTGACGGGCAGAGGGGTTGCTGGAAACAGAACAATATCAACAAAAGATATACTTACCAAAGCTTGGCGCGCTTGTTGCCGTTGCGATAAATCGGAAACAGAAGAAAAGAAAAAGACGGCGCGGATGTCTGGCGCACACGCACAGGACAGGGAGCGGTGCGGCTACAAGGACCTGGCCGACAGGCCCCTGTGCACGAGCGGGAGGACCAAGGGGCAGGGGCGCGCGGTGCTGCTACTACCTGAGTTTGCTGTGCCGCTGCAGAGGAAAAGAATTTGATCACCGGCCAGATATTTATGCAAGCGATGTATAGCTAGCTCTTCGATGGAACCAAGGAACAAAGCATCTGCTCGTGGTGTGGATTTGAAATTAGATCGATGGGGATTTTTGCTAGCTAGTATTGGATAAACAAAAGAGTCGGGATTTGGTGCGTGGAAATCTGGTGTGGTGGTATGGCGCACTGGGAAGCGAGGTGGCCAGGTGCCGCACGGTGAGCCGAAATTAATGGAGAAAACGACGGTGCTGGGGATTTGATCTGGACACAAAGCTGCCGCTCTTGAACGAGAAACAAAGTTTGGGACGAGGAAAAGATTTAGCACGTCGGCAGTGACGAAACAAGGGAAGAAAAGGTCTTCAGATCTGATTTGGAAGGACGAACTGAGGATATTTTAGGTAGACTCGGGGATATGGTTAGAGAGGGAAAAAGAAAGAGTTATTTATATAGTTCAAAGTAGACTAGACGAGGCTAGTTTTAGGTCAAAATTTTAGACGGGTCTTTGCTTATTTTAATTTTTAGTAAAATAAGAAAAACTTTTACGGTCCTATAACAACTCGGAAAAGATTGTTTTAATTTAAATTAGGAAAAGGATGGGCCGGCTTTACATATATTAAATTGTACGGATAATGTAGCCAACAAAATACGATGTTTAATAAAATAATTTTGTGTTCAGAAAAATACAAGGTAAGATTTTGATGGAAAGAAATAGGGATTTTAGGTAGGAGTATGAGTATGTTTGAGAGAATATGAAGCATGACAAGCAAGAGACAATGGAGCGGTATGTGTCATGTACGGTGGAATAGAGAGATGTAGGCATGCCAAGATTTTATGTGACATGGTACAATAGATGAAGTATGAACAATTAGAGGGTAAGATCATAAGATTACCACATGGACAAGATCAAAAAGAACCACATGGCATCTAGAAGGTCCCACTTGACCATAGGGAATAATGGTAAGATTGAGATTTAGAATGTCAAGATCAAGCACATCAAGAATATAAGATATCATCCCCATGAGCTTCACTTGGTTAAACTTGATATGGTCACATGGCTTACCTGAATAGATCCACACATGGTCATATGAGATTTAAAATAAGGCCCAAATGAATAGAGCCCATATTCCATTATATGGTAGAATTAAAGAGATGGTCATATGGACACATTGAGAGCATAATATAGAATATAGTAGAATCAAGAGATGATGCCCCCAACTCAATTTGGGCATTTGTTGTCAAAAGAAAAAGGCAAGACTCAAATAACGGAATTAGACATTATGGTTCCAACGCAATTGGCACCAACTAGAGATAGGATAGAGAGGGGCTAAAATAGAGAGAGACAAATAGCAAGATCCAAATGCAAATATCAAGAAGGGTTCAAGTGTCATAATAAATGCAACAATTTAATTACGTGTTCCATGCAAGATGGCATGATGACATGAGCATGCGGTCATGATGATGCACAAAATAAAAACAACACGTGATTTTCTAGTAGTGGTTTTATTCGGGGTGCTACAACTAAGACACTTGCTGAGGTGTTCGCCATGCTCAAAACTGCTGAGGTTGAAATCAAGAAGGAGCACACGGTGCTGATGGTCAACAAGACCACCAACTTTAAGAAACCTGGGCAAAAGGGAAAATGCAAGGGTAAGAAGTCTAAGAGGGATGGCAGGTTTGTTCCTAGCACCTCAAAGACTGCGAAGCCTGGCCCTAAGCCCGGCACTTCGTGCTTCTACTGCAAAGGGGATGGGCACTGGAAACGCAACTGCTCTAAGTACCTTGAAGACAAGCGAGCTGGCAAGATAGCCATCCCGGACAAAGGTATATATGATATACATGTTATTGATGTATTCCTTACAAGTACCAGGAGTAACACCTGGGTATTTGATACCGGATCTGTTGCTCACATTTGTAACTCTCAGCACGATCTGTAGAGTTGGAGGCGCCTGAGGAAGGACGAGGTGACGATGCGCGTTGGCAATGGTTCGAGAGTCGAAGTGATGGCCGTCGGCACCCTGCATCTCCGTCTACCATCAGGATTATTGTTGGTTTTGAATAAATGCTATTATGTACCCGCACTGAGTATAAATATTGTGAGTGAGTCTTGCTTGTTGCAAGACCGTTATTCATTTAAATCAGGAACAAATGGTTGTTCAATTTATATGAATGATGTTTTCTATGTTCATGCTCCTATATGTGATGGTTTATTCTTACTTGATCTTGATTGTGATACACACATCCATAGTGTTGATGCTAAACGTTGTAAGCACAGTGACAATAATTCCATGTACATATGGCATTGCCGTCTTGGTCATATTGGCATAAAGTGCATGAAGAAGCTTCATTCAGAAGGGCTTCTTGGATCATTGGATTTTGAATCCCTTGATACATGTGAGCCGTGCCTCATGGGCAAGATGACCAGGACACCATTCTATGGAATAGTGGAGAGAGCTGTAGACCTACTTCGGATCATAAATACGGATGTATGTGGACCAATGAGTGTCTCAACAAGCAATGGTTATCGTTACTTTGTTAGCTTTACTGACGACTTGAGTAGATATGGATATATCTACTTGATGAAGCACAAGTCTGAAACCTTTGAAAAGTTCAAGAAATTTCAGAAAGAGGTAGAGAATCAACTTAACAAGAAAATCAAGCACCTTTGATCGGATCGAGGAGGCGAGTATTTGAGTTATGAGTTTAACATGGACTTGAAGGACCGTGGGATTATCCCACAGCTTACGCCAGCCGGAACACCACCGCGTAATGGTGTGTCGGAACGCCGTAACCGAACCCTATTGGATAGTGTACGGTCCATGATGTCTTTAACTGATTTGTCTGTGTCGTTTTGGGGATACGCGTTAGAAACCGCCACTTTTATTTTAAACCAAGCACCATCCAAATCCGTGGAGACAACCCCATATGAGATATGGTATGGGTAGAGGCCGAAGTTGTCTTTTCTGAAAGTTTGGGGATGTGAGGCGTATGTTAAGAAACTGTAGCCTGACAAACTCGAACCCAAATCGGGAAAATGTATCTTTGTAGGATATCCAAGGGAAACCATTGGATATACCTTCTACAATCAAGCCGAAGGCAAAACGCTTGTCGCAAAAACCGGCACCTTTCTCGAGAAAGAGTTTCTTGCAAAAGGGGTGAGTGGAAGGAAAATTGAGTTAGATGAAATTGTTGACCCTTCTCTCCGTATTCTGAGTAGCGCAACGAAGATGTTCCTAAACCTCTCTCCAACATGGAGGAAGAGCCCATTGATAATGATCAAAACAATGACATCGACACTCCTAAGGTTCGCAGGTCTACAAGGGTTCGTGCCACTCTAGATTGGTATAGTAGCCTTATAATGTCTGTCATCCTAGATGAACAAGAAGAACCTGCAGACTACAAGGAAGCTATGGATAGTGCTGACTCCGAGAAATGGCTAGAAGCCATGAAATCCGAAATAGGATCCATGCATGAAAACCAAGTTTGGACCTTGGTGGATCTTCCAGAGGGCCGCAAGGCCGTGGAAAATAAATGGATCTTTAAGAAAAAGACAGATGCGAATGGTAATGTGACCATTCACACAGCTCGACTTGTCGCAAAAGGGGTTTTGACAGATTCAAGGAGTTGACTACGACGAGACTTACTCTCCCGTAGTGATGCTTAAGGCTGTCAGGATTTTAATAGCAATTGCGGCACATTTCGACTATGAAATTTGGCAGATGGATGTCAAGATCGCATTCCTCAATGGTCACATTGATGAAGAGTTGTATATGATGCAACCAGAATGTTTTGTTGATCCTAAGGATGCTGGAAAGGTATGCAAGCTTCAACGGTCCATTTATGGATTGAAGCAGGCATCTCGGAGCTGGAACCAACGTTTTGATCAAGTGATCAAAAGTTTTGGATTCATCCAAAACCAACAAGAGTTCTGTGTTTACAAGAAAGCAAGTGGGAGCTCAGTTGTTTTCCTGGTGGTGTATGTGGATGACATATTACTCAAGGGAAACAATGTGGATCTTACGAATAGCGTGAAAGCATATTTGAGCAACCAATTTTCCATGAAGGATCTAGGTGAAGCTACATACATATTAGGAATCAAGATCTATAGAGATAGATCAAGGAACCTAATAGCATTGAGTCAGAGTACTTACATAGATAAGATTTTGAAGAGGTTAAAAATGGAAAAACCAAGTGGGGTTTTACACCTATGATGAAGAATTGCAACTTGAGTATGACTCAATGTCCTGTAACGGATGATGATAGAGAGAAGCTGTCTTACATCCCCTATGCTTCAGCAATAGGATCTATCATGTATGGAATGCTTAGTACCCGACCTGATGTGGCATTGGCTCTTAGTTTGACGAGCCGATATCAGAGTAATCCAGGACCGGATCACTGGACAACTATGAAAAATAACCTAAAGTATCTAAGAAGGACAAAGGATATGTTCCTAATCTATGGAGGAAATGATGAAGCTCTAAACATAACAGGTTACGTAGATGCGAGCTAGAATTCAGATCATGATGACTCGAAGTCTCAAACAGGATTTGTTTTCTTGGTTAATGGTGGGGCGGTAAGCTGGAAGAGCAGGAAGCAGCCGGTGGTGGCACAATATTCAATGGAGTCTGAATACATTGCTACAGATGATGCAGCAAATGAAGATGTTTGGCTAAGGAATTTCGTCATCGAACTAGGAGTTTTTCCTAATGCGCAAGACCCCGTGACGATCTATTGTGATAACACGGGAGCTATTGCAAATTCAAGGGAACCAAGAACTCATTCCACAGCCAAACACATCAAGCTTAGATTTTCACGTCATCCGACAGATTGTTGACGAAGGTGAAGTCAAGATTTGCAAAGTAGATACGGAACTGAATATAGCAGATCCTCTGACTAAAGCTCTCCAACTAGATAAGCACAAACAACACCGAGATTCCATTGGTGTTAGGTTCTTGCCTATTGTAAACTAGTTTTGTATACTCTAGTGCAAGTGGGAGACTGAAGGAGTTATGCCCTAGAGGCAAATAATAAAGTTTATTATTTGATATATCTCCTGTATGTTCATAATACGTTTTATACTGTGCTATAACTATGTTAATACGAAACGTTAATACACGTGTGGTATGTAAACAAACCGTGTCTCTAGTTACCTCTAGTGAAGTAGTTCATTGGTCATGAGGATGGTCTGTGTTTCAAGATCATGGGCATTTATGCCAACTAACAATGAGGTCATGTTGTTAGTTGAATAACATGATAGATAAACATCCGACCGTTATATCTTAATGAGATCTAGTTACAAAGTTCACCATTGATGATAAAACACAGAGAACCTCGCAACCTGATCCTTTGACTGTGACGTAATGCAAATCACCATTCTGGAAGAAGCTTAGATGGTTATCAAGAATCATCTCATAACAGGGTGATCAAAAAGGTGCCACTCAGGTTTTCCGAAGGAATGCGTAGAGGAGTACATATCAAGACCAGGATTTGTCTAGTCCATGTAACGGACAGATACATGTGGCCATCTCGGTGACGTCGCATTAATGAAGCTTGCAAGCATGGTACTAGGTCACGGAATGCAACGACATGAGAACGAGAAAACAAGTTCATCAGTAACGAGATTGAACTAAGGTATGGAGATACCGAAGATCAAGTCTCGGATGAATTAGGTATCGAATGACAAAGGGAATGGGGAACGACTATCTCACGGTTCGAGCGATTGTATTCGTGAAACGCACGGGGGTCACATGGCCATCCAGGTCCCTCTGTTGATCATTGATATGAGAGTGGTCTCTATCATGTCCAGAGTGTTTCCAAACCGAAGGATGTCACGCTTAAGGGTAGGGAAGCTTAGGGTAGATGAGGTATCATATGAGGAATAGAGAGAGAGAGAAACCGGAATAGTTTTGGTAACACCCGATGGAGATCGGAAAGGGGCCCGGAAGTTGTTCCGGAGTGAAGAGATAATATAATATGTGTATTTGAATGTTAATTGGAGAATTAATATTAAATATATATTTTATTTTATTTTTGAAGGCACTATATTGCTAATGGGCCTCACCCGAAGGGAGGCCCAAGTGGGCAAGGCGCCTAGGGAGTGGGGGCCAGCCGGCCTAGGGCTGGTGGGCCGCCCCAGTGGGTCCCACCTAGGGCCGGCAGCTGCCCAAGGTGGCCGGCGGGTGTGGGGATTAGTCCCACCCCGCCTGGCCCATGGGTGGTTGTAGCATCCCAATTTTCTAACCATTGTAATGCTACTTGGTCTAGTAATATAATGGCTACTTCCTATATATAATTGTTGCATCATAATTATACCATGCTGATGTCATCATGCCACCTTGCATTTGAGCATCATATAAAACCCTTTTGTTTTGGTTCTTCTCTCCTATGCTTTATTAATTGTATTTGGCTCTTGATATATTGTATTTGAATCTTGATAATGCTTGATGCCCAAGTTGAGTAGGGGGCATATCTTTTATTCCACTCCACCACCTTTCTTTGACACCACCTTATAATTCCACCATTCTACTTACCCATGGGCTTTCATTTTCTTTTGGTATTTAATCTAGCTCATGGGAGATGGGATGGATCCAATTCTATTTTTTTGCTTGGCCTTTATTCCATATTTTGGAATGCATAAGAATAATGCCATGTTATTATTATTGTCTTCACAAGCATAAGAACATGGCATTTAATTATCATGCATGGGCCATGCAACCTTCACCACTATTTGATCTCCCTTGGTTTCTTTGGAATTTTTGATTGTTCTTCTCTTATTTGTTGAGCTCCAACCTTTCCCTCCCAATCCTCACCTTGTTCCTTCTCTCCTTGCCATGTGCATCACAAGCCTCATCTCACCCCCATCTCCTCCATCTATTGCATGAGCTAGACGGTTCCTCACAAAGCCCTCACAACCTTTTTCTCTTCTCTCTCCACCATGTCACCTTGCCATCCTCATGCTCAAGCCCATGAGGATCAATCTTAAAAACCCTACCCTAATACCATGCCACCCTCTTCTTCCACCCCCTCTCCCAAAACCCTAATACTAAACTAAACCCTAACCCCTTTTTCTAACCTCTCTCTCTAAACCTATCTCTAGTCTAAACCCTACCTTACCCTAACACTCACCTCTCTCTCTCTCTTTCTCTCTCTCTACCATGCTGGCCCCACCCCAGCTACCCTCCTACCCCAACCCTAGCACCAGCCCTAACCCGAGCCACTACCCCCTCCTAAAACCCTAGCCGAAGCTACACCCAAGCCTCCCCTCTCCTCTCTTTTTCTCTCTCACTGCCGTGCCTGTCCCACCGGAGCCTGGCCTCCCCTCTCTGCTGGCCCACCTGCCATGCCTCTGCCTGGCCAAGCCGAGCCCCAGCTCGTGCATGCGAGGAGGAGGAGGAAAAGGTGGCCGAAGCCACCTTTATCTCTATCCCGCTCCCACATGTCACCCCATCCCCTTCCCTATCTACTTCCTCGCCTCACGCGACCTAGCATCGCCAGATCCACCCCGGAGCCCTGCCTCTCCCCTCTTCTTCTCCACCGACGCCATCTCCCCTCTCGCCGGTCACCGCCAGTACAGCTGTCTTATCCTCATTCCAACCGGTGTGGGCGACGTGGAGGTGGTCGAGGAGGCCGAGGAGGTTCCCCTGCTTCACCCTGCACGTGCCAGCGAGGAGGAGGAGAACCAGAACCACCAGAACCATCGCCGACCACCGAAACCCTAGCGCCGCCGTGCGTCTGCAACCTCGCCGCTCCGCAGCTCCCCGCCTCGATCAGACCCCTCCGACTGCC
Organism: Avena eriantha; assembly: GCA_910589775.1. Lineage (NCBI taxonomy): Eukaryota > Viridiplantae > Streptophyta > Magnoliopsida > Poales > Poaceae > Avena > Avena eriantha. The sequence continues at coordinate 95,536,635 of OU342741.1, forward strand.
CCTCGGTGAGATATCCAGCCTCTCAGACATCATCTCCGCCGCCGTCATGTCCTGGTCGCGCCGGAGGTTCCATCGGACGCTCTCCGTGCGCGCCTGCATCTGCACGTTCCCGTGCCGCACCACGTTATCTAGCCGCCTACCCCTCGCCTTACAACAACCCCCAGCTTCCGCAGTGGCTACCGCCTCCGCGCGCGTGCCCAGGTCCCCAGTTCGAGCCCCCGCGCCGCGCTCTGTCGCGGTCGAGCACGGTCAGCTCGACAGTTTCATCAGAGAAGATCAACAGGGCACTGTGGTCATTTTATATTTAGCCCCCCTTTTTTATCTCGCGCTCAACCCGCGGTCCAGCCGACCCCACCTGCCAGCCTCTGTGAGCTTTTTACAGAAAGGCACCCCGGTTTTTAGTAACCTTAATCCGCGCTCCAGCTCAACCCCACTGTCAGCCTCTGTGGGTTCAGCAGCTGGCCCGTGGACCCATAGCCGTTGGTCCCACCTATCAATCGCTGTGGCTAGGTAACACCGCGGTGAGAAAACCCCTTCTGAGCGCGCGTATCCCAGTCAGCAGCTGGCCCACCGTCAGCGACTGGGGCTGGGTCTGGCTGAGTACAAAAAAGGTTTTCTGTTTATCTGTTTGTATTATTCTTTCAGGAAATGTTCAAATTCAAATTCAAATCAGATTTTAAATAACTTTTAAATTATAAATCCAAATAATACAAATGATATATGTTTTTAATCAGAAAAATGAGAGGAATTCAAATATGCTATTCCAAATAATGTTTGAACACTTTAAATTTTCGAGATGATTAAAATTACAAATACAATGCCCTTTTCTTAATAAATTAATACCTTTAATTCTACAACTCCAAATTTGACAAATAATATGTCTAAATCGATCAGCGCGACGAGCCCGTTCTATCTATGCATTCCTTGTTCTAATTTGAAGCATGCATCATGCCATATTTAAAAATCAGAACTGTTTATGATAATAAAACTGGGCTAAATAATTAATAAAATGCTTTATTCTGGTACCACACCTCACCCTTGCCATGCTACTTTAATGCCATGTAAATTGTGCATCATTCATCATGGCATGCTTGTTTGCTTGTCGCATTTTAATTCATATGCTTGTGCACTTTATTTACGTTGGCCCTTGTTTGTTTGGTTCTTCTTCGAATAGACGCCCAGCAGGAGAATTACCAGGAATCACAGGAGTACTACCCAGATCCATCTCTCGCTTCAACTGAGCTGCCAGGCAAGCACTACCACATGCTTGCATACATATAGTACCTATTTCCTCTATCTTATTCTTGCATCATTGAGTCACGGTTGCATCCAATTGAATCCCAAGTACTGCATAGCCTGTACTTTTAAACCCCGCCGAAGCTTGTTCCTCCATCCCATGAGCCATTACTACAGGAGTTGTTTGAGCCATGCGAGTCGTAGAAAAACATGTGTAGGGTATGTGAGTGTCTGATGAATAACGAGGTACCTAAACAACATAACCTGAGTAGTAATGGGATAACTAATGAAAGAGGCACCGGTGAGCAATATCTGCTATTTGGTTTTTCATGCTCACTTGTGTCCCGTAGGACCCCGAGTACTTGATTCCTGTTCCTTGACTATTCGCACCATCCACATCCGGGAGGCCTTATGGACCCCCCCGAGCCAGAGCTTGATTCATTCTTATTTCTTGGGGCCACAAAGTAGTTTGGGGCTTTATTAAGATTGTGCGTGGAGCACCTGTACTGTTTTGGATCGTGGAATGTTTTTGCGGTATCGACAAGCCCAGTCACACTTTCGGGTTCCCAGTCGTTTACAGCCATTGACACAAACCTTGGGTCTGTCTCGGAGCCGGCCAACTTCGTTGCGGGTAACTTAATGGGGTGGCCCCCTGAAATATTTCTGAATCCTGTGATTGCTTTGTCGTGAATGCCTCGTTGGGTTTTGATTTGGTTTTTCTGAGGTTGATCGAGTGTGTGTTGCTATTCGTGCACCCCTGCAGGGTAAATCTTTCTGAAAGCCGTGTCCACGGTTATGGACGACTTGGAGCACAGTTTCTTGATCATAGACAAGTATAACTAAAGTACCGCTTTTAATCTGACTAAGTACCTGATTAGTAAATAGTGCAACACTCATGGAATGGTTAATAAAACTGCCAACGGATGGGGGGTTGTTCGTCCGCTTCCTCGTTGGTAAGCGAGGAGGAGGATGGATCTATTAATTACTGTTATAACTGTTGTTATTAATTCACGGACATCCGTCTATCATTGGTTAGGCGGATGGTTAGCGGGTATCTATAGAATTGTTAGATATTATCTTTTGATGTAATTGCGTCACCCCAGGTTGTGTCCCCTTTAGTGGCATAAAGACTTGCTGAGTACCCCTAGGGTCTCACACAATAAATTGTTTGATTCAGATGAACATGTGTACCCGCAAGATGGATACTGGGTGGAGGAGACAGATGATGTTGGCAACGATCACTCGGTGTAGAAATTCCGGGAACGGGGATCCGTGAGATCTGTGGGTGGGATGTGTTTATTTATGTGGCATCTTATGCCGATTTGCTTCTTATCCGTACTTGGATCTTGTTCTCCGCTTCCGCCTGATACTCTGATGTTTTATGTATGAGGAGCTATCCTAAAATATTATCTCTACCTAGGATATTTGAATCTTGCCGTATGGCGTTGCAATAATTTCTATTTCTTTTAGATGGAATGGCTTTGAGGACTGTTGTATGTGGCTTGCATACATACTCACTTGTGTATGTAGTTGATCCCTTCGCCTGCCGATTACGCTGCTCGTTCTTGTCCCGATGCTCTGAAAGTGGTTAGGACGGCCGAAAGGTCTACCGTGAGTGGCCCCGGGCCCTACCGTAATATTTTAACCACTTTCGCTCATCCAGGCATGTAACTAAGAGCGTAATTCACCGAGGTAGTTACAATTGGTATCAGAGCCATCCCGCCCTTTAGGGTCTCAGCCAAAATGGTCGTTGTCAGTCTAGCAAATATTTTTGGTAGTTATGTATACTAGGGAAAAACAAAACGTGAGAGTAAGACTGCTTCCATTTTTCTTCTTACCCACCCACCCACCCTGTTTCTGGTAAGGAAGTGTAACATTTTCAATGCTCTTCTAAAAATTCAAACTAGGATTCACGTGTTCTGGGTTCCGTAGTACCATAGGTTGTGTTTGTGTGTGTGTGTGTGTGAATTCCTTGTCTATCTGTTGCATCCAAATGTTATCTCTATCTGCCTTTTGGTTATCAACTGTTGGTACATTCCATACCGACAGGCCTTTGTAAACCGACGTAATCTATCTGATTCGTTGTATACCGATGCGATCTATCTTACTCTTTGTTATCCGACGTTATCTTGTTGGGGTGTTCTTTTTCGTAGTTACCAATCTTTAGGTTCATCTTTAGAAGTAGGTGTTGGGATATGTGTTTTACTTGTTCATGTGCGGAGTAATGATTTGAGTGCGGGATGGAGTCGCGACCATACCATTACTTTTATCATTTGCTCTTGTATATTGAATTAGTAGAGTTACTAATCTTGATTCGTGAAGTGGTTTTGCGCATATAGTGGTATTTTAATGCCGAAATTTGCGGAATTTCTTTCTTTGTTAGCTTGTGTACCACACTCCTTGTTCAGTCGTGTGCGTTATGCTTAATATCTTCTAGGTGCCTTGAACTTTGTTGATATTTTAATATCATCTCAGTGAATTGTATCCTTTAATCTTGGTTAATTCCATTTTGGTACTATTTTGGATTATTATTATTCTCCATCACAGTACTGACTTGTGTTTTTATCAATCACAGGATGGCACCACCATGCCGTTCTGTGGAGGACATACCACCTGAACTGGGGGCTGCTTTGGCAAGTATTGCAAATGCCTTGGGCACTATGCAGCAGAACCAGCAGCGCTTCGAAGAAAGCGTGAGGAGGAATGAGTTTGTTCCGCTACCTCCACCTCCCAAGCGAGGAGACATCAAGAGTTTTCTCAAGTTCAACCCACGCCAATTTGAGGTGTCTGATCAGCCACTTGATGCGGATGATTGGCTTCATGAAGTATCAAGGTTGCTGATGACTGTGGATGTTCCCGAGCAAGAATGGGTCAAATGTGCCACTCATCTTCTAAAGGGAGATGCAGCTCTGTGGTGGGAAAATTACCTCAAGGCAGACCTCTCTGGTTTTCAGCCTACTTGGGAGCAATTCACTGCGGCGTTCAAAGAGCAATATCTATCAGAAATTGTCATGGAAAGGATGAAGGAAGTGTTTCTCAACCTCAAGCAGGGCACTGACAATGTCAATACCTACATCAGAAACTTCATGAACCTTTCTCGGTATGGTGGCGATGAGATCTCTGATGACAAGAAGAAGCAAAAGAGGTTCCGGCAAGGACTCAATGCTTCCATCAAATATGCAATCACTCATGCAAGGCTGGGGTCTTTTCTAGAACTCCAACGCACAGCTCTGCAGGAAGAAGCAAGTAGGCAAGTGTTCGAGGAGTCAAAGAAACACAGCTGTGATACAACAAGCTCTTCTGCTATGGCAGCTCCTTCTAAGCGTCGTGTCTGGTTTCCCAACACCCCACCATCACTCGCTGCTCCACCAAGACCGTCAAGCTACGCAGCAAGGCCACCAAACTCCTTCACTGCGGCTCCCAGGGGCTACAACCACAACTACCCTGGAGCGCCTGGCAGAGTCCCTGGCTACGTTGCTCCATGTCCACCTGGTGCTTGCTATACTTGAGGAAACACTGGGCATCAGCACTGGAATTGTCCAATGAACAACAAAGCTCTTCCACCACCACCTCCAAGACCTGCAGCAAGTTCTCCTATGGTTCGTGCACCTCCACCTCGGGCTCTCAACATCAACACTAAGCCTGGGTCTACGGTTGCTCGTGCCAACTGTGTGAATGTCGCTCAAGCTGAGCATGCACCTGGAGTTGTCATGGGTATGCTTCCTGTTAACTCAGTTCCTGCACGAGTTTTGTTTGATTCTGGTGCATCGCATTCTTTTGTGTCTCACAAATTTGCAAATGAGCATGAGCTTGTTATAGACCAGCTAGATAAAAAGTTAATGGTTCTTTCTCCCGGGGCAAGATTGTTATCTACCAAGATCAGCCATGGCAATCAAATTGAGATTGGTGGCTCTTCGTTTCCGGCTTCCTTAATTATTCTGGGAAATTCTGACATTGATGTTATCTTGGGCATGGATTGGTTAACAACAAATGTAGCTGTGATTGATGTCATAGAACGGGAAAGCTTTTACCACCTAAAATATTGTATACCAAGCAATTCATTGTATCACACGAATAAGTGCACAAAATTGATGTCTGTAGGCGGGAAACTGAGCAACGCAAGGCAAGATCCTCAGTCGTGTGGTTGCTACTATTAATACAACGGGGGTTTTCCCCTAAACAAGCAGGGTTCACAAAAAAAAGCAGGGGAAAGTTAGTTTCGGGGAAGCTCAGTCGTGTGTCCCTCGACCGCATCTTCATCTTCTCCGCCTGGCCGCACTCCCTCGATCAAACCATCCCTGCCACTCCACCAATGAACACCACCGCACCACCGTTCGCTGGTATGTACGTCCCCAACCTCTAGTGATTACGGGCTTTCTAATGGATAGCATACATTTATTTTGGGCATTGCGAAGTAAATAAGCTGATGGCATTTCTAGGAAATAGAATCAGACGGATGCTTTTGTTGCATCGGCGGATGCTTGTAAAGAAGAGGTGGATGTTGAACCAGCACCAGCAGATACATGTGAAGCGGATGCGGAGGCCAATGGTTGTACTGCATCGGAGTCTTGGGCAGTGTTGAGTGATGCTTGGAAAGCGGTGGAGGCATAGTCAAAATCCTCATCGGCTACTGCTAGAACAAATTCTGCTATGTTGCCTACGCTGCAAAAGCGACTACTATGTGGGATGCTAGGAATGCATCTGCTCGTGGTTGTGCTTCTTCAGCGTCAGCGGTTGTGGATCATTATTCGTCAGCGGTTGTGGATCATTATTCGTCAGCGGTGCCTGCTCCATTTGCTCAGAACTCATCAATCCTATTGTAAGTTCTGCGTTGGATATTGTCTCCCTGACTCCCTCCCTCTTTTGTGTATTCTACTCCAGTTTTTTTGGACACAGTGGATATTAGTTTATACTACTAGTACTCAGAACATAAAAAGCTATTTAATCACAAACTAGTGATCTAAATAGGATGAAACTTTCAAAGGATTTAAACCTAGGCACCTATAATTTACTGATTTTCTTCAATTTTTTCCGAATAGTTTTACTTTGTAGTTCAAAATCTGAGCTACTGTCATACGTTGGATCTAAGATGGAAGGTAGATCTTGGAGAAAGTCACTATGAGACTTGGGTTCACCAAGTCACTGAAGTTTCGTCCCTTTTTTCTCCCCTTCTTTATGATAAAACGAGAAAATTCAGGTGGAGGCCTTTCTATTCTCCCCGGTGACCTCTAAAAAATATTCTTCATTCCCTTTGCCTAGTTCCAACACGGTGAAGCATTTTACGGTGCTTTCGTACTACTATAGTTGATTCCTTGTGCTATTTAGGTATTTCTTTCACACACTCTTCTTTTTAGGTAGTTTTTCAGATGCGTACAGTTTAGGAAATTCGATGATAAATTTTCTTGTCAAATTATATGATGCATTGTGTGTTTACTTATTTTTTTAGGGTTGTGCATTGTGCTGTTTACTTAATTTGGATGATGCACTTGTGCTATTTGTGTCATCCTACCAGCTTTAGTGGAAGAACATATGCAACAATCTATGACTTGCCAGGCATTGTATTTTGTCAGATTCTTGTCAGGCTTCCTCCGCACCCATCCTGCATATTGAGGTTATCAGTCGCCCAAAACAGTTGGATGGACTTCATGGGAAGCAACAATTTCAAAAAGCTAACCCTGTCACACAACAGAGAAATGTCATTACTTGGATTTTTCACAAACATCTCTCGATTCTTAACAAATCATAATCTTGACCAATCCATCTTCTAGAAGCTGAACAGCCTGGTGGAAGTACATAGAGCTTACAAACCATATGTACTTGGATGTGAGAATGGTAGTGCTGAGGGGAAACCTCGGAAATGTCCATGAAGAAGGACTTAGGGTTTTGCGGAAAAGAGAACGATGGTGATTTCGTCAGATGTCAGGAAAATAATGGAGTCAAAGTCGCCTGAATATTGGGAGAATCGCTCTGTTACAAATCGCTTGGGGATTGTTCAATGCCCCGCCTAGGCTTCTCCCGTCCTATATATAATAGGACGGGTCTCAAAGATGTATTGGGATAGGTTACATATACATGATTACAACACCAACACAATATCGGTTCTTTGTTCCTCTTTCCTAATACAACTGTAACCTTTGTCAATTGTTTTTTGGACCTTCATCTTGACTCTTCATGGGCTGTAAGACTTTCTGCAGGCCCGGGTAACAAATCATAGGGATCTGAGTAATCATGCCTATGTCAGTAGCCCCCGAGACTCTACCTGAACCATAGATTCGGGTTGAGTCTCAAGGATATGTTTAGTTCTTTTACTTTGTTTTCACTATGTTTTAAGTTTTATAGTGATTTGGTACAATGAGCCTGATGCATCCGATGGATCGGGAATCAGTTAATTGCTCCTGGGCAAAAGAAAGGTTGTCCTACATCAAATTCAAGGCCCCATGCCTGAATTCAGAATTTATTACTAGTGTAATCCAGTTTGATCTATTGAGGTCTTATCGAATAATGAATTCCAGTTCTTATTTTATTGGATACCCAACGCGTCCGTCGGGCTTTTTCATCGTAACATAGATACAGATATATTTACTAGAAGAGTGCATTCTTGTTCAATTACTAGGCCATACATGACGAATCTTGGGGTCTTACCTTCATGTTTCTAAACACGACATTCAGAGTTTTGTCGCCTTTTGATGGGGATATGTCGAATGGGGTATGCCCAGCAGGATGTTCGATCAGGCCAAAGGCCTCGTGAGTGGGCCTACAGGATGGCAACTGGAATGCGACTAAGATGAAGGCCTAGTGATTGGAGATTGGAGGCCCAGAAGTGTACTTGAAGCCCCGTCGGATTAGGTCAAAGCCTCTGAATCCATATCTTGTTCGGTTGTAAACTGTAAACCCTAGCGAGGTGCCCCCCATATAAACCTCCCTAGGGTAGCTTGAGGACTTACGTTCCATCATACACCCCTTCTAGCGACTCACTGCTTAGACGTCGAGCTCGCCACCCCTGTAACTCGCTATCCATCAATGTAATCTAGTAGGAGTAGGTCTTTACCCTTCGGGGGCCGAACCTAGGTAAATTCATGTGCATCCGCCCCCATCTCGCACCGAAGATGGCCGCCAGCTCTCGCCCTCGATTCTATCAATCGCTGCCTATGGCAGCGATTGCTATGGCCATTTCCACGACAGTGACGCCCACCGTGGAGCGTAGCCGGACTGGCCTAAGTTATGTGGCGAGAACCTACTCGCCAATCGATCGGCCGATCGCCACCGGCCGCATGAACGCCAGCGGTGGGATCCTCTAGATCCTGCCCAACAGCTACATTCTGGCATCGCATCCGATCACCCACAACGCGGTGATGCCGGTCGGCACCATCAACCTGTTTGTCGGATTCACCGACACAGTCGACCCGGTGGCAACGATGATCGTTGGCGGATCGCCGCCCCACCGTGATCTTCTCTCGGAGGAGTAGGTCCGCTCCATAAGCCGCATCGCCACTGAATACAACTCCGCCACCAGCAACGCCGTCAGGACCAACTCTACCACGGATGACGCGGCTCGCCACGACGACACTGACTCCGTGACCCTCGCCTCGGTCGATGGATCCATCACCGCCGCGTCGCGGGAAGACTCCATCACGCGGGTCTCCAACCCTGAGGACTTCGAGGATTCCTCCATCCATGGGATCTTCGACTCCGACTCCGGCTCGGAGTCCCCTGAGGACTTTTGTGCCAGATCCAATCGCTTCAATGCGATCTACATGGCGGGTAGCACGGCCGCACCGCCAGATCGATTCTCCTTGCTGATTCCGGCAACTGCCACGGCCACGGAGAGGGAGGAAGCCCGCCTGCGACTGGAGGAGGCGCAGTGCAAGGAGCTAGCCGAGCGCGAGAAATTCTGCCTCGAGCAGGCAACGATGCAGGAGCTGTCGCTCTACCACCAGCGCCGCATCAGGACCCGCCTGAACTCCAACGTCCAGGGCCGTGTCCCGAACTTCAACGACGAAAGCGACCCCACACGCATGACTGAGCGCGAATACTGCGAGAACGCGCCACCAGGTGGCAGCAACCGACCACCACCTGGCGCACCAGCGACTAGGGCCCCACCTCCACCCATTGGTTGCACGCCCCCACCAGAACAGCCGTAGATCATAATCTCGAAATAGGCCCGCAACGCCAACGGGCTCCCACTGTACTCCACCCCAATGGATAACATCATCGCGTCCGATCCTGCAGTCGCCCACCTCGACATCCAAGGAGAGGGCGCGCTGCAGATCCAATACGCCAAGGCCCTACTCGCCAGGGCTGTTGAGAAGCAAGCCGAGGGAGTCGACCCGTGGGGGCGGATGTATTCCCGCTCATCGGCAAGCAGGGCAGCCTCAAGCGGCCCTCCAACCATCACCAACGCCGTGACCTGCCCACCATCCCAGCCCCTGGCACATCAGCCGCGGGCCACCAACCCTGCGCTCTCCACCAACGAGCCGCGGCGGGTGAACAACACGGTTGCCGCCAACAGGCAACCCATCGACGCCCGAATGCACATCGTCAACAACCAGGCTTGACTGGCGTGCCAGCCCAATGACTTGAGGCACACCTTCACCAACCACGGCGACCCCGAACCCAGGGGCTCGCTCAGCCGAGTCGGCCCCTAGTGCTTCGGACCTATGATCCGAGGCGAGAAGTACCCCCGCCAACTTCAAGGTGCCCAAGGAGATCAAAAGGTACGACCCAACGTACGACCCAGCGGTGTGGCTAGACACATACGTCATGGCCATGGGAATTGCCGGCCACACCGACCTGCTAGCCGCTCGCGACCCAGCAATGGATCAACACCCTCCCCGCCAACAACATCGACTCATGGGAAGAGATGCCGGATGCCTTCATCGGGCACTTTGAGGGCTCCTACACCCGCGCCACCACCATTGAGGACCTAGAGTGATGCATCCAGGGACAGCGCGAGTTGACCTGCCAATGGATCTCGAGGTGGCAGGAACTATGGGTCAATGCCTCCGGCATTCACCCGGACATGGCGATCCACTGCTTCAAGAACGCGTGCTGGTACAAACCCCTGGTCGCTAAGATCAAGAGGGTCTACCAGACGCTAGAAAATATCCTCGACCTCCTCGAAATCGCCAAGCGTTACGCGGAGGAGGACCCCAACTAGGACTCTGACGACGAGTCGGGAAGAAGACGTCGCATCAGCGGCCACAACAATGGGTGACAACGCGACATGCGCTACAACAACACCCGCCTCACCGACAAGTGCCGCAATGATGGGCGATTCGACTTTGTCGCTAATGCCAGTTACGGCCAACGCGACCTGAAGAACTTCTGCCGCGACGGAGGAAACTACCGCGAAAACGCAAACTACCGCACCAACAATGCGGCGAGGACGAAATTTCACCCTGCCACCCTGCTCAACCAGCCCTGCATCTACCACAGCAGGGAGGGAAAACCCACTACCCACACCACCGCGGACTTCCATTGTCTAAAGGAGATCCAAAAGGCAAGGAGAGCAAGGGAGGACCCCAACAACAACCCACCAAGGGACAATGGCAATGCCGGCAGGTTCGGAAACACCGTCGGCTCGCTACACAACTTCATCAGGCTCGGCACTAAACGCGAGAAGAAGGTGCTCACCCACGCGGTCGCCGTCAATGCGGTGACCCAAGTTGACATCCCTCGCTTCCTCAACTGGTCTGAGGAAAGCATCACCTAGAGTCGCCAGGATCACGCGCCCAAGATTGAATATCCAGGGCGAGTCGCACTGGTGGTCAGGCCCAAAGTGGCCAACTACTGGCTGCCCAAGACCCTGATGGATGGCAGAAGCTCCATCAACATCATGTACTTGGACACATTCAAGAGGCTACACCTCCTAGAGTCAGCGATCGAGTCGACACTCACCACCTTCCATGGCATCGTCCCCAGTCGGAAGGTGTATCTGATTGGCAAGGTGACGCTGCCAGTCAGCTTCGGCACACCATTGAATTTTCGCACCGAGTGGATCGTCTTCAAGCTGGTGAACTTCAGTAGCCCCTACCATTGCGTCCTAGGGCGCCAGGCATTCGCCAAGTTCATGGCAACCCTACATTACGCCTACAACATGATGAAGCTCCCAGGGCCAAGCGGCATCATCAACGTCCACGGCGACCCCGACATGGCCATGGAGTGTGAAGACAAAGGCGTCGAGCTCGATGACGCCGTCATCACCGCGGAAACAAACCACACGGAGGAGCTCACGAAATATGCGAGCAACATCGACAAGGACAACCCCACCATTCTGAAGAAGCCAACCATCGTGAGCTCCACGTTCGAGGCGACCACGCACACCTGCACCATCGAGCTCGTCCAGGGCGACTCCAGCCAGACGGTCACAATCGGGGCGCACATGAGCCTCGCATAGGAAAGCGCGCTCATTGGGTTCCTCTATGAGAATCGCGACATATTCGCATGGAAACCATCTGACATGCCTGGTGTCCCGAGGGAACTCGCTAATCACAAACTCAACGCCGACCCCAAAGTGTGACCAGTAAAGCAGTCGCTGCGGCCCTTCAATGAAGAGCGCCACCGAGCAATCGCCGAAGAAGTACAGCGCCTGCTAGCCGCAAGCTTCATTCGGCCCATCAAATACTCCAAGTGGCTGGCAAACCCAGTCCTGGTCCTAAAAAAGAACAATACCTAGAGAATGTGTATCGACTACACCAACCTCAACATCGCCTGCCCGAAGGAGGAGTTCATCCTACCGCGCATCAACCAGATCATCGATTCGACCGCGGGATCAGAGTCACTGTGCTTCCTTGATGCGTATTCTAGCTACAACCAGATCAAAATGGCGGTCGAGGACGAGGAGAAGACGGCGTTCATCATGCCATTCAGCGCCTTCTGCTACATGGCCATGATGTTCAGCCTCAAGAACGCCGGCGCCACCTACCAAAGGTGCATGCAAGAATGCCTCACGGACCAAATTGGCCGCAACATCCACGTCTACATCGATGACGTGGTGGTTAAGTCCACTCGCAAGGACGACCTGCTCGCCGACCTGGCCGAGACCTTCGCAAATCTGCGGAGGTACAACATCAAGCTCAACCTAGGGAAGTGCACCTTCGGTGTCCCACTGGACTGCTCTTGGGATACGTGGTCTCCAAGCGGGGCATCAAGGCGAACCCTACCAAGATCGACACCATCGCGCAGCTCGGGAAACCCGAGTGCATGCGCGACGTCCAAAAGTTGGCCGGCGAGTCATGTCTCTCAGCCGCTTCATTCCCCGGCTCGGTGAGAAGGCAATACCCCTCTATCGCCTGATGCGCAAGAACCCCGCGTTCTAATGGGACGTAGAAGCAGACAACACGCTCAAAGCACTCAAAGAAGTGCTACTCGCGGCGCCACTACTCGTTGCCCCAGTCGACAAAGAGCCAATGCTCTTCTACATGGCGGCTACCACTTGATTCATCGGTGCCGTGATGGTCGTAGAGCAAACAGAAGAGGGCAAGGAGCGCCCAATACAACGCCATGTCTACTACATCAGCGAGGTCCTGGCGGATTCAAGGCAGCGCTACCCATAGTACCAGAAACTGGTATACACGGTATTTTGAGCCCAGCGGCGACTCCTGCACTACTTCCAAGAGCACCGAATCATGGTCGTCTCCTCCGCGCCACTACAGGATATCATCCGCAACCACGAGGCGACTGGGCGAGTGGCCAAGTGGGCCGTCGAAATCGGCGTCCACAACATCAAGTACGAGCCATGGAAAGCGATCAATTCGCAAGCCCTGGCCGATTTCCTCGCCGACTAGGAAGAAGCACAGTAGCCGGAGAAGCTACCATACCTCCAGTACTGGTCGCTCCACTTCGACGGTTCCAAGAACACCAATGGCGCAGCGGCCAGGGTCATACTGACCTCACCAAAGGGATACAAGCTGCGCTACGTGGTTCACCTCGACTTCACGCCCTGCACCAACAACATGGCCGAGTACGAGGCCCTCCTTCATGGCATGCGGGCCTCCAAGGAGATGAATATCAATCGCCTACGGTGCTATGGCGACTCCGACCTAGTCGTCGGGACCTACCACGCCGTCTCCCCAATGATGATAGCGTACCACCAAGCGGTCGACCAGCTCGGAGGGCACTTTGCCGGCTACTCAGTCGAGTGGATTGACATGCGAAAGAACGAGGAGGCAGGCACCCTCTCCCAGATCGGGTCAGCCAGGTAAACACCACCCGCAGGAGTTTTCCTCGACATCATCCACAAGCCTTCAGTCTCCTCGCCAAAGGAGGTCGAGATCGGGATACCACTATAGCCCGAGCCCGCCCTCGTCGCCATGGTCACGAAGCCCAGCGACTGGACTGCACCATACATCGCCTTCCTCGAGCACAAGATCCTTCCAAGAAATGAGACGGAAGCGCGAATGATCGTGCGCTGTTGCAAATCCTTCGTCATGATCAACAACGAGCTCCACAAATGCAGTGTGACTGGCGTGTTCCAGTGCTGCATACAGCTAGAAGAAGGACACAAGATCCTCTAGGACATCCACGCCGGCGACTGCGGCCATCACGTCGGCGCCAGATTGTTGGCCGCCAAAGCCATGCGGCATGGCTTCTACTGGCTCACCGTGCACGCCGACGCCACCGACATCGTCCAACGGTGCGTTAGGTGCCATAAGTACACCAACCAAACGCATTTCCCTGGTTCGGCACTCAAGACCATCCCCATCACCTGGCCATTCGCCGGGCATGGACATGGTTGGCCCGTTCAAGAAGGCCCCATCTGGCTTCACCCACCTCCTGGTCGCGGTCGACAAGTTCACCAAGTGGGTCGAAGCCAAGCCGATCAAAAAGTGCGATGGCAAGACGACCACCAAGTTTCTCCGTGAGCTCATCTACCGGTACGGCTACCTGCACAACATCATATCGGACAACGACACGAACTTCGCCAAGGGCGCCATGGCAGAATTCTGCGAAGAGCACAGCATACGACTCGACCTCGCCTGAGTCGCCCACCCAGAGTCAAACGGCCAAGCAGAGCACTCTAATCAGAGCGTCCTCCACGGGCTCAAGTTACGACTTCAAGTGCCCCTCGAGGGAAACCAAGGATGCTAGGTCGAAGAGCTCCCCTCTATAATATGGGGGATCCGCACCTCCGTCAACTGCTCCACGGGGTTCACACCCTTCTTCATGGTGTACGGTGCCGAGGCCGTAATGCCAACCGACCTGGACCACGACTCACCCCGAGTCGCCAACTACGTCGAGGCGACAAACGAGATCGCCCGCCAAGACAACATCGACCAGCTCGACGAGGCACGTGACCTAGCTCGCTCCCGCACCACCATCTACCAGCAGGGACTTTGCCGCTACCACAGCCGCCGAGTCCGGATCCGCACCTTCTAGGAAGGCGACTTGCTCCTACGACTGGTCCATGACAAGAAGGGCATGCAAAAGCTTTCCCCCCATGGGAGGGGCCATTCGCCATAGGGTGCGTCCTCGGCAACGACGCCTACTATCTCATTAACATACGAGGCAATGGCTAGCTTGAGGTCGGGAGGCCATGGAATGTAAACCTCCTCCGAAAGTTCTATACATAGAACTCAAACTTGTACCCAGATGATATATAATGAAATACATTCAGATCGCACAAACTGTGCCTACTCGCCATCTTTTTGTGCCACTTGCACTCGTACATTTAGCAATATGCTACCTACAGAAGTCAACCCTTGGACGAGCGACCGGCATGGCTAAGTAGTGCGACCTAAGGGCACCGAAGATATTCGGGCTTTGGGTCGTCCACGAACACGCCAACCCGAAGCCACAATCGGAGTCACCCTGCTCGACTGGCCCAATGGGCCAAGACGACTGATAAACGCTTCCCACAGCGACCTGTCCTCCCCATCCTCATGCAAAGCGACTCGAACGGTTAAGTACCACGCACGGGGACTTCGCAACAAGAAAACCTCATGCGGCTCGGGAACACACCAATTAAAAGAGCTTCCTTGGACTCGCCACACGACTAGCTTTCCGAGCCATTGGAAGAGACGCGTTACAAACAACTTATTAGACCTTACAATAATCACACGCCCAAGATGGCTAAGTACCACGCTCGGGGAATCGCCTAAACCGACCTCACTCGCGTTCAGGGAATTGCCCCTTAGGAGTCGCAAGGTGACTGGCCCCACACGCCATGCCAAATCAGCATAAACCCAAAAAAAACCAAAGAAAACACGCATGTACATAAACGAGTGTTACCCCACTAAAGGAAGGACGTGCTTGGGGACTCGCTCAAACAGAAGTCAACATACCACATAACTGACCATGCATTGCGAGTCGATTGACTCCCCTTACATTCATACATATGTATTGTTCATATCACAAAATGGCCATCAGGCATAACTTACAAAAGCCCCAGGGCAGCTATCTACTTTGCAGGTTCCGATGAAGAAGCGCCACCACCGCCCTTGACCTGGATGAATGGCTCCAACAGATTCGTCGTACGTCGTCAGCGTCTTCGAAAATGCCGATCAGAAGGGCTGCTCTGACTTCAGGTCATGATGCTCCGGCTCGGGGTCGCCCGATGCCACCACCATCTCCTAGTACACCAGCAAGTCCCCCAATCGCCAGCACCCGATCCACGAAGGGAGCAGCCTTGGCGGTCAGCCTCAACACCTCCGACATCTCCATCAAGCCAGTCGCCAAAGGGTAGCCGCTGGGGACATCGTCAACGTCGAAGTCGTCAGGGAAATGCGCGAGCCCCAGGCTCAACGCCGTGGTGGCCCCGCGCCTGAAGGCTGAACGCGCCATCCATTCTACAACAGCAGGCGCCTCCTCCAGGTAGCGACATACTTCATTCAGTCCCCAGGTATAACCTCGGTGGGAGACATCCCTTCAAGCCTGACCTGGATGCACAACGCCAAGGCGGTGGCCGTGTTCACCACCGTGGTCACGCATTGTGAGGCATCGAAGGTCTGCACCACCGGGTCGCCTTGCCCTATCAAAGCTGCAATGTCAGACACCCAATGTCACTACAGACTCACCCACTCAGGGACTCACCGCATATATCAAAGGAAATAGCAACCACTCACCAAGGAGCTTCCGATAGTTCTCCGTCACATGCTTCTCAAGGGTAGCAAGATTGCCCTGCAGCCCAAGGATGATTGAATCGGCAGCCTTCCACTCCTCCTCCTAAGAAGAGATCATCGACGACTTCGCCTCCTCAAACTCCTTCACCAACGAGTCGATACACCCATTCGCCATGTCTAGCTCCGCAGCCGAGACATACCCCTCTCGGGCCTTGGCAATAGCAGCCGGAAGACCATCTACAAAGGAATAGCAACAAAAGTCAGCCTCCCGTAAACACCAACAACTCGTGATCGCCAAGTAGAACAATAACTCACCAGCAGTCTCCTAGAGTCGTCGGTTGGCCTCATGCACCACGCGCAGGTCACGCTCCAGGCGCTCCTTTGTGGCCTACTAATCTGCCGATTCCCTCTTTAAGCCCTGCAAATAGAATGAACACTCATCAACTACAAAACCACAATTTTCAGTGCCTAGCCGCTGAAATTCAGCGACTAGACACTCGGGGACAGGCGACTAGAAGAATTTTAGTGCCTAGCCGCTGAAATTCAACGACTAGACACTCGGGGACTAGCGACTAGAAGAGTTTTAGTGCCCAATCGCTGAAATTCTGCGATCAAGCACTCAGGGACTGGACATACCTGAATGGCGGCACCAAGAATGCCATGAAGTTGGTTGGCTTCCGATGAAGGAACCACAAAGGACATACTCCCATGAGGAGGCACAACCTCTTCATCAAGAATCTCCGGAAACTGCGGAGACTAGCTCTCCGCCGCGAATGGAAATCCCTTCGCCATGAAGCGTGGAAACGATGCAGCCACCCTCGTCAGAGCGCTAGTCATCGGTGTCGGTGGTTCTATCGATGGAGCCCCCTTAGCTGGCTCCGATTGGGCGACCGCCACCTCCTCGGCATCAGCAGCAGGGTCACTCCCCTGGTGCTGTCTTCTGCCGCAGCATCGTCGGCATCTCCTCTCTCCTTCTTTGCGCCCTTAGCAGGTGCGACCTCTGTGGCAGGCTTCCTCTTCCTGGGGGGATCAGCCTCCTCTACAGTGACGACCGGCAGAATCTTAGTCACCGAAGGGCGACCTATCTTCTTGGTGTAGAACCTGCGAAATCACCAAGGTCAGCAAGAAATCATACAAGAAAGCACCCGAGAGTAGAAAGGAAGATTTTCGACTCACTTGGCGACTGGAAGAACGCGTAGCCCCATGCTGATGTAGGCAAGTTTATCTAGTTCTCGGCCCATCTTGTGCTAGAGACCCTTCTCAAAAACATCTAAGGCCCATGACACCGCGGGCTTCTTGGATGATGAAGTCGCAGTCGTAGGAATTTCTGGCCCGGACGACGCGGTCATCCCCGCCGGTTGTGGCGACTTTGGCGCTGTAGCTTCAGCGGCCTTGGGATCCGACACGGCCGAAGCCGTTGGCGCGATCGCCGCGAGCGGACTTCTGCCCCCACCGTCGTGTCCACAACTTCCGGTTCCATCATCAGAGTCGTACTCTCCGGGATCTCATCGTCGGACTCGTCGTCCGAGCCAAATGCCACCACCAATCTGGGTGGCGACGCCAACTTCGGAGCCGGGTTCTTCACGGGCGACTTCGGTTTGCACGTGGGCTTCGCCGATGTGAATGTTCACCGTGAACTATGCTCCTGGAAAACTTCATCGTCATTATCACGCTCTTCGAGACTACGACTCGCCTCGATCTCACGCTGCTTCTGCATGCGAGTCTTGTGAGCCACGGGCGCCGGGGGAGGGACCTCCCTCTCTTCTTCTTCGCTCTCAGAAGATTCTCCTTCGGTCCCCTCCTCGAGCTCCTTGGGGACCTCCTCGTCGAGGGAGGAGCCAGCCCTCGAGGACCTGAAACAACTGAGAATATCCACGAACAAACATCAAAGGATGCAGTTGCAAATTGCCCTGTGAGAGTCATGACTGAAGATAAATCTAGTGAGAGTGGCTTACTGTAGGAGCTTTATTCTTCCTGGGCATGTACGGGGCGAGCCCGGCCGACGTGGTGGTAAATTCCATGTCGGTGATCTTCTTCGGGGCGGTCTTGTAGTCCATGGCATCCCACGACTCCTTGCTGGTCCGGGAAGGATCATTCTTCCTGGTGTATTCATACATCCAATGGGGCCGGGTCACCAACGGGACCAAGCGCCGCCCAAGCCAGCAGTTGTACAGATTGATTGTGGATAATCCCTGGTCCTTCAGCTTTTGGATCTGGTCCATCATCTCTGCGAAGGCCATTCTTTGATTGTTGGGTAGCTTGTCTGTTGTCAGCCGGCAGGGCTCGCTTCTCTCCGTGACAAACTCAGGAAGCGCCACTTCGCCGCAAGGGGGTGGATTCTTTCACATAGAACCAGCTTTTCTTCCACTTGCTCGCAGCCTTCATCGGCAGTAGGAGCTTGATACATTGCAAATGTATCTATAATTTTTGATGTTCCATGCTTGGTTTTATCCACTTTCTTGTGTTTTTTTCCAACTTTGGAGTACTTTTCATATGATTTCTTGGACTAACCTATTAACAAGAGCCACAGTGCCAGCTGCCTGTTTTCTGCTGTTTTTGGTTCCAGGAAAGTCAGAAAATGAATATTCTCGGAATTGGACGGGACAAAAGCCAAAGTGCCTATTTTTCCTGAAGAGATCAAGTGCCAGAATACGAGACGGAGAAGGGCCAGGAAGCCACCACACCACCTGGCCGCGCGGCCAGGCCTGGCCCACGCCAGGGGGTGGTGTGGCCGCTCCCGGCACCCCCTCGGCCTCTCCTTCCGCCTATAAGTTGCCATCGGGACGAAAACCTTAAGTACCCGATCAAAAATCCATGAAAGAGTCTGTAGCCGCCGTCATCTCCATCCCTAGATCGGGAGGGATATGAAGCTCTTCCCGGCACCCTACCGGAGAGGGGAATTCACACTGGAGGTCTTCTTCATCACCATGCAAGCCTCCGGTGTGATGTGTGAGTAGTTCATCCTTGGACTACGGATCCATGTAGTATCTAGATGGCTGGTTTCTCCTCCTTTGTGCTTTCATGTTTAGATCTTGTGAGCTCCGTTCATGATCATGATCATCTATTTGTAATTCATACATGTTGTGTTTGCGGGGATCCGATGGATATTGAGATGCTATTTCAGATTGATTATTGATTCTATCATGTCTTTGTTATTTGAGATCTTGCATGCTTTCCGTTGTTAGTAGCTATCTTGGCCAAGTAGATGCTAGCAACTCCAAGAGTTAGTATTTATGCTCAATAGTGGGTTCATGCCTCTGGTAATCTGGGGAAGTGACAGAAATCTCTAAGGTACTAGATGTGCTGTTGCTACTAGGGAGAAAACAACAATCCTTTGTTCATAGAACAATCGTATTGTTTACTTTACACGCAGTTTGTAAAGCAATAATCTGTTGCTTGCAACTTAATACTGGAGGGGGTTCGGATGATAACCTGGAGGTGGATTATTAGTCATAGATGCAGTTGGATGGCGGTCTATGTATTATGTTGTAATGCCCAATCAAGTCTCAGAGGAGTCAAGATGATTAGTATATGTATGTATTGCTTTCTCGGTGTTTGTGAATTGCCCCGCTGTAATTTGTTCACCCAGCATGTTACCTATCTAAGGAGAGCCACCTCTAGTGAACTATGGATCCTGGTCCTTTTTCTTTACATACAATCTATAATCTTTTACTGCTTTGTGTTTACTTTCTACTAGCTTTTAGTTCTTTCCATTCGATACGTTTAATCCTTTGTTTTCCGCAAAACACGGTGAGATTGACAACCTCATCGCAAGTTGGGGACAAAGTTCTGTGGTTGTGTTGTGCAGGTCTCCATGTTGCTACTAGCACCGGTAGTGCGCCCTGCCAAAGCTCAGCTAGTAACACCTTTGGGGTGTTTCCTTGCTCCTACTGGTTCGATTAAACCTTGGTTTCATAACTGAGGGAAAACTTACTACTGTGCTCATCATACCTTCCTCTTGGGGTTCCCAACGAGCTCTACATCAACTACGAGCCAGCAAGACTTTTTCTAGTGCCGTTGCCGGGGAGTCAAGGACATCTTCACAAGGGGAGTCCCTCATAACCAATCTCTTTACTTTGTTGTTTTTGTTTTGCTTAGTTTCCTTTTTTCTTTGTTTGCTTGTTTTGTTCTTCAAAAACACAAAAAAAATTAGTTTTACTTATTTGCTTTCTGATTTGAAAAACACAAAAAAAATTAGTTCCTATCCTAAGTTGTCACTATGTCTAGCCTTGCTCCAGTCACTATGTCACCCGAGGAAATAATTTTCTCTTTTAAACAAGGAATTGAGGAAAGTTTTAAGGAAGCTTGGTCTAGAATCTCCGATCTACATGAAAAAACTGAGCCTAAAATAACTCAAAGCTTGTTCCTTAGCAGTTTTTACCTTGGGATTGCTCTTTGCTATAGATATGCCTTAGATGCTATTGTGGGAGGAGATTTCCTCCAATTTAATGAGGATGATGCTATTAATGCTATAAAGAAATTGATCCTCAATTACAACATGCGTAGCCAAACTGATATTTCTTTCACAAAAATATTTGCTAGGTTGGACACTCTTGAGGCTAGCATTACTAGATTAGAAGGGTGCTATAATACGCTTAGGGAGCATCACGATTATGTTCCAATAAACTCTGAACCATCAAAGTGGTTCCCTACAGTAAAGATTGAGATAAACGCTGAAACTTTTCAAGCTCGCTGTGATATCATGTCTGAATCTTGCCTTATGCCCAAAGATATTTATAAATCTCTGAATACTCGGGGGCTCGTTGAGGGAGGAAAATAAATATCTCTTACTAATAATACTACCATATTACCTCTTGGAATAGCTGAAGGAGTGTTTACAAAGATCCTTGGGAAAACGAATTCTATTGATTATCTTGTTATTGAATGTGCAGGAAAAGGACAAATTACACTTGGAAGGTCCCTATTAGAACTCCTTGGAGCAATAATAGATGTGGGAAAGGGGACCATGCACCTTTCTTCTCCACCAAACAATCATATTTTCCCCAAGGTTAAGAATAAAAGTAAGAGAGATAAGGGCAAGAAAGTTGGTCTTAATGATTCTTCATTTGAGAACACTTGATTCTTTCTTTGCTTCTTATGCCTAACTTAAAGGCGTTAAAGAAAAGTACTTGTTGGGAGATAACCTAAGAGTTTTAGATGAGTCTTGGAAGTTATTACCTCTGTAATAACCTTTCCTTATCCTTTTTATTTGCTTTTTGTGCCAAAAGTAACCTCTAATGAGAGAGACGTAATGATTGGGAAAGTTGTTGTCCTGAAACAGATTTCTGTGCTTCACCGTAAAAATTCCTGAGAGAGCTCTGAACGTCAGATTGAGCTGTAATTTTTTTTCTTCTGCCCCAGGTTGTTACCTAACTTTTGTTAGTTCAACACTCTTTGATTTGAGAAACAGAAGGTCTTCGAAAAAATTCGTCTTTACCATCTGGTCTGTTTTGACAGATTTCTGCCATTTTTCTGCATTTGCTTCTTTTTAGTTCCTTCTTGAGTTCCTTTGGGGAATTGAGCTTTTTGAGGGAAGTGCTACAGTAGATAGTGTTCTAATGGAAGTTTATTTGGTGTTAGAACTGAACCTTGAGACTTATTTATCTTAAGTGCACTAATGTTGCTAATGAGATTGTGTGAAGTTTTGTGTGAAGGAAAAAATGTTAGGTGAATGGAAGGAATGAGTAATGAGATGAAGGATGGACTAAAGCTCAAGCTTGGGGATGCCACGCGTGTCCCCCCAAGAAATATCCAAGAAGTACAAGCGTAAAAGCTTGGGGATGCCCAAGGCATCCCCCTTCTTCATCAATAAAAATCTCAGGTTTCTTCCAAACGCTTCATTTTTATTGTTTCATGCACAGTTGTGTTTTTCTATGAGCGTCTACTTTTTTGTTTTCGTTTTGGTTTTTAGTTTGCTTGGTTTGCTTAGTTTTCTGAATAAATTGGTTGGACCCCCTCTTTCACACTTTGGTTTGCAAATAGTTTGGTTTGGTTTGGAAAAGAGTAGGAAAGTTCATGCTTCTCTGGTAAAAAGAGCTCGTTTTTGACTGTGGCCTATGCTTTGTCATGCCATGCTTGATATTGTTTTGGCTTTATGCTTAGTATTCTTTGCTGTAGCATGAATTGTTATAAACAATTGAGATTGCTTAATGTGCCTTGGATGAATCATGCGTTGTTTTAGCATATTAAAGCATAGTATAGTGGTATTCTCCTTTGATGCTTTATTTGGGTTGACTTGGCACATGCTCACACCATGTTATGACTACCTCAAGTAACCATAGCCTTTATTATCCTTTAGTTTTCAACTTGTAGTATCACTTTATTCTTTGATCAATGATGTTTTGTCGCTCTGCATGATTATGGCCATTATTTCTCTCTTAGTTTGTCGCTCCCAGTCTTTTGCTAGCCTCCACAACAAAGTATGAGTTCTACTCATGCATCCAACTCCCTAAACCAAGTTTTTCCAAAGAGTCCACCATACCTACCTACTAGCTTATGCTATTCCAAGTACATTCATTTTTTTGTTTACCTTCCACTTGTTATGAGAAAACTAGTGATTAAAGCTCTCACGAACTTGATGGCACACTTTACTTTATTGCCTTTAATAAACTTGAACCATTGGGTCCTTCTTTGTTGCGTATATGCTTGCGCTTTATAAGTTGAAATTAGCAGAACCATGTTTCATGGGGAACGCTTTCAACATCGCACTTGTACTTTGTACTCCGTTGATATCGTGTTCTTTTTCTTACGGATCCCAGCGGTGTGAAATAAAAGTGGAACTTGTAAGATCATGGAGTTTGTATGTGTGTTATAGAAATGCCTGGGCCGCTAGCCTAAGCCATGCCTAATCATGGTGGAAACTTGCAGCATCACCATAACGAGCACTCTATGAAGCATCCTCAATAGAAACCTATGCAAATTGTAAATAAAAAGATCGCTGAGATGCTCATTGTCTGCTTGCCTTGTCATTTTGATTATAGGAAAGCTCCCGTATCATGTGCAAGGGGTACCCCGTTGGCGGTTCTTAATGATACACATATGCTTACAATGACAAGAGCTTACTCGTGACTGAAGTTGAGTAACATGAGGATCGGTCTTCGTAAGTAAGGGGCATGAGATTTCGGTCTATAACTTGTCAAGCATATCCTCTTAGTTGTGTCACTTTAACTTTAATCACCTTCAAGATGCTTATGATAGGGGCAATGAGAGCTGAAAACTACAAGTACCATAATTTTTGGAAGCTCTTTATGAGACTTGAATCCCTACTTCCTTTTACAAAAAGGCCTTTCTTCCACCATTATATTGAGTCTCCACCTTCTATCTTTATGCACTTACTTTGAGAGCATAGTGGCCATTCTTAGTTCTATGTGCATTGTCCCAAGACTAGTTGATTGATGCATAACTTGTTATTGCTTGTTTGAAACTATTCTATCTAGTCACTCTTATGAACTTTGAAGGTTTCCTATGCATTTATATTTGCTACTCTATTGAGGGACAAGCTGAATACTATTATGCTATGTTTTCTTTATGTGAAACAAACAAACGTCTTGCAAAGCATGTTATTCATGAATGTTTTCTTTGTACCTTTTTATGTTGCATCATAGTTTCTTTGCTTATTGCTAGAACTTTGTCTTTCATGTTATGATTGAAGTACTATGATCCCAGCTTTGAATGTTTTGCAAATACTTTGATCAAGTCTTTGATGGTGCATGTCACCTCAAAAATTATTTATTTTTATCACTTACCTACTCGAGGACGAGCAGGAGTTAAGCTTGGGGATGTTGATACATTGCAAATGTATCTATAATTTTTGATGTTCCATGCTTGGTTTTATCTACTTTCTTGTGTTTTGTCCACACTTTGGAGTACTTTTCATATGGTTTCTTGGACTAACCTATTAACAAGAGCCACAGTGCCAGCTGCCTGTTTTCTTCTATTTTTGGTTCCAGGAAAGTTAGAAAATGAATTTTCTCGGAATTGAAAGGGACAAAATCCAAAGTCGCTATTTTACCGGAAGTCATCTAGAGCCAGAATACGAGACGGAGAAGGGCCAGGAAGCCACCACACCACCTGGCCGCGCGGCCAGGCCTGGCCCACGCCAGGGGATGGTGTGGCCGCTCCCGGCACCCCCTCGACCTCTCCTTCCGCCTATATGTTGCCCTCGGGATGAAAACCCTAAGTACCCGATCAAAAATCCACGAAAGAGTCTGTAGCCGCCATCATCTCCATCCCTAGATCTGGAGGGATTTGAAGCTCTTCCTGGCACCCTGCCGGAGAGGGGAATTCACCCTGGAGGCCTTCTTCATCACCATGCAAGCCTCCGGTGTGATGCGTGAGTAGTTCATCCTTGGACTACGGATGCATGTAGTAGCTAGATGGTTGGTTTCTCCTCCTTTGTGCTTTCATGTTTAGATCTTGTGAGCTCCGTTCATGATCAAGATCATCTATTTGTAATTCATACATGTTGTGTTTGCGGGGATCCGATGGATATTGAGATGCTATTTCAGATTGATTATTGATTCTATCATGTCTTTGTTATTTGAGATCTTGCATGCTTTCCGTTGTTAGTAGCTATCTTGGCCAAGTAGATGCTAGCAACTCCAAGAGTTAGTATTTATGCTCGATAGTGGGTTCATGCCTCTGGTAATCTAGGGAAGTGATAGAAATCTCTAAGGTACTAGATGTGTTGTTGCTACTAGGGAGAAAACAACAATCCTTTTGTTCATAGAAAAATTGTATTGTTTAATTTACATGCAGTTCGTAAAGAAATAATCTGTTGCTTGCAACTTAATACTGGAGGGGGTTCGGATGATAACCTGAAGGTGGATTATTAGTCATAGATGCAGTTGGATGGCGGTCTATGTATTATGTTGTAATGCCCAATCAAGTCTAAGAGGAGTCAAGATGATTAGTATATGCATGTATTGCTTTCTCGGTGTTTGTGAATTGCCCTGCTGTAATTTGTTCACCCAGCATGTTATCTATCTAAGGAGAGCCACCTCTAGTGAACTATGGATCCCGGTCCTTTTACTTTACATACAATCTACAACCTTTTACTGCTTTGTGTTTACTTTCTGCAAGCTTTTACTTCTTTCCATTCGATACGTTTAATCCTTTGTTTTCCGCAAAACACGGTGAGATTGACAACCTCATCGCAAGTTGGGGACAAAGTTCTGTGGTTGTGTTGTGCAGGTCTCCACATTGCTACTAGCACTGGTAGTGCGCCCTGCTAAAGCTCAGCTAGTAACACCTTTGGGGTGTTTCCTTGCTCCTACTGGTTCGATTAAACCTTGGTTTCATAACTGAGGGAAAACTTACTGTTGTGCTCATCATACCTTCCTCTTGGGGTTCCCAACAAGCTCTACATCAACTATGAGCCAGCAGATCTTGAAGAAGTTTTCCTTCGGCTTCAACTAGAACGTAACGCCACCTGCTGCCAAGACCAGGCCGCCGGTCCCCTCACGCCCGATGCGACCGTGGAATAGCTCCAACCAAAGTGGGAAGTATGGCCGGCATCCATGGTAGCATTCACAGAAGGCGACAAAGATCACAAGTTGCTCAATGCTATGCGGGCCAAGGTCCGACGGCTTGATCACGTAGTATGTGCAGAACCACCGGAGGAAGACCTAGGTGGGGAATCCGAAGCCCCTCTCCAAGTGGCTTGGGAAGCAAATGAACTCGCCGGCGCGTGGTTTCGGCTCGACCTCGGAGGGCACGGGAATCCGCCAATTCCGCTTACAGAGGACTCCCGCATCCTCGAATGACTTGAGCTGCACCGCGGTACACTTGGACTTCCCCCACAGATCTTTCGGGGGTGCCATCAGGAAAGGAGCAAGATCGCTCGGTCTGGGAAATCTCGATCGTGGAGAGGTAGAGAGAATGGATGCGTGAAGGTGAGAAATGCGGGGAAGGATCTACAGGACTTTTCCACCGCTCTCCTTATAAAGAAGCATTACCCGCCAATCTCGGGATAGCCGTGACCCGCGGCAATTATGCCGAAGTTACCGTTGGATTACCGAACAACTAGTTTGACCGAGCTGACGGTCCAACTCCTTCCATTCGACTTGCCTGCAGTTATACCTTGTTTAGTCAACAGGAGCAGTGACTCGGTAGTGAATGCATTTGCCAAAGCTATGACTAGAAACCCGGTGGAAAATTTCCTCGGTTCTCGATAGAGGTTATCGCCGATTCAACTGGGCGTCCAAATTGGACTCGCCTACTCTGACTGCCAAATGAACACCTGCATTTGAATTAATGATGGCCTCGGGGACTACTGATGGGGATATGCCGAATGGGGTATGCCTAGTAGGACGTTCTGATCGGGTCAAAGGCCTCGCGAGTGGGTCTGTAGGACGGCGACTGGAATGCGACTAAGATGAAGGCCTGGCGATTGGAGATTGAAGGCCTAGAAGTGTACTTGAAGCCCAGTCGGATTAGGTCAAAGCCTCTGAATCCATATCTTGTTCGGTTGTAAACTGTAAACCATAGAAAGGTGCCCCTATATAAACCTCCCTAGGGTAGCTTGAGGACTTATGTTCCATCATACACCCCTTCAAGCGACTCGCTGCTTAGACGCCGAGCTCGCCACCCCTATAACTTGCTCTCCATCAATATAATCTAGCAGGAGTAGGTCTTTACCCTCTGGGGGCCGAACCTGGGTAAATCCATGTGCATCCGCCCCCATCTCGCACCGCAGATGGCCGCCAGCTCTCGCCCCCGTTTCTATCAATCGCTGCCTATGGCAACGACTGCCGTGGCCATTTCCACGACACCTTTGGATGCAATCTGAGATTTTTATATATTTTGTCGGCTGGGCTGAATATTTCTAAATTTTATAATATATTTTGATGTTTCATGGAAGCTCCCGATGGGAGTAACCTTCTGAGGATACATAAGTTAAAACTCATAGGTATTTAGGCGATGATTATCTTTCACTTGACTTGCATAATTTTCCTATCGGGTACACGACAGTGCTACCGATGGGAGTAGCCCCCGAGGCTATGTTCGGATTCCTGTATCTAAACATAGGCTCATAATTGATGTTAAATTAATCAAACATATAAAACATCCTTGTGAATTTATATGAAAAGAAATTGAAGGTAAAAAACTTATCTTTATATATATATGGCGCAACCACGGATACATTATTTTGGCAGATTGCCATTTGGCCGTAGGCCGAAATATTTGGCTTTAAAAGCCGGGGCATAGGCCTTATTGAATTTATAAGTAAACATATGATCTTTTAAGCATAAAAGCGTCGTAGCTGTGCAATGTTCCATGGATTGGAATACTTGACTCGTGTCTTCTTGTCTTGTAGACGATATGCTTCTCCAAGAATACTTCTTTTCTTGTAGACGATATGCTCCTCCAGGAATAACTTCTGTAACGATGTAGGGTCCTTCCCAAGGTGATTCCAATTTTTGGTAGCTATCTTGCTTGAGTCTAAGAACTAGGTCCCCTACTACAAAGGACCTAGGTCACAATCATCGACTGTGATAGTTGTGCAAGTTTTGCTGATATATGGTGGCTCTCTGTAGGGCTTCGTCTCGAGCTACATAGAGTGCATCAACATCATCTTAAAGTGTTTATCTTCATTCTTCTTCATCATACGCAACTACTATGTGGGATTCTTGATGGCTCTGAAATATAGCCATCCACGTCCACATTTAAACTGGATATTATTCATAATTTTGATGAAATATCTCTCTAAATCCTGCCACTAATGCCTAATATTCAGAGGGGTATGCAATCCTTTCTTTTATATTTTTCCTGCATAGATAATGTCATTTAAAGGAGGGAATCACTACTTAAAATCAAAGATACGAGATTTCCAACAACCAGAAGAAACCAGAAGCCGTAAAGTGGAGGTAGACGCTTTAACGACCAACGATACGACCGGAGGAAAATTTCGGCTGTATAGCTCCGGTCGTATAGTTGGCGCCGCCACCGTTAGGTCAAACATAACAAATTTCGTGAAGGGGCCCCTATATAAAGAAGCCTCGGGCGACGAGAGAACTCGCTCCGACCTCGCAAAAAGTCTCTGCCACAGAGCACCAGCCGCCTCTAGATCTCAAAACCCTTCTCCATCTCCATAGCCGTATTCCACCACTTGTAATAATAGATCTCTTCTTCCATTAGCGACATTGTAATACTATTTCTATCAATCTTATGATTTTTATTACAATGTTTGTGATTGTTGATCTCATCTCTATGTGTGAGTAATTCTCCTTGGGATAAGGGCTTTGACCTAGCCATGTAGCGATTGTGCATGTTATTTATCATAGATGGGATCGTGTATTAGTTTGTATGACATGATGATTATTGTATCCTCTCTTGCCTCAATCCAAGGACTTGTCAGGTACCCAATACCTCAAGGGTTGAGCTAGATATAGGGAGTATGAGTAATGACTGATCTGCAGGTTGGGGATGCCCTAGGCCCTCTCTCTCCATCATCGACAACAATAAAAAGACGCAAGCTATTGGTCCGGTAAAAACACAAAAGGAATTCTAAAATTCCCAAAGGTCCGTTAAAGTAACTTCACTACGCATTCGCTTCCCAAGGATTCGATAACCTAGGTCTACTAGGGAAAATAAGCTATACTACATCCGTAATCCGGATCGAAGGTATCAACCCTTTTTCTAGCACCGTTGCCAAGGAAGCAATAGCTACCCTTATGAGGTTATTAGAAACCTTGCTAGTTTTAATTCTTGTTTTTAATTTTGTTAGTTTGCTTTCAGTCTTTATTTGATAAACCAAAAAAATTAGTTAGCCTTTAAATTCTTGATTTTACTATTACAATTCTTTGCTTAAGAAAACCCAAAAACATAGGAAATATGGCTGAAAAGAATCTTGGGGAGTTTGCTACTCCCAATAATGATTATTTGCATACTCCTATTACTCATCCAGCAATTGCTGCTGATGACTATGAAATTAAGCCCCATTACTTAAGTTTGGTTCAACAGGATCAATTTGGAGGCTCTGTTGTTGAAGACGCATGTATGCACTTGAATACTTTCACTGGAATATGTGATATGATGCGTATTGAAGACATTGACCCCGATGCGATCAAATTGCATTTATTTCCTTTCTCTCTAAGAGGGAGAGCAAAAGAATGGTTGTTATCTTTGCCTAGAAATACTATTACATCATGGGTGGGATGTACTTCTTTATTTATGACTAAAAGTTTCCCACCTACAAAGACTATGCAAGTCAGATCTAATATTACTAGCTTTATATAGGAAGAGCGTGAGCCACTAGCGCTTGCATGGGAGAGGATGAAAGAATGCTTAAGAAACTGTCCTAGTCATGGGATGGAAGATTGGTTAATCCTCCATTTATTTTATAATGCTCTTAATCCTGTGTCTAAGTCTATGCTTGATACTACAGCTGGAGGAACATTTATGGGTAAATATATTACCGAAGAAAATCAGCTGCTAGACAATATGCAAGACAACTATGCCCAATGGCATGTGGAAAGATCAAACACGAAGAAGGTGAACTCTATTTCATCACAAGAAAACGAAGAACTCAATGCTAAGTTGGATGAGCTCATATTAGCCGTAAAAGGTAAGGAAACCCAGGTAAGAGCTACCCCTAAAACAAATATTGAAGAAATAGATTTCGTAGCTCGTAATGATTATAACCCTACTTGGAAGAAGATTTACAATCCTAACTTTCAGAAACATCATTCTAGTCCTGCAGGTAACTCTAATAATAATATGGGAACTAGTAATGGTAGTCTCCAAGAGACATTAAAGTCTTTTATAGATTCACAAAACAATATTCTTGTTAAAATAACGGAGAACCATGATGTTATGCTTGGTAAATTATCTAACCAAGCTGTTAGTTTGAGAAATGATTTGCAGGCCCTCCAAGAAATAATGAGGATCATTGAGGCACAACTAGGTAAGATAACCGAGAGTCAAACTCTCATTCTAGCTAAATTTGCAGGTAAAGCTGAGCCCAATCCTGTTGAAAAACTCAAATGATGAGGATCCAAAGGGAGGATCATGAAGAACTTAGTAATGCTCCTTCACCAAGCTACACTGTTGAAGATCTCGTAAAAAGGATCAATGTCAAGATTCCGGTGAGTGAAGGTTGTGAGGAAGCTATGTACCAACACTTTGTTAATCAAGTAGCAATAAAGGTACATGAGCTTGAGGAAGAATATAAGAAAATTGCTGAAAAATTACCTGTGAAGTTAGATGACATATTTGAGCCTACTATTCAGATTAAAATTGGAACGAATGAGATAGCTGCACTTTGTGATTTAGGTGCAAGCATCTCAACAATTCCAAAGAGTCTTTTTAACAAGTTAAATCTTGGCTCTTTTGAAATTACTGAATTAAAATTGCATCTAGCAGATTCTACCTACAAACAAGCTGTAGGAATTAAGGAGAACACTTTAGTTTACATTAAAGGATGTCCTGCTCTAATTGATTTCGTTATTGTTGACATGCCTAAAGATATTGCTCCTATTATATTAGGTCGTCCTTTCTTAAGAACTATTAAGGCTTTGATTAACATCCATGAAGGGAACGTGAAGCTGCAATTGCCTTCGTGGGATCCTTCTATTATTCATTTCCCCAGGAAGAAGCAAGCCAAGCATGATGAAAAGGAGGCCATTAATTTGAAGGCCAATTACTTTGGAGTGGGTGTTCCACTCATCTGGCCCAAGTGAGTATCGTCAAGGTCAAGCTATTGACCGTAAAAGAGTGCTCCATGGGAGGCAACCCATGTTAAATAAAGGTTTGAGTAAGTTTTTAGTTTTTTGTTTAAGTTTATGTTTAATAAAGAGTGCTAGAAAACTCTAATTGAGGAGAAGAAGTTCGGTAGTACTCGAAATTATGCTTTATTCATGCTATTGTTGGTCGACAATATTTACTGTTAATTTTCTGTCATAAACAAGGTATATCACTAAGTTACCGGAAAAGAAATATTTTTCGAAGAAACAGAATTTTTTTGATGCACACAGAGAATTTAACGACCAACTATACAGCGGGAATAAAATTTTTGGCCGTATAGCTCCGGTCGTATAGATATCGGTGCCTCCATACAGTTTCTTTTCTAATGTACAGATAGTTTAAGGACCAACTATATGGCGGGAATAAAAATTCCGACTGTATAGTTCCGGTCGTATAGATCTCAATGCCTTTGTATATTTTCTTTCCTAGGGACAGACAGTTTGACGACCAACTATACGGCGGGAACATCTTGTTCCGGCTGTATAGTTGCGCCCATATAGCTGCGCCGCTGGGAGGAAACCCTAATATTTTAACAGAAGGCCAACTATACGGCAGGAACACATTGTTCCGACCATATAGTTGCGCCCGTATAGTTGCGTCCGACCACAAAAACGCACGGGAAGGTACCTCCAACTCCAAAACTTCAATCATTTTTCTCTCTTCTACCTCCAATCTCTCTCAAAACCTTAATAGATCTTCATCTCTGCTCAATTTTGTTTGATTTCCTCGCACACGGATGATCTACGGTATGTTTCTCCTTCGATCCTCCAATTACCTTCTGCAAATTCATCTTCGATCTATTGTCATTATCAATCTAGGGTGAGACCTACTATGAACCAATTGCCATGATTTTTTTCCTATATTATTATTTTGAGGAGATTCTTTAGTGTGCTATGATGAGGAATATCATGCACTTAATATTGTTGGATCAAAACAAATTATTTTTGCCTTTCTTAAATGTTTTAGATGATGAACACAAGGAGCCAAACTCGTTCTCATGCCACCGCTAGTGCTTCTCGAGCTATCGCTCAAGAATGCATGGGTATACGATTCAGGGATGAGCCCCAACATGATCGCTTCAACAGGATCAAGAACCACGAAGTGAAGGCTACCAAGTGGGCTTGCCCCATTATATTGAACCAACTCGGTATTTCTAATGACTTCAATTTACTTTGCAATAGAGTTGGCCTGCAAAACTTTGTGTACAATGATGTGCCTACTTATCGCTGCTTAACCATTAAATTTCTAAGTTCGTTGCAAAGCACATTTAAACAATGGCAAGGAGAGGATACTATTTCATTCTGACTTATGAACAACAACTACACTTTAACGCTAGATGAATGGTGCGCATGTTTTAATTTGCCAAACAATGATGTTCATGCCTTACGCGCATCCCTTACTAGTTTAGAACCTACCCCTGAACAATACTATAATGGAATGAGTTTCACTAGTAGAGTGAACAAAGGGAAGAATATTCAACATCCTGCAATTCACTATTTGTTCTATGTTATTGCTAACACCTTACATGCACATAATGAGTTCACGAGACTCAACGAGGAGGACATCCTAGTCCTCGCAAAGGCTGCTTACATCAACTGCGGCTTGTCACTCAACTTGGGCGCTATCCTTGTGCGCTACCTGGAGAACCAAGCCTCCCAAAGCCAAGGACCAATCATAGGTGGAGGCATCATCACGGTGCTTTCCACTTCCCTAGGCATCGACCTAGGTGAGTTGCAACTCGTGCTAGGTGAGACATGTGTTGGTTTCTCCACTTTGAGAGCCTGTGTTATGCTCACTAGGAGAGGTGGCGTTTATTATCTGCATATTGCTGGAGCTAGGTGTTTCTACCCTGCTCCTATGCCTAATGGTATTTTCTCTATCAAGGAAGGACGTTTGCTATATGACTTGCATGTTGAGCAACACCAACCCGAGGAGGAGATTCCGAAGGAGGATGAGGACCAAGAGGAGGAGCAAGAAGTTCCTTATCAAGAGGAGCAACCACAAACCTGGTTCTCTACATACCAAGACTTCCAAGAACTTGGAGGGACTGTGGAGAGGATGCATAACCTCTCTTTGAACCTCCAAGAATCAACTAGTAACCTCTCAACTCAATTTGTGAACTAGAATAACGACTTTTTCCCGCCACCATAATGATTTGAAGGGCTTGCGAAAGCCTAAGCTTGGGGAAGTTTCATCATGTATCTTTATTTGACGTTTATTTGCTTTTATTTATTTCTAGGTTGTGTTTTTATTTGAGTTTATAAGCACTCGTGTTGGTTTCCCCAACACCTTATTTTTTTAGTTCTTTCTATTTGCTTTCAAAATTTTCTAGCCGAGCTTTGCCACCAATTTTCTATTCTTTAAAGTCCCTCTCTTAAAACCACAAAAAGATTTCTCCATTTTTCCTTATTTTCCCTCTTTCTTTTCTTTCCGCCTCGAGGTCTTCATGTATATGCAGGAGAGTGATCTACTTCGAGTTTCCAAGAAACAAATAAAAAAGGAAGAGAGAAGTGGAACCAAACATGAGAGGTATGCCTTATGACTCCCCACTTTTGAAGTTTGAGAAACCCATACTAGTTAGTAGTAAATGTTGAGATATTATATTGGTGGAGTGAGTCTTTGTATTGTAGTAGGATTTTCATTTGCATGGGTATTTAATTGGGTACGTTTTGTTCCAGCTCTCGTAATTAACAAAGTCTTGCCTAAAATTGCTAAACAATTGTAATAAGAAAAACTCTCACAATTGAAGGCTTGGGTGTTGTAGTGCTTAGTCTTGAAGGTTTATTTCTAGAGACACTCAACACCACTGAAAATGTTGATTGACTTGAGAGCTCTCTTTGAAAGTATTTGTTCGATTGAATTAATGTTTTTTGGTTTTTGTGAGCATGCCAAAGTTTGACTTGTTAATCATAAGAATGATATAGCTTTATGCGTGTGAAACTTCATGGGATGCCAACAACTCCGCTGGCCTACGAATGATCTTCATGGAGGAAACTCCGAGATTTCGGCTATGAGTTGATTAAACACCTGTAGCAGCAATGATATAGTGGGTAAGATTGGCACTCCCGGGTAGCTGTAATCATGATGGAATCACTCATCTGGCTGTTATGAGAAATCATTATGCAAAAGGAACAAAACCTTAGGCATGCTCTCAATTACTTAAAAACTGAAATTTTTGAAGGGTTGAAAAGTCTTGATTTATTGATGTGGGAGAATTGAGATACTCTAGTGTATATGCTTTTCATGACAACTCTCACACTCTCAATTTACATGATTATACTTTATTTTTCAAAGGCAAGCCTATGAGTTGATTACATGACATGTAATAAAGTTTACTCATTTGAATCATCCATGTTGACAATAATTTTGCTGCACTATAAGGATGCATGAAACCCGTATGATATGCTTTCCATTACTCTATCTATGTTGAAGTTTTTCAGATTTATGAAGTGGAGGAAACATGAGACTACTAATCATGAGTAAGATCACCATCTCGTTATTTCAGTTTAAATGCTGAGTTCCTTTTTGATTTTGGTTTTTTTGCTCGGGGACGATCAAGTTTAAGCTTGGGGAGGTTGATGGCTCTGAAATATAGCCATCCACGTCCACATTTAAACTGGATATTATTCATAATTTTGATGAAATATCTCTCTAAATCCTGCCTCTAATGCCTAATATTCAGAAGGGTATGCAATCCTTTCTTTTATATTTTTCCTGCACAGATAATGTTGTTTAAAGGAGGGAATCACTACATTAAAGTCAAAGATACGAGATTTCCAACAACCAGAAGAAACCAGGAGCCGTAAAGAGGAGGCAGATGCTTTAACGACCAACTATACGACCAAAGCAAAATTCCGGCCGTATAGCTCCGGTCGTATAGTTGGCACCACCACCGTTAGGTCAAACAGAACAACTTTCGTGAAGGGACCCCTATATAAAGAAGCCTCGGGCGATGAGAAAACTCGCCTCGACCTCGCAAAAAGTCTCTACCACAGACCACCAGCCGCCTCCAGATCTCAAAACCCTTCTCCATCTCCATAGCCATATTCCACCACTTGTAATAGTAGATCTCTTCTTCGATTGATGACATTGTAAGACTATTGCTATCAATCTTATGATTTTTATTACAATGTTTGTGATTGTTGATCTCATCTCTATGTGTGAGTAATTCTCCTTGGGCTAAGGGCTTTGACCTAGACATGTAGTGATTGCGCATGTTATTTATCATAGATGGGATCGTGTATTAGTTTGTATGACATGATGGTTATTGTATCCTCTCTTTCCTCAATCCAAGGACTTGTCAGGTACCCAAGACCCCGAGGGTTGAAATAGGTATAGGGAGTATGAGTAATGACTGATCTATTGGTTGGGAACCCCAGTGACAGAAGGGGTAGTACGGTTCTATGTGAGGGATTTTGCTCGGGATTAACGGTGACATCACTATGCATATCATTAGTTCTCTTTCTTCTAAGGATGAGACTTGTAGGTTATTTCTATAAGCGGTTGCAGAGGCAATAGCAATTATGGATGCATTGCCCACATATAATTTATCTTGCTCTAACAACTACATGCATACTATATTTCTATCTTTTATTCCCATAAGATGTTTTGCATAGCTACAGGTGAAACCGAACGCCCTAGGCCCTCTCTCTCTCTCTATCATCGACAAAAACAAAAAGACGCAAGCTATTGGTTCGGTAAAAACACAAAAGGAATTCTAAAACTGCCGAAGGTTTGTTAAAGTAACTTCACTACACATTCGCTTCTCGAGGATTCGATAACCTAGGTCTACTAGGGAAAAAGAAGTTATACTACATCCGTAATCTGGATCGAAGGTATCAATTCATGTGATACTTCTACTAGAAGGACGGCTTCAGCACAGTGGACCAGAAAGAAGGGTGTCTCTTGTGTTGAATTGTTTGGGGTAGTTCGTGAACTCCACAAAACAGATGGTAACTCATTAACCCATGCTCCTTTTTCTTTGTCGAGTGGTGCTAGTAACCTTTTCTTGAGGCTAGAGGTTACTAGACCATTGTCTTTTTCTACTTATCCATTAGTTTGCGGGTGAGCTACTGAGGCGTAGCTTACCTTGATGCCCATCTCTTGGCAATACACTTTAAACTCATTGGAGGTAAAATTGGTTCCATTGTCTGTGATGATGCTGTTTGGCACACTGAACCGAAATACTATGGATTTTATGAAATTCACAGCCGAAGCTCCATCTTGAGTGGTGACAAGCATTGCTTCAATCCATTTATTTAATTTGTCGACTGCTACTAGCAGAAAGACGTGTCCTCCTGGAGATGACTTATGAAGCTTACCCACCATATCAAGCCCCCACTGAGAAAAAGGCCAAGCTAGAGGTATAGGGTTTAATTCAGCGGCTGGTGCTCCCGGTTTTATTGCTAATCGTTGACATGCTTCACATCTTCTGACTATATCCTTTGCATCTTGAACTATTGTCAACCAATAAAATCCTGCCCTGAATGCTTTGGAGGCAATTTCTCGGCTGCTGGCATGATGGCCGTAGACTCCTTCATGTATTTCCCTGAGTATGGCTTTTCTTCTTCGGGTGTGACACATCGCTGTAACACACTCGAAATACTTCTCTTATATAATACTCCTTTGATTATCCTAAAGGCTTTCGGTCATCGAGTGATTCGCCGGGCTTCCGTCACATCCTCGGGTAATTCTCCTCAAATCATATAGGCTATGTATGGTTGCATCCATGTAGACTCTATTATCATGACTTCATCAATTTCTAGTTCTTCTCCGATGGCCTCTTCTGTACTTGTGCCGGTTCTTTTCGTGGCTTACTCTTTTTCCCTGTCTTGGGTGCTATGACCTTAGAAACTCTTTTTGCTTTGATAGAACGCTCAGATATTTCTTCCCAAAAACCTCGGGTGGCACTAGTAAGCACAGGGACCCGACATTTGCCAAATTGTTAGATTCTTCGTTGCTTCCTCTTCCTATGTGTGATACTTCGCATCTGACAAATTGAGCTTCCATGATGCTATATAAATCACGGTAAGCAATCATGTTGTCGCTGACAGCATCACACTTGTTCATTGTTTGATGTGCTATGAGGTTGGAGTCACCGAAGATTTTTAGACGAGTTGCACCGCAAGCCTTGGCCATCTGCATGCCGTGCAACAAGGCCTCGTATGCATCTTCATTATTGGATGCGTTCGCAAAGCTCATCCGAAGTATATATCGCATCTTGTCACCTTGCGGTGATATTAATATGACCCCCGCTCCTGCTCCTTCTATTCTTTTTAATCCATCAAAGTACATTGTCCAGGCACTTGAAAGATCAGGTGGACCCGCACATTGTAACTTGGTCCATTCCGTGATGAAATCAGGCAGAACTTGTGATTTGATGCTTTTCGCTTCTCATACGTGATGTCTCGAGGGGACAACTCGATGCCCCATAGGGAGACACGTCCAGTTGCTTCTAGATTATTAAGGATGTTCAACAAAGGTACCTCATTGACCACTATGATTGAATGTTTAGAAAAATAATGGAGTAGTTTTTGCGCTGTCATAAATACTCAATATGCTATCTTTTGGTAATGTGGGTACCTTTGCTTGGATGGCGAGAGGACCTCGCTCAAAAAATAAACTGGCCTTTGAACACTGATGGCTCGTGATTGATGAGCTCGTTGGGGAACCCCAAGAGGAAGGTATGATGAGCACAGAAGTAAGTTTCCCTCAGTTATGAAACCAAGGTTATCAAACCAGTAGGAGCAAGGAAACACCCCAAAGGTGTTGCTAGCTGAGCCTTGGCAGGGCGCACTACCGGTGCTAGTAGTAACGTGGAGACCTGCACAACACAACCACAGAACTCTGTCCCCAACTTGCGATGAGGTTATCAATCTCACCGGTTTGCTGAAACAAAGGATTAAACGTATCGAATGGAAGGAAGTAATAGTTTGCAGAAAGTAAACACAAAGCAGTAAACAGTTTGTAGATTGTATGTAAAAGAAAGGACCAGGGTCCATAGTTCACTAGAGGTGGCTCTCCTTAATATAGATAACATACTGGGTGAACAAATTATAGTGGGGAAATTGACAAACATCGAGAAAGCATACAAGCATATAATAATCACCTTGACTCCTTTGAGATTCGATTGGGCATTACAACATTATACATAGACCGCCATCCAACTGCATCTATGACTAATAATCCACCTTCAGGTTATCATCTGAACCCCCTCCAGTATTAAGTTGCAACCAACAGATTATTGCTTTACGAATTGCGTGTAATGTAAACAATACGATTATTCTATGAACAAAGGATTGTTGTTTTCTCCCTAGTAGCAACAGCACATCTAGTACCTTAGAGATTTCTGTCACTTCCCCAGATTACCAGAGGCATGAACCCACTATTGAGCATAAATACTAAATCTTGGAGTTGCTAGCATCTACTTGGCCAAGATATCTACTAACAACGGAAAGCATGCAAGATCACAAATAACAAAGACATGATAGAATCAATAATAAATCTGAAATAGCATCTCAATATCCATCGGATCCCCGCAAACACAACATGCAAATTACAAATAGATGATCTTGATCATGAACGAAGCTCACAAGATCTAGACATGATAGCACAAAGGAGGAGAACCAGCCATCTAGCTACTACATGGACCCGTAGTATAGAGATGAACTACTCACGCATCACACCGGAGGCTTGCATCATGATGAAGAAGGCCTCCAGGGTGAA